>CM076920.1:10153496-11353496 GCA_039566165.1 Maruca vitrata | reverse complement strand
ATAATACACATGTGATACACCACGTATAACAGCTAACAATATCCACATTTCTTTACAAAACTGTAATTGTAAATCTATATAGACTAAATAAAATAAATATTTCATAAAATAAAATTGTTTTTGAATTTTATAATTTCAAACTTACTTAATGATTAAGATGCCAAAAATTTAATAATGGTTTCATTTTTAGGCCGTAATAACTTACAAGTATATAAATAATAATTATTATCCTCATAATTTCTCAATGACTGTCAACCTACGCGTGAAACGTTGAGATAGAGCGGATTGTCAATGCAACAATGGGCATTCGTTTACGCATCCGCTACCCCGCCCTCATATCAGGCTACAGTTAAAAATAGCTCCCTGTAATTAATCCCGATTGACAGTACACAGGAACTAAAAACAAAGCAAAAATATGATGTGACTCCCAGACTGTAATGCCGGGAAGTGAAGGAGTAATAATCCATTTAGAACTGTCGGAGTGAAAGCTCCTCGCGTAGATGCATTTTAATAACGCGTTGACAGTGAAAATCAGAGGACAGAAGATAAATCGTATTGATATTTCGTTTTTTACTTCTGCCTAGTGAATTTTATTACTTTTTTATTCACTGAATATTTTGTTAAGTTATTGATTGTGGAACAATTGCTCTTTTGGCAAAATAACGGGAAGATTACTACAGTCTTTTCTGATACATTCGATGTTTTGAACATATTGGTTTAGACTTATATCGAAAGCAGACACACGGAGTACAAAATTTTACTATGAAAGTACTATTTTTCCATATCCTGGAGTATATAAAATTTTCCTTTTCAGCAATCCCAGCACTCCAGGGGAGAAATCTCCTCCATATAAACCAAGTAGATAACAAATTCTCGTACATAGGTCTCAAAATGTGCAAACGTCTGTTTTGAACACAGAACTAGTAATATTCTCGTGGTCCAGATATTCAGGCTCGAATGATAAATCTCCTTAAATAGTCATGAGGTCGCAGATGGTCCGGATATTTTAGTAAATGAGGCCTACATTTAAATGTAAGGAGTTATGTTACATATTTTCGGTATTATGGAGGAGGCATAATAAGTAAATTAGTACGTAGTAGTATAACACCTTTAAAGGAAAACTTATATCTATTAATATTATTATTCTGACTTTCTATTTTTTTATTATTATGCGATAGCATGAGGTTAATTGCATATAAGTTGAAGTGAACATAAGTTCATTAGATAATAACAGAGTAAATTTTTTTAAGTAAACATGTAAAATCAGTATTAAAATAAAACCACATTCTATTTTATTCACAAAATTTTTACTTATACCTAATTTTACTATCCAGCTGGAAAATAGTTAAAAACGTCTAACACTTTATGTTTGACGTAGTTAAAACTTTTTATTGTTCGCTCTCATTAAATAATGTTCAAGATTCATGATGACTAGATATTTTTTTAGTTACTTTTAATATATCCATGCATATTTGCATTTTTATTATCACAATCGGATATGATATTACGTATAATTCTTATCTGTCAAAATTTACGTAATATGTCAAACGGTTTTTAGTTATCTTCTTACACAACGGCTATATAATTACTATTGCTAAATCTATGCGTTCGTGGCAATTCTTCTGTGTTTGTTATCATCAAACCACTTTATTTTCCTAACTGACATACGATGATAGCTAGCCTAGGAGTAGCCTTGTTATCATGACCGGACATGCAGGGGATCGGATAGCTCTCATCAAACCACTATTTATTCAATTCTGTATAAAAACTTCTGTTCAACCAGTCCGCTCAATTCCAAAGATAAGCCTTATCCTTCCCACTGTACGTCTATGTCGGCGTACACGACACGGCTAGCCATCTGTCACAGAGCCCGGGCAGTAAATTACGAGCCTTCATCATCCCAGTGCGGCCTCGCCTTTATCCGTGAGCTGTGACGTGCGTTTACAAATCTCATGATGGCCGCCTTGTTAAAAGGAAATGAGTAGAGGGTTGATGAGATATGATGGACGTAAACATAAATGTGTGTATGTGAAACTTTTCTATTACTAAGCTTTACAGAACAAATTAACGTAGCTCAAGTGATAGCTGTAAGTGCTCTCCGTCTACATGGTTCTGATTATCACTGAAAACATTACTTTAATATAGCGTATTCCGTTGAGAAGAAGCAATGTCACGATCGTAGGTTCACGTCTCAGGCCTTAAATTAACACATTTCATATAAAGAAGTTTAGTTTAGTGTTTTTTATTTTTTTATAATGAACTAACAAGATGACCTGATTACACAGGTGTAATCAGGTCATCTTGTTAGTTTGTCCAAATATGAGGTCGACAGGCACAATAGACTATATTGAGCCTGTCGCACTCACCCTGAAAGCCCGCTTAAAGAGGAGACCACTGCTGCGGCAACAACGAGACAAGGCGTGGAGTCTCACATTGGTATTGAGCTGTGCGGGTCCGAGTTGGCCAGGCCGCCGGATGGAAGTGCCCCCATGTCTACGGGTCTCCCTAGCCGGCGGGCTGACCCGCTTCGCCCGCACAATACCGCCGCTAAGACTCCACTGGTCCAGCGCTTGCCGCAACAATGGTCCCCCCTGGCTCCGGTTCGTACAGTGCTGATACCGGAACGCGACCTGACCGAGAGAGGTCAGAGTCACTTGGCGGGTTTTACGTAACTGTGTTTACGCAAAAGTGCGACTGACAGACATACTTTAGCAGTCACAATATTAGTAAAGAAGGTAGAGCATAATGAAAATAAAAAAGAAGGATTTCTGTTTTAAGTAAATTTATAAAGGCGATTGTTTGGATAATAATCTGTCATATGTTAGTGCAAAGATTATGGATAGAGGTGTTCATCGTGAGCATGTGGCGAAACTTCATCAGCAAACAGTATACGTTACCTTTCCTTGTGCCGCTTAAAATTTAATCAAACTCTTTGGAAGTGTGAAACTGCAATATTAGCCCGTAATCGAGAGGAAACTAGCTGAGCGCCGAAATCACGTTTGCATCCGCCCCGTAGGTGTAATCTGGTGCGCGAAATTTTCTGTTTATTTTCTCTTCCAATTTTGTCGGAGTGCCTGCCAAGGTGTTGTCTGATGTCGGCTTAGGGCGCGATTGTACGGGCGCGTGTTGCATAGAGCTGAACTTGCTGACGCATCTCATATAACTTAGTATTCGTAGACCTCATCACTGGATGTGATCGGCAAACGATCGCTATAATCATTGAGGGAGGCATATTATTATGTCCAATGCCTGTGCAGTGGATCTTTCAGCTAATAATGATGAATTATAATTTGAAAATATGCGCTATATTGGTAAATATTTTGTGAGCATCTACATTTATTTCGTGCCCGCATGAGGCATGTAACAAGTAAAGGGCAATTGTATATTTAAAATAATCAACTATATTAATTAGGTATACCACTAATGTTCCTGATATACAAGCGCTCAAACGTTACTTATACTTTTCCACTTAACATCAGATAATATGATAAAACAAAAGATAAAGGTTTAATGTGATTATAAGTAGGTAAATACGCTTTTTTATGCCGTAAAAATTTAACAAATTATGTACAACAAAAATTAATCAATTTTGGATCAACAAACGAACTCTACTATCAAGTGACAGTTCGGTAAAATTTAAACCCGTACGTATACTCAGTTAACCAGCTTTTAAGTTTTCTTGCAGTTTCACGCCAGTGCTCAACTTTGTTTTTAAAATTTTCAAAGTTTCCCCGGACCTCTTAGTTTCGTTTACTCTACTGTCGTCTATTATAAAGTCGGGTCAACTTGGATCAATATCCGGGTGTGTTATTTGCAAACCCGTGCATATGTGGGTCCAAGAATTGGGCTGAAATGATTATTGTGAGTGACACAAACTTATCTACTTATAGCTGAACCGTCAATATATTCAAACATATTTGTGCAATGAAAATAAGTACAGGTGAAACGTTCCAAACTGAAAAATTACTAAGAATTTTTAAGTTTCAATCTATTACTCTGCTTAGTAAATGCGTTTATTAAATTCGTTTTGAAATACTTTTGTTTTCTAATGGCGCATCTATTCAACCATTAATGATGGCCTCTGATATTTTTCCTAATAAATAAAACGGGCAAGCTTTAGCAATTCAAAAAATAAAAAAAAAAACATTCTTAACTGGTTTTCTCGTGACAGTGACTGGAATGATCTGAGTCATAGGCTCAGAGTCGTCCATTACTGTGATTGCTCCATTCACCTACAACATTAGACAATTCATATCGCACCTCAAATGTAAGCAAGTTTATATTCCACACAAGAGCAACAAAAGGCAAATATACATAAGAACTGGCACGCCGCGGAAATCCCTTTATTATTTACAGCCTGTTTTCCACAACTACCTGTAAGCACCTTTGATTCCAGTTTGCACTAGCGTTCGGAATACAAATATTTGTATTTGCCTCCCACGTACTACTTACTCTGTGTACCCAACATGGTAAGTTACGTTGTGAGGCTCGTACGCACTTAGCATTAGGAATATTTCCATGCTTGTTCAGAATTTTGCTAAAAAATGCATGGCCATACTTGTGGGTGTGGAGCGTTAGCCACTGTAGTATTGACTATAATATTATTAGTTAAAATCGATCATGACGATTACTTAAAGATTATACTTACTTATACGATGTTTGTCATAATGTAAAATTTTGACAGACATAAAGCATTTCATATACATTTTGTATTAACATTTTCTTGTGCTGGATAAGTGACAATACATTTGAAATAATCATTTTCTTTTTGAGTTATTACTATAAAGTTTAGTTTTAGTTTATATAGTTAAAATAATAAAGGTTTTTCTATACCAAAATGGTCATTAAAATCAGGTTGTAAAGATCTGCAAGTATAAATTATTGCAGCATTAAATTAGTCTTAAGTCATTTTATACTTCATAAAATTATATAACATCCAAATGGAGCACTAAGCCGGCATTTGAATTTTAAACACGCCTAGAGCCCATAAAGAATTTTATATCCGCATCATTTACACTTAAGCCCCATTCATATTTTGAATGGAAATCCTATCGTACAGTGAATATTTCGCAAACTATTTACGTGGAAGGGTCAGAAAGCCGATTACAGGTCGCCTTAGGAACGAAAGAGCTTTCGCTTGTAATCCACTAATGTGAGTGGCTTATGGGGGCACCAGCCCATGGTTACTTGAAGGAGTTGGATTAGCAATGCCCCGATTTGAATGATCATTGATAGGAAATATAAGGTTCGATATTTTGCCTTCGCAAGATGAATGTTGGTCAAAGCATCACTTGACCAACATTGTAACGTTGTTTTGAGCCCTCGGTTCGTTTGTATCGTCGTTTCATTGGCGTTTCTAACAAAGCAATGCATTTGGAAAGTACGGCAGATGTATGAACACGTTTTCATAATGTGTTACAAATAGCGATGCGAATTTAACAAAAACCGTATGTCACTACAGTCAGACAGACTAACGTAGCACATAATAATATTACACACAAATAGGAACAGTTAAGTCTTAAAACTTAAATTAAACTACTACTGAAACTTGATTGCCATTGGGCAGTGAATGAAAAAAATAGCGAATACATCACAATAAAATTGTGTGGTAGGTTAGACGACCTAAAAAATCAAATTAGTCCGTTATTTAGATATTTAAAAATATTGTACTCGTATTTTTTATTTTGTTTCACAAACAAGTAATTGAAGATATTATTATAATGCTTAGAAGTTGTGGATGACGTCACGATAAGGTACAACTTTTGCCTAACTGTGACGTCACAAGCCCCCACAGATTGATAAGCTGTAATTTTGTCATTTTTCAATCAATTAAAAATCCAAATGATAGGTATACGTCTACGGACTAAATAGAATAATAAAATTTTGACCCAGTCGTAATTTGTGATTGTGATTCAACAATTTTCACTACATACTATAAAAGAATATGGGGACATCTCAAAAGAGAAAAAACTTTATACAAAAATGCTATTTATATGCAATCATCAACTTCATTAACTAACAAGTCACTACACCATGCGTACAAAGTCGCGGGCAACAGCTATTTAAAATAAAAACTTAATATACTATATTGCGCCATTTACATCGCAAAATAAATCGTCGAGTGGGAAACCTCCGTATAAAAATAATGGGATTTCAAAATATTTCTTACAATTAACCATGATGAATACCTGTAAAAATAAACACGAGAAAATTGCTTGGATAAAGATCTTGCGGGAAAGATTAATCAATTACCAGTGAAAGATTTACGTCTGCAATGATCTATCACCTGCGAGTTGGACGGTGAAATTATTACTATTGATCGATCAGTAATCTCCAAGGGAACGTTGGCATTTTGAAATACTTTAAAAAGTTAAATCGTAAAAGGAAACTTGGTTACTGACTGGTACTGAAATGATTAACGAGCGCATTGTTATCTTATTTGGAGGATTTCATTAGTTTTTATTTTCAGTTGATATTTGAAATCAACTTTACAAGCTATGAAAAAGTTGGCATTAGATTAAACAAACAGTGAAGACAGTTAAAACATGAAAGTCGTTCAGTAATATAAGAAAATAAACTTTTTAATGTTTGAATTAAAACTTACTTAACTGATGACGCCAGAGACCACGAGGGATGTAAAGCTTAAAACGTCGGATCTTTAAATAATTTGTTTAGAAAAACAATACACGCGAGTTTAATCCGAAAAAGTACTATAATTTCTTTTATTAACTAAAGGTAGTTAATAAATAACATTAATATTGTAGATTGGGATGTCAGCTCTAGACTGACTATGTGCCTAATTCCACTTATCGGTTTGTAGTTCTAGCTAGGTTTTATCGGTTTGTAGGCTCGCGACCACGATTGGTGTAACCCAGTCGAAACGTCGGGCAGTAAGTAGCTATGTAATTTGCTACTCCTATTAACGCGTGTAGACCCATAAAGACAAATATTTAGTTGTAGTTCTAGCGTCAAAGCGAACGCGACAGTTAGACGGACAGATTTACTTTCACATTAATAATATTAATAAGCACATGAAAAGCTAAATTAGATTTTAAAACAAAGCATCACATTCTTTACCTTATTCCATTGTTCTAGTGTAAAAAACAAGCTTACTATCTCCAAATTAAGAAAACAAACAGTTTAAAAGTGCTCTGCGGGTGCGGGGCCGGGCTCGTGGGTACCATGAAACCTCTTCAATGGCCCATTCGCCGAGTTAGGGAGATACGGCGGGCGTATCCGCAGCTACTACGGTGCTTATGGGACGGCGGCATCATGGGGCTACGTTTATGGGGGACGTTTGGACGTCGATGAATGAGAGTTCTTCCGTATGTTAGTGAAGTTGGTAAGAAGTTACATTGCTTTTAAATGTTGCACTTGATTTGAATATGTTTACATACATGACTAAACTGGAGGGATAACCTTTAAATATGCATCATAATAAGTAAAATACAAACTAATTCAAGCAGGGAACATTTCCTGCCATATTCATAATGTCTTTGTGTATTTCGGACACGGAACATTTATGCTCTGACTGATGTAAGTAGATAGAGTCAGAGTATTTCCGAATTAGAATCCGACTCCGACGCGGTGTGTTTAGGGATCATTACGGCAATTTTCCTGTAATATCTTCTAGTTACAGTTACATAGGTATAAGCCAAAAACTAGATTTATCAGTTCCTATGGGAGGTCGGCAGTTCTTCCTCCATACTCGCAGTTATTTCCTGCATTCCGGTCACATGGCTAGGCAGCACCGTGTGTACGTGACGCGGTCTCCATGTTCCGACATTTACATCCGGCACCATGATGGAAGCAGGGTGAATTTTTAACAGTCCATAGAGGGACTATTCTCTTTGTGACTTAAATCTTGTCTATGATAACGTTGGTAGTGATATAATAGTGCATACCTCCTTTCTATGTGTTCCTCTACAAATGGTTTTTCACTGTTTAATTTTCTAAGCAAACCAACGGTAGAATAACCAAATACAAGTTTATTAACTGATAACAAGCCCATTAAAGTCTACGTCTGATTTTACGCAAACTGCGAAGCCTACTTTTCATTGACCGCAAAACCAAAACAATCAAATGGACTCGCCAATTGGCCAGCAAGTGCCTCAATTAAAGTTCATCTAGCAAGTATTATAAACAAACATCATCGTACCCCGGTAAGTACGTAAGCCCCATCCAATTTATTTGGCCGACAGACTGCAAACCGCAACGATGTTGACAAATCGACCGCGGAGTCGACCCGCCTTTTCGATGTTCGATCTTTTCGATACTATCAAACGATACAATAACTCTTCGAGACAGAACAATGCGGTAAATTATCTGGGGCATTGAATGTAGATTTGGAATCTATTCTAATTTTGGAGATTTAAATAAGGAATAGGTTATGTTTAATTCGATGAATGAACTTCATCAAAATAAGTGGTTTATCGCTTAGCTTAGCAGAATGAATCTGCTAAGTGTATTGACTACGTGACAGAATATAGGTACAATTGTGAAAATTATGCGATGTCAAATAATATAAGACAGTAAATAAGGACAAAACTAGTAGGTACCAGGTCTCTTACCACAATAGAAGTGCCAAATAAACTTACACAGCCGATAGAAATTCACAGAATGGAAACGGATAATGGAAATTATACAAGAAACATACACGTTCTCACAGCAGAGCCGACGCAACACGGCATTTCCATTAGACCAGGCGGTACACAAGTTTTTTCTCAACCTATTCTGATTTCCAACAATCTCATCAAATCAGGACGCCAAGGGAGCTGATTGAATTGAATCCCCGCTACCTGACGCCATATTTCTTTTCCCCGGTTTCCCCAAATTGAACTTTTACCTACAGTTAAATGTACTTTAATCTGATTGAACTTACGACTTAGATAAATCGTACCGAGTCTTTGCGACGCCGTGGATTTTAAAACGTCGAATCGCCCAAAGGTAGGTTTTGTGTGGTGATTAATAGGAACTCTTCTTTCTTTGGGTTCGAATGAAATTCTGGAAAGTGGAATGTTTCATCTGTTACCCTGGACGGATTTATGTATTCAACTTGATTGACGATTATTGAACCATTAACTGTAATAAATTACATGAGAGTACATTTCAAATGACGAATGATTACAAAAAACAACAATCACAAGATACCAAAAAAGTCAACTTGTTAACCACTTGCATGTGAATGTGTTAAGTCGTTTAACAATGTTTTGATTTGACGTAATTTGCTTGGCGCCTTGTCAATCATAACAATGACGGGGTGAATGTGAAATCAATAGTTTTTCTAACCCGCTCCCGTCGCGGCCGCTTCTCATAAGAAATGCATGCTCTTCCGCTTTATTTATTTACATGGGGTTAGTCCGATAAATCCGGGACTTCCTATCGCGAGGGGACTTTTATTGAACTTTATATTTAGTACACACCCTGTGGATCAATAAAGGCCGGACGTAAACTTTGGTGCATGGTTGTCTTTTGTTTCCGATACAGATTCGTCTGTAATGGTTGTTTTGGTAAATTGTTGTCTGAAGGAATTTCGGCTTAGATATGTGTTAATATCTGGCGAGTGTCGCTGGCGCGTGACTCGAAGGGCCGTGGGTTCGATTCCACTACCAGTCTTAAATTTTTGGCAATGAACATTTGAATTTGTTCTGTGTTTATTTGGTATTGGCTGCCATAACCAAATTGATTGGACAACATCACCTATTTACACAGATTAAAAGTATTTAATTATGGAGAAAATTTTGGATATTGACTCAAACTTAAACGAGATAGACTTAGAACAATGGGCAGATATTAATCCGGTTCTAATTACGAATTCCACTTAAGTGGCGTCAAAGGAAGCCGCACTGCAATCGCGGTCTTCCTGAACACAAAATGCAATTGAACAATTGGTGAATTTACGGCGTATAATTAACGATCCGACACGGCCCGGCCAATTTGTCACGCTATACACACTGCACTACGGACTACTCTGCATTATAGTTACAAAACACAATGTTGGATCAATGACGTGTGTATGGGTTGGATTGAGTGCGTTTATTGCTTTTCTGTGACAATTTAATACATTGTTTCCTTTGGTTTCGGGTATTTGAATAATTGTCTTTTAGTAATAATAACGCTTCATGCATGCATCTGTGTACCACGTACAGGTGCACAAATTATATGGGGTTCTGATGGAAATAAACCAAAATATCTGAGAAAACTCTAGTTTTTAATTAGTTAAAGCATTACGTACCATTGGACTATTTCTCTTTTTTTTACTAAGATTAGAATGTCTGAAACCTTGATGACTTTAAACTGACAACAAAAAAATTTACTGAAACAGATTTTCTCTGTAATAATGAACTCGATTCGGACTTCTAGATCTTTAGATCATAATCATACGAAGCGTATCTATAAAAAAAACTTTTTATAAAATTAATTCATATAAATATTCAAGTTCTTTCTGATCGTACGGAAACCAAAATCATAAAACGAACCAGTGCCGATGTTGCGTCATGTCCATCAAACAATTTGTCAACATTGGATCCTAACAAACGCGGTTGACCATGTTTGCTGCCGGACAGTCCGGACGCTGCGGCCGCGTCACCGGAACAACGGCGACCGCTGCGGTGGCTTGTAATGGGCTTAATGTCAGGGCTGCTCTTACAAGAACCGTTAGTAGCGATCCGTTTTTGTTTTGTCCTACAAAAATGTCTTGGAGCTTTGTCACCCTTTCAGTGGTACGAGGATTGGTCAATGTGCTTTGGTTTGACCGCTAGTGGTGGGCGAAAAGTTAGTTAGTTACTCACAGCTACTCTAGGATATGGCGAAAAATCATATTTTAGGTTTCAGTTAAATTAGAAAACCATCACTGTGATAAATGGAACCTACCGATGGTTACAAAGTGAATGCTGAATGTACCACCTTGTGTGAAGAATGATTGTGACGTTACACAATACTCCCAAACTGTATGACGTATCTTTTGAATTGAGTTTTTTTTACTTTAAGTGTATTTTGGAAATCAGTTTTTTTTCCTTACTGACTTACGATTATGCCTTTGAGGTAGCGTTGTCATCACCACCGGACTTGCTGGGGAGCAGATGGCTCTCACCCCTAAGTTTAGAAATCAGTTGTTCCTATCACGATAATTAAATATTTGACTTCTTATAGAGTCTATAGATATAATACACTTAAGATCACAGAAAAAGAAGAAAGAAGTAATTTAAAAACTAAGAGTTTAAATTCACGAAAAAAGCATAAGTAATATTCTTTATTATAATTAACCCGTGTCATTCCACTATTGAGTAAATTGAAACTAAAAACATTTATCACGAATTATGATTAGCGTTTACGCATTTGTCTAGGACTGTGTCGCCGATGATGAAGGAAGATAATATTATAGTTCCCGCATCCTTCCATTTGTTATTTACGAACACTCACACCCACCGTATTCAAAATCACTGAAATATTTGTCGAGTACCTATTCTAGGTGAGTAACAGGCTAAATTTAATCCTATGATGCTGGGCCAGCCCTGCTTACCAATGCGGCTCTCAGCCATTGTTTACCTGCGTACGGGAGTGCGCTATCAATCCAACCACTATACGCTTTTTATGCGTGCACTACCCGACTAATTGGCTACGGAGTAACTTAGCGTTAAAATGTTTTAGCGCCAGCCTGTAAACCAATTTGCGAGTGGTTGTTGGCTTATAGCGAAACGTTGAACAGATTTTGATGGAGTTTAACATTTTCTTTTTTATTTTTAAACAAATCGGGTAAAATTTTTCAGAGAGGGGAATATGGGATATGTTTTATTTATGAGTAAAATGTTCATGATTGATAATAACGAGATTACAAGTGTAAAACTAAAATGTTTATTTTTTGACGAATCAGAAATATATTTTGCAAATAAAAATCATCCACATTATTTTTTTATTTGAATTACAATCCATTAGGAAACATGTTTTAAATAATACATCTCACGTTACACATTGTGTCTTTAAGTGATATAACTTACTTTGTTTTTTCACATATTGCTAAAAACCCTTTAGCAACCAACCGATTGAATCAACCGATTGAAAACAAATAAAATATCTAATAAATAAATATCTAGGACATTTCCACACACGGTCATCTGACCCCAAACTAAGCAGAGCTTGTACTATGGGCGTCAGAGACTGATATACATACATATATATTTTTAAATACATACTTAAATACATAATCACACCTAGACACGGAACAAACACCGATGTTCATCACAGTAATATTTTTCCCGAGTGGGAATCGAACCCACGACTCTTGGAACCGCCAGCCAGGGTCACTAACCACTGTTCCACCGAGTCAGTCAAATAACTCAATTTCAAACCCTTGTATATTAATTAGTTAATTAACACGAATGAATAAATCATCAAGGGAAACTTAAATGTTTTACCAAAAGTATTTACAG
This sequence comes from Maruca vitrata, assembly GCA_039566165.1. Taxonomy (NCBI): domain Eukaryota; kingdom Metazoa; phylum Arthropoda; class Insecta; order Lepidoptera; family Crambidae; genus Maruca; species Maruca vitrata. Next base: position 11,341,068 of record CM076920.1, on the reverse strand, counting down.
CAAAGCTTCCGATAAATATTTATCCAGAAATCCATTGTTAGTGGTAAAATAATCAGTTAATTATCCAATGGAATATCCACAAATTATACGTTACGGGACAGCTACATAATTAAAACATTGTTTCAAGTGTAAGTAGGTTGGTGGGTAACCAATTTTATTCAACCATTAATCAGGCATTATGCGTGATTGGTATCGATTGAATTTTATTAAATGTTGAGATTTGTTGTTCTTTTATTTGTTAATATATACCTCCGTATTTAGACACTTTAAGGTATTGTCAAAATATAATAACTGGAACCTTTCTAAATCTTAGGTATTATATGATTTTAGTTTACCACCAAACATAATGTGATCAGGATATTTAAGATGTACGAGTAGATGATCGAAGACAGTCTGTAGATGGGGAATCTTGTATATTTTCTCTAATTCCAAATTTGGTAAGCCTATCACACCAGCAACACGCGAAGTTCGGCCCAATTCTAATGACGTCACGTTTGCGCCAGTTCCAAAAGTTAAATTGAAACCGGTCTCTGAACCGCACGCGCATGATTTATCACCCACATGCGGGCCCGCTTCGCCCAGCTCTGTAAATGTGTACAATTGAGTGCATGTACTGTGTTCTGCCCTGAAAGCTTCGTTAGAACTTGCCTCGTAAACCGTCTCGTGGTTTCATCAACAATGCGTAGATTTTGAGGTAGGATGCGCCTGGTGGCAGTGATGGTTACAAGGGGTATAAAATTACAAAGGGATTAAAATCTGTGTCAGCCCGACACACACGCATAAAAGCAAACATACCTTCAATATAATTCCAATAGCCTTTAACAGGAACGCAAGTTTCGATTCACTATTAGAGGAATGGCAAACTTTACACATTACAAGTTAAGTATTACAGTAACGTCATCTTCAAATAGTATGATAACACTGCTATACAGTCATTTTGCGGCAGGCTTACTTGAAGTCGATTTTGTATAAGACGAGTGTGCTCATAACGGGAAAAATACCAGAATTGTCAAATTGACTCCAGTTTTTGAGATAAACGCTTCTAACATTTTCCATAAAATGCTTCAATAAATGGGCCAAAAGGTGTATTTAAAATTTATTTTTATTATTTATCTTTACAAAAATACACTAAAATAATAGTTTGGGGTACCTTTAACTAGAATAAATAAATGAAGATCATGAAAAACCTTTTTCTTTGGGATTTTCTCTTATTTACTTTGTCAGGACAATCTCTTTTCAAGTTTCAGCAATAGCCTTTTTTACAAACTTTGTGATCTCTTTTCTTTGCTTTTGTAAACTAAACTTGCCACAAATAAAGCAAAAACTGTTAGGATCGTTTAAACAAGGTTTACGTGGAAAACTCATGTTTTTGAAAGGAAAAATGCACTTTAACACAAATCAACCGATTTATAACTACCTTCCGGGTCTGATAGCTATAAAGTTAAGTTGTTGCAAATAAATCTGTGAAAAGATAACAAAAGTAAGTGTAAACAAATCACTGAACCAAAATTTTTGTAGGCCCGTTTGAAATTTTCAATTTTCCATTTATCTCAATAACCAGAGTGAATCAAATATAAATAAGCGTGCAGCGTGGAGGTCTAATATGAGTTTTAACAAAATCCCTGCCGCAGATTTTTTAATTTTTTTTGTATAGCAGTGTAATAAGTGTATAAATTAAAGTTTAAATACGTAACTTAAATAATGGTTAAAAGATGGTCTATTAGTTGTGTTTTCTACGTCATAAAAGTTTAAATCCAACTTGAAATCTTACTAATACGTATTGAAATAGAGTGTACCTTCTTACCGTACGTCATATTTCCGTGATAAATGTATACCAAACGGGGTCTTACAATATAATATCGCAGCTTAAACATTAATTACTTATTCAATTTGTTCCTTTACTATATAATTTAATGACCATGTTTATTTTTGTGTTCATGCAAAACCGTAACTGCATATAACAACAAATATATTTACAAATGAATAATCAAAGCGAAGACAAAGTGCGAGCATTCCATTAAAATAACAATCACGTACAACATTGCCAAAGTTTGTAGTCGGAGTATCCGGAAACTATGAACCGTCCGGTCAAAGGTGCAACGGTGATAAGTTCCGGCAAGAGATAAAGCTGCTAATCCGGGAACAAAGGCCTATGTCCTGGAGCGCGGACACGGATAGCCCTTCGGGAGATATCGTGGCGTCGCTCGAAACTTCTCTATTGCCCGTGTGATTGTACGAGTAGCATTGTGTTATTTTGTACAACATAGTTGTTGGCTAAGACCTTATCGCCCTAGTTAAGAGCCCGTGCCCCAGCAGTTTTGACGTACATGGGCTGATGATGATGATCATGATAGTTGAATCTCGAAAATTTAGCCATTTTTATATACTCGTTTCAAATACAGTTTAAAGCTTAATTTATAACGTAGGCTAACATTTTCCAATCCTGTATAATTAACACAATCAAATACATACTAAATTGCATGTGAATTAATTTCCTATTTATTCCACAATTATTATGATACATTTGAAAAACTTCAATTTCATACAAATTCAACATATGGGTAAGTACCTATACTGAAAGTTGAGTATCTCAAACCCTAGGTAGTCTTACACACGAAATGTGAGTTTTGTACAGGAGGATACAGTTTAATCGCGTACGGTCAAACCTCATGCCATATTACCATTTACCACTACTATGAGCGCTAAAATCCCGCATACGATACCTACGGGACAAATATTATGGCCGTGTAAACGAGCTGTACCGCTGATAGGATCGTCTTCCAACCAAAGCCTAATTAACCAGCATCGGACGTGGATTGTCGGGCGATTGGTTAATAAAACCACTGGCTAATCCCGGGCCAAGCCCGCTAGCGACGTCTGTGCCTGAAACGTTATTATCTTGTTCAAAGGGCCCCGCTTCCGTTCCGGTAATCCTGTCAAGTGTTTTTTTACACACACCCTGTCAGATATGAGGATTCTACTTGTTACATGTCAAAAGATTTTCCACATGGCCTGTTGTGGAACATAAACGGTTAGCCTTATTTTTTCGGCAAATCGCCTGAAGTGTGTGACAGTTCTTCTTTTTGACTATTTCTGTCCTATGTCATATTTTTTTATATATTATTTTTCTGTGTAAAAACTACTGCACCCTTAAATATAGCCGTGCTATTTTTATCAGTTGAATGAAATATCGGCTACTTTGGATATTGTTACTGAGCGACACTTAGCTTTTATAAGTTCCTATTTCTTTGAAAGTAATTATTATGACACTTATAAAATACCTACCTAATAATTCAATGTAATAATCCAAATTAAAACGGACGAATACTAATTTGATTGGAGCAACCTTAATTTGCCTAAATTGAATTATTGGATTTCTATTAAGCCAGCGTCTAATATAGATGAGTACTTTCCCAGACTTTAGAGCTCCTTCAAATTAGGCTTCAAATTGCTTAGATCGCGCTATTGGTAACTTGATAAAAATACTCAATAGTTGGACAGCTATCGCTACCGTAGATCGAAATGTCCACTTTAAAAGAGGCCTTAGACCATCGCTAAGGTCTTAAACACGCTGTCAGCCGCTTTCCGATGGCAAAATCATTTATTAAAAACTTTCCCAAGCAATCTTCGGGCCTTAGAACAAAAATTCAAGTCTCCTCGTCGTCTTATTATTAGGGATGTAACACAGTGAACTTTGTGAGTTAACTTAATAACTCAATCGACTCGAAATGCGTTAAAATGCATTTTTCTTGTCAAATACTCTTAGCATTCTTACTACTATTAATTACTAGTTGATAGTTTTTTGACTTGCACTGAAAAAATTCCTAAAATACAGGACAGATTTAGATAAAAAATTGGTAAAGATGTTATCTTTACCAATTTTTTATCAGAAATAGTCCCTAGAAAGAACATAGAAAACTTTTTAACTGACTTTGCTCTTAAGAGCGCATGCTGTATATTTTTCACTTATGTTTTTGGAAGCTAAAATAGCAGCGACGAGAAGCGTTGTAAACATTATTCGTCAATTAATTTTGAAATAACGGCAATTATTATAGCAATAACAAACACAGTCATGATTTAACTTAACGAGTTGATGCATCGCCCATCTCTACTTATTATGACTAACTATTAGTATTTCAGCTTCTACACTTTGTGGTTTCACTTTAATGCTCTCGAGGAGTACTTAGCGAAGTTGGGCAGCTCTTTGTCTCGAGGCAGTGGGGCAGAGTCACGTCGGAAACTTGTCTGTGGCTACCGGGGGACCACTTTCCTACTGCAACTTGCTAATATTTTACGTCACTTCTAGTTAACGCTGTTGATTGGACCGAGGAGATTTAACATCTGTTTTGTCGTTTGATTTTGATGTGTTTCGATTGGTTTTGGTATTGTTTAGTGTTGTGCCTGTAATTTGCGTATGCACCAAACATTTGATGCAATTCTAAGTTTATTCGTCCCTGTATTAAGGGGTAGAGACGTCAAGTTTTCCAAGTAAGTATATTGAACATCTTATATCTTAAATTCAGTTTTGTTACAAATTTATTTTAGTTTAATCGAATGTGAGACGAGATAATGTATTGAATCAAAAAGTATAAAATAATTTAAACATAGTTATTTTTTAAACACAGAAATATTTCTAAAAAGACAACCATCCTTCTGGCGAAGTTGCGAAAAGAAATAGCGCACCTTCGGAATTGTAGAGACCTATTTCAAATTGTATGTAAAAAGTTATACATGAAGTCCTCATTACAGGCCGTATTTGCATTACAAACTGGGCCAATCAGAATATCTTAAAACTTTGTAGACTTTCACGATTTTGCTCGTAAGAACTTTACATTAATCTCTATTTCTATCCATTAAACTAATTTGGATCGTTAATACTATCGGAGCGCTTACGAATCAATTCATCAATATCAAAGTTGGCATTAAGTAGATTATAATATGAAAGTGGCACTTTAATCTAAGGGAAACATTCTCGCTACCGTGGTCCATCAAATTATTTCTTTGTCGCGATAGACACGTTTGCAACGTGCAGCCGGCGAATTGAAAAGCACCTAATGGATCCACATTGTTGGAGGAAAGATCAAAAAATTCGCCCGGAGCGTGTCTCGTGCGCTTAGTGAGGGTTCTGTATGAAGAATTGTGAATATTATTATTCTGAAGACAGTGTTTTGATGTGTTGTTGAAAAAAAAAACCCGGTCTGCTGACAGGAGTTTTCAAATGTATACGAGTATTATTCGTTTTTGTACTGTATGTTCCTGAACAAACAAATAATTGAACGGTCCTTTGAAATGCATTTAAGCATAAATGGCCAATTATCATCAATCTTGTAGCAAACTTTAAAACAAAAAAATTCAATTTCCGTACAACAATTTTTTCTTGAAATACTTTTCACGTATGTTATATAAATAAAAAAATTAACGAACATAACCGACAGTAAGTACACAAGAATTTTATTATCAAGCGGGACCCTAAAAATGTTACCAAGTTGGGGCAATCCATAATTAATTTCGAGACTCTGTCAGACCAGAAAATGTACTACAATACTTGAAAGAACACGACATAATGACCATCAACAATGATGCCTCTCACGAATACTCACGATAGGGGAACTATTGATAAATACTTTTTGTCCTATTGGTAATTGCTTTTTGTGTACAATGGCTTGTTTAAATCGTCAAAGATATTTTCTTGTTAAAGAGAAGATTACTTTATTATTATTATTAAAATGTAGAAAAGTAATCAAGTATGTTGTTCGCATTATTTGTTTGTTGTTTCATAGATACTTCACTAAGTTTTCAACTTTTGGTCAATATTTTTTGGCGACGATAGTTATGAATAATATTTGTATTGTATATATATTTATTCATTTATATAGTTTTCATTTCTTAATTTCTTCTGTTGCGTCAGCAAAGGTTCTGCCAGAATATCAGCGCCGTCGCGTCCTTGCGGCTGCTGCGGCACATGCTAAGGCAGAACCTTTTATCTTTGTTTGTAATTTTATTTTTATGATCACTTAATGTTTTCTTACTATCTTTTATATTGAATAGATTTTTACTAGCCATATAAAATATCTCACATTATTTTTTTTTAAATTTTTAGCCATTATAAATAGGTGTAATATAAAAATACTTAAAATGAACTTTGATTGTTTGGCAAAGTGTTGACATGCCCAAGTCAAGCCGACAACGCAAGGCCGACGCGGGTCGCTCCTAATAAAATTAAGGCTATTGTTTGCGATGGAAACATCGTTAAGGAAGTAATATTGGTTCGTGTATACACGCCTTTAATGGATGCGAATTTATTGGGTTACCGATGACGTGGGAGTATCGTTTGTTAAAAGTGAAGGCGCAACATTGATTAACACCGACTCGTACAGGATCTGATGTCTTCTTGTAAATGACATTCTTGAGAGTTCTAATACGTATTTTTAATGTAATTCTCTAGATCACGAGTAAAAACTTCTATTTAGGTCAATACATTGAGTCAAACATTTTGAAAATGATGCTTGATATGGTGTACATACAGGTTTTGTAGAATATATTCATCAGGTTCTAGTTACATTAGAACTTATAGTTTTGTTACCATTGTTAATTTAATATTCAAAGTGAGAAAGCTTACACAAGATTTTTTTAAATATAAGTTACCAGGAAAAATAAGTGAATGTGATAGTCTGGATATGTTACCCTATTAACTTATTAGCTGAATAATATCTGGATCCAAAGGGTTGCAAAGGTCAAGTGGCATTTTGTCAATCGTAACGAGACGAGGAACAAAAAAGTGCTGGCCGAATTTATTACCAACAAGATATAACAGAGAGCAAACGCAAAAATATCTCCTTTGTCTGCAGCCAAAAGACATAAAATCGAACGCACCCAAAAATAAAAAGGTGAATTAATTGCGGCACGACCGTCAAATCGCACCCGAGCACTTTTTAAAAATTGCCCCTAATATGACAGATATTACGTCCACGTGGGCAAAAACGATTCCACTGGTCCGTAATAGGATTACGGATTTTATTACTTGCTGCAGAAATATCGTTAGGAAGGCAATTTCGGCGGCAGATATTGGCTATTAGCGCGTGTGGTAATGCCTCCTCGATATTCATGTCGCTATAACGATCTAAACTTGAGCATATTTCTGGCTCCACCGACGGTTAAGCGCAGAATTAAGGATAATGCGAATTCTGAAACAACAGTTCGGTTAATAACTGGTTTGGTGTGGTCGTTTTACAAGGTGTTTACGTAGGTGTGTCGTGATATCCGGGTTGTTAGTACCTGTATAACAACATGTGTTTTTTTTTACTTAGGTAATGGAGTATGTTCTAAGGCCTGCAAATGGCGGGACCGCCCCTTATACGTTGTGAAGTTGGTAGTATCTAAGGGTCCAGGCAAGCAAGCATGTTAGGATTTTGGTACATCCTGACTTTAAAATTAAAAATAACTGTATCAGGAGTATCATAAATGTCGATCTGATATAAACAAGAATTGGCATATTTAATAGTATTACAAACCTAAAAAAATATACCATACATATTCCGCACCGGGAATAATATGCATTGTATATTTAGATGGAGTAAAAAAAAATGTTTTAAGAAATAAATACACCAATGATAACATCGATATTTTTCAGTGACTCACAGTCACAACACTCACGACATCTATCCCAGAAAAATCGGGCTCTTTAATGCAATCAAGCTACGCAAATACCAACAATTGTTACAAAACTCATAACAAAAATCAAATACCTATTTATGTACAAAAACTAAACCTCGAAAAACCCTATAGAAAGCCCTCCGAAGAATGTTGCCGTCCCTGATCTAGTTACTCGACGCAATGAAAGTGTCCTAATTGAATTCGAACCTTGCCCTAACGAGCTAACCTCACTCATCTAAAACTTGCCAAGTTATTTTATATTGTAAATTGGTGACCATCGCTGATCAGGAAACTAGGGCATCTCCTGATCTCATTAACTTCATAATTAAGGGTTGGGAACGTGATCAGCTTACTAATTTTTGGGTCGACTAGCGGATAATTATCGATAAATATTTTTAATACATGACCTGTTTTCTGGAAGCTGGTTTATTTTTAGATATTTATGAAGGAGTGAGGTTGGTTTTATTTGGGCTACTTATATTTTTTACTCGACTAACTTGAAAAATTGTATATTCGTTTTCACTTCATGACATACAATTTGTGATCCACCTAGTATCACTAAACAGAGTCTATAGAGAATAAGCCCTTTAACTTTTATCCAATAAACTTCGGCTAGATGGGTGATGATTAAAAGGACTGTAAGATATCGTCCATACTTAGTGAAACTGTTATTTTTTTTAATTAGACCTAATTTAGATGTTCTTACTGTAATATATTTAAATTGTTAATCTAACGACTTAGGTAAGTACTTATTTACCTACTAAAAAGGTTCTTCCGAGAAAACACATTAATTACTTTTAATTTAATTATCCCCAGTATAAAGGTGAACTGTTATCCAGTGCTTTAATACTCAAGAGATGTTTAAAAAGATTACAAAATAATTAAGGCTTGCCTCTGTTTTGCCATGAATTTAGATGGTAAAGAGATAGGTACGAAAAGGTTTATAGAGGAAGGCAACAATTAAAACTACGGATTCTTTATCTATGTAATTACATTTGACAGGCTCGGTGGAACAGTGTAGTGACCCAGGTTCACTGCCTACGGTTTCAAGAGTCGTGGGTTCGATTCCCACTCGGGACAAATATTTGTGTGACGAACATCGGTGCTTATTCCGTGACTGGGTGTATTATTAAATATATTTAAGTTTATTTGTGTATCCACTGTCGTATCTGATTTTCGTAACACAAGTGCTTAAGCTACTTACCACGGGATCAGAATGATGTACGTGATGTTGGGAAATATTTATTTATTTATTCCATGATGAAAATCTGACCTGAAATTATATTGTTCTTCCTTTTAAATGTAAAGAGAAGATTATATAAGTCTAAAAATCAATTGAGCAAACATTAAAACCGTAAACTATTTAATTTAATTGGCAAAGCCGACACAAAAGTTCCGGTTAAACTTATATTACCCAGCATGAGGTTTTTAGACCCTAAGGGCCGATACGTGCCACATTTTGTAGTTTTCAAATTAAAACATGGTGTTGCGAAAGTTTTGGTGGAATGTACTTTAATTATTTCCAATTCCCAACTCAATGAGTCCATTTAGAGTCCCCTGAGTGGCAGCCAATTAGCGAGGTGTGTCAAATCTGCCGGGGTTTTCATTCCGCCATTTTAATTGCCGAACCTCAGGCATAGAATACCAGATGATACAATGTTATTGTTTGCCAAGTGACCTATATATTATTATTATGATAAATCTATTCCTGGTTCTGACCAGGAATGTAATATTTAGAAAATTTGCATTGGATACAAAACCTCCTTTGTGGTATAAAAACAAAAGGGGAAAGTAGGATTTTAAAAGTACGACGGACACGTAGACACAGGGCGTCATTCATAATGAGTATTTATAGAGACCAACCGAATCATTCATCAGTTTATTTTAAAACAATCTCCCTCACGTGGAGCCTGAATGACAATGATGAGTATTTCTTTCAGCCTATTTCGGCTGTAGCAACTGCAATCAAAATTAACATTATTTTAACTTTGTAGGTTCTCGCTATACTCAAGGTCTTTCGGTCTGTCCAAAGATGCAGCGTACCATAAACTATCAAACCGTGTTACCACTGACAAATCTGAACCTTCTGTTTTCTGCGTAGTACCGTTAGTAACATAGTGTCCCTCTAGTTGTGTTTCATCGTAAACTTTCTGTCCCAGTGCAATGATCACACGGGCTGACGCCGTGTCCCGGTAATTACTGTGCGAGTTCCGGGACAGTACTCGCTCCAATCAGTTATGGTAATGAGCCGAGCGTATCGATACTCCGCTGGATTTTCGCCGGTGTTCAAACAATGTTAGTGTGGTTAGGGTTGTTATTGTTTGTTATGCAGAGTTTGAATTTTTTAGATTATTTATTTTATTTTTGTTTTATAAATTTATGCATATTTTTTTTTATATTTAGTCTATTGAGCAATTGAACAAAGGATTTAGGTTCAGTTCATTATACTTCAAATATAATTTGGTGTTTATATTTTATATTTGACATGCTGAGGTAGAACCTTTTGATCATAAATATATTGTATGTGTATTTTTTATTTTAGTTTTGTATGTTTTTATGATCAATAAATATTTTCTATTTATACATTAATTAATTTTTATACAACGATTTCATTTTAACACCTAATAGAATTAACCCTTATTATAATAATATGTTAACTCTGCCGTTGCCGGTCCCAAGCCCGGATGAGAAAGGAGGAGGGTTGGTCCTGGAGAAGAACGTTTCCGCCGTAAAGTTCAACGCCGAGCATAGGGCGGCGGTCAAGTAACCCGACACCTCCACGCATTTCATGCAGGAGCGGCCTTAATGACCGTGAGGTACTAAATCACCTCAAAAGATTACCGTGGAAGGACGCGGGCACCCACCACGTGTATTTGCCCAAGAAAATACCCTATGAACAGTATGATCACAAGAGCGAGTTCGTTGGACGATCCGGCTAACACCCGGCGCCGCCTGGTAACCGGGCCGAGCGGTGTGAAATTGGTGACCGAAGACTCTACCAGGATGGCTCATCAGGTCCTGGCTGGCGGTAATGCTACTGATGCACTCAGTAAGGGCAAAATCTCAATCCAGAAACAACAACGGATTGCCACTTGGAACGTTCGTGGCCTCTTGGCCGCAGGAAAATTGGAAATTGTTGAAAGGGAATCGGAGTCACACAAGCTGACCTTACTAGGAATAACCGAAACACACATTAGAGGACAAGGTCATCAACTTACTCCCAATGGTAATACACTTTTTTTCTCGGGGGCAAAGAATTCTAGCAATAACGGCGTAGCCATATGGCTGCCAAGACGTCTTAACAAGTATGTACTAGGATATAACCCGATCTCTGATAGAATAATCTCCTTGAGACTCGACACCCGTCCTTGCACTCTCAACTTTGTGGTGGTGTATGCACCAACAGCTGCAGCCACGGATGATGTTATCGACTGCTTCTATAACGAACTGGAAGCTACTCTCTCTAAAATACCAAGTCGTGAGATAACACTATTAATTGGAGACTTTAACGCGAAGGTGGGCAGCACGCTGATGGACAACCACATCAGGAAGACGGTCGGAAAGCATGGACTAGGAGTCAGAAATGAGAGGGGCTCTCGACTCTTGGAGTTCTGCATCAGTAGGAAACTGACCATTATGAACACATACTTCCAGCACCACCCTAGACGCCTATACACCTGGGTGTCTCCCGGGGACCGCTGCCGAAATCAAATCGACTATGTGATGATCAACCGCCGATGGAAGACCTCGATTACAAACGTAAGGACGTTCCCGGGCGCAGACTGTGGCTCCGATCACAGTTTACTGGTAGCTAATTTCTCCCTTCGCTTGAAAACGATAAAGAAAAGGAGCCCCGTTAGACCAAGAACACTTAATCCAGCGGAAGCCAAAGAGTTTGAAGATTGTCTGAGCTCAACGATTGCAGAACAGCCGACCCCTTTGAGTTGTGCCATCAATAGGCAGTGGGAAATTCTAAAAGATCACATATGGAAAGCTATAGAAAAAAGCACCAAAAATCGTACACCTCCGCCCATCCGACAAGTATGGCTTTCCATTGACACCTGGAAAATTATCGAGGACAGGAAAGCTCTGAAGATCGGCGGTTTGTCAAAGAGAGAAGATCGTGACAAATACTCAGAGATGTCAAAAGTCATTCAACGGCAATGTCGGCATGATAAAAACAACTTCATTAACCGTATCTGCCGAGAAATTGAACATCATTCTCGAAAAATTCAAACTGCAGACCTATTCAAAAAAGTAAAGCTCCTATCTAAAAATTTTAAGCCAAAAACATGGTTGATTGAAGATGAGGATGGCACACCATTAACAGATCTGGACGCAATAACTAACCGCTGGCGTAATTACTGTGTGCAACTCTATAGAAGCCCCAATGGCGATAATCCCACTCATAACAAGATCTCATGGGACAACCTGAGCTTTGAGCCTCCGATTATGCGATCAGAGGTAACAACTGCATTGGATGCTCTCAAAGCCAAAAAGCTCCTGGGCCTGATCAGCTTACAAGTGAGATTTTAAGAGCGATGGGACCGAATGGAATTGGTGCTTTGCACAGAATCTGCAACGACATCTGGCAGAAAGGGGAGTGGCCTATCGACTGGACGAAGTCTGTAATTCTTCCGCTTCATAAAAAAGGCTCCACGGCGAAATGTGACAATTACAGAACACTAGCTCTGATTTCTCATGCCAGCAAAGTATTGTTACACATCATCAACAACAGGATCCGTCATTTCTTGGACTGGCAGATACCGCAGGAGCAAGCCGGTTTCGTCAAGGGCAAAGGCACTCGAGAGCAAATTCTGAACATCCGCCAGTTGATTGAGAAATCATATGAATTCAATGCTCCTCTCGTATTATGCTTCATTGACTACAGCAAAGCCTTTGACTGCGTTATCTGGTCAGACCTCTGGAGAGTGTTGAGGGAGATGGGAGTGCCCGAGCATTTGGTGGCACTTATTGAGACCCTATATCTGAGCAACCAGGGAATCGTAAAGATTGACAATGTGACTTCCGAACCCTTCAATTTCGAAAAGGGTGTCAGGCAGGGCTGCATACTCTCGCCCATTCTATTTAACATCTATGGAGAGTACATCATCAGACGGGCATGCGAGGATTGGGACGGTGGAGTCACGATAGGTGGTACTACGATCTCCAATCTTCGATACGCAGATGACACCACCCTTGTTGCTGCAAACGAAGCTGAAATGGTCGACATCCTAAGAAGAATGGAGAGGATCAGCTTAGAAATGGGTCTTAAAATCAACCTCAGTAAAACCAAACTTATGGTGGTTGATCGCGGTAATAAGCTTCATTTCACGGGCGCTCTCAAACTCGAAACGGTTGAGGATTTCGTCTATCTTGGAGCTAACATAAGCAGTAATGGTTCATGTGAAAAAGAAATTAGAAGACGCATAGGTATGGCTAAAAATGCTATGACCCAACTGCAAGGAATATGGAGTGACCGTAACATCTCCCGAAAAACTAAAATGTCACTAGTGAAGGCTTTGGTTTTCTCCATATTCAGCTATGGGGCCGAGACATGGACGTTAAAGAAAGCTGACCGCGACCGCATTGATGCGTTTGAGATGTGGTGCTGGAGGAGAATGCTTCAAATCCCATGGACGGCCTTCCGCACAAATGCGTCTATTTTGCATGAACTTAACGTAAAGACCCGGCTCTCTTCTGTCTGCCTTCAAAGAGTGCTTGAGTTCTTTGGTCACATCGCCAGAAAGGAAGGGAACAACCTTGAGCAACTCATGGTCACCGGCAAGGTTGACGGCAGAAGGCCAAGAGGACGTAGCCCAGCTAGATGGACGGACCAGATTCGAACAACCTTGGACACCAGTCTACACGGGGCTCTTCACTCGGCCAAGGAGAGGAATAAGTGGCGAAAAATTGTCCGGAACAAGATCATCCCGCATCTAGGGAATCACGACCCTCAGCAATGAGGATAGCGACGCGAGGAGGAGGAGGATAATTTCAATATGTAGTTAAAACATAGATTCACAAGTCAATCAAGTTCAAGTTAAAATAGAGAGACAACATAGCTTGACAAGCGCAACTGGAATTTAATCAAACGCTCACTATAATTTGAGATAGTTAAACAGTTAAAACGATATAATTAACTCCGATTAAACACGTTGACGTACAATGGTTGCAAACATTCAGTTCCCAAGGGCGCCCTCCCACATAACATCGCTAAAGTTATCACAAGATTCGTTGAGTCCGCGCTAATGAAATTAACCCCCATTCGCTCTGGGAACTAGTTTTGTGTAGTTCGCGGACGTACTAGTTCGTAACCTGGCTCCCACAGGTGAACTGGCGAACTATCTCGTGGACTTCCTGCTACGCGAGTGATCTGCAATGACGCGAACCAAGAGCCGACGTTTGGGGTAAAGTGTATTTAGTTTTAGTCGCTTATGATTCACATAGGAAACTAACAAGTATTTTTTTTACAATAACCTAATAACCTAAATATCTTTAATTGTAAAGAAACGCTTTAGACTTAAATCATATAATATACATTTAAATTCGATTTGCTGCTCCATGTTAGTGGTACCGATCGCCTGTTCTGCTTTCAAAAGCTATAAAGCGATTAACAACCACAAGAGCTCGAACTAGTTCGTTTAGAATCAGCAAACTAGATTCGCTCCCACTCGCGAACTATCATTCCCAAGTCTAGCGGGAACGCTGGTAATGAGATGTTTCCACTGTAACTACATACGTGTTAGCCGGCAGGAATGAGTGACCTCGCACTCATTACCGGATAAAAGGAACAGGGATGATGTTGCCTTTGTAACTCCGTGTTTCGTTTTTTGGTTATCTAGTTAAGGATGTTATATTAATCTAGTTTCATGTATGTTTATTCATTTATGGAGGAAATCTATGATGTAATAAATTGTAATAAGGAAGTGGATTCTATATTGTTTTTATAGGAATTAAAAAATCTTAATCCTTTTGGGTCTATGAAACACACGCAAGAAACGGTGACCCTTCCCGTAATATTTTGACGCAAACGAATCATCGTAATAAAAGGGTAACATTTAAGTAAATTACTTATAATTAAAACAATAAATGATGTGATGAAGAATACAATGATTGTTAACATTTCCTTTTAAATAAACAGTACCGTATAGTATGTCAGACTAAAGTTGAACTATGTTCTGAACGACCTACGTAGACCTTTATTCGTTATAAATTCAATTTATTATCTGTTTTAGCAATCTTAATACTTAAATAATACTTTAATATACTAAGTTTCATAAAGGTTGAGAAGCATGTAAGTTAATCATAATTAATTAGCGAGATGAAAAATAAAATCGCAAATGTACACCAACATTTTTCCAAGTTTCGGTCAGTTAATTATCTAATAAGTGAAGGTAATATTTTAAAGGAAGATGAAAGATGAGTGGCCACTCGAATATGAATCAAAAGGAATAAACGGGTCCTAATTCGAACGGCGGTACAAAGCAAATATTTCAGTTTATGTAACAAATGCCCGCGGGGTGCGGAGGTGTGGAAAAAATAAGGCGGATTTTTCAGATTAATTAAGCTTAGTCGTGTTTAGACGTGGGATGTAATTTGTGTTACTCCCGGGAGAGCGAACTTTGTACGGGCAACTTTTTTCCCGGCGTTGTTTGAACCGTGCCCTGTTTATCGAAGCCGGTTTCTTCATGAATACGCAAGTGATTAGCCAACTTTTGCCCAGGTCGTGTTTTGTTTCGGGTTATTAGCTAAATGGCTGCAGGTAATTTCGATTCTTTGTTCTACGTTCGTCTTATTCTTCGCTAATTCTTATCTGGCCAATTTTGTTTGACCGCTGCGAAGTTACACATTTTGCTAATTGTTGAAACTTTTTTCTTATAATTTTGCTGCAAAAGTTATTAAATGTAATTTGTTTTTCGGTGAATAATCGCTTTTACCTCTTGGGAACAAAACAATAATTATTAAGGTCTATATTATTAAAGGCAAAATCAATCTGCTAGATTAATTGTATTTTATAACAAAGTTTCATAACTGTGATCAAAGCCAAATCTTTTGAAATAGAGCGGCTATTCAGGAAAAAAAGAAAAGGCCCCATATACTACATGTGACACAATACTATCTTCTAAAACATTGTCTGTCCAAAATGATGAATGTGCCAAATCCCAAGTATTTTTTATACCTACTAACCCAGTTATAAATAACTCATGATAGATGGTTATTGTTTCTCTAATATAATAAGCGATAGTGAAAAATGCTCGAACCTTTTTCTCTTTGAGTTTTTTCGCCAGGCGATAATATTTTTATCAGAGGGATTCAATATCTTAATGGACTCAGCGGGTGACGATGTGATCTATTTTGGTGTCGTTTATCTGAGTATTTTAATTCAATAATCGGGGATTATTAAATAAGTTCGTTTGTCGCTTGGAAAGCTCATTACTAAAAAGGATACTTTAGACATATATTGTGTGAGTTAAGTGGGTATATAAGTAATCAAGAAAGAGAAGGAATTTTAGAATAGGGCTTGTCCATCTGAAAAAGTTAACATTTAATTTGTAATAATTTCATACTTGAATTTGTTTCACGCATTATCTTGTCAATAAAAACATTGTCATAAAAATGGTTAAAGAAATTCTTAACCTAATAAAACATCGTAGACTTTGGTGCTAAAAAGTAAGATTATAGATATAGTCCTATATTTTTTTTGAGCAATCACCAATTCCGTATTAGACACACGACCTAAAAGTGCACCAAAAGATTTGAGCACAAAGCACCCGTTCCTTTCCACGAAGAACAAAAGCCAGTCGCTAGTTAGAATCGAGTTTCCGAAAAACGGAATGTGGTACGTTATTTTTACAAGGAGGGGTCGAAAGCGCCACGTCTCCTGTCTAGGACTGATTGGGACGTCAAATAAATTCCTTCGTCGAGTCGTAGCCCGTCGGGGGACGTGATGCGACTGTTGAGATGGCTTGATTCTGAGCTGACGGAGGTGGGATAGTTCTCCATTTGTCGCTTGCGCATATACAGGAGACTACGGTCTAGTAGCAGATATGCTGTGATTTCTGATGCTGAATAAAATAACAACAACTTACTGTTGCTTACGGATTATTATAGTTGAAAAAAACGAAGGGAATAACACTTTTATGCATGTTTAGTATTTAGTCTTATTCGAGTGTTTTTATCTATCAGTGACATCGAAAACATGCAAACTATATCTCTTAAAAGAGAAATATAGTTGGTGACTTATTTATTAAAGATAAGATACAAAAAATTTATGATTAAGGTAGTATGTTAAATACACGTATGGTAGGTACGTATATATAAACATCATATGGTAGATAACTTCGCATAAAAAACAAACATCGTAAGGAGGAAGGTAAAGTTAAAAACCATAAAGATATTTTACAACTTGACTTCATCACAGTAGTTTACTACATACAAACCACAACAATCCAGTAAATAAAACCTTTCGCCTTTAAAACACTGCATCCACTAGATTTCTAAGAATTCTAAATTCTGCTCACTAGCTTCTCGGTCAGAGCTTCGGAATAAACATCCAAAGTGAAGTTAGGAAAGTTCAATACTGGAAAAAGATAAAGCTCACGAACTTCCTCTAGGAGCTTGCGCTGCAGAATTGTGTAAATATATGTTTACAATTTTTATCGAACAAAATGGTGTCTGTCCTGTAACAATTATTGTAGCAAGTTAAGATCCCTTTCAAAACTATTAAGTTGTAACGCTTCAGGTGATTAACGTAGCTTAACCGTAGTGCTACGAGTACGTAGTATACAAGTGCTACGAAATTTTACTACGAAAAAGCTACGAGTCAATCGATACTCCGTTTCAATCAAGCCATAAAAATTGCTACGGTATCTGAATTCAAACCTGAAACTAGAACAGAATAATTTTGTACGCATACTGCACGTGGTCACATTCATCACGCAGATAGCGAAATAGAATTATGGCCCGTAAATCTGTGACCGTGTCGTGTTAATAATTTTAAAGTTCCCGCTGGATTTGAGCAACCCTAAAGTTTCTCAATTTATATTCATATTTTAAACCTGACCGTTAAAACTCGAGGCCATGTTTACATCAAACTTTCGCCGAGAAATTCCTGATATGCATACCGTTTTAAGGCGTTGAATATTGACGGCGATAGCTATTCGAGTTATTAAAAGAATTAAGATTAACACCATTTTTAAGTTATAAAAATCAGATATTTTCTTTTAATACTACAAAAATAAAGAAACAGTGCACTGATAAGTGATTTTGACTTCGTGGGTGGATAAAAATGAAATGTGGTACTTAAAACACCTATTAATATCGATAATTGTTGAAAGAAGCGCCCCAAACAACATAAAAAAATATATATTTTCCTATACTTACTTATACTTGATTAGTTCTTATCAATTTCATTATGCTAAACACAATATCTTTCTTATGCATTAGAGTGATTGAATATGATAAAACGGACGGGCGGGCTACGAATCAAAAACGGAATATTAAAATTCGAAGGTATAAAAGACATTTTATACATTCCCGAAAATCACTTAACTTATTTTTGTATGGAAATGATTTCACATCGTAATGATCTCTTTGAAGCATCGACTGTGGTGAATATAAAACAGGCCAGATTCCGAATTGACTGGGAGAACTTTTATTTGCATTTTACAGAGTAAAGGCGGGTTTGGTTTCAGAACGAGCATGTAAATACTTGTGTTTGCTTGTTACCGAGCTACGTGAAATACGATGTAATCAAGTAAGATGTCGGAATGATATAAATGTAAATAAACCGTTTGTCTTTGTTGTTTTGAAGTTAATTTCATTTTGTACAGCCTATTGTTAAGTAAAAGGAATTGTATTATAAGCTTTCCCTGTATTAAAGTTTATTTTTTTAAATGATTAAGTGAAATATATGAATTGATATATCTATTTCCCGTCATCAAAATCAACCGGGTAATTCAGTTTAAGTTCTGACGGGAATTAAACTTAATACTCATTAATAATACCTACATTTTCAATGTTGTGTTGGAGTTCATAAGTCGTCAACCGCTTAATATCATACATTCGTACTCAAAATGAAATCTTTCGAGCAAAACTCAGCAAAGTCCAAGAATACGATTAGCTACATCAACAAAACTCAATTCAAACTTCACTGCCAATCTAAATGAAAATGCTTTTCTTTTATCTTCCTCGGATTTTCCGAGTCTTTTGCTCGCCTTATGAAAGAGATTAAGCATTCTTTAAATGGATGGGGTGGACGGTTACCGGGAATAATATTTCTGTCCATTATAAGAATTGAAATTACGTATCAACATAATATTATAAACTTAATCAAGAGTGAAAAATCATGTCCTATGATCAAAGCTTTTCTTACGAAGTATGTGTACAAAAGCTTTACAAGTAAAAATGATTGATAGCTTAATCTGTTTATTCTTTGTTAAATAGTTTTGGTGAACTCAGTGTATTATAGCCAGTTCCAGTTAAGTAATTTAAAAAAATATTGTTTGACTACAAAAATACATACATAATTCCTATTTACTTAAATGATTGGATTGTTGCAAATAAGGTTTAAATCTTTTAAACGTATATTTACAAATCGATCCATTGCTTTCACTGTAGAACAAAATATACCGTTCGCTTTAAAAACTCCTAAAATCTTATAACCAGAGTCTGCCATAAAGAAATAATCATTTGCAGGCCCCAAAGCCAATCAAATATTTTCTTAACGCCACGATGTTATCTTTCGATATTATACTTCTGATCGGAGATATCACTATTCTACGGACATTTTGGGCGCAGTTTTTCCTTTTATTGGGTGTACTTCAGTGTTATTTTTTGTATGAAGCAATTGCATTTTAGTTTTTTGTTGTTTGCTTATAAATTTATATTAACGATATTATAATGGGTAATTCATCTCTCTGGTTGGTACGTGTACCAATACTTAAAACCTTTCAAGTTCTTATATTGATTTACCTTCAAATAAGTCGTAAGAAAGTAACTTTGAAGCACAAAGTAGGTAAATAACTAAAAATTATTTATTTGTTAAGTAATTACGAATAATTTTTCGATTGATACAAATACTATCTTTACCGGCTAATTTATACTACAAAGCTTTCATTCACTCTTTCCTAACCATCGCAAACAACAAACAGATACCTGCGAAAGGAAATCCGTCTTAAGTTCACGCGAAGCATTAGCGTTGGTTTTTTCATTCTCCCGCCGTGACGGATGCCCGGCGCAATTAGTGTCAGGAAATTACGCAAGAAAACAGCGGCCATCCATCACCTGGTGAAAAAATAAAGCACAGGAATCTCCGTGGCTTATACAAGCGTCACGGGCATGACGCAGCAGCGCTTATGATGCCCACGAGATGTGGAATGTAGCGGGAAAACGGCTTTTCGTGGTAGAGTTGACGGAGGGTCTCGGTTTGCGCTTAAATGTGTGATGATTCATGCTGTTTGGCTATTTTTATGTTGTAACTTGAACCTTAATCTTTGAATATAAACTTCACCTTAATCATAGAACATAAAAAATCAAGACACTAAAAACCAAAAGTGCTTCGAAGGCTAAATTTTCATAACCTATGTAGAACTTTTTAGATGTATTTACCTACATTATTATAATCATGATATTTTGTGTCATGGTAGGTCTTTGAGCATAAGAGAAGAAAAACATATTTGTTCTGGTATGAGTAAAACATCACTCAAATTCAAGTTAGCTAGCCAAAAAGTAAGGAAGTGTTAGTGAAAGTCATATTTGATATTTTTCGTTCACATTTCAATTAATTACTTTCCCAAATTCATCTCTAGACCTCACTAACAGCTAATCATGAAACACACTTAATACTTATCAAAAAATGCGCATTTATTTCAATCTCAAAAAAGCAAACCAAATTTTATACACGTTACATAAATATAAACAAGTCTCGGCAGAAATACAATAAGATGATAAAAATATAACCGGTTTAGGAAATTGGATCGCTGTAGACGAGATCAGTTCTTGTCAACGTTGTAAAGGATCACGGTAGTAGGAGAAAAGACGAATTTCATGGTCCCATTCGGTTATGAGCTGAAGCGATTTTATGTTATTTTTTAACAGTCGTATAACATACAGCAAAAGTATATCGTCTAGGTTCTCAATTCGATTGAGTTAGATTTTTTTAAATCTCGTTTTGATTTCATGTTAGTTGCCTTAGACTAATATGATCTAATACTACTCGTATTAGATCAACTAAAGAGCGAATATGTCAACTGTTTTTAATCGTAAATATTATTATTAAAGTTTGTGTTAAACAGCAAGCTGATGCATTAAATGATGGTGTATCCCAAAAATACAAATTAAAATATTTCGAAAACAAGACACAAAGTTCTTACTTAATAGCTCTACGTGAAGAATATCTGTTAATAATAGTTAGTAAGTAAGTAAAAGAGACATTATAAATCGATTCACAATGTGATTCGCATGGCCGAATATATGGTCGATTCTTCTCATCGACAGGCAAGGAAGAAGTGTCTACTTTACAAATCAGTTAAATCGCTGCTGTTAAAAGAATAACAAATATGTATTGTTTACTTGTCAGTTGTGTACTTAAAAGTTAAGTTAAAATGACAATAGCTCGCGATTCTCTCACAACTTGCGCCGGCAAACCTTTCTGGTTCCTCTGGATTCGGGTCACGAGTTCCGGCAATGGGCCGTGTCCAATAGATCGCTGCTCATCCTGGATCAATCGACGGGCGGAGGTGTTCTTAATGGAGATTTTACACGTGATTTCCGGATCGCGCCGACGTTCCGATGGGCGCCTGTTTGCGAGCACCATCAGCCAGCGAAAATTGGGACGCTTTCACGGGTTTTAGTGGATTTTATTAGCTTAGTTCGAACTGGGTTTATTAAGTAAGTAAGTAAGTGCTGAGAAAATGATGTTAAGTCTGATTGCAAGCGAATTTAGATGCAAGTGAGCATGCTTACTTAAATTTACTTACTACCATTAAACAAATATAAGGAATTTTATATAGTACTACTCACTACAAAGATTAGGAATCGTAACTTTTCTGAGAGATAAAGGACTCATGAAAATATTTCAGAAACGAATTAACAATATCCGCTATTATTTTCCAAATCTTTCAGGCTAATAGAGGATTGTAATCGTATACTCAGTAATACTATCATCCTTACCCTTACTCTAGCCAGGATTCGTTCATTGAAACAAAGGAAAGCTGAAACTTCAGTATGACAGAGATCTTAAAACAATTATACTATCGAAATGAAATATTATTTTTTCATGTGAGTGGGTGGTTATGTAGTTATCATGTCGTGTGTTATCTCTGAAAAGCAATTGACCTGCTCTATGGCGCGTGAATAGGAGGGTTCGGAAAATGCTCAACACAGCTGAAAGAAAGATAATGTGCAACGCAATATAGCATATGGTCACATTATATATTAATCAATAAGTATAAACTTTGGCAACATTCAATCTGGTAAAGTTTAGTAAAGTAGCCATAATTTATATGACTTGATTAAGTGTACTAAAAAAAAATATTTTACACTTCTAAACATAGGTTATTTTTAATATCTATATCTTCATCATCATCAGCCCATATACTTCCCCACTGCTGGGGCACGGGCTTACCCTAAACTAGGGCGATAAGGCCTTAGTCGACCACGCTGGCCAAGAGCGGGTTGGTCGACTACACAACCTTAGAATATCTACATAACAAGTAATAAAATGATATTATTTTATCTTGCAGTTTTGACCAAAGAGTGTCGATTTCGAGCGTTACCTACAATCCATTAAATTTTTATCTGCTCTCATTTCAACCGCGAAATTATTTACGCGAAAATTAATCAAACACGATGCAAAATTTTGGGTACCGCACACAAATAGTACCCCAGTTTAACACAATGTCCCTCAACTAAAGTGGGACAGAGATTTATATCAACTCAAACTGGATTTCATCACGAAGTTGTGGGTGAGTTCAGGCAATTTTAATGATTAATGTGTCGAGCGACAATGCTAGTGCTCAGCGGTTATCTGAGGACAAAGAAAGGGCACATCTATTCATATATCACATGCAGACTTGACCCTTCTAAGCCACAAAATCCTACATAACTGTCTGGAAGTGATAACTGTGACGCAATCACACAGATATTAGAAATACTTATTCACCGAACTATGAATTTGTGATTTTAAACACGAATTATTACACAATATTTTTTTATTTAGAGCTTATTAATTTACTTATTAGTGATTATATTTTAGTTAAATAAAAAGTAGGTGTTATTCAAATTTTGTAATTTTTTTTTACAATTAGATTTTGTTTTACTATATGCTGCGTTCATATAGCATAACATAATATTATTATGATTGTGAGTAATAGCCAGTAAGACCAGCTTTTGTCAATTTGTATATTTACTTTCCGTTGTAAATAATAAATATATTAGAGCTTTAAATAGCATTAAAACAGGGAATAAATAAAAAAGATGCTTTCCCTTTTTCAAATAAGGAATATATAATTACCTTACCTACTACCATACGTTATAAATTACCTTAAAGGTTTTGCAATTCACCATTACTCTTGTTGGAGTTGTTAGAGATCCGATCCAGCTGAACAAGCTCAATGTAGAAGACCTTTCCCGTCTTCCAAAACAGGGATTTGTATTGAAACGTCTAAAACAGTTGTTCATTTATTCAACTATTTAATTAATTTAGCATTATGTGTTGATATACAGGTAAACAAAAAGGATTTCATTAATACATAAATATATTAAGAGGGGTATTTTATCATTACCTTTTATACGAAAAATAACATTTCAGGGAACATCTCGTATAAAACAAGTATATATTTTTTTTTCGTGTCAGTACTCCAATTAATTATAATTTATTTAAGATTTTAGACTTTCCCGTTCCATTACACTAAAATTAGTCTATATGGGTCTACACGCGATATTAGGAGTAGCAAATTACATAGCTACTTACTGCCCGATGTTTCGTCTGGGTTACACCAAATCGTGGTCGCTCGCGACCAATTATAATTTAAAATTAGAGTGATTATAATTTATACAAAATGTTTTTTTCTATCCGTATTACCAAACTAATCCTAATAACAACAATATCGATATTACAATTCCAATTTACAGATCCAATTTGTAACAGGGGCTTAACCGTCCGAATTATCTCGCGATTCCTGATAATTGCATTGTCGTATGTACTCGTGTACGTCAGTATACCCATTTGCAGTTTTAGACTAAACGCGGCAGCTATTGTGGTTTCTCCCGGTCAGTCCATTTGCCCGGGGCCAAATTCAGTTTCGGAACATACTCTAATGTTCTGCTTTGTGTGAAATTAACAAAATGGCCGAATGTTAACGTTCGGGACTGTTGACGACGTATTTACCTTCCTCAGGCTACGGCACGGGTTTGTTGTCTAGTGAGCTTCGTTTGTTTCAATCTTGGCATTCTGATGTGTGTTGAGGTCATTGTTTTGCTTGTGAAGTACAATTGTTTCTAATTATTTAGGTCAATCTATGATAGAACCAAAGAAATAATCTATTTATTTATTTATTGGATTCTCAACATAAGTTACAGCATTACATTTTGAATATAGAGTAACATAGAATTAAAGTCTTTTTACGTTTTACGTAAAGTGATGTCACGAGATTTCAAAGCACTACAAGTTTGATACCAATCCATATTCTTCAGTAGGCGTTGTTGATTTATATCTAAACTATCTGTGTAATACTAGAGTCGGGTTAACAACTCGCTGTTTGTATTTTAAAGTTTTTGCGCATCAGGATGATAAACAAAAATAAATTACAGTCATTCAAGCGACTAGCATATTTTTTAAACAAATTTCATTGACTAGAAATCGACTATGTCAACATGTAAGGATAGTGAAGCGTTTATGTGCGTATCAATTCAAAACAATCTATATATTTTTTAAATATTACACAACATCACATACATTGATCTGATTCCGTGGCAAGTAGCTTATGCACTAGTTTTACGGACATCAGAATCAACAGTGGATACACAAATAAACTTAAATATATTTAATAATACACCCAGACACGCACAAAGAACCCGTCGAAGCGGAAACATTTTATATACCTATACCTACTTACATACTTATATTACACAGAATAATCCCGAAAGTGCACCATTGGGGACAGTTTAAAAGCGCTCGGAGCATCACACTGCACATGTCAATACGGCTGCATGGGCCCGGCTTCAAAAGGTTTGTGTTGTCCTTTTTTAACCACATTAATTGAATTGGCGAAGTTTACGATGCTTTTATATCAGTATGTACCAGGGGAGAGGCGGGAGAGTAAATAGTGCTACCAGCGTTTCAGGAAATAAGTACGTTGTGCGTTCGTTTCGTTTCAACCTTTATTATGTAAATGCAATTTGTTGGCCGCCGGAAGATTCATTATGGGATTTTGTACTAATTGAGTCGTCGATAATAATATTTCTGATAATGCCGACAGACGGTGGTATAATTAATAAATTGTCTCTGCTTGCCATGATGGGAGAGTGGGACAATTAAGTTTTTTTTATAGATACATATTTTCTCTTGGATTGTATGTGTACAAATACATAATTTTCAAAAAGAAACGTAGTGTCAAAGATCCATGAAGATCAACTCAACAAAGAGCTGCTTTCAAATGGATTAGGTATAATATTTTACGTCTGTTAAGCCATTCCCCATTTCACCTTTTGCTAACATTTAACTTTGAACAAGATCTCAATCCAGCAACGAAACTCAGACCTTCAATTTAAACAAACGAAACCTCATTACGTAGAGCTGAATTTGCGGCGGAAGTTGCTTAATCTGTTGCTATTCTTGTTCTCATAGACATGAGAAACAATACGAGTTTCCAGGTATTTCTATCACTAAGATGCCTGATTATTTATTCGGATAGAGTAACAGACATAGAAATATGTTCATATTGAAATATTTACACCGATGTTTGGAAATTGAAATCGGATTAACTTATTTGAGAAATTAACATTTCTAATTTTATATTCACCAAGCTGGCCAGGTTTTTGGTTTTTGTTAGTTTGGATGGATAACTAGTCAAACAGAATAAATTTTACCTCTTTCCCTATGTTATTCCCTATCAATGCCGAGCACCATATAAATTACTGTTATTCTTACAGCGTTTTTCGCAGATTAGATATTGAAATAGGTAATCCAGATTGTTACGTAAAGACCACATAGTTTGCTGCGCATCAAAATTCCTGCCTTATGGCAAGCAAAACGTAATGTTCAATGTTGGGTCCAGGTGAATCAGAAACTCTAACATAATATACGTTACGTTTTGGGCGTAATGGCATGGCGCGAGCGTTTAAACAAGCATTAGAGAGGTAAGTTCGGTCATTAGACCGACTCGGACCGGAACGTGAACCTTCTTTGCTGTTAAACTTGAGCACAACCTTCTGCCAAATTCTTTTTTATGCTAACCTATTTGGGAACTTATGGTTTTCAGACAGAACTTATTAAGTAATAATATGTATATTATTTACCTTGCTGTCGGTGGTCATATAATAAATAGGTTTATTTGCAAAAAAAACATTATATCTTTAAATTGGCTGGGTAGGTATCGATTTAAATTAAAACAATAATATTAATGTTATTTTTCATAATTTAATGTTATGAAAAATGGCTATTTATTTTCAAAACAAGAAGACTAAACAGACAAGACTGCAAAGTAGTTCATTGGAATTGTCTTAGACTTTCATAATTACAATTTTCACATAAAACAACACATAGTACATTCATAGTCAACTTCGTTGTTAGCCTACAATTTAACACACCAGTGTATGAAATTGCTGAACATAAAACCATAAAACAATTTGCGGGCTCACATCAGCGCATGATGGAAACACAACTACCTACGTAAGTACGGCAATGAATAACATAAATGTCGTGCTACAAACAGTTTGAAAAGCAGATTAAGGCGATGAGGCCTGTAGTAAAACAACAATAAAAACGGAGCTACATAGCCCGGACAGACGTTCGCCGGGACATTAAAAAGTTCACATTTCGGGTCATCACTGTAATGTTCTAAGTTTGTTCCCGACTCCCGGGCACAGTTTTAAGTTATCACGGCTTTAAAAATAAAACGGATCCTCGTTGAATAATGAGGGTGGTGTGAAAGATGACAGGGTGTTGTGAAAAGTGCGCGAACATAAAGGCTATCTTTTTTTATGTGCCTTCGCCGGTTTTATTTTTCCATTTTAGTCTTAATGCATTTTCTTAACGGATTCTACTAGATGTGAAGATTTGAACGATAAAAATACAATTGGAGTTTTTTTAAAAGAAAAAAAAATTCTGAATGCATTATTAAAGCAACTCTAATTTTGAAAACAAAACAAAAAAGACTGATGCCTAACTTGTAAAAGAGAAAAATCGAGACTTATTCACCTTGAAACAAAAAAAGTAGGTCAAAACGATATAAGTTCCGCAAACAAACCTGTAACCGTTGTAAACAATGATTCTCAATGATCACGGCCCCAATCAGCACAGACGTGGAGCCGTCGGGATTTCCCCGTTTTTTCACCGAAAACGATACATCAATCTGGCGGACAGCTAATTTTGGCAAACAATAACTTTTTCCTACCTTCCACCATCCTGCTGCTTTCTTTATTCACCCAACAAAGAAGCGATGTAATAAATATGGCACGTAATAATGCTGCGATATCATCTTATCTGGCACATTGTTCTCAGTATTTTAGTATAATATTTTTACTCAGATATTTAAAATGCCGTATACTTGAATTATTTCATGTCAGTATTAGCTCTCTTGATAGGTGTAATCATAGAAGCTGATACTGATGTTGTACCGTTATATTATGAGAGATCACTAAAAGGTGGTTACGTGACAGTTAGAAAAGGAGAAAAACAAATTACATAAAAGTTTCCTCAATAAAAATTCACAAGCATTTTATAATACCCTCGAACTATTTAACGCTGTTTTGTCGAAAACGAACAATGACGCTAGTCCACTACGTGTTTTAGTGAACTTATTTCGTTAAACCTGCTGTAAAGCGCTACAAAGTGTGTAATATATGTTAAAATAAAATTCATTTGGGATTTGGCGAGAAAGTGTTAAGTCCCATTCTACTCCAGTTGTGGTGTTTAACTATAGTTTGAGTACTATTTGAACAGCAGTAATAGTTTCGGTCTCACAGCTTATAAGTGTGGTCTGTGACAATTTAATTTCTATTTTGTGTACAGGAAGAATAGCAGAATAACTTAAAATTAGTCATAAACGTTCATAATGATGTGCTGATATTATTAAAGTAGAGTCAAAATAGGGCATACCTGTGTTCTATGAAAAGTGTTTATGTTCATCAAATTTAGCAGCAATATTAGAAATATCATTAACTGCTGAATATAGGCAATCAATCTTCACAATGATCTGTCTTTTCCTGATCGCATCAAATAAGCCCCCGCGGTTTTGATCGTATCGGCCTATCTCGTAGGAAGTCTTCCTTCGTTGGAAATAGTATGAAACTCCAGGAACACTAGTCCTTCTTCGAAAAGAATAGACAGTTTACACTATTTATTCAAGACACTTAAATACAGATCGAAACTAAACACCAGTTCTAAGCATTCAGTAACTAAAAGGAAAACGGCTAGAGGCACATTAATTGCATTTTACTCTACAATGTGAGTACACAAAACGAAGCTGCAAAAAGAAATAACATTAAATCTGAACGGGTCCACTGTTTTCAAACAGAAAAAAATACAAAGCAAAGATTCCAATTAAACAAATTGATAGATCTCAGTGCTCGAGGTCGTTTCGTTCTTGGCATCGCTTTGCAATCGCCACGTTCAATAGCAAGAAAATACAGAAGGTACATTATCTTATTTTGTGGTAGCTACAGTGTATTTCTCACGCTTCTACGATTATTCTTCTATATAACCTTATTCTATGCCATTTCAGTCTACTTCCCATTCCATTCAACGGGCAGGGCTATGAGCCTCCAAAATATAAGACGGGGTTGACATTAGGCACACGAAACCAATCGTCTCAATGCACATTTTGCATTATAAGTGCGTTTTAAACTATACTTTTCTATCCAATAAAAAAAACAGATTCGTTCTTTATTACAATCTCTATCTAGATAGTTATGTAATCAAACTATGTGGTCAGATGTGATAATACACTGCTATAGATGACTTAGTTACCTTCGGATACCAAACGCACAATAGTTAGCTAGATCTTTACTCCAATTTGCTTTTGTTGTTTGTCTAAAAAAACCTGTTTCATTATCATTATTTATTGTTTTTTCTCTTCGTATTGTATATATTTTTTTCTTTATATTGTATTTGTTCTGATTGTATTCGTCCATATTTTTTTCTCAAAGGTTCTGCCAGAATATCAGCGCCGTCGCGTCCTTGCGGCTGCTACTGCACATGCTGAGGCAGAACCTTTTGATCATAAATACACCGTGAAATTTTAGTGGTTGTTTTCCCGCAGTAAAATGATTCTATCTTAGTAGTACAATAGATTTGTGCAGTTCTTTTTTGTTAAAATCAATAAATGCCAGATTTACGAAAGGTTTAACCGAAACTCGAAAGCACGTTCGAACCGCTTTATGACTTGGGGCGTCGAGCTTCTTTAGCTTTAAGCATCGATTTCATGCGGCAAGCAGTACCTGATTACGTCACATCTTATAAAAGCACGATAGCTTCTCTCGTTTTCGAGTTGGAAAATTATTATTTTGAAAATTTGAAAAAAAAAAACTGTATTACTGAAGGCAAACCGTTCTGCCACGGGAAAACAACCACTAAAATTTCACGGTGTATATTTGTATGTGTATGTTTTGTATTCGTTTTTTTTTATTATTTATGATCAATAAATGTTTTCTTTCTTTCTTTCCTTCTTTCAATTATAAACTCAGCCTTCTGTGAAATTAGATTCTCTGACTAGATCTTGGGCTATTCAACACAAAGACCCACTGGACCTTTGCGATCGGATCGGAGATCCAATCTTTTACATTATTTGTTTAAATGTTTTCTTTAGAACTCGATACGACAATATTGAGAGCTCCTTTATATCTACTCTCTAAAAACTAAATTCGTGCAGACTACAATTTACCCTAATTAGAAGGTTTACCTTAAATCCGATTCAGGCGAAAATATTGCGTAATGTTATCCTTACTAATATTATGCGCAAGTAACTCTGTCTGTTCAATCACGCATAGAGTACTGAACAGATTTAAATGAAATTTGGTACAGATGTAGTCCAGAGCCTGAGAAAGGACAGGGCATAGCACATACTAATTAACCGACTGCGCTGTAAAAAGTAATGTTTAACCTGTTAAACGTCTCGTGAAGGTAGTCGCGAGCGTAAAGCTAGTATAAAATAAAAAGTGTGTCTGTCTTTACATTTTAAGTTAACGGTTGAACATTTTAGAGTAAAATATTTTTTTTTATAAGAGGCTAACAAGATGACCTCACTTCACCTGATGGTAAGCGGTAGTGAGATCCAAATATGAGGTCGACAGGCACAATAGACCATATGAGCCTGTTGCACTCACCCTGAAAACTGTGAAAAGTGTGTCTGTCTTTACATTTTAAGTTAACGGTTGAACATTTTAGAGTAAAATATTTTTTTTTATAAGAGGCTAACAAGATGACCTCACTTCACCTGATGGTAAGCGGTAGTGAGATCCAAATATGAGGTCGACAGGCACAATAGACCATATGAGCCTGTTGCACTCACCCTGAAAACTGTGAAGACCACTGCTGCGGCAACAACGAGACAAGGCGTGCAGTCTCGCATTGGTATTGAGCTGTGCGGGTCGGAGTTGGCAGTAATTTGAAAATGTTATTAAGTTAAAGCTACATGTTTCAAAGGACTGCGCTATGTAAACCTATATCGTGATTAACAAAAAAAAGACAGAAAAAACCGACTTCGTATTCTCAACAATCGAACAAAATACTCTGTTAAGTTCACGCACGCATACGAAGCAATATAATACGGATCGTGCCCTTTACTTTCGAGTTTGCACGTATGTTTGTTCGGAGTTACAACACTCAGTTTTATCTGAGTTCAGAGGATAATTAACCCAAAAAGGAGTTTTCAAGCGCGTTTTGCCTCGAGCCATTTTATGGCATTGTGTACGAGACCGCCGTTCAAAACAGTACAATAATTATTTTATGTTTTTGGAGTTAAATAGGTTGTTTTCTTACTCTTAATCTTGGCTGTTGGTCTGTACAGGCAGGCAAGGTTCATATGATGCAATAATATAACTGTCACCGCTGCTATCGAAAAAGTAAATATAAATCGGCATCATACATGATTTTATGTACGAATCCAATGTACAAAACAGTACAAATACAAAGTTACGCATTTCGGAGTTAAAAAATATGTTTTCATACTGTTAATTTTTAGCTCACAGTAAGTCGTGCAAGGTATATTTTGATATGATCATCATATTTTGTAATCATAAGTTCTCTCTTGACCGTCGAAACTAAAAAAACACTAAACAACAAAGCTTTATGTACCAAACATAATACGCCATTAAAGAAATCGTCAACACTTTACCGCGTAACGCATTTGGGAATCGCCCATCATTCTTTACGCCACGTATACAATTTAGAAGAAAATCGTCATCTTGTGGGAGATTGAAAAACATCGGCACATGTGTCGCGTAATATCGCCGATTACCCCTAGCGCTGACGCCGTAGTACGTGAGCGTTGTTGGTGGAGCTTCGCCGGAAAAACGTTCATCTCTAATAGTGGTAGTTCAGAGCTTTTGGTGAATACTAGGCAGAAATTGGAGGGCTAATTTGGCGGGTTAAGGGAACTTTTGGTAACGTAATTGATTAAGGTATAGAAATAATGAATAGCTATGAAAATATAGTGTGGTTTAACTGCCTCGTTGGTCTATTGGTAGCAAGCGCTGCGTTAGGACCGAGAGGTCCCTGGTTCGAATCCGGGGTCGGGCAAAATTTGTGTGAGTTTTTCTGTGATGAAATTACTCAGTTGAACGCCCGTGACTTGGAAAGCACGTTAAGCCGGTGGTCCTGCGCCCGATCTCTCAACGGTCATGTCGGATTGCTGTCTCACCGAATTATGAGAGTAAGGGAATAGAGAGTGCACTTGTGTTTGCGCGCACACTTGTGCACTATAATATGTCCTGCGCACTTGGCTGATCTCAATGAGATCAGCCGCCATGGCTGAAATCGGTCGGACGCCTTATTTATTATAGTGTGGTTTGTGGCAACAGTCTTCTATGTTTTTAGGTACGACGTGTGAAGAGACTTTTATTTGTATTTTGTTAATAAAAGACTGTTTATTGACAACTATTGCAAGGCTTATTGTATGGTACTGTGAGAACATTTACAAATTTATTAAAAAAAGGATTCAGTTAGTATGTAATTACTCTATTCTAATAATAGGGTCATTGTATTAAAACGCTGAATGGAGACTTCCGTAGAGGTCATTTTAATAGATTTTATAGGGCAAGAGTTGAGAAAAACACACTTTCCCGGCACAACGATACACTTTTGAAGTCATAAAGTTTTTCAGCCAACCCAAATATCCAAGAGAAAAAAGTTATTACATTTTTTAAGTGAATTTTTCGCAAACATCAATCTTACTTGGAGCAAAACTTTCTCCAACGGGGTCAAACGTTTTTCCGCGAAATGTTGTAGAAGACATTTTATACATTCTTTTGTAGAAATTGCGAGGAATGTTGTGAAAGTTTTTAAAGTAGAAAAACTCTTTTCTGTTTTTGGTAAGAAACACGGATTTTTTGCAAATAATCACTTTAGGCCTTTCGCTAAATGTTTCTTGGTAGGAAAAAAGCGTCTGCTAAGAACAACAAAGTGAAAAATTAGGTAGTTCAAACCGTGTGTTTTAAGCTACTGGAATAGACTTAGAAGTAAAATATGCTGATACATAAATAATGATTTTTTTTATAATAGGCTAATAAGATGATCTGACTCTTTCTGATAAATCAAACTGTTGTAAACTGTATATCTTTTAAGAATAATTTATATACTATTAGTTTAATAAATACAAAGATATGTAAACACAAAGCATGCTGTGCACACTACTTAGGAATACTGTCTAGGCTATGCTCAATTGTTACAACCAACCAATACGTGTAATGACAGTTTTCTGTTTGTGTACCATAATTAATAAATAAATAAATAAATAAATAATGGCAGTATGTTCCACATATGAGCAATATACCATATTTAGCCTGTCGCACTCACCCTGAAGGCCTGCTTAAACGCCGTTTCACACGTAAAGAGCCCGAGACCATATTATGAGGAAGAAGAAACATGAGCTGGAAGAGCATTTGATGCCTGAATGACACTGGCCAATATAATATTCTTTCAAGACAAACAGTTATCTACAATAATGTTATCCTCTTCTCTAAACCGTGTGTATAAGGGGACATTCTCATCATATCTCTAAATTGTCTGCTCACCCATTCACTCCAAATCAACCTCCCGCAAGCAAAAATATCGTTCCCATATATTCCCAAAAAGTACTATACAGAGACGGACCATGTTCACTGCGACTGAAAAATGGGTAACACCTTGCGTCGCTTCCGAACTGTTATCTTGGAAATGTGACATTTTTGGTGCTATTTTTTATGAAAACGGGAAATAAATGAGGCGATACGATGATGGAAACAAAGTGCGCTTTGTTTCCGGTTCACCCATTTGTTCTGCGGATCACATATTTTTGTGTTGTATATTTCAAATAGAGCATTAGAAACGCAGTATTTATAACATAGTATTTAACTATGTTCTGCAAATTTAAACCATTTGAATAATCAGTTCCGTTATCTAAATATCGAAACTAACACACATTAAATGTATTGTGGAATGCATGGGTTGAATAATTATGTTTCATTATAATACAAATTCAAATTTTTGTCAATCAGTTTTTTTTTCAAAAAGTACAATTTAGTGTCAAAAAAATACCGTAACTCTATGGTAACCAATGATAACCTATACCATAACTCATTTAGTTCAATCAGATAAAATCGTGATCAAAACTCATTCATCTCATTTTACGACTTACTCTCAACTTGTTTTAAAAGAACTTAAGAAAGAAAAACACTTATCATAATACTTATACACGTAATCCCAACAAGCTCAGCTTATTTCAAGTCAAATTGAACCTCTAAACAAATTTCGCACAGCACATTCCAGTTCCTGGCAAGTGGTTCTGTCTAAATTAAATTCCACTTCTGGGAAACTTCAGAGTGAAACGTTTGCGAAATCAACGTATTTCAACAAAGTAAACGAAACGCCGTGTATGGGGATGCAACAAATAGAACGGCTGAAGTGCAAGGCGATACTTTGGTTCACTTGCTTTGTTCAAAAATGCAGCTGCAACTTTGGGTTGTTTTGGAAGATATTATCCTTCATTGTGCCGATTTAGTTTTGAGGCATTCGAAAATAGAGATAAAATATAAGTGTCAAGGTTATTTGTGTGTTGTGCTTGTTATTTTTTCTCATATCTTTCAATTATGCAATATGGGAGATATTCGGATAACACTGGTCCTTTATTCAAGGTTCTTAAAATTATTAACATAAGTATAGGTGATGAAAAAATATGATGTAGTGTAACAATGATCCAAACACGACTTTTTAATTGTGGTTGATGTTGATGAGTTACAAACAGACGGACAGTGAACCCTGAAAATAAGAATTATTTCTTTTACGCCAGCGCAACCATAATTCTGTGAACGAGATAATTAGAACCTCGTTGATTTTCAGAAATACGAGTATGAGCCTATTCGACTAAACGTTAGACCTAATCGCTAGCATCATTAGTTGTTAACAGCCTATCCTATTACAGCTTATACCTTTGCTAATAGACTCATTAATAGCTGTGCGAACTATAAAATAACGTATTACGATTTCGTTTACAAGTAAGTTTATTCTAGTCGACGTCACAAACAGTCAATTCTGTTGACTGTTTGGTACTCAGTAAACGAAAAGTAACTGATTTCGATAGAATTACTTCTTCCAAGGTTGATGTTCCCTAAAATTTGTTACAGTTACTTATACTAACCTTTACCAACAAAAACACCAATTTTAGTTACAAACGAATGCACGATGGTCACGACCGTACCATTGTACCATTCATACGTATTGATATAATAAGACAGAAAACATGTTTTAACTACTACTAATCATGTTTAGATTTAAACTAACAACATATACTAAATATTAGCTTTTATGGGTCAACACGCGTTATTAAGAGTAGCTAATAACGCGTGTAGACCCATTAACTAGGTTGCACCAATCATGGAGTTCGCTCGCGACCATGATTGGTGCAACCCAGTCGAAACGTTGGGCAGTAAGTAGCTGTGTAATTTGCTACTCCTAATAACGCGTGTAGACCTATAAAAACTAATATTTAGTGTAATGGAACGTCTAAAGTCTTACATAACAACATAAATCAATGTTCAGTGTACTATGATAGATTCATATCAATGTTGTCCGTAGTCAAGATGTTGGCAAAAATCTATGACTAGAAACTACAAGCCCTAGTACTTATACCGTAGCCTTAATATAATAAACTGGAACGTCATCCAACATCATTTCATTTCTTTGTCCAAAAACTACTTTCGAGTGTCCAATTTTTGTAAGCGGAAACAGTGCATTCAGCTCTTTCTACCGCATATTCCCAGCGCGATTGTGCCGAACAATTTATTGCATAGTTGAGTCTGGGTGGTTTTGTAATTACGCGTCCGGTCGTTCGTGTGACAGCACAATTAACTCCAGCCGAAATGAGAACGTTTGAAACTGACCTTTCGATTTGCGGTCGAGATAAACAGCTTTAGAATATACTAGAATAACTGACAAGTGGTTGATAATACAGTCATATGATGTGTTTGCTGGAAATAACTAGTTTTCAGAGGAGATATTGTTTTATTATAGAGTTCAGTATCTGTTGATTGTCAAGTGGACTCGTTAATTTGTTATGGTTATGCAATCTATACACAGTGAATATCTTACAGTCTGCTTTTGCTACTAGCTACGTCGAAAAAAAATACGTGTTAAGTCTATAACGTAAGTTAAATTCTCCACATGACATACTTGCATAATTTCAAGGTTTATATTACTTTCACGGTTATGAGTCGGTATCAAAGACCCTAGTAAGTATTGTCTACAAGCTTACTACAATATATCATGGAGGCGTTATTTGAAATACTAAAAATAGCACATATTTACCAAGTCTATATTTTATTAACACAATGGTTCCAACAATGCGTCCAAAGCCAATCAGATGTTGACTTTATATCAATTTACTAAATTGAATCCGTAACTAGCCGAATGGTTGATTCAAAGCGGCCATTCATCATAGAATTTGTGCAGCATCCAATGCGCTGTTAGTGTTAGGTTAGGAATGCTGCCTGCAGGCGGGCGCCGTTGGATGGGTGACCACTCCGCTGGATTTAATTACGCACGAACCAACGACCCGTATGATTGTGCAGTCACGGCATGCTGTGCTCCAATATGCATCAACACTATTCCTCAATAGGTGGGGAAAAGTATAGGATACAGTGTTGTAGGGCTTAGTGCTTTCGGATACTTTGACGATGTGTTGCTGATGGCGGTCAGAGGATATACAGACCTCATTGCTATTAGATAAAATAGATCGCTAATAGCAATAAGAACACCTGAATTGTACAACTCTGTACATTGTTATTCTTTTATAAAATAGCTATTAGGATGACCTTACTCCACCTGATGGTAAGCAGTAATAAATGTATTCTTTCTTTCTAATAAATCTACATGAGATCGACATATAGTCGACAAGCACCTTACAAACATTGTTGCACTCACTCTGAAGGCCTGTTTTGAATAAAGTATAACAATCTGTCAAATATTTCAATGGTATTGTAATATGCTTAAAATTAAATCCTCAATTGACTTTTCAAGTAAGTATCATAATGTATAATACGAAGCCTCTTTTATATTTTATAACAATCATTCTTACTTAAATCCAGTCATGGCGAATGCCCCGGTGATAAGACCTAGAGATAATCCAAGCAAAAGATATTATAGCGCTAAAGTATATGCAAACGCAGATGCACTCTCTGTTCGGTGTACAATGGTATTATGTTTTTATAAAGGATTTTATAAACATGCTAAAGCAAGACCTATGTAGATAACATTAAAGATCAAATATGGTTGCAATAAGGAATTTTGTTGCAATAATATTTGTTTCTCGATTGTGACACGTATAGTATTTCGATAACATGGAATTTGAAAGCAAGTAAGTACGCAAATAAATTGAAATATATTTACCGAATGTACAATTAGTACATTATATTTAATACTGCTCTATTATATTCTAAAATTAAACAATAATCTCGAAAATTGTTAAGCCATAAAGATAAAATATTGTGTATATATTTAGAGAACACATTGTATAATCCACATTGTGCATTTGTTCCCCGAATATCCGATCAAGTATCTATTAATGTGTCTATTATTGTTAACAAGTACAACAACAAAAAACAAGTGTCCAGCTGACAACGCGATTGATCACTTCAATTTTATGCCACACCGCGTTGTCGATAAAACTATTAAAAACATATATTATGACGGCATAAAATCCGTTGTAAGCCTTTAATCGAGTAATAAAATAAATTGTAGCGCGAACTCCCGCGTGCTGCGGTTCGAGCAAAATGTCAATTTTAATTTCATACGATAACGCGTAACAATATGTTTGCGAAACTATAACGACCCGACGTAATTGATGCACGGAAATGCGCCGTAATAGTTAACTTCAAGTGGCGCTTTATTGGTGAAGTCAATTCGCTAATTAAGTCAATTTTGCTGTCGATGAATCGCCGGTTTTATGTGAATATTTTACAGTGCATAAAAAACATCGTTATTATAATGGCTCTACCTTTTTTTGTTCGTTTAGTTGGAGAAAATCCTTATACATATTTGTATAAACTAAATATAACGTGTTCCACCTGGCAAAACAATCTAGTATCTTTACATACATACATAAAATCATGCCTTTTTCCCAGACAGAGATCACTTCCTGCCATGTGCTACGGTCCTGGCACACCACTTTCACTGTATCAGTTAGTCAGGGGATACCAGTCACAACTATCTGTCCGGTGGTTAGTGAACGGTATACGGGTAAGCGACCCCGGCTCCTCGAGCTACTATCGACTCAGTCCAAATCATCCGAGGCGATAGTATCCTTCCTCCCCTTTTCCTTCCCCCATCATATATCCTTGCTACTCGTGGGAACGCAATGCGCTTGTTAAAACAATGCACAAGGCAGAATGGCGGCGACCTGGTCCGCAACCCGTCACGTCACGTTTCCCACGGAAGTGAAAAGTGGACCGCTGGAAGTAGTCCACTCCGGGAAAAAGGCGTGATTTTATGTATGTATGTATCTTTAGTAAGCAAAATCGTACATAAGGATAAAATTTAAAGAAGGGGTACCATAATTTATTGTCTTTTAAAAGTCTGTGTATTTAATCACAAAGATTAATATTGTTTAATTTGTTTTCATTAATAACATACCGTTCTCCCCTTAACCATCGACACCGTCTCGTTTCTTCTATAAAATTAAACTTTAATAATATATACTCTCAAAGATTGTTAATTTGGAACAAAGACATTCTTTAATTTTCTCGTGGACTAAATTAATAATTCATAATAAGCCATACATTCCTCGGTGCGATGGTTTGGGAACTTTTAATCTGGCTTAAGAGGGCCCTCGAATTAATCAAGGCACGGGCGGGGCAGAGCCTTTGAAGGATCTTGTCACTTTCCCCGCCTGGTCGGTGGGACGTATTGGTGAATCGCTCGAAAGAATTGTATGAGAAATAACTAATTATCACCATCGGAGTGAACCAATTTCAATCCGAAAACCTAAATGTTTGAGTAAAAAAAAATTGTTTTAAGTTTTGTTTCTAAAGTTATAATTATAATATGATAATTCAGGTTTGTTCTATAAGAAGATGAAACTTTAAAAAAACAGTAACAAATTCTCATTTGAATGATCGACTCTTACTAATAATTTCTTATGACGTGGGCTTATAATCTTGAATGAAAAAATCTTTGATTTAGGTAATATTGCTGTTTTGCTATTTAAACGGAAGTGTTTTATCAAAACATTCTCTTGTCACTGCTATATCCATTTCCGATTGTAAGAGTCTCGAACGATAACAAAATAATTCCTTTTATTACCTACAAATAGGAATTCCCTCATACTTCATTAATCAGTGCTTTTTGCCGGGAAGGCGTGTTTTGTCTTTGATTTCATTAATGATATTTTTCACCGGCCCCTTTGAATCCGTCCTATTTACGAAGGGAACGGTTCATTGAAATACCTCCTTATCGTTGGCATTTTGCTCGTGATGATTCTGCTAATTTTGCCAGTTTATTCCATTATATATGATTATTTAACTTTTGCATTTGTGGCTTTTAGATATATAATAATGTTATCCTATATGATTCCAAGAATCATTCACAAACGAATTTTGTTAGTAAAAAACTAAAATCCGCGTCATTCATGCCCCGATTTAGTCAAAATATATGCTATTCGTACAACTAAAGTGCAATTATAAGATAAAAGTTCATAGCTAATCAGTACTTGAGTTGCTACGAGCTACGGCTATGCTACGAATTACTACGAAATAGAGATGATGGTATTATTCCGTGAACTACATAAATCCGTGTGATGTTTGGACGTTTCGGCAAAATAATTAGATGAGTGTGCTCACAAAATAAATCAAAAACCAAAATTGTTAAAATATAATGTCTGTCATTATATTACCGGCCACATATTTTATAAAATACCTAAATACCTAAATATTACTTAATACTTACAACCGATCATCATTAACATGGATATCGAATTTTTAATAAACAGTTTGAAGTTTTTATTTGACGGGAACAAGTTAGCGCGATAAAAGAAACTTCATCACTGATTCATAATCATAAGGCTAGTATGGAAAGGTAAGTTGTAAACTTCACGATGGACGTTCAAATGATATATCCTTTTGTACTTTGAAAACATTGTCAATCAACAGCAATATCCGCTTTGAGAAGCAGTCATTTAAAGTTGGGTTTTTACAGCGAGTTGTATTGAATTGTATATGGCTTTGTCTATTAGTAGCAAGGTTCGCTTTAAAGCTTTTCTATGAATCAAAAGTCAGGCTAGTTTTTATTGTTAAAATTACTTTATAAAAATATTATTCCGTACATCTCATGACAAAAAAAAAGTGAAAACCTGTCAGACGACAATGGAACAAAGCATGCTGAATATAAGGAAATCTGATAGAATAAGAAACTATTAGAAAACGCACAATAAATGAAGACATAACAACAAGAATTTTTAAACTAAAGTGGAAGTGGACTGGACATATAATAAGAGGCACTGAAAAGTGAACCAAGAATATCATGTCTTAATACCCAAGAAATAGTAGGAGAAATAGAGGCAGGCCGTAGCAAAGGTGAGGAGATGAAATTAAAAAGACAGCTGGGATAACCTGCACAAGGACGATGCTGAATAGGATATAGTAGTAAGAAATGGAGGAGGCCTTTGCCAAAAAAGAGCAAGCAGACCAAGTTGTCGGTGTCACTGGCTCGCAAGAGTCTCTAGATTAAGCTATTATTATTTAAAAAATTCATAGATGTCTGAAATAAAAGGCTTATATTACTATTATTGTACATCTCATTGGATACACAAAGCCTTTTTTCATACACTTAAACTATTGGACTATGTTTCCGCTCCACACTACATTTTAAAACTTATCTTCATTATGCGTGTAAACGCTCTACCACGCTCGCTCTAAGCGGAAGTGCCAGTAATGTATAAACGTAATAGAATAAATACAGCCTCATATCTGAGGATCTTGTCACACATGTTTCAGGGACATTTTGTATAACACCAGGCTATGATAGCGGTACATTATTGCCAGGGGACGGACGCTTAACGACAGAGGAAACTCATTAAATACGCGACGATTTATCGCGCCAGGGGACTTACGTGCGCTGTCTTAGAATTGGGAGGTTTAGCGCATATCATAGCTCTTGGATTATCATAAGGATTCCAAAATCTTTTTCAAGTCTAAGAACGATTTAAAGCTTGATATCTTCATAATAGTTTAACTGGTAGGTAGTCTAATTTCAAGCGACTACAATACATGATTTGAAATAGTCTTTATACAATCATATCAAATCCTATATTTACCTATATTTTAGTAAATTTACATATAACACAGAACTTTACGTAAAACCTCAGCTATTCATATATCTAAAGTGTGATTCTAAGTACAGATAAAACGAAAGGAAAAGTTAAAAGTTAAATGCGAAAGAATATCACGGTCTGTGAAGTTTGGTAAAAATCGAATTAATTCCGAAATCCACTTTGAATTGGAATTGGCTGCAGGCGAGTTTAAAATTGCCATTGTGTACCCGAATTAAACTTCGACTTTGTAACGGGAAAGTTTTCAATGCCCACAGTCGTGTCCCAACTCTTTCTAAATGCAGCGCCCAGTTTTACACCGATGCTATGTATATTGTGTTAAAAAAAAACGTGAGAAATGAATATTTTTCAATGGCTCAGTATCATTTAAATGCATTTTAAAAGTAAAAAAAACATCAACATAAATCTACAGCCGTATACTGTCTGAATATTTTAGCATCGATTTGGCGATAAAGAAGGTTTCACATTCAGAACTATTTTTTTAAAAACTAAACCATCATTAAATTGACAAATACTCAACCGTCCATTTAAAATAATTACAATTCGGCCGCTAAGTGAGCAAAAACTAGAAACTTAATTTTAAACACCACTTTTTGCTGAGAATTGATCATCAAATCATAATTAATTCCGTGAGGAATAAAACAAAGTACACCCTAAAAACCCTTTCACGAAACGTCAAGCGCTCCCAGGACTGCAATTTTCCTCAATCATTCTTTTACTCTTTAAAATATGTTACGCCGGATATATCTCATCTAAGTCTCATCCGTTCGATCGGTTCCTATTCGCTACAAAAATCAACAAAATAATTTCCTTTTCCGCCCTAAAAGTCGTAAGAAATGAGTTCGTTATTTACTTCGGTTATCGGAAACCAAAAGATAAACATCTTTTTATCTTTTATCTGCCGCTCAATGAGATGTTTGTGCCATAATTTGGAAGAAAAATTGCACCTAATTACTTGGAAATCTTCCCGAGGGCGGGTAAACCGAAATCAAAGGGGATGAATCAAATATTATTTCGGCTAAACCCTTTAAAAATGTTGGAAGATTTTTAATTAACTCGGGAACGGTGTTCAATGGGAAAGGTAATGTCTATTATATTGTTCCCTAAATAAAGCCTTACTTCTTTTGAATAGCGTACACTTTGAATAATGCTGTGAACCGATTTTGTCATTTATTTTGTTTAAAGCGGTTACATCAAAGGATTGGGCTACCATATAAGTACTATTAAGTGAGGAAATTGTCCAGTGTAATTGATGTAGCTTACCTAAGTATAAACAAGTATAGTTTGACATTTTAAATTATTTAAAAAGTAACTAGAAGTTTTAAACAATTTTTAATGTAATGGAACACAATATTCTTAAATCTAATTTTATGAAAATGGTTCTACTATTATGAAGCCATTGAAAGTTTGACTGAAAACCGCCACTATAACGTCAACTCTCCGATTAGCGGTCACAAATCAACTTGTTATATACGTGCGTTCCATATAGCAATTCTGATTAAAGCCTTCAGCCTCCCAATGATTTACCACGGGCACATTAGTGCTGCTTTGCATTTCCGATGCCATATATCACGTCACACGGACAGGTCCCAAAGTTAAATTGCTCTAATTTGTGCACCTTATTGCACCCTTCGTTCAAAAGCCATTGCACAGCGATTTGGTTTAGTGATGGGACGCAGAACGTAAGCCTGTATCGATAATTTACGGACAACGTGAGATCTCAGATTAAATTATGTATTGACTTTTTTGATAATTTAGTAAAATTTTATCAT
The DNA here is from genome assembly GCA_039566165.1 of Maruca vitrata. Lineage (NCBI taxonomy): Eukaryota > Metazoa > Arthropoda > Insecta > Lepidoptera > Crambidae > Maruca > Maruca vitrata. The sequence continues at coordinate 11,298,407 of CM076920.1, read as the reverse complement.
AGATGTGACACAGAGAAAAAGCTGCAGTTCATGTAAAGTATTTAAAATAAGTATTAATGATACCTATTCTTTTATAAACCGCAGTAAATAATTGGTGTGACACTAATATCAGTGTTAGTGTCAATCGAGTCTAGTGCACGCAATATCCTACTTATTCTTAAAGAAGTTTATCAGAAATATAATATTCATTAATTGAAATAGCTAATCCCATGCAACATTTTTGTTATATAAACAATTATTTGATTCTATCCTAATCTAAAAAAAATACATTGTTAACAATATTACTTATAATGACAAACGGTGATGATGATGATTAACGTTAACTAAAAACTACGCCATAGACAAACACCCTAATTGAAAAAAAAAGTCCTCGATACCTCCTCGATGAAACTCCCCTACCAGGGATCACAAACGGGATTGAATGCGTACGTTTTTCTCCCCCGTTTTATTTGCTAGGTTATTTGCTTCGTTTTACTTGTAAAAGCGCATCTCTTTGAACTTAGCTGAATTATTTAATCATTTAGTTAATAGAATTACGGCGTTTCCGATGCGGCCCCTATCTGTAGAGCTGAAGCGCCCTAATTGGCTGACTGAACAACATTTTTAGCAAGCTTTTTTGTACGTATTGTTGCGTTTTGTTCGCTGAGAGGTGTAGTTGCGTTAAATCTTTTTAATTGGTCTGCTCTCAGCTTTAAAGTTAAATACTTCGAGCATTTTGTAAAAGTGTTACCGATTAAGTATGTGAAAAAAAACATGGATGAAAAGCCTTGCTAAGATTTATGAACGAATGTGATTTTTGAATGAAAATTTTAGTGCGCTATCAATTTAGGCTATAATATAATATGGTTACTTGTTAGACAATAAACTAGCTTTTCGCCTTCGCGCACCCGTGTGGCATTATTTGTCGAGCAAAAGATAACTCAATTTTAGCTAAGATGGTTAAAAAGATGGAGTCCTTTTTCAGGCTCTAGTAATCTGTGTACCAAACTTCATTTAAGTACTTGCTTTCGTATTTATAATAAGGGTTGTTTCAGTCATTCATAAATTCACTCAATAACTCTAATAGCTATGTACTACACAAAAGGCTTATTCACATAAACTCTACAATACTCGGGTGAATCATCTACTACGTACCGAGTCCTTGCATTGATGAGAACGTCAAAGACCATTCAACCCTTCCAAACAAATGTCTAATCGGCTGAAATGGCTCCAATGAAACCTACTCGAAAGGTATTGAGACATTAGAGCGCATTGGCGGGACCGCTAATTGGCTTGAACAGGAGGTGCGAAGGACAAATTGGCTGTTTAGGGCGATAATAAATTGATGTGGGCCGAAATTACCATACAGCTACGTATTTCACAATTGCTTTAATTACCGATGGCCTTTGGTGGCAAGTGCCCAGAATGGGATCGTTCACCCCACGCTGTCTGAGAGAGATCTTATGGGTAATTGTTGATGCTATTGTTCAGGCTTTCAGGGGTTTTGGTGGGTTTATCTGCATATTTTAATTATGTTTGATCCTTGAACGCATGAAATAGAGGAAAATTTGCTGCATTACAATAATTTATTTTTTAAAAAGAGAGTTAACTGAGTAAAGCAAAATAACTGACCTAAAACTGATGAAATGTTATTTCTGATGTTAAATGATAAGTCTTTAAAAAAGGCGAGAAAATACGAACTCCCTACCTACATTAAAATTTGTTTCCGAGTCATGAACTCGCAAACATCTTTTGTCAACACTTTTGACATGCTATAAACAACCACTAAAACTCGTCCGTAATTTTTCAATCCATTGTAAACGTTACACAATTGCGGCATTGTCTGGCGATTACTTCTCACCGCCCCACAGCAAGCCCCAAGCATTAAAACACAGCCTAAACAGGTTACAATGGGGGGACCGAGGCGGGGATATTTCGGCATGACTATAAATTAATTCGCACAGGGCAGTGCAGTTAAGCCTCCATACATTTTAATTGCTTCCATTATCGGCCGTTCTCCAAAATGGAGACCTGATGACAACGGATCCCCACGTTATATTTTGATGTAGGACCACTAATTTGTTAGGTTTAACTTTGACGTTGCGTTTGACAGTGGGAAATTAATTTTTTTAATGGCCCTTGAGGACAAATTGGTCTTATTAAAGGTATTCTTTTTTTACGCTCGATAGAAATTTTAGGGAGGTAGGAAATCTTTATCCTAGATTACTTCGTACTCTTCGACTCAACATAGGTTGCGTTATATTATTTTTTTATTTACAAGTTTGGCAATTGATATTTGAATGTTCTTACCTGCAGAATAATAAAAAAACGTATCAAAAATTAAATTTTTTTAATGTTCACACACAATTTCCTATTAGCATCTTGTAAAATAAATTCATCAAATGTAGTTACCGCAAATGGAGATAAACAAATTAAAACGTATTCCCAATCGAACGAATATACGTTTGTGTATTCACGTGCTATTTCACAAGAAGTTAATTTATTCAATATGTTAATTAGCTGTAATTTCAATTCGCTACCGCCCCAAAGCAAAATATCGAAATCACGCTAACAAAATCATCAAATTTGCTCAATTGCACCACAAACTGAATAAGTAAACATGATATTAAATGACAATTTAATGTCATTTTATGTTGTTAAGTAGTTATACAAAATACTTCAGCTATGATCACATTTGATGTAGGATTTGAAGCAGTTCGTTATAGATATCAAAAGTTCAGTTACAATCGTCTGCAATAAAATATCTACTGTTGCAAAATTTTTTTATCCCGTCAAGTCATATTAAGTGAATAATATTAATACAATTAGTCCAAAAATATAAAATTTATCAAATGCACTAGAAATACTTAAACCAAATTATGAACACTGTAAAATTTAAATCAACATTGAACAATCCATTGTAAACCTCAATCCCGTTAAGCTAGTACGAATCATTCATCTTTTGTGTTGCACATTATTTTATTATTTCCTTTGATAGTTCCCTGACAAAGCAAATCCAATCTTCATTCTATTATTACAGCGTTGTTTTGCCGTTCTTTGTTCCCACTGAAAATACATTAAGAATAAAAAACCAGACAATATCAGTCGGAACCAATTTTCTTCGATTTTGCACTTAAGAGGAAACAGGTAAAGTAAGGTAAGAGAGTTTTTATTGCAAAGAGCGGTAGATACTTATTAATTTTTTTCTACTAATTACTTAGTTAGTTAAAGAGTTTAGCGTTATTGGGGTACCTTGTCCAAAGAGTAAAATTGGGACAGTATGTCTGTCTACCTGTCCCTCTACCATACTTTAACACATGAACAAATTACTTAGTTGAAGTAATAACAACAAACACACATAGGAATAAACATAATAATAAACATGTTTACAAAACCTAAATACACGTGTCATAAGAATTACGATAATAGATCATACACGATTCACGTAAAGAAACCAATATCTAAACGACCTTGGTAACATAAAATAGAAATTCTTTCATATTGAGTGCTCGTTAATGAAATTGTAATAAGATTCATTATATTCGCCATTACCCAGCGTGCGATCGTTATATTCTCTTTCATGGCATCTTATTCGCAAAAATCGCTTAGAAACCCTGATATTACTCAGTTACGTCTAGCCGGCGCCGTCACCCCAGCTAATTTCGTCTGTCCATCCCTCTATAATAAAACGATATGATAGTACAATTGTCCCTTCCACTAACATTATATTCAACCTTCCATCTCACGTCTCCATTTCATCTATCTTAAGCAGACGCCCGGAAAAACTTGATAATCTTGAAATGGGTTCCGCGTTTTATCAGAAGTGTGTCACGAAGTAAATGAACCCTTTCCTTTGGAAAGACAAACTAGGAAAAGATAAAATGTTCCTTAACAGACATTAAAGCTCGGTTGGCTGAAAGAAAGCCATAAAAAGGCAATGGGTACACTTCCCGTGGGACCGAGGCCTCGCCACTGCCCGCTGAGCCAAATTAAAATGAACGTAGACATTATAATCCACTTTAATGCGATGGTCGGATTTATTGATTGAATAAAATTGTTGCTACTCCCATCGGTGATTCACTACTTTGTATATTCTGTTCAGCGCTGTCTTGTTGATATGGGGATAGCCGTCTGACCTATTCTACTTGGCGAAGTACCAAGCGTAGTCGGTATTGAAATTTATAGCTCGATTAATCGCAAGTTTGGCTACGTTGTATAAATTGTCACACGTACATACATACATACATACATACATAAAATCACGCCTTTTTCCCAGAAGGGTAGGCAGAGATCACTTTCAGCGATCCACTTTTCACCTCTGTGGGAAACGTGACGTGACGGGTTGTGGACCACGTCACCGCCATTCTGCCTTGTGCATTGTTTTAACAAGGTCATTGCGTTCCCACGAGTAGCAAGGATATATGACGGGGGAAGGAAAAGTTGTCACATTTATATATAAAAAGTACTGAAATAAAATCAGAGCTCTTTGGTGATTAGAGGTATGATGTATCTTTGCCAAACAGGTTTCTTGCGGAAAGCAAGCGTATAAAGATGGATCAATTTTGTGAGAGTACATACATGCACAAAATAGGTCCATTAAAACTAAACCTGCCTCCAATATACATCACGTTGGCCCTAAGACCATTCTGTACTATTAAGTCACTGCTAATTCTAGCACTTCCTAACTCTACGGAACCGAATCTGTGTAAATTCAAAAAGTGTCCTCTTGGAACCCATACCATTTCAGGCGTGAAATTTTATCTTAAGAATTAATCTGTGAAAGTTTCCCCGCCTTTGTTTCTCCAGATGTATCAGCAACAAAATTTATTTCGCCCTCTAATCGGAAATAGATAAGTCGAGAGGGCATGGCAAGCCCTTTGGGTGTCATTCCGAGCCCGACTTCTGAAACATTTCAGGCGTAATGGGCAGGTAATTACGGAGAATTTTGTTATTTATCTGTAAGCAAAGTTTCACTTAAAAATCTGATTGGGCCCTCCTTTGATAAGGCTGAAAATAACATTTTTATTTAGTCCCTAGTTTCATTTGGTATCGATCTACATATTTTCTTACTCTACATTGATTTTTAATCAATAGCTACTTAATGATTGTTTTATTTAGTGTACTTTGCTATTTATAATTTTTAAAAATGCTATTGAAGATTACGAAATTTATTTTTATTCTTTAAATTTTATGTGAAACAAAAATTGTTTTTCAACTCTTCATAAGATCTTACTTTACTTTGTTATTGCTTTTATGCAAACAATGGCTACCGAAACCATAGTACAAAACTTTCACGCCAACTTATGTTTTTAATTAATAGCGAACGGCCGTTTATTTACGGCTAAGAGAAACGTCATTTAGCAAATGAAACTCATTAAGGCGACGACAGGGCCGGACCGCAGGCTTTTTGTAATGCCCGTGACAAATGAACATCGCGGGCCTCCGCGCGCCGCAGAATCCTGCACAAGAGTTGATTTTGAAACATGGAACATAAAATATACAGAGGTTACATTGCTTTTACTTGTCTCACTATAAGTAATTTCAATGGGAGTGTTTCAATCAAAATAAAATTCATATGTAGGTAGGTGTGTGACAGAGATGCAGAATTTAACTTACAAACATTGGGTGCGTTTAGCCGACAGACAGACTGGTCAGAATCTGAGAGTGCTGAACAGCATTCGACAATTCTGACTACAGTATCGGCCAGAACCATGCTGAGTGGAAATGAGAGAAGTGAAGTTAGCTGTTAACGTTTGAATATTCCGCCATATGACGAATCAATCAATCAATCTGAATATCGCCACTTAGCATTCCTCAGCCGCGTCAGCCTATGCTACACAACAATCGTCATTTTTCTTTCTGTGCTGCCAAGATTGTGTATCGGCTAAACGCACCCATTGATTTACTAGATAGTATGAACCCCGTGGAATCGTATATCGTGTAAAATGTTAACGGAGGTTTTGCTTAACGGAGAATTACTACTTAGTTGCTCTTACAATCCCTATGTCGGTACCTAAAATACTAGATTAATAATTTAATCTCATAAATTCGATTAAGCCTTATATTCTGTAAGCTGTCTACCAAATTTAAAATAATTGTTTCAGCGTAAATGCGCTACTGACAGAATAACTATATTAATACCATTAGTAAGGGTTAATAATGATGACCTGTAACAAATAAATATCGCATGCCTACGTAGGTACTCGACGGATTCGGACTGGCGTTGATTTCCAAAAATGAATCATGAAATAAACAAAAGATAACGTCTGTGCATGCCTATGTTGACCTGTCGGTGTCGATTTTACAACCGCTTCAGGGTATTTCCGCTGCAATTTACATGTGATAATAGTGTAAAATGAAAAGGTGATTTTAATAAAATTATTCGAGCGTGAAGTTATTTTGTCAGTGGTGACAAATATGTTTTTAAATCTACCGTGATAGTTAATTTAAAGTAGAGATTTTGTAGAAGCTTAATAATTATAATATATTCAGTGTATTACAACTTTTTACAGTCACATTTTTTAGCAAGTCTGCGTTATTGTAATATTTTTAAATGAAAATAGGCTGCATAATATCATGTTCCAAATAAGTTGGAAAGAGCTTGTGACAAGAATAAATGAATTAAAAAGTATTTTAAAAACCACATCGACCCCCTGTACACACAATAATCTTTGACAATAATTGCGAAGCGTCGGAGCGCGTTTCCGTACTTAACGGAGTTGAGTTAATGCTCTCTTACAGGGGCCTATTCATTTGGAATTTAACATCATGTTCCAGCGGAAAGTTGTGGCACGTAGTAAATATCTGTGCGATTCGCTAATTCGGATTACTCGCCGTGCTCAGTGAGCTCGTACGATTGTGCTGGAGAATGACGTTTGGGCCGTGAACGAACCCTTACAATTCACGAAATTATCATGTGTGTCATTTTAATTAATGATTTTGAGTGGCGTGTTTCAAGAAATTTAATATGTGATATTATTTTATCGGTTTAAAAAGTTATAGATACTATTAGGGCAATAAAATAAAACGTTTTAGTACTTACGAGTAAGTGCCCATTTTAAAATAATAGAAACTAAAATTATACTTCATTAAGTACTTTATTTTTTTTATTGCAACGATTTGTTTTTTTTTTGGCACTAAATAATATATAATATATTTGGTTATAAAGAAATAGCTAGGCTTAGCAATAAAATAAAACGCAACGCTCACTCTGTGAAATAACAACTCATGTGTTTATATCCTGCGAAAGTACCGAGAGTAAACCGTTTCACTAGATACTATCTGCGAAAAATATAGGTACTTTCACCGGGCCCATTCCGAGAGCCCGACCTTGTATGGACGCGTCCATAAAGACAAAAGCGCTCGCCGCTAAAATACAACCATTAAAAGAACCTATCCGCCCCCTGTTCCAACACTAACTGTAACACAACGCAAGCACTTACCATAAAAAGCTGTATGTAACATCGGCTCCTCCGTATTCAGATCACATGTTTGCATTTCGCCACTTTTCCGAAATCAAAGTAAAGCTCAAAGCAAACACTCCTTGAAAATGCAGTGTAAATAATAAAAAGGCACCGGCTCGGCACCTGGGAGGCTTCTGTGCGGCCCGGCCTGTCATATTCGCCATTGTGCACGCCCGTTTCCCCTCCGACCGGTTTATTTCAGATTCAATATGCTCTAGAGACGAGAGGGAGAACCATGAAATATTGTGGTACATTGACATTCAACAGCACACCTATTTCCAAAATGGATTTGAATAATAATCCCATTGTTTTATCGGCAACTTTACCATCAACGTTTTTTAAGTAAAAAACTAAATCTTTCAAACAGTCTGGAAATTTGAATCGTGTAAAACGAGTAAGCGACAGAAGTATATTTTTTCCAGGAACATTTTGCTGGAATTAAAACGCAGTCGCCGTTCCAGGGTTGGAATGGAGAGCTGGTGCTGAAAGTAGGGCAAGTCAATTTTAAAATGCAACATCTGGAATTCTTGGCGAGTTTTTCATGATTAATATGAAATGTTTGTGGGCCGCTTAAATGTGCAAACGCTTTCAAGGAAAGTTCCCGGCAGGCAGTGTTTTAACGTCTACTACACCGCCCGCTTTTTCTACGGCTAAAGTGATTCCTGTAAAATGTTGTATTTCCAACATTCTTAGCAGCTCTTTCAATATTCGTTGCTAAGTAGTTTTCAAGTTAATCGACGTTCTTATTTTTAAAGTAAAATAAATTGCATTTGATTTGAATTGATCAATCGGCATTCGATTGATCTCTTTTTATAAATAAGGGTTTAATATTTATTATATTGAAGTTTGTTCATAATAATCTGAAAACATCATAATTGTAGTCATACGTTGTTAATAATAATGCTAATTTAAAGATACAACTACTCATCAAAACACGTTGGTTATTATTTATTTAGACATAGATTAGCAAAGAATTATAAGACTATTATTTTAAATACTAACTTGAGCTTATTTAGGACAGACTTAGTCATAAAATAATCTAGCTTATAACAAAAATAATAATTTGTTCTAAGTAAACACAAAGCACAAAAAACATGAATAAAAATACTTCAAAAATGAGCACTTGAAACAAATAAAATGCAATCATATTTCAAAGAAACTAGACAGATAATCCCAGCTCAGACAGTGCCCCATGGCAATAACATCTCATTTCACTACATATGACTCGATTGCTTTTGAATAATTGAGGATAAGTTTCATAGATATAAAATTTGGTATATGTCTATGACTGCAAGATGTAATCGGCTTTTGTCTGTACGTCCCGTCTAATTGCCTACGCCTCAAGGGACTGGGAACCACAATATGTTTTCGCTGCAGAAATCTTATGATATTTCATAAATGCCGGGGCTAACTATAGCATATTCCCTGTTGCATGGAAACTTGTGGTGTTTCTGACAATTGTCAAGAGGATGGGTATTATATTCATTCATTAATATATCTTGGTCTTTGGTTGGGAAATATGAATTTCCCATAGAAATAGAAGTTCGACTGTTTTGATACCAGAACCAAATTACAAAAAATATATATTGCGTTCCTATATAAATAATTCTGTACTTAACTGCCTCGTTGGTCTATTGGTAGCAAGCGCTGCGTAAGGACCGAGAGGTCCCCGGTTCGAGTCCGGGGTCGGGCAAAATTTGTGTGGGTTTTTCTGTGATGGAATTACTCAGCCCGGATTCGGACGAAGTTGGCGGTTGAACGCCCGTGCCTCGGCAAGCACGTTAAGCCGGTGGTCCTGCGCCCGATCTCTCATCGGTCATGTCAGATTGCCGTATCACTGAGTTATGAGGGTAAGGGAATAGAGAGTTTACTTGTGTTTGCGCGCAAACTTGTGCACTATAATATGTCCTGCGCACTTGGCTGATCACAATTGAGATCGGCCGCCATGACTGAAATCGGTCGGACGCCTTATAAATAATTGTGTAAAAGTTGAACAACTACTGAAAAATTTAAAAATCTTTCTCAATCAGTGTCAAAAGTATAGAAATAATTATGTATATTTTTAATAAATAATAATCTTTTCATCTTTGTAGTTAGGCCAAGCTAAGTGTAGCTGTTGGTATGTATGTATAATACACGTTATATCAAATAGATATTGAATACGTCTTTGTATGTGTAGACTCCCGGAACTCGCACTATCATACAAACTTATCCAATCCAATATGCCTTATCCCACAAATTCTAAATGAAAAGTAAATTTCAATTCAGCACGCTTGCTAGAAAATTAAAAGCAAACATATTAGCAACTTGCGCGGAGCCACACAACCTACACGATAACTTAGTTATTTCATGTTTGCAATTTGCTTTAATTAACTAAAACTTAGATAGCTGCGGATTAAAATTGAAAATTGTTTTCTACTGTGATTAAAATTAAAGTAATAAATACAAATTACTTTCTCTGAGAATAAATTATGTGTAATTGCTTGCAGGATTTGTTGTTAACTTTTCAGATTTATGAATGTTTTTTCTAAACACCTTTTATTGGTTCTATTATTTTAATATAAACATAATTTTCTTTTGTGAATTCAGCCTAAATTTCTTACTGTCTGATAATGGAAGAATGAAATGTAATGCCGCAGCCGTAAAAACCGTTTGAGATGTACTTATACAACGATTATAATAATCGAATATTATCAACCAAGAAGTATTAAAGGATGCCTCAAATAATAATTCTCATTTTAAAACATACGCTTAGCGATATAATAATAATAATAAATAATAAAACGCATTTATCGACCACATAACAGAAGAACAACAACAAAAAAGAAAAAAAAAACACCATAGAACACAACATAGATAGGTCAACTAGGTCCCAGTCTCAGCATGACAGTTATGCCATTTTTATGTACCGATTTCTGTAGTTATTAAGCAACTTACTTCCGCCCTGAAAATTTCTGCTCTCTTCTGAATATTCACCTACAATTGCAGTCTGTTACAAATGGTGTTTAAATGAAGAAAGCTCACACACAGATCTGCATACAGCGATTATCCCTCCATCCTGTAATACCAGCTTAGATATGCATCACCCGGGAATGGCTCACTTCGAACTGAGTCCGAGCACACTCTAGGGGCTGAGAGCAAGACTCGGAATACCTTGGATATCGTGACGTCAGTGTTTCAGCGTTGAAACCCATAGCTTGGATTATACTTTTGAGGGCTAGGTCTCTAGGTGACTCTATACTTAGTTTCGTTGTACGTACTCTACTATATATGGGAGCAACCTCGTTATTATGCAAGTTTGAAAGTTTGCAAATGAAACATCTTACTGGGTTACAACTCAGCGAAACGATATTGAATTTTAAAATAAATAACATACATTTAGAAAAAATTTTATCATTCGTACAGGTCTCTCATAATGGGTTTTCTCAAATCTTAATGTTCATTACACCCTGCATACTGCAATGGATAAATATTAAATCAATCGCTACGTCGATTTTGTTTTAAAGAAAATGATAAATGTACTTATTTATTTTATGCGAGGAGATACTCGTACGTATGGATTTCCCATAGGAAATGCAAATGCTACAAAAATATTATGTTATCCCTGTAAAACATTCACAAAATCTTAGAAGGAACATTATACGTGTGTTCCATTATATCCATACAGTCACTAAATCATTTCTAAACATTCTCTCTGAACGTATTTTAGTAACTTTCTTAATTGCCAGAAGATAAATAGAAGATCTGAATGACAATCAAAAAACAGTCTTCTTAACAGTTTTCTAAACTACAAATATTTCTCACGGGAAAAAATATGTTTACGTATCAAAAATTGACTGAATTCATTTATTTATTTATAAGCAACACACGACAGGAAGTAGTGCGGGGCTGAAATGATCGTCGTAACGCGATGATGAGTTCAATAACCGTTGCGAGTTCCGAAGTGTTACAGGGCACATCTGCGTCTTAAGGTTCAGGCTTTACAGTAAACAGAGGTACAATTAACATACTTGAATGTTTATATTACAGTTACAGTTTAATACTGAAGCTGTAAATTATACGAGACCAAAAGAGTTCGTATTTTCAGTTTGAAAAAATGCTTGAAAATTTACTTTTATACAAATAATATTATGCTTTTAAGAAATATACAATTTTATTCTTATTAGTTAACAGAATCTTGCAAAACTGCTTGTACTCCTGTATTTACGTAAAACAAATAAAAACAACCCGTGCCCCAACAATAATTCTTAAAAATATGCAAACGGAATCCCGCCTAAAACGCACTGGCAAATGAAATTTCGTACGCATGACCGGCGAAAAAATAAATTAAGCAATTGTACCGTCAACAAAGTTGTATTCATGAAACTTTTTAACATAAAACAAGGAGCGGTGAAACAAACGCTTCTTTTAAACTTCCCGATGTAGGTGTTTCATTCCGTTCCAACCTTTTTCTGGAGCACAATACACCGCAGCACCTCGCAGTTATTACCTCCGAAGAACCTTTGTTAGCGGGACTCGACACAGCCCTCCCCCCTGAATTTAAATGGAGAATTATTTTCAAGTATTTTTCGGTAGAGAAGTTTTATTGTATTGTTTGATTGCGTGTCACTCTGATAGATGAAGGAATGGCTTTCAAATGGCGCCTCCTTTGTCGCTAGAGCTGCACGTAATGTCGGTACGGATGGATGAATTTATTAAAAAGTTTACGGTGACGGCTCGTGGAGTTTAATAGTCGTTTCCAAGTTTCGGAGCTTGAGTTGCAAAAAGTTTCATAATAGCACCAAGTTGCCATCGTTTTGAGTTCATTTGCGGTTTGCTAAATCCATTAACCATCGCGTAGATGTTATTGTATCACTTAAATAGGTACTCTGTAACAGGATTCACGTCACTCTCTTCAAAAGAGAAGAAGGATCAGCCGCAATGCCGTCTTAGTCTCTCAATTCTCATCTTAATAATTCAATAACTTAGTTAAACATGAATCAGTTAACCGTTTCATTTAAAAGGTTCTTGACACTAAGGGCTTGATCAGGAACCAATTACTAAGAATCCGTTGCATGTCTGTTCCTTTTTCATCAGATTATATTTTATAAAATACAATAATGCTGAAATCGGAAAGTTACACATACTACTTAAAAATAGTTACTGAACCATCTTATTTCGTAAAAGGATCCAAATATGAAGGTGAGTTTTGTACTCAGCGGGTCTTTTTAGTGTAATTGTAGTGTAGTGTGTGTCGCGCACCTCACCCATACATGTAGAACCCTATTAGTATTTAAGTTAGCATAAGCTTCATTTGAGACACAATATAGTCCAGTTCTCAAACAGTAAAGTTGTTTCCTTCCATACGCCCAGGTCCCATCCTTACATGGCGACCCTGCCAGTGCTGCCTTTGGGCAGTGCTGCGCGGATTAGGATCAGTGATCAGGAACGTTATTGAAAGTGAAATTTGTTGGACAATTTTTTTTCTCGAGACTTTTTTTGTGTGAGCAATAAGAAGATGAAGTATATAGTGATTGCGGGGCGCTGGGCGATGATGGCGCCCGAAGGATGATTTTTTTTGCTGGCTGCCGGGAGACGTTGGCGTCCAGAGGGTTGTGGACGCTGGCAGCCGGGCGCACCATGGCGTCAGACGAAGGAATAGGCGCCGGGAGGATAGTGCCACGTCATCAACACGTGATCTGAAGACACAGTGATGTGAAGACCAGTGGACACTCTTTTTTTTTTATTTTATCCTTTTTCTTTTATAATGTATCAAATTAAGTTGCTTTTTATTACCCACCATGTTTAGATTTTTTTTTTATTTTTTCATATTATCAATTTAATATTTAGATAATGAAGGTGACGGGTCAAAAATCAAAATTTAAACACTGGAAATCGTGGGTCATAACGTGAACTTGACAAGGTTAGTATAGATATTTTTTTTGTGTCAAAGTTAAGGATATAATTTTTTCATATATAATTTTGGATTATGTCAAATGATATCATATTGCGCAATTAATTCTTACATTTTTTTTAACTGATAATATAGGTATAAAGTTACGTATTTTTTTTCTAAATTCATATCAACTGCATATAGGTATGTAACTGTAACAAATAAGGACATAAATAGTTAAATTTATATTGTACAAAAGAGTTGCATTATTTTTTTTTTTAATTTTTGTTGTTGAATGAATTAAATTCTAAATCAGTCTAACTAAAATCGAAGTATATCCAGAGATTGCATCATGTTTTGCCAGTTAGGTAGTGACGAGATGTGCATTGCCCCAAATACGGCGACATCTCATATGTCAAATCAGCAATTTCTGTTACCAGGTATCTTATTGTGAGCAATAAAATCTAAGACTTACTTGCAAATGAATGTAATTTGATTTAGCGTAACTTACTAAGCGATGGAATGTTTATTTTAACCGACTGAGAAAAGATTATAATGTTTGCCATTACATATTTGATAATGATAAATTTATTTGAAAGTTTCGAGAAAGGTAATTTTTGAAAGAGTATTAATATACAATAGGAAGAGTTAAATTAAAGAAGAGTTATCGGAATAGGATAATAGTTAGGTAAACGTGAGTGTATTAAAATCTTTTGTGTCCGTTTAGAGACCAATTAGTTACATTCCGAATGATAGAAATGGATAATGATTGTAGTTTAGAAATGAATGGATTGTTTGTATGGAAAGTTATTCAGAAAGGTTTGAAATGTTGTGGATTTTTAATGCTATTGGATTGATCACCCAAGAGCAATATTTTTTCTACTTAATACATTTGTTTGATTGTGACTCATGTTGTTTATTAGTTGGGATTGGATTGTGATTGTGAATTATGTATATGAGATATACGTAGATAAGGTAGAGCACACACGTAGGAGATGCAAAACGGTGTCGGATCCTTTATTTGATCATGGCGTAGACGAGATTCTCTCCGTGAAAATATTTGGAGGTCAGAGAATCTTAAAAGTGAACCGTTGTTGCAGTATATTTACATGGTACGAGGTACAGACCATAGGGATTAGGTCCTATATTTGATTATGGTGTAGACGAGTTTCTCTCCGTAAAAATATTTGGAAATCGTGACCCTATTAATAACGCTGTGCATAGCGAGAAAAATGTGATAAAGAGAGATTAAATAAAAATATTAATGTTTGTCTGTACCTATAAATAATGATATGATGATTATGTGGAAAAAGGGCACTGGCCAGCCCATATGAAATATAAAGTACCATAAGTTTATAAGTAAAGAAGTAGTGTGCGAGGAGCCTACCTTACGGTGACGAATATGAGCATGAATATGAGATGGATAAATATGGAAGTATTGAAATGCTATGAAATAATGAATGAAGTGATAAGAAATAAATAATTAAAGAAATGTTGCTGTAATGAAAAAAGTTGTTGATATGCTTAAATTAAAGAAAATATAATTAAAAGGCATAGGTAGTGAATATGAGAAAAAATTGGAAATATAGGCAAGTAGTGAGACCTCAATGATGCATTTACGTGAAACTAATGGTATTTTTTTTTAAGCTAGAAAATGCTTGTCAATTCTAGTGTAATGTTTGTTGTATTTAAAATTATGGAATAGAACACACATATTTTTTTTTATGGAATAAAATAGATGAAGTGAAATTCTAAAGGATGTTTAAATGCGTCTAAACGCAAATTAAAAGTTTTCTCAGACAACAGATGAAAAGTAATTCATATATTATTTTTGCGAATGTCATTAATACTTTTGCAATTTTTATTTGAAAATATTTATTTTTGTTTGATATTTTTTTAAATATTTAAATTGTGAATTTCAACCGTGTGTTATTGTATTACACTTGACTATAGTATTATTGTAATTGACCCGTCTACCAATTTAGTATAAGTTGCATTAATAATATTGAAAGTTCATAGAACTTGAGTCTGTGTTAAAGAACAATTCATTTTTGTCAAAAATTTGATGTAATGTTAAAAAAATGTACTAATTTTTTTTTCAACAAAAAAAACGGGGGAGGTGTAGTGTGTGACGCGCACCTCACCCATACATGTAGAGCTATTAGTATATAAGTTAGCATAAGATGAATTTGATACAGAATATAGCCCACTTATCATACAGTGAAGTTGTTTCCTTCCATACGCCCAGGTCCCATCCTTACAGTAGGTCGTTGGGTCGGACGACCCGCCAAGAAAACGCAAACACAATTTACCTAACAGGTATTTAAGGCCGGGCTCGTTGTAAAAATTACAATTTGCTTTGTAAAAGGCCTTTTGTGCGGTATTTGCACTTCTCAACGTTTTTAACACGAGTATGGTTCTGTTACCGCCATTTTTGTTGAGTTATGCAAAAGGCTGTATGGTTAATTTTCTCCATAAACGCGGCCTTTATCGGAACGTTCGTGCAATGATAAATAACCCTGTTTAGTTTAGATTTTTCGCGCAAAAATATAAAATATTCTTTCTGAGATAGTAGTGGTACTGTACCAAAGAAGTAGTGACTCAGTTTTAATATTCGCACGATAATAAAATTGTCCTATTTCTGGCCTTCGAGATAAGTTAAGCTTATTTTAAACATTGTGAAATTCCCGTTCCCTTGCAACAAAGCCATTTTTATGAGAAAACCCAAATGTGATAATTTTGTTGCATGCAAAATATGTCTGGATACTTTCCAAGAATACATTTCACCACGTTAAATATTCATATCGAACTTGAAAAGTTACTTCATAAAAATTATTGCAAAAATGTTCTGCATTGATTAAATTCATGAAAGTTTAAGCCCAAGTGAAGTTTAAGGAAACTATAAAAGTTTACGAACCGAGCGACGGAGCCTGGCGAATCGCAAATGAGATCAGCTTTACATTGTAAAACAGATTTTAATATGTTTTAATGAAAAATATATGAACTATTATCATTTTGAGTATTTACTTAAGCTTCCGCTTCTACCGAGCTTAAAGAGCTTTAGTTACACGCATAGCAAGACATTCAGATAATCAAATTGTTGACTTAGTTAGCTAAATATGAAACTCGCAAACTAATTTAAAATGTCTTACCATCTTAAAATAGTCTAAATAAACTAAATAAATGTAACTATAACAATATCACATTACAAATATCAGAAACAACACATGTACACAATTATCCTTAAAAAAAACAATTGACAAAAATATACAATTCATATTTTATTTTTAATGACACCATGTCATCGTGTAGTAAATAAGTAATTAGGAGAGCGCATAAACACTACCAATGAGGAATCTATGTACCTCACCTTTACCTTCCACACTTACATAAGACTTCCCTTTATATACCTATCACTCCATAACATCATAAAGAAATAGCCGAAGCCTACACAGCACTTCATCTCAAAGCAGCACAAGTTTCTTCGCGATATTTACTCTCACCATGTAGCGGTATAATGGAAAAAAGTTTGCATGAAAATTTAAACAGTTCAAAGTTACCACTCGCGATGCACTGGCGAGGTTCTTTATCAGTAATGGAGCTAAACTGCTTGTACTATTATTTGTAAGTCAGAGTAATTCTTTTACAGAAATTTCAGAAATTACATGCAAATAGCGGATGCACTACCATGCTTCAGAAAGTGCCCTAGGCCGGATATCCTCCGCTTTTCATTTAGAAATTTTATTGAAGAGACCTAGAACTGTGACGATTATTTTTAGAACCGATCTTCTGAGTCAAGGTTTTACATGGCCTTTCTATAGCATTTAAAATTTTTGTGCGTCATCTACGAAAAACAACAAAACAAAAATTGTAAACAAAAAAAAAACCGCCTTCAAAAACCCGACTCACTAAAAATTACAAAATAATATAATACGAACATTAATCTGGGTATGAATTTGATATGTTGTTGGAGGCGGTGCCGTTTATATTTCATGCAGTTTTCCTCAAAACTTTAATTGATATGTACACAGATTTGAAAGAATTATCCCTTTACTCCCAACTATTAAGGAGTTGACCTTCCATCATCAGCTCAGCATCATAAAATTATGATTGCCAGAAGCAAATGCCAATATAACTTCAGAAAATATGTAAAACGCGGTACATGTGCCTATAAAATTTGAGGGTTGCCCTCGATTACTCCTGGACCCCATCATCAGATCCTAGACTGGTCAACCTAATAGTTTAGCTCACCTGTAATGCTACTGATATTATAACTAGTTAGTCTCAATATGTATACAGTATTGAAATAATTATTCTTTTACTCATAACTACTAAGGAGTTGACCTTCCATCATCAGCTCAGCATCATAAGATTATGATTGCCAGAAGCAAATGCCAATATGACTTCAGATAATATGCAAAACGCGGTACATGTCCCTATAACATTTGAAGGTTGCCCTCAATTTCTCCAGGATCCCATCATCAGATCCGAGACTGGTGAAAATGGGACCACCTCGGAAGTGAACTCTATCCAACCAAAATTTTTGAAATCCGTCTATAATTGACGGAAAAAAAAAAATTATACATGCAGACGAATTGAGACCCTCCTCCTTTTTTGAAGTCGGTTAAAAACACTAATTGTCAGAATAACATTGAAAGTTATACTTTTTATAATGCTACTTGACCACTACGAGCTTTGCGTAGAGACGCAGCTGCTATCATCTATCAAGACGAAGAACACATATGGGGTTGTTATACACGGTTAAATATTCAAGAGTGATAACGGACTAACGCAAACAGGGCGGCATGGCATGAAACTCCGCAAGGCGCGCACAACTTATTGAGTTTGGCCGCCGGCACGCGGCACCGGCGGTCGCCGCAACTTGCCCCACACTTGCCTAAGTGCCGGTTATTAGAAAAAGTTTCCCATAGTTTGCTTATGCAATTATAACGTGACGTTCATTGGGTGCAGTTGTTGCTGTGGTGTAGTAGTGGTGAAGTATTCTAATGCCAGTGAAATGAAAATGATTAAAAACAGTTAAACTGACAATCTTTGCGAGTGATCTGCCTACACATTTGAAAAAAAAATTAAGGATATAAATAATTTGTTTCGACTAAATTATTACACGAGTTTCATTCCTAAAATTTGTTTTATTTCAGTTTAAAGAGAGATTTTTTCAAATATTCAGTCAATCTGTCACGATTAACGACCAGTAACAACTTTCATCAGTCATAGACACTCGCAATATGTTATAGACACAATATACATACACTGTTTCTTGTCCTTTGTGTACGTTTTGAATGTTTTGATTCTTATATAAAATAAATAAAATATCTGTCAAGGAAATATAACAAAAACAAAACAAAACAACTCATCCAAGAAAGTCCCTATCCGAAATAAAGATTCGCCGTAACTCAAATAACGCTATACATTTAACGACGGTTTAAAAGGAGTTCCAGATTGAAATCAGGTGCGCAAATGTAAAGGAAACCGTTGGTGAAAGCGAAATCGCTCCGAAAAACGAGTGCCGAAAACAGAACGTAAATGTAGGCACATTTTTCTTTTACAATGTTGTCAATCAGCGGAGGCGTTCCGTTCCTCCGGTTTGATTGAAAACTTCCTTTTGGCCACCTGAGCCCGCTGGTAACTACTCGCGAGCGAATGCAATAATGTGCTAAGCCGCAAATAAAATTGGAAAACGCGCCGGAATGGAATAACGATGTGTGGTGCCAATGTACTTTTTTTTTATAAAAAGAGGTTTGTTGTGTTGCTTAGTTTTACTGTCTTATGACAAAGAGGAGCGTCTCAAATCTTTTTGTTTTACTTACTTTTTGTGTTTTCTTACGAGTACTTATTTATTATATTAAAATGAATTTTCAAATTCGGTGAGTGGTTTGAATGGGCATTGTTTGAAAATACCTAGGTACTATCACGATTAATTTGAAGAAATCATTTTCGTATCAACATCCAACAACAGGGATTCTTCAATCGGCACAATTTATTAACATAAGTCCAACAGCTTTGCCTAACTTTCTTACATTTCTTTTGTACATTTTTTGTCCATTGGTTACCCTAGCCAAGTAGCCCTAGCTAATCCTATCTACCTCTAGAAAGATTAAAAAAAACGCACAGAAATATCGCAAAACCTTTCACTCGTCACCGGCGTTAAACAGTGCAAGTTTGACAACAAACGATCAGGCTAACTTGGATCCGTTTTAATCAAAAAGTTCACGGTTAGAAAAACAAAAGACGTTCAAAGCGCCCACTCGCAACTTCGAACGGAACAGTCTTAATGAAAAGGGTTAACCCAAACAACTTATCACATTAAAACCACAACTGGCAGCGGCATTCCTACGGGGGCCCATCACACCCCGGTACCTGTACGCAAACGCGGGTTGAAATTGTTCGGCTAAATTCGTTTATTCGTCGCGCCCGGTTGCCTCGAGGTGGAGTAACGAACGGTACAATTGGTCCCAGGGTGATAGCAGTTTTGGGTTAACGTGTCCTCTCGCGATTGCCCGTGGCATTAGGGCGAACGTAGCAGGTTGAGAGCTCTGATTTTGTTGCAGCATTAGCATATTAATAGTGATCTGTATTTGGATAATCATTGTCGACAGTGTTTTGTTTTAACCTATACGCGCGACTAAAAAGTCAAAGTTTTGAAGTAATACAACTTACATCTAATGTTTTTTATAGCACAGAATACTAAGGCCAGTTAAAAATAAAATAAAATATATTAAAAATAAGAAAATTCATAACAGTATCAATATAATGCATTTCAACCATCATCTGTCTTCTACTTAGTTTTTAATCGAATTCAACGATGGAGAAGGTTTTCAATCCGTCTGAATGTTGCTTTTTAAAGTATGTACATACAATCAGGCTTTCATCAAGTAATAACTTAAGTCAGCTTACAATAAACCTGTCCGTGTTCATTCGAAAAACAACAACGGAACCAGATCAAACAGAACACTAGAGCTTTAAAAGATATAACATCAATTCCAATACTCAATGATTACATTTCAAAGAGAAAAGAAAGAATACAAAACAAATCTTCAGAATCGCATTAAAATTTAATCATCGGTACGCGCTGTGAAATTTCACAGCTCTTTCATCTAAGAGCATAAGGCACGGCTATTACACAGCGATTTGCATTTCCCTCATTATTTTAATGCATTGTTTCCCAACCAGGTAAGTGTTTATCGCAATCGTAGATACGAATGGACTTAAGTACATTATTTTTATTTTTATGTACACTTAGTGAGTGCTAGCTAATCCTACTTATTTATTAATCGATGTTATTGCATAGCAACACGATAGCTATCCCTGTTGAACAAATACAATTTATTATATTTGCTAATGACATTGAGTATGTACGTAATGTAGGTATTGCAATTTAATACTGTATCAGATGTTTAAGTCTATTTAACAGGAAATTATTATTATTCATTTTTGCAACGTTAGTTTAAATACGTTATTTATAATAAACAGTTTATGTGAGAGATGATTGTAAAATAATAATATTTGCGATATTGTATAAGCTTTAAAGTTAGAAAATCTCAAAGAAGATAATATAGTAAAGGTGATGGAAAAATTCACATTGAGGACGTAATTGCCTGGATAGCTCAGAGGTTAGAGCAACCGACGCAATATCGGGAGGTCCGGTGGTTCAAGTCCCCGTTCAGGCGGGGGTCATGAATGCGATTTTTTTAAATTTTAAATTTATAGTAATAACAATCAATCACATTAAATAATAGCTTAAATACAAGATAACACAACAGTATGGATTTAACATCCAGTACAGTACTGTAATTGCATGATGCCATAAAAACTCAAGAAAAAGTTTGAGTGCCAGCGTTTCGACGTTTTCGCATCTGAAGAGGTTCGCTAATCGCAAACGTGTGACGGACGGGGGAATCCCCGCAACTAAATTATTCGCAGTCACGCTCACCGTCTAGTGTGGAGCTTCTGCTTTGTACTGAAATTTTAATTATGCGACACTTTTGAGGCGTTTGCACGTATTGCATGTGTATAGGCGCCATGTTGGTCTGTCGGTGCAATGAAAGAAGTCCTAGGTTTGATTCCTGGATTGGGCCATTGTATTTGGGTTAGGTCGTCAAAAATCTAAATAACACGTTCAACAAAGACTCGATTGCTTTAATAATTTTGTTATAACATCTACATATACTACACTTAGAATGCAAATAAACATTTGAATTTGCTTAAAAAAAAAACAAGCAACTAAATGAATACTATGAAATAATCAAGTCGGGTACCAATTAAAAGTTGGCTGTTGAAGAATTATACCTAAAAATATTAAAGACTATTTATAATTTTACTTAACCTTGTTCAGACCATGTAAAGACCATTTGTCTATTGTAGCCGGGACCTTTGACAATAGACTTGCCTAGGCATTAAACAATGGAACGGTCAGTCCTTTGATAACGCATGTTCTCCGAGCTACGGGAACTATTTTACCTAATTACAACATGTGGGTTAGCTTGTTAAGTAATTGGAACCAGATCTACGTTTATCTTGAATTTGAATATGCTTTACATGTTTTTTCTTTCTAATTAATAAGAAGGTAGTCGTTAAGGTAGAAAGAAAAAGTAAGTCGGTAGTGTACTCAATATTTTAGTAATTTGAAATAACCTTAAACTTTGATTTTAATTACGAGAACCAATTAAGTAAAGATAAAAAAAATATCTTTACCCTATTGTGCTAGAAGAAATCTTTTTATGAGATTATCAACCTCACGTTGATAGAGTGTACGTACGTAAGCGTATGTTATATGAGTTGAACATAGATCTTGCTTCATTAAATTTAAACTAAGAAAGTACCTTTTAATTAGGTGCCGGCTTCACCATACATGAAATATTATTTCAAATCTGGATTACTGGACCCCACTCTACATCGGTTCTATGTTTCATCTCATTACTCCATTCCATTCATTATAATCCCCATTATCCGCGCTCTAGATGCAAGCTGCAAATGCTAAATCCCACTTTAATATTCATTAATAGCTAAATTATTAATTCATTCATAATATTTATTAATCAAACAAAACTCAGTCATTATGTGAATAAGCAGTCGCGTAATTTGTTATCCGCGGTAGAACAATGGTTTATTAAAACCGCAAATGATGGAGTATTTGCGAAATAAATTGCTACAGAGGATTGCCGAAAGATACGCGCTGTCAAATCTCTTTGTGTGAGCACAATAGATACTTCGGGAGAGATTCGCTGAAAGGCTTTTGCGGTAGCTGCAAATATTTTTTACCATGCAAAAGTCTGGTTTATCACGTTTTTTCCGGTGAAATCTGCTGGAGTTTCTAGCGTGGTATTTTAACCGTGACAGACCTTTTTACGGGCATTCTGAACCGGGTGCCTCAGGACGCTTTGCGGGACCACTGATTTTATTTTGTATTCAAGGACTTGCGATGAATAGGTTGGCAAATAAGCCAGTTTGGACTGTAGTAGACTAGATTTCAGTACCGCTTTGGCTGAACGTTTTTATTCCAGTTGTATTCTGTAAAAGGACAAAGAGACGTCCTATTTCAAAATGTAACTCGTAGCAAGAGTAGATTAGCTGCAAAATAACCCGTTTTCAAACAAACTTTCTAGATACATTTTGTTTGATGTTACTTAAGTGGTACGTCAAGTTAAACTGCAAAAGTAATAGTAATCGGAAGATCTTTGTATGTGTTGTATTCATACCCCTTTTTTCATTAAATATTATTGTTTCAAACATTATATCGCATTAGGTCATAGCGTTTGTTGTGAAGGTAGTCTCTAATAGGGTATTTGACTGTAGTTGTTTTGTTTGCCATTTTTATGATAATCAATAAGATTTAAGTAAAACAATATTATTTATGAAATTGAAACTTAAATTTTTGGCGAAATCAGACAGCAGAAGACATTTAAAGTTGGGTGGGCAAGTCCATTTCAAAATTGCGAAAACCATTTAAAATTTCGTTGTCATCTTATGAATAACAGAATAAGTAACATCTTTGATTATGAAAACATATCCTGAAATAACATAAACACAACTTTTGATGAACCTGCCGAACCAACTTCCTAGGCGCAGCATACAAGGAAAGGCGTGAGACGTCACACGCTTGTGGACGTTTGTATGGAGCGTTTTTGAGCTCGCCCAAATAATGTGCAATTAAAATTGTAATAACTCGACGAGTTATCCAGAGATCAAGGTGATACCTTCGACAGTGTCTTTGTGTTCGAGTGGTCCATCCAACTATATCAAAATAAAAAATAGCCAAATACCCTATTAAGAAAGCTCAAAAAATTTAACAAAAATGATTGTTTTACAGGTTTTTATATCTGTAATAAATAAACAAACAAGTGTAATCAAAAACCATGTATGTGTAGTTGAATTTATCAAACGAGTTTCCCCACTCGATCCGACAAAGATGACAATGCCTGTTCGAATGTCATCCTTCCGTTTCCCTCCCGCATCGGAAATTCATGAACACAGCGATGTTTCTCCCTTCCCTCTGTTCTCTTCTTCGTCTATTTGCAACCAAAGTGATTGGAGACACATTTACTTGATTCGTTTAAATAATTGTTTGCGGAAAAATATTTTGTTGTAATTTTTAAAAAATAAACAGGAAATACTTTATTGTTTCTCACTCTCTCACACAATTTCTTTGTACATGTGAGAAACGATGTTTCATGAAAATTTCAAATACCACTTAATCGACTAATGTAAGAAGAAAAACATAGTGAAGTACCCGTAGAGATAATAATTAGATATAATATACGTAACTATAATCAAATATCTTTTAAAATCGAAACAGGTTCCCAGTTTGTATATCATGCATGAGTTTCAAAAACGACATAACAATTCGTAATTTACTACACACCCAGCTACCTATAAGCGTGACTTTATTTTAGAGCCGCTTTTCTCGCAAGCATAAAATCGAGCACATCTCGACAAACGCTCTCCAAGTTTTATGAACGAGTTTCAATTTTAGACTCTGTAGAAGAATTTATAACCCAATTTCAGTTGAAGTCTGAACTACCTGCGAAAAATGTAAGATTTTCTGCAGTATGCACGGTTTTTTGACAAAAATCATCATCATCATCATCATCATCATCATCATCAGCCCATTTCTGTCCACTGCTGGACATAGGCCTCTCCAAATGCACGCCACTTCTCTCTATCCTCGGCCACTCGCGTCCGTTATACGTCGCCAGAGTCAGTGTGTTTTGGTGGCCTCTCGTAGCCCGGGGATTCTTAGCACCCCCGCTCCGCCGTTACCATGGTCGCCACCGTGACCAGGAATAGCGGGGCTGCCGGGAACTGGGGGCCGTGGCCTTTATACACCATTTAGAGGGGACAAAAATCAATGGATATGAATTATTTCTATCATAGTTACATGCATATCTGCTTACTTTCTAAGTAGACTCAACTAAAGCTCTTTTAACTGAAATTACTAACATTGCCTTCTAACTACGTGGCAAATACCCATATCGTGCAAGATTACACAGTCGTGTCCTCCGTAGTTCCTCTCTTTTAAAGACAATCCTTGCTTTCGTGTTAGAATGTAAAACAGTAGGGTGTAACAGTACTGCCAACCAAGGAAATATCACGTAATCGTGTGCGAACTGTTTCCTAATCCGTTCAAGTTCCTGATTCGGAACGACAATGACAGCTGACTGGATTCGTCGGTAACGCGGATGTGACGTTTGGCTCCGAGTCGAGACGCGACGGTAAATGTTGCGATTTTGCTTGCACGCGTCATGTTTCGCGCCACCCGTATGCCAAACGGACAAATTGAGTGTGTAGTGCCGAGGACGGATTTGGGGATGAGTTCTTTGGGGTCGATAAGAAAAAAATTGACGTAGATTCTCAATGACGACATCTCCACATACATTCTAGGAAAATCATAGCGCGCAAAGGAGATAAGAAGAGATGATCTGGAAAATAAAAAGTCATGAAAGATATCTCAACTGTTCTTTAAAGAAGTACATAATCGTCTCTTAATTATGTGTTAGAGGAAAATCATCCTGATGTGTGATGTAAGTATTCAAAGCTCCCAAATATGTGAGTCGCACTTCAGTAATAAGAAAGTATTTCAATTGTGACGTACGTAATTATGCGCTTGCCAAAAACGTTCTATGTAATTACTCGCCAGTTGAAGTTAAATTGTAGCTCAAACCTCTCTCGCTTAGAACTGATAACAAGACCAGTAAAATTTTCCATCATCTTAGAAGAATCCCCAAGAAGAAAACATACAAATCCCCACAACTAGTAATGCAAGCCGGCACTATAGACCTACGCGGCGGAGCGACATGCCCAGATTGAGTGGGGCACAGTACTGACACGATTATTTTTCTGTTTGGTATTCTACAGCTGGTTTTCGGGACCAGCTGTGCTCTGACGCTGGAAACCGGGAAGGCATTTCATTTTACACGTCATAAGTTTACGTAGCGAAAAGTTGCAATCTGGTGGAAAAGGTTACTTACACTTTAAACGTAATTATAACCCTTTTGAGAAATAGGTATGAATATGCCTGGATACCAATAGGCTGAGTTGATGATGACGATGATTTATCTACTATCTGATAAGAATACGTATCTTTTATTTATTTAACATTTAAATATTGGTTTGTTTTATTCCTAAAACATGAAGTTAGCGATAGTTGTAATGTGCGAAAGGAATATAACCACACCTATAAATGATATTTTAAATTAATCGTTCTGGGACGCTAATTATTTCTAATTCTTAGTATATAGTTATATGTATATAGTTACATACTTCTTATTTATGCCTACGTTTAGCCGTTTAGGCTGTGCGTCGATAAGTCACCAGTGAGTCAGTTTCTCCTTTTTATAATCTATTAACTTTGGTTAACAACTCAAATAAATTTCTTCCAACCTAAGGTACATTTGATAATTTACGTAAGTGAAAGCTGATTATGATATTAATATTTAATAACTTTAAGGCCAGTCTAAGGCGTTTATCCCCGGGTACGGAATCCGATACGAGCCCGTGTCCCTTCGTGACGTTTATGAGGGTTCTAACATGGAGAAGGTAATTCGAACTCTCCATAAAACAATGGCCGTAAAATGATTAGCTTGCACGGGTAATATCTTTGTCGGTTTAACGTAAGATGTGAAATTGAGTGTTGAACAGATATAGATTTACGAGTATGGAGCGGTAACTACTCTATTATATAACACAAATACAGATATTACTGATGTTCTTAAACTGTCTGGAATCAAAAGGTCATAATACGCCCCTGTAGTAGCAAGATAGTTGCAATTAATCCTCAGTTAGTCAAAAAAAGTTCAATAAATTAATGAAATAAATATTACACAACATCACATAAGTACATTGATCTGATCCCGTGGTAAGAAGCTTAAGCGCTTGAGTTACGGATATCAGAATCAGCAGTGAATACAAAAATATATTTAATAACACACCCAGACACGGAACAAACATCGTTGTTCGTCACACAAATATTTGTCCCGGGTGGGAATCGAACCCGCGACTTTTGGAACCGTAGACAGTGAACCTGAGCCACTAACCACGGTTCCACCGAGCCAGTTCCCACGTAAGTAAAGTCACCACGCATTCTAATTCAAGCTACATTTCCAAGCAAAAAGTAAGTTACACGATCCGTAGCTACAGACCGTTTACTTAACCGTCCAGTGTGCTTGTGTAAATTGCATTGTTATCTCCGATCTAAAGTCCACTCGATTCACTTCACCGCGTTATCGCACGGGAGTAAATCGTGGACGCACCCATTCTGAAATATTGCCAACGGAATTGCACCGGACCCGACTTAGAACGGACTTGGAATAAAATGTGAATTTAGATAGAGGACACACCACTAGACTAACCGTCGTCTTGAACTTTGACCCTAGCTATTATTCTTTCGCATATTTATTGTTCTATTAAAGCCTCATTTGTTGAACCTCTGTATCTATCTTTTATCTCATAGTGAGGTGAGACTCCAGTCAGATATGAAGAACCACCTAATCAGGCTCCTAATGTCATGTGTTCTAAAAACTATACTCTTATTGTACAGTTTCAGTATGGTAACGGCATAAGAATATAAATGTCACTGCCTGTGCATAGTCTCAGGGAGTCGTAAGAAGCGACAAAGAGACAGACGAACTATACCATCTCGTGAGAAAGAAAAAAACTCAAAACTAAACGCTGGGCTGGCTCATTTTGCCAGCGTGTATTAGGTTTTAAAGCTTCAATGAAAACCGTTTGGAGTGGAAGGAATATACTGAGATGATGACGAATATGCACTTGGTACCATAGGCAAGTTTTCTTAACATAAAATTATGAAACTCATACACAATTGCCTAGAACAATCATGGACCCCACAATGTTTAAGATGTACAATTGTACATAGTTTATAATAAACAGTGCATTCCCATATTCGTGCATACGGTACGGTACGACTGCCGTTCCTCCGCCATCTAAGGAAGATATTCCTCATTTGAAAACCACTTTACTCTAACCTAGTTTGAGATACCATACAGCTACAATTCCTTACAAAGGAGGCAAATGAAATGTAAATAAGCGTATGTAGATAGACACCATTTGCCGGCGCGCGGAAGGCTCGTTTATAATATAGACCCGCCCCGGGCCTGAGGTTTAATTATCGCGAGTTTTCATACCATGTACATTTCGTGATAATTATTAAATGAGGTCTTCTTTTTATTCAGTTTTTATTTCAACAAATTGATGCCATTTGCGATAGCCAGATGGTTCAAAGTAAATTAAATATAACTACGTATGATCACGATGACATTGTTGATGACGATATTTTACTTATATTAAGAAACTAAATTTTATAATATTTGATAACAGGGTTATTTCTTAAGAAAATAAAACATTTTTGTAAAATACTGGCTCGGTCAATGCCAAACGATTAGTGCCTCTGTTTCATGCGCTAAGATTTGTGAGTTCGATTCCCACTCGGGACAAATATTTTGTGTGATGAACATCGGTGTTTGGTCCGTGCCTGGGTGTGTTATTTATATATTTATTTATGTTGTGTTATTTGTGTATCCATTATTCATTCTGATATCTGTAACACAAGTGCTTACGCTACTTACCACGGGATCAGATCAATGTATAATGATGTTATGCATTTTATTTATATTTATGTGATTATATTTTTTGTTAATTATGGATTGTAAGTAACTCACTGTGTGTTGTTCCTAATAAAATAAAATAAAATAATATTCAGCAGTTTTAAAGCTACGTAAATAAGCAACAATATAACAAATATACCTGTGATGATAAGGTTCTAAGTATAGACCTTAATTTCCTAACTACCATCCCATTTTACCCACTTACAAGCTCGCTTTAAGCAAAACAGTGTTACGTAAACGTCTTAAAATTGCAAGAAAACACCGTGTTTGCGGGATCCACATTAAAATTCCGTTTGTTTCCAACGAATCGGCGAAGGGAAAGGGCTCTCCTAATGAGATCATAACGTTGTCGACACAGGTGGGCCTCTGGATATTGCGGACCAAATTGTGCATTAAATTATTTAACAAATTTGCTGCTTATTACCGACCTGTAGTCGGGACCAGGTGGAGTATTAACTAACACTAGGGTCCTATTATGACTGTATAAATTTTCTAAAAACTATCGATGTAACGTAATTAATAATCATTATAGTATTTATTTAATTTTCATTTGCATGCTATATGCTGTACACCGTAGGTACAGGTCCTTTCACGCGTTATACGAATTATAGCGACGAACTTGATTGAAAGAATATTTGCCCGGCGGACGTCAATCGCAAAGATCCCATAATCACTAAAAACCAAGCAAGTAGCAAAAGCAACCCTAAAATGCAAGTGTATATATAAGTAAACAACTAACATAGTTATATGGTTTACAACTCAAACTGCACCCTATGAACCTAGGCACCTTCGTTAAGCGGCGACTGGGTACGTAACTCAGTCCGCAGGGTGCCGACACAAAGAAATTCAATAAAATTTCTAGTTATTAAACTTTATATTATGTTATAAGTTTCCTTAAAATAAGAAAATATGGTAAATATCCCGACTATATTGAGTTTTCTAATATAAAAAAGACGTGTGGCACTCGGGGACTGCCGCGGTATAGCTATTGCATAGCATCGTCCGATTTCGGAGCAGCTCGTCTCGATTCGTGCGAGTTTCGTAGAGTCACAAACACCGTGCCGAAGTCTACCGAACTGAAACGACGTTAGACGATTGTGAGGTTTTTTTTCGTTACGGAATTTCTTGGTTCGGTCGCCGCGCTCAAAGCCCGCGATAAAAGCTATGCAATAGCTTAAAAAGCATCTAACATACTAGCAGATAGATACACAACTAAACCTGCACCCCTGTGAACGTGGGTACCTTCGTTTAGCAGCGACTGGGCACGTAACTCAGTCCGCAGGTGCCGCGACGATCCGAGGAGACACATGGAAATTTAATAAAACTTCCGGCTTACAGCGGGCCACGCAATCTGGGAAATCAACGAGCTCAATACGATAAGGGGCGAGCTACTGAACGGTCGGAGTCGTTTATTCATCTAGCTTAGTTTACTTTAGTCTTTAGATGTAGGTAAATTCAATATCAGAAAGTTATGCTTGATAGAACTTCGCATTCACAGGTAAATTTATATCACTTTCATAGTTTTACATGGTAGAACATCGCATTTACAAATAAATCCATTTATTTAATTCATACCATACACAAAGATGTGTTCAACTACAGGGATTATATTAATTTAAATGATAACTTGAAAGATTATTTGGATAGTCAGAATGAAAACGACCTTTCTTTCGAGATTTGGGAAAGCGTGCAAACGTAGGACTTAAGAAAATTTTAAGTGCTATCGCATATACATATTCATTATGATTTAATCCTATTGTATAAGTCAATCCTATGAAAATAATCCAGATGCATTATCGTTTGTTCATATCGAATTCGAATCATACGTAACGTAACAAAATTGAAAATATCTGAAGTGCATAAATAAACACAAAGCCAAAATTCGTAGGTCCATCGCATGAATCGCAGCCAAATCACTAACGAGCTTGTCATGGAATGAGAAAAATATTTTAACGTTGCAATCCGTCGAGTGTTCATAATTTGGATGTACAAAATATTTCAGTAACTACCAGGAACACTGAAAAGGTGTCACATTCAAACGTGAAATATTGTGCGACCGACGTTGACTGCGAGTATTGAAATGTCGACGTAAACAGAAAATATGGGAAGCGCCGCAAAATATGCATTCGGACTCGTTCGTACAATAAAGCATAGTATACAAATATTAACTTTATTTTGAAGGAATAGAAACCACAAGATAGATTGAACAGAAAAATTGTATACAGATCACTACATGTTCCAGTAGAGAAACTTGTTGAAAGAACATTTATATTGTATTTTCTTTTCTTTGAATCAAAATGTGAAATAAACCCAACATACTGAAAGCTTTATCAATCGGAAACAAGACAAGTCTTAATTATACATAAAGCGTTAACAAATTTTCACCGTAATATTAGTTTTATTTCAAACTAAGCTAATTTTTGTTGAATGTATAAGAAGCGGAAAACCGAGTGAAGTTATCGTTTCAAATTTCGTACCAAATACCACGTAGATTACCCAAATTCCCTACAATGAGTTCGCGAGCAAAGCAACCATTGAAAATATAAATTAATTCATCCCCGTCCGCCAAGTGGGTTGCGTAAATATTTGCAACCAGAAAAAGGTACCGAAAGCCTGCGTGACCCGAAACGAAATCGAAGCCGAGTCCAGAAATCCATTACGCACTACACAGCTGTACGTACAATTTACTTTTTTGCAAGAAAACCCAAGGGCGCGTAATGGGGAAACTTTCTCCTTTCCGTAATTGTGTGGGCCGATGCAAGGTAATAAATAACCGCAGCCTGCGGCCCTCTGATTGAACTTGCTAATGAATGAAGGATCAGAAATTCGGAAATCGAAACGTCCGGAAGATTTCCAATGAAAGGGGGGAGTTTTTGTTACTCTGAAAAATGAGTTAAGTTTCGCCCGTTAGGCTGCACCTTGGGACGTCGAAATTAGTTTTTTTTTTATTCGTTTCAAGAAACCGGTTTAGAGAACATTTTTGTAAGTGCTAAGCTGAAGTGATTCGAAGAAAAGATTTTCTTTTACATCCAAGTTTCTATAAGTAGCTCTTTTCTGAGATCTATAAATACACGTATAACTTTACTATTTGCGGGGAAATCCTTTTAAAAGTATCGAGCCAACCCGTGTTGTACAATTTCATTAACACATTTTCTTTCCATTTGGTGATTGTATTAACGATATAATAATGGCATTAATTACTTACTCAGTTCAGGCGTAACTACTTGACAGTTATCAATCTGTAAGTTTTTGGTTATGATCACATACATTACAGGTTTCAGTCAATAATTTGTTTTAAGGAATTACTTATTTACGGTAAAGCGTCAATATTACTGTACTATTATTACTACAAAACCGACTAACGTTGAAATGGCCACTCAAAAACAAAATTCCTGACATTCACGATCGTAAACGGACCAAACATTTGCAAAGCAACCCTTTCAGATTCCACATGTGCAACAGACACCAAAGGGCGACCCTAACCGGATCTTCGAAGCGGACGTATCAATAATTCCCTACAAGATATGCATTAAAAAATGACTCCTCCCTGTATCAAAGGGAAGACGGTGTTTTCTTAACAAAGTGAGATCGTGAGGAGGGCCCCAATGAGCAGATCTGAGGGGACCCTTGTTTTTCTTGGCAACAACTCTCTCTGCAACGCTGACCGCTGATACTCCCCGGCCGCCCTATCTTTGCTCTTGATACGGGTTTGAATGAATATGCATTTGACTTTTCGAATATAAACAATCCTGTGTATCGATATTGAGTGGTTAAACTCAAACTTGATAATCTTAAGCGGCATTTAATATTCAAATATTCAATATTAATATTTTACTTTTGCTGATACCAACAGTACTTGTACATTATAAATATTCTTATGAAACTGTATACTGTAGATATCAACATCATCATCATCAGAACATATACGTCTCTACTACTATGGTACGCCTACGCAATCTAGGGCGAACAGGGATCGCATCACAACCTCTTGATTCTAGTTAATTTAAGAATGGGCATCGACTAACTTCGTATTTCTGTTACACTAAGTTGTCCGCTATGGTTGTGGAATCATACAGACAAATTAAACCCCTCCATCTTCTATGTAAATTAAAAAAAAAATTATAACAGGTTTGTATCATATTATATTAGATACCTAACGTTGGCCATACTTAAATTGACTGGAATTAAGAAGTCGTAATACGCCCCCATGCCTTAAAGCCCTCGGTCGACAAAATGTCTCAGGTGGGAGACATTTTGTCGACCGGTTGCTGTTACCACCATACAGTTGTGTAAAACCCGCCAAGTGACTCTGACCTCTTTCGGTCAGGTCGCGTTCCGGGATCAGCACTGTACGAACCGGAGCCAGGGGGGACCATTGCTGCGGCAAGCGCCGGACCAGTGGAGTCTTAGCGGCGGTATTGTGCGGTCGGGGCGGGTCAGCCCGCCGGTGCGGGGCCCCTTCCGTCCGGCGGACTGGCCAACTCCGACCCGCACAGCTCAATACCAATGCGAGACTCCACGCCTTGTCTCGTTGCTGCCGCAGCAGTGGTCTCCTTTTTCACGGCTTTCAGGGTGAGTGCGACAGGCTCAATATGGTCTATTGTGCCTGTCGACCTCATATTTGGAGCTCACTACCGCTTACCACCAGGTGGAGTGAGGTCATCTTGTTAGCCTTTATAAAAAAAAAAAAAAATAATCACACACACAGTAGTTCATTTATTTAACGAAATAACTTTTGAGTTGCATCATAGTAACTTTACTAACCCGTTGTAATACCTATTACAAGGGGTCGTCGTCGTAAGCAGTGACTACAGATATCAGTGTCTCTCGTAATTTTTGTCGTAGGTTTCTGCTATTTTATAATAGGCTAACAAGATCACCTCACTCTACCTGATGGTAAGCGATACTGAGATCCACTATGAGATCGACAGGCACAATAGACCATTGAGCCTTTCGCACTAACTCTGAGGGCCTAAATCTATGGTGTAAGAATATAACCTAATTATTTCAAACAATAGATATTAAACGGTTACTGTTGGTAACTGAGATTCAAATTGTATAATCGTTGTTGTTGCTAAATCGTTTTCACACCACACCTACCACTGGTATGGACGAAATGCGCAGGCATTTAAATAATGATATTAATAATGTTGATACAAAACATTCTGCAATATATACGCGGTTACAGCATCAATTTTAGGAGGCTCGTGTTTATCTTCTCTTACATACACGCACGTTGTATCTAAATAATTAAACGTGAACTAATTGCACGTAAATTGGTTAGGAAATAACGCTCTGGTTCGTGTAGGCTCATATTAACGCGGTTTAAATAACATACTGATGACGTGGGTGGATTGTATGTGCTTAATTTTGATTGGACAGGTATTTAGTTTTAATTGGGAACGAATACTAGTGTTTCAGCGGTTTAATTGTGTCATTAATTACGTATTCTTTAAACAAACCAAAATTTTTTTTTAAAAACAGGTTACTAAACATAGATTTTTGTTCACTGCTCAAACGATTGCTTAAATTCAACATACTTCAATTTATATATCTTCTCCTTTGTCTTGGCTTTCATCCAAAATATTCTTAGTTTAAACCTGAGCATGTTCCTCTGAAAACTAAGTAAACATAAGTGCTATCTCAGCGGTAAAAGAGAAGAGGTAGGTACTTACCTTATCTGTTTAACGCTGGGATTTCGCAATATCTAGAAATCTATGAACAAATTCAATGCCTAGCAAACACTGGTAATATCACAGAAATTATGTAATCAACAACCAGTGACTATGACTTTGACAGCATGCCTCTCAAACTTGGAGTCAATTC
The DNA here is from genome assembly GCA_039566165.1 of Maruca vitrata. Classification (NCBI taxonomy): domain Eukaryota; kingdom Metazoa; phylum Arthropoda; class Insecta; order Lepidoptera; family Crambidae; genus Maruca; species Maruca vitrata. The sequence continues at coordinate 11,264,130 of CM076920.1, read as the reverse complement.
AGTAACATGCGTAATACATACAAATAAGGTGAACAAAAAATTCCGAGCCCAATCAAAATTATTTTCATATATTAAAAAAGCTGTCGTTAAACTAAATAACCGACTTCGAACTGAAGACATTAACCAAAAAAGTTCCGCTAAAGAAATTCCCATTTCCAATAATTGTGAATACACCCGACTAAACGGCTAACAAGGCTATAACGCAACTAATCTTCACCATACAATAGTTTGTTACAGGCCCCCATCTTTGTCCGGGACGAAAATATTGCCTTAGTTGGGCAATAATGAGAGACGTTAACGGGAAGTTAGCAAACTTGGACCAACTATTTTTGTCCATCATAACAGCGTAAGTTTGTGGCGGGGTGCAATCTGCGTCGGTTTTAGTTGGGCTGTCTTTATACCGCTCATCTGGGACGAGTTTAAGTTTTGTTCGTAGTGTACCGAGATACTGAATTTGAATGTGGTTTCGTATGTGTGCTTTATGTAGTGCTTACCTCGTTATTTATTTATCAAATAGTTAGTAAATGAAAGAAATTATTGAAATAACTTAATTAACCTAACTCTTTTCGTGTTGTGAAATAATGATTATGGTCTAGATCGTAGCATTCACGATTTAGGAAATCTGGTAAATAAAGAAGAGCAATATCCGTTCAACCTTCGCACTCATCATTTTCTGATCAAATTCGCATGGGTAGAGTCCTTTAATTTATTTATTTATTTATTATTAAGAAGGCACACCAACAACACATATAAATGACGGGGGAAGGATACTATCGCCTCGGATGATTTGACTGAGTCGATAGTAGCTCGAGGAGCCGGTAAGTCAGGGATACCTGTCACAACTATCTGTCCGGTGGTTGGTGAACGGTATACGGGTAAATACTCGTAAAGAAGAGCAATATCTGTTCAACCTTCAATAAAATAAAATAAACCTTCGCACTCATTATTTTCTGATTAAATTCGCATGGGTAGAGTCTTTAATACGAGTTTATTTCTTAATAATGAACAGATTATGTCAAAATAAAAAAATATTACTTAGATATAAAGTAAACTAAGGCAAGCACACAAAAGAGTCTTTAATAAAACTTGAAACCGCTTTACCAAGGGATCACAAACTTTACCAACCCACAACTCTCAATATGACAGTTTCATCCAATAGCGCGATTTGCCCAAACCGTCCAATCCTAAACCACAATTTACGTAACCAATAAAACGAACAGACCGAATTTTATCATCCCGCGACCGATAGCGAAACAAGAAGACGTTTAGTTCCATACAATTGGAACGGTAATCTATTGGCGAGCAGTAAAAAGTGGACACCGACTGGAAAGAAACAATATATTTCCAGCTCAAGCCACAATGCTGTTCTGTTATTGCTGTGTACCGAATCAGATGTTATTACCGGCGTTTAGATATTAGATAGGTTGTGGTTCAGACGGCTTATTGAGACGTCTGTTATTTATTTGAAGAACTACTAAGCCTCTCGGTCAGACGGTAAGACGAGTCCTCGTGCTCGTTACATTTGTCAAAAATAGATGTTTATTTGTGGGACTTCGTTTATTAGGATATCATAAAACAATATGTCTATCTAGCGACGTTTTCTTTTCTACTTAAAAAACGTTTTATTTATTTATTTGGTTCACCGGTAATTGTTACACTAGTAAATGTATGTATACAGTATTTTTAACTTATTAGAATTTAATAGTACCATCATATTTATTCTTGGTAAAGAAGACATTAAAAAAGAAGATAATATATTTTAATCAATGCATTGTATTTTTAATATTAAAAATGTCTTTAGACTGCAATTTACTTACATTGTGAAAGGATAAAACAAAACAGAAGCAGGTATTTTTTCTAGAGATATTTTTATGCGTGTTTGATACATTACTCAAAGGTATTATATTGGTCGTTTGAAGGTCGTTTACAGTGTGAACTACTGAAATTAGACATGCTTAGTAAACCTACTACCTAACTCTCTTAACGCGTAGGGACGAGACGTCCAGTAGACGTCTCTACGTCTAGTAGACGTAGAGACGTCACAGCACAGACAATGAATCCTTTATATATTGCACACCTGGCCACCCCTAACGCCTAGATCCTGATTTATAATGCTGAATCCTATCGCTACCCCCGTCACTCAATTTGTACTATAAATAATAGTTGCCGCGTGACAACTGCTCCGTACGGAACGGATATTTGTAACTGTGACCCGAATACTAGATCGAGTCCGGGTTTAAGCTCAGTTTCAAGTCGTTAAGTGAAAAATGAGTCCATTTATATGGGTGAATTTCCCGACACCAAATCGTAAACGGCACGGCTGAAACTGCTAGTGCAGGATGGCACTTTTAACTTGTAATATTTTTTTTTAGATAAAAGGTGTTGTCTCCTATAGGTGACTATAAATATTTTTAAATTATGATTATCGCTAATTAGGTAAAAAAAATCTTAAACCCCCATATCGGTGACGCGGCACAATTTGTTTTTCAGTATACTTTTAATCATATTTTAAAAACAGTTGATTTTTTAGGGATTTACCTTTTTTTATTTAAATCCTTAATAATGACAGTACCTTATTGCGGAAAGTTCAATACAAAATCTGTTATATTTAATGAATGGTAAGTACAAATTCACGTGTCCAAATGAGATATGTCATCGCGGTGAATTTTCGTTGTACGCGAATATCTAGGCATCGAAAAACACTAGCTTATTGCCACTGCGCAGTAAATCTGCGCATCAGTGCACCGCTTCAAGCGCTTAACGTAAGAGGACGTGTATTGCTGTTTGCAGTTCCCGCCAAAAACGTAAAGTAAGTCGGTTTCGGTGACTGCGTACCGTTTTTTTGTCATTCACGTGAATGGATATAAGTTGTGATCCAATCATTCGGTATGTCTATAAAATCTATGTACTATTACTAAATGTCGCTCAATTAAGTAGGTCGTATCAATTTATTTCTTTTTATTTATATTTTCCTTGTTGTGCTTATTTTTATGGGCTGTATATAATATCGGTGACCTCATTCCGGTGAATTCGGTGACCTAAATTGACCACCGGAATGAGAAAAAATATCATTCCAGTGACTTTTTTCATTTCGGTGAGAATTTGGTAATTTCGGTGATTATTATCTTCATTTCCGTGATTATTATCTTCATTTCGATGATTTCTTTTGTCATTCCGGTGTCAAATTACTTCATTTTCGGTGAATAAAGACCTTAATTTATTTTGTTACATTGTAATTTCGAAAGGAATATATTTATTTTTATTGTTGATAATTACAATATATTTGTTGATTTATTCTTACATGTTCTAAATGAATTTCAGATTAAATTATTAAAATCTATGTGTGGTTGTAATCAATACCTTTATTTTTCACTAGCTGTGCCCGCGACTTCGTTTGCGTGGGCGATTTTTCATACAAAAAGGATTTTCAGGATTATTCCCGTTCCCGTGAGAATTTCGGGAATTCCTTTCTTAATGCACCTCTACGGTACCTAAACTACGTCCTTACCAAATTTCAAGTGCCTACGTTTAGCCGTTTAGACTGTGCATCGATATGTCAGTCAGTGATTCTTCTTTTATATATTTAAGACTCTGGATTAAAGTAATAACAGATTAACTTGAAATGTTTGTCAACAGCATCTAAAGTCAAATGATGAAGTTCAAAATGGTAAGTTATTCTTCTTCTTCTTCTTTTCGTGTCGATGGCAAAACACTTAAAATTATTTTGGATAATTCCGCCACCCGGACCGCGGTTGTTGACCCTTCTATCAGCTCAATTTGTGTACAGGAGTCGGGACAGGCGGGGCATGAAGTGAGGTGAGCTATGGACAATGGTGAGAGACCACATAGGCACGCGATATCCTCCTGTCCAGGAAACCCCCACCTAAACATATTATCTTTGCATTGGCCAACCTTGGCTACGGAGTCTGTCCAGGGACCTTCAGGTTAACCATGGCAAATCGTGTCCTGTTGGAAGGCTTTCTGAAGGTAGAACCAAGGGGACGGGTGGAGCAAACGTGTTAGACCAGAGGTTAAGACGAGCAGAAGGTGGATCTGTGTCAAGATTCGATACTTTCTAAATCTAAATATAAAGCTATGCCGACTTTAACTTCTGTGGTTGTCCCTGCTATGTTATATTTAGTCTGAGAGTGTCTGAACCTTAAGGCTGAAGTGAGGTTTATTTCTATGTTTTCACAGGATTGTGTTTGTGATATGAGCGCCAGGTCATCGGCAACATGGTCGGTCTTTGTGTAGATGTTGAAAAGTAGTGATTCCAACAAAACGGTCATGCCCAGGGTAGAGACCCTGGGGATTACTGTTTTTTTGGGATCGCCATCTGCTTATTTCTTCAGACAAATGGACCTGAAAGCTACGGTTGCGGAGCAGCTCACCAAGTATTTTTATAAATTTCTAGTCATTGACCATCGAGTAGACTTTCCACAAGAGACGCTTCAGGTTCACTGTATCATAAGCTGCTGTCAGATCCACGCATACAGCGCTGTAATCATTCCCATTTCAAAACTATCCTCTTTGTGTTATTTATTTTGGTTCACAAAACAGAATAACATCAGTGTAGCTTCTGAATTACAAATACAAATCTTATGGACTAGACGTTTATGCGATAAAATGGCATGTGTTGGGTGAGGTTTAACGTCTGGTTACAACATGATTTTTTAGGTCTGAATCCTACCTGTTCTGGAATTAAGTGCTGATCTAATAGGTGATAGGCGGTTAAGCAAAAGTCGTTGAGGTAATTTGTATGTGTGACTGAGCAGGGATAATGGGCGGAAGGTTTTTAGGTCATCTACACCTTCTCCCGGTTTTGGAATGGCAATATCAAGATCCATAGACGTGATAATTTCGCAGATTGTAGACAATCATTGAACTTCGGTTGTAACCAGCAAATAGTCATAGGATCCAAGTTTTTAAGTTGTTCTGTGGAAATGTTATCAACACTCGATGCTTTACCAGATTTCAAGTATCTAACACTAAAAATGATATCGTCAAAAGGCTGGCTCAGTAAATTCTCTTTCGGAAGGCATTGTACAAGTTGAATTCTGGGAAGGCGAGTGTACGATTCATTATCCAGCAACAGTTGATGAGCAATTTTGTTTGCAGTAATTTTACTTGGAACTTTGGAGGAGAGGGCTCACCGGTCCATTTACGGATTGTGGTCTAGGCCTTTTTACTATTGTGGGTCATGTCAATGCTGGTGACTGTATTAATCCATTTGGTTCGCTGGTTTGCATGGATAGACAGCATTAAGATTTCACAAGCATCACATGTGTCTTGTGAAAATGGATCGGCATTATAGGCGGATTCATAATTTTTAAATGGCGCAGATGACTCTTGAGTCAAATCCGACGTTAGAAGTACGACAGCCTCTTTGGGATATGTTGGCACGACGATTTCCAGATGATACCTACGAATCGTTCGTAGTTCGGTAATGAAGCTAGCTTTATAATGGCTTTGTCAATTGTTTAACGAATTATTGCACTACTGCATATTGCACTTAATCGGTCTATGTAAGGTTAGGGGTATTGATTGGTAGATGGACTTTATGCATTGAGAGCTGAATCTGGAACTGACAAAGATCAAGACTGGGTTGTATCCACGTTTCCATCGACCACTGTTAAACGATTAACGGAGATGCATTTTTATTGATAAGGCCGAAGTTTTAATTTTAGTAAGAAAAAATCTGTTACTGTGTGATGAATACACTCTTCAAAACGTAGGTTGTAGGCTGTATACTTGGTAACAGTTTACTTTTTTCGATGACTACATAAGTAATTTCATTTCGGTGTATTGCGTTTCTCATTTCGGTGATGAGAAGTTTCATTTCGGTGAACTCTTCTTTCATTTCGGAGAACTCTTCTTTCATTTCGGTGTCACCAAAATTTCAAGGTACTATATCTCTTAAGTATATGAATTTAATTTAATGTCGTGGTAAAATTAATTATAACGATAGCGTAAATAACAATTCTCCATGCTTCTATTTTCAAAAAGTAACAAATAAAAAAGTTCACCGAAATGTTAAAAAATATGGACTTGTTGAAATTGACCCATAACCTGATCGTGGAGGAAATTGTCCCGGGCGCTGCAAACGTGACTCGTTGTCACAACCGGAGTTATAAACGACGTGGAAGCTAAAGAACATGATGATAAAACGTCAATTAAATAGTTTATTGAAATGTTAGCATTGAGTTGGATTTGAAATTGGAAAAATGCTCTTTTATGCGAGCACGGACGGGGACTTGAGCCCACGATCTTGAGCGATCGCGACCCATGCTCTAACCAATTGTGCTACCCAGGCGGTTACGTCATCAATGCATTTTTACTAATTTTAAATTGATATTAGAGTTCCTAAGTAGTACTAAAATAAGAAAAGCACTGAATTTTATTGTACCTACCGTCGTTGCCTTTCAGAGTTGCTATTAATCGTATATCTGGCAAGAAATTTCTTTATAAATTGTGTGAATAGAATGCTCAATAAAATAAACACAATTTACAACTTGACTAAACAAACACTACTAAAATATGATTGGATGCTTCAGTTGATTATTTCAATATCCATAACTGATATTCGGAACAATATTTTTCTTCGTAATTTTTGTCGATACAAGAATTACACAAAAACCTTTCTTACCTACCCTCACCTTACCTAAACCAACACTAACGGCCATCCAAAAATATGTAAATACAATTCGAAACGATAATATTTATTCATACAATACATACATCTCTCACGATCCCGTAATGCGTATTTCATTCGCGGCACACGTTAATCAGAAGACGTGGCAATTATCGCAGCTCTCATAAGGAATACTGGGGTTTTATTTGAAAATCTTTTTCCCACACGTGGCTAAGTAATCCCAGCGGCAAATGAGTAATCATTTCCCCATTACCCGCTAGTGGAGAGCTGTAAATATATTGCCCCGGAACGCGGTCATTATTTACGTTTTTACCTGAACAGGTAAATAGCTCAACGGGCGATGTTGTCTGAAAAAATATGTGGAACATTTTGTAACGCTTACGATGATGGTTTGTTTTGGATGTTGCTAAGACTTGCAGTTAACTAAGCTTATTTATCATTCCCTGTATGGTTGTCTATCGGTGTTAATTTTTAGAAAAGCAACAGACACGTTGACAGTCAAACAAAACTTTTTACCAAACAAAACTTTAGACTTATGCATAAGTCAGCGATTTTTTTTTCCAAAAACCTAAATTGAGACACAATCCTAAGTTATCGATGTTAAATGCGAAAAGACTCTCTCTGTCTATCTGTGACGCTAAAAAGCGGTTCTACAGATATCAGAAACAGTGGATACAGAAATATATTTAATAACACTCTCAGACACGGCACAAACACCGATGTTCGTAACACAATTTTTTTTTTAACCTACGTCGCTAACCATTCTTCCATCGACCCAGATAAAAAACATTAGATTTTTAACTATTTACGTGATAAACATTTCAGGCGGACGAACTTGCTGTCAGAAAGCAAGTATTTAAAAATTAATGCAACTAGGCACTTCGATTAATTTTTACAATAAATTGTAATTTACGCATTAAAGTTTTAGATATAACATAAAAATATCCACCTGCTCCACATTTCGTTTCAGACTTGAACACCTGTCTTATTTATCGAGAATAACCAAAAGTTCCCACCTCCGTCCTCCGACCTCCACAATCGTGGTAGAACTCACTATTTTTCTTCCTCCAACTTTCTCGGCATAAGGAAAACTTGCCCAGCGAACTGCTGAAGAAATATTGCGCTTATTAACAAGAAATGCTTGCTTAAAAGTGTATTGAATTTCAATTTGACTTATGAAAGTCCAATTAATCAGTTTAACCGCACAAAACTTCGCGCCATCAATTTGTTGATAGAGTTGTAAATTGGTGTGGTAAGTATACTTTGGCTGATTGATTGGCTGTGTCGTCAATTATTCATTTGTATTTATTAGATATTATTTTATTTACCTATGATTCCTAATATTAACAACTGGAATATACTTACGTAAGGTTTTGATCTTCTTCTTCTTATCGTTTGTTTGATGAACAACCTGGTGTCAGATTTTTTAACCCCCGTAGGCCGCTGACATGGCTTCACACACCGTTGAAAAATGTCTCAAGTGTGCTGGTTTCCTGACGATGTTTTCCTTCACCGTTAAAGCGTCGAATGATGGTATATCAAATTTGAAAAACACATTGGCATCTGCCGGGGTTTGAACTGGCGACCTCTCGCATGGCAAGCAACGACCTTAACCACTCGGCCATCGACGCTTTTTAAAAAAACGCTTTTGATAATAAAAAACAGACTTCACAACTTATTTTTCAGTCTAATATCAATAAAGTGTAATTTTTTTACGCTTCGTTCAAGGCTTTCCCTATTCATTCTTTTGTATTTTAGGTAAACAACTACATATTTAGAATAAGTAATGATATACCTTATGTAGAAGGTACCTACTTCAAATATAGAGTACCTTCTTATACACCGTTTCATCAAAGGAACACGTTTCAAATGCAACCAACCATTTCGGCGTGAAACCGCCGCTAATTCGCAAAATAGTTGAGATAAAGGACGTAAACATTGAACAACTTCTATTCACACAAATTAGAAAGCCATTTCTAACCAGAGATACCATTCATAGCGAATTAGCATCAATCGCAACTCTGAAAGGCTCTGACGGCACAAATTACCCAAATCTGTTCTATTTAAATCTACACGACTTCTATTCATACCACACAGGACGAAGTTAAACGACGCTCAAAGCCCAGCGCCGCATTCAGGATGAGCGTAAGAGGTTCGCAAGGGGCCGGCAAAATGGAAAAGTTAATTTTAATGCTCGTTCGCGACTATCTCGTTATCCGGCCCTGGTAAAACTCAATGCGCATTTTCTAAAGGGATTGGCCAGCTCTGGACTACCTGTTCGGAAGTATGGAGCGAACTTTCTCGATGGGAAAGCGTAAGTTTGTGAAGTTACGGGAATGATGTTTGTACGGGATAACAGTGAGGAGTTATTGCTAACAGGCGCTCCTGTTAACGAGACCATTTGAACGGGGCGATCGTAGTGTTTTATCGCTAGATTTTTTTAACTTTAAATTTCATTTTAATTTTTTTGACAGATTTAACAGTTACGAGTGTACTTAAATAGAAAGAGGTAATATTTCATGCGTATTCATAAGAACTTCAATCGTAGTTACTTTCAATCAATCATCCGCTGCCCTGCAGGTCCATTGATGAGGTTAACGGTAGGTATCCTGAAAATAAACTTCAAATCAGAACATTCAAAGCAAAATAATCCAAAAATATCCAATAATAAAAGTAATTTGATTAAATATATTATTAAATCAAATTACTTTACTTAAATTTTATGAGAGAAACGCGATAGAGAAAAATTACTTATAAACATATCAGATAATCATAACTTAAAATTATATTCCTTGTTCAATCGGTTTCACATCTTTTTAACATTCGTTTTTTGTTCTTTGACGAATCCACCTTGTCAATAATTAAAAAGCCATCATTCCTATCCTACTTTAGTTAAATCAAGACGACATCCAATTAATACTGCATTATCAAAACGTTCTCCTTCGACAAAACCACTCCTCACCGGCCAGCCTGAGGAACCAATGCTAATCCCTCCACTGCTATTATTTTCTCATTGTGAATCGTTTTTGCTTATTTCTCTCTCGTATATCGTTGGATAATTAAAATGCCTGCGATCGCAGACGGCCGGCGCAAAGCGGGCGCATTGTTAGTCCTGCCCAACATTTTATTCGGATCGCTTTTTAGAGTTCCATAATCTCTAAAATAAGGTTTAACTAACAACCTTCATGTATAAAAACCATTGACTCGCTCTACGTATTTAAAAAGAAAGTAGCGCAATATTAGAAGTCGTTGAATGAGCCGCACTAATATAATGAAGCTGGTTAATAATTAGACCTAATTAATATTCACGTAAGCACTTTATACATCTCAACCATTTTCTAAAAAAAAATTTTTATTGTTTAAATATCATTTACATATTTAGTATTTTCTTAATTATGTTTTTGTTGAGAGAAAAAAAAAGATTTTTTAAACCTAAGGCTAACGGAGACTTCGCAGTCCGTCCGCCCGCTCGTCCGTTTGTCACCATGCTGTTATCTCAAGAACCGTTAGTCTACCTAAAAGTTGAAAATTTCACAGGTGATTTAATATCTTTAGCCGATATAACACAAGTGCTTAAGCTACTTACAACAGAATCAGATCAATGTATGTGATGTTGTGTAATATTTATATTAATACATAACCAACTTCTACACCGTGAAATTTTTGTGGTTGTTTTCCCGTGGCAGAACGACTTGCCTTTAGTAATACTATAGAATCATGCAAATTGTTCCCAGAAAAAAAAATTTTTTTTTTTCGATTTTTCAGAATAATAATTTTCCAACTCGAAAACGAGAGAAGCTATCGTTGTTTTTGAAGATGTGACGTATTCAGGTACTGCTTGCCGCATGAAATCGATGCTTAAAACTAAAGAAGCTCTTCACCCTATGTCATAAAGCGGTTCGAACGTGTTTTCGAGTTACGGTTAAACCTTTCGTAAACCGGCATTTTTTGGTTTTACCAAAAAGAACTGCACACATCTATTGTACTACTAAGATAGAATCATTTTACTGCGGGAAAACAACCACTAAAATTTCACGGTGTATAAGAACGAATTACTGAAATGATGAAAAACTATTTAAAAACATGTTATTTTTTACAATATTAGTACGGAACTCTTCGTGCGCGATTCCTCCCGCACTTGACTGGTTTTTTTATTTAGCCCATTCCTTGTTGGAATGCAAAACTATTTGCATTTCGGTTGGTTCTAACGTTGATTGATTAAGGGCAGCCAACACAAAGATAGATCGGCGTAGGCATTTACCGCTCCGCTAATTAATGTGTATCCTCGTAGACATTAATTACAGTATCTGTAAACTGTGGCGCTACTGGATTTGATTTGGCTAAGTGTAAGTAATTAGCTTACGACAAAGCAGGTAAATGTTAGGTTAATCCTTAGTATTGCTGTGATTAGATATCGTATAAATAAGTATGTGAATAGTGTGTGTGTGTGGGAAAACATCGTGAGGAAACCTGCACACCTAAGAAGAAACTCTAAGGTAGTGGAGTCGACCAACCCGAACTTGGCCAGCGTGGCGTTGGCCAGGGTAGGCTCGTGCCCCAGCTTTGGGGACGTATGTGGGCTGATAATGATGATGAAGTATGTATTCATTCTACGATATAGGTCAGTTCGATATATAACAGTCCCCTGCACCAAAAATCAAAATCAAAAATCAAAACTCAAAAAAAATGACTGGCTCGGTGGAACAGTGGTTAGTGACCCTGGCTGGCGGTTCCGAGAGTCGTGGGTTCGATTCCCACTCGGGACAAATATTTGTGTGATGAACATCGGTGTTTGTTCCGTGTCTGGGTGTGATTATGTATTTAAGTATGTATTTATAAATATATATGTATGTATATCAGTCTCTGACGCCCATAGTACAAGCTCTGCTTAGTTTGGGGTCAGATGACCGTGTGTGGAAATGTCCCAGATATTTATAAAATCGTCTTTATTCATATAGGCAATTTGCATGCACTTATAAATCGTCAAATTAGTAATAATAAGATTCTACCACCGGTTCGTAAAGCCGTATCTATCGAGAAGAATCCGGCAAGAAACTCGATAGTCGCTCTTTTTAAACATGTCATACATTGTAAATCAGCCACGTCATACAGCGGGGGTGTGCCATAGTAAAAGGTACCATATACTTTATTTACTACAATTTAAAACAACTATAATTAAAATCAAAAGAAAGAGAGCCAAGATAACAATGTTCAAAATACCATAACAAATCCAACCTGATCCACCAATAGGAATTGTCATAAAATGTTGAAATTAGAATCTTTATAGGTAAATTTATAGTAACTAAATTATCTCATATAGTAATTTAGGCGAAAATGTGTCACAATACTTATTGGCAATGTAATACCAATCGTATAAAAGCTCATTATCTCTTTTTAATGTCGCATAATTTGCACGAAGTTAAAGGCTTTTATTTGTGTTACTTCCTTCTGCCGCAGCACTAACAACTGACTATCCTACTTCCGATGATGAAGTCAAGCCTCAGTTGAAGATCACAGAGTTCCATCTTCTCTTTGTACTTACTCCACCACCTCAGCCAGGACACCCTCACCTGAGTCCCTGTTTGCTAAGGTTCCCACTCTTTCGGCTGTATTGTCGGCAAGTTTGATTGAAACCCTCTTTATTCCCGCCGAATCGGAGGAACTTTGCAATTGCTTTTCTTCTAGTTTTGCTTGTCTATGCGCTACTTTAATTATGTTAACGCGAACGTTATATTTTAACTTGTTCCGCTGTTCAATTTTGTTTGTTTCCTTTGCAAATGAATGGGTGAATAAGAACGATCTCTCCAGTGAAATTAGTCTTTATGGGTCTACACGCGATATTAGGAGTAGCAAATTAAATAGCTACTTACTGCCCGACGTTTCGACTGGGTTGCACCAATCATGGTCGCAAGCGAACTGGGCGCCGCCCGTCTTTGTCTTCGAAGACGAAGACGGGCAGCGCCAGTTCTTACCCATAGACCCACAAAGACTAATTTTAGTGTAATGGAACGCGAAAGTCTAAGATCTTTCCAGTATTTTGAGTTCAGTACGATAAATAAACATATTATTCAGATAGGCACGAAATAGTAAGAAGGTAGAATAGTCAATATAGAGCATTCATATACACCGTGAAGGTTTAGTGGTTGTTTTCCCGTAGCAGAACGATTTACCTTTAGTAATAAGTACTATCGAATCATGCTAGATATTTCTTGAAATAATTATCAATAATATTATATATTTAGCGATATTTATTTTAAGTTATATGACGTAATCAAATACTGCTTGCCTCATGAAATTGGTGATTAAAGCCGAAGAAGCTCTCCAAAGTAAAAAAGCGGTTCGAGCGTGCTTCGAGTTTCATTTATCCCTTTCTTAAAAGCAGTATTTATTGATTTTAATATAAAAAACTAAACAAATCAATTTTAATACTCATCTATAATCATTTTGCGGGAAAACAACGAGTAAATTTCACGATGTATGTATCATTTACTGGAAACGTAGTAGTGTTAATAATGTGTCCACTAAATATATAATTAGCCTACTTACACCAATTACGAATCGCTTAGTATTCAGATCACGTCTAATCAGTATCGAATGTTAGTGCGAGTGAGCATATAATTAATCACTTATTTAGCTAGATATTGATTACTTTAATTAATCGGACGGTCAATGTGCAGACGTGGCGTGTACAGTGTCAAATCGAATTAATTATGACAATTAGTCGATTGATTATCGCGCGCCTTGTAACTGATAGTGCATTAATAACGCCTTTTCATGACTATAGATATAATTATGGAGCTTTCTTATATTTTTATTCTCGTTTCTTCACGGATCTTTCCTTGATAAGCAAGTTTGATGATAACAGGTAAGTATTCAGAAGTTTGCTCATTGGAAGACGAACCACACGGTTTTGCCAGGGGTTTTCTGTAATGACATAACTCATAACATGGTCTCTTACAATTGGGGACCAATACTCCCCCGTGGGATATCTATTCGTTCCCAGAACTGACGCACGATAGAAGAGAGATATATATTCTTTAGAAATGACAACACTCATACAAAGTTCCCATCGTGGACTAAATCAAGAATAATAATATTCATTAACTTTTCACTTTTGCTTGCCGAAAAACCGCACATTTGAAATTAACCCATTTCGAAAGGGAAAACATGTTTTCAATAATAAAAATATAATTCTCTTAACAATAATACAAACTTATACTATAAATTTAAAGGTCAATCACTGAAAATAATGCTGAGTCTGCTAAGGGGCATTTTTAGCACGGAAGTTTAGTTTCAGTTTTCCGCATAGTGTAATTTTGTGTATTATTTGTGCTAAATAAACATTTATTCCATTCTATTCTATTTTTCATTCTAGATCCGGACGAACTTAGCTCTTAAAACCTAGAATGATACACGTATGTACCTGCAAAAGGTAATACTAAACGCCATGTTGTAAGTAACGTACCATTCGAGTCCGGCACACGTACTAACCCGCGGCGGCTGACAGGTCACGCCGGCCCTTCATTTTCCGCGGGCGGCGCCGGCTAGCGACGTCCGGACGTGTTTATTTTTCATTTCCGCCCGGAGCTGCCGGGCCCCGGGGCCCGGGGCCTATACGACCCCGGCGTGTGGTGCGAGCCATGGAAGAGAGGAGGGTTAAAAAAAACTCGGGCTGAGTATCAGTAGTGAATGTCGAAATCAGATACAATGTGTTTGATTACCTGAGAATCAGTAAATAAGTCATCGTTAAGGCGTGTAGCTGACTTAACGGTGTTTATTTATTGTAGGATAACCTACCTAACCCGCCAGCAGTGACTAGGTAGTCAGGCCGCCGGGCTTTTTTGCTACAAACGTCGTAAAGCTCATTACACACTGAGCTCCCCGGGCCGCTGGGTTTGGTGTATTGAAGCCTTCTACTCAATTTATTTGCGCAGATACTATTTCAACCGAATTACAGGATAATTTGATTCAATATCGACTTATTATTATTAAGTACAAAAAATACAGTCTATACAGCAAAGGGTTTAATTTATTGGTCAGCCCTGTAACAGAACCAAACATCTAGCAACTCCGGTAGTAAAGTTTATACCAGCGGAGTTACTAGATTAGTCATTATTTACATTTTCACTCAGAATTCAATCTTAACACTACACGTGCAGTATCGACTCTAACACGAACGTTTCCCTGGATGCCATTATTTATAATATTTCGAGGACACGTCTCTAAAATGTATATTATACCTATGTACAAACATGATATATACGCCCGAGTAATCATTTATGTTGTAGAATATAAATATATTGCACAACATCATTTACATTGATCTGATCCCGTAAGTAAGTAAGTAGCTTAAGCACTTGTGTTACAGATACCAGAATCAACAGTGGATACACAAATATACTTAAATATATTTAATAACACACCCAGACACGGAACAAACACCGATGTTCGTCACACAAATATTTGTCCCGGGTGGGAATCAAACCCACGACTCTTGGAACCGTAAGCAGTGAGTCTGGGTAACTAACCACCGAGCCAGTCAAACAGAATAGAAACTAGGTAAAGAAAAAGACGTGTGGCACTCGGGGGCTGCCGCGTTATAGCTATTGCATACCTAGCATCGTCCGATTTCGGAGCAGCTCGTCTCGAATCGTGCGAGTTTCGTAGAGTCGTACAATACGTCTAACCGCACGCACACAAACACCGTGCCGAAGTCTACCGAACTGAAACGACGTTAGACGATTGTGAGGTTTTTTCGTTACGGAATTTCTTGGTTCGGTCGCCGCGCTCAAAGCCCGCGATAAAAGCTATGCAATAGCTTAAAATCAACACGCTCTTATCTTCTGGCCTGTACCATGCGGCAACATCAGTGCAACCGAGCTGACTGAAGAGCTATGTCCGTGTGGAATGGACTGGAATAATATTTTTAATTAGACGCAATACACACCTACAAAGCAAACAAATGTAAATTAAAATCATTTTTTGCTTTATTTTTCGCTCATTAGCTACGACCATGTTTTTCGTCCTCTCCCGAGATATTTCCCAGCTCTACCTACTAACATTTCCGTCTTTTACGTTAGTATTTTTTAGAAAAAATATATTTACACCGTAAAAGTTACGTAAGTTTCTTTTACATTTGAACTTAGGATATTTAAAAAAAACATAACTCACAAGCCGTTTCAGGAAAAAGCTAAAGAATAATAATTCAATAGTTCAGTCATAATTACCTATTTACTTAGAAAAACATTCGGGAAACTTACCAACCAACATAAATATAGATACCTATCCTTTTCCACACTAAAACTAAACATCTTAATATCCCATTAACATCACATGTCGGACCCCTTACATTATTAATGATTGTTTCAGTTTCACATGTGTTCACACTTCACACTTGCCTCTTTATCGCGCAAGTCACTCTGAAAAACTAGATGATTCACTAACATCCGTCTATAGCCTGTGGCTAAGACGGGGCCTTGTGCGAGCGGATTTTTTAAAGAGATTCCAAACTGTATACTTAGTTACGTTTTGGGGAGCCGTTGACATGTGATAAAAATAGTCTTGTCCAAGTGGGTAATGAAATGAAATGGTAATTTATTTATTCTGCAAATAAGTAACTATATTTTCATGAAATACTTTTGGACGTCAAGTTGTAGGTAAATAATTTAATCACAAATTACATAAAAATTCAACAAGTTAGGTACATAAATAATTGATGTCCAGGCGAGCAGCTCATCATGTCCATGGATTTTTATCATTTAAGTAGTCTTCTACTTTATAATAAGCTTTTTTTCACAAGACACGACTTAATAAAAAGTTTGAAATTATAAAAAGGTAGGTAGGTACGTCCAACATTTCTGTTGTTTTCATCTAACTAGGCTGATTTTTCGCGAGAAAGTTGTCCATGTTATCCACATGTGTAGAAATACAAGGTGTTTATTTATGTCGCTCTTCTTCTGTTTTACACATTTTTTTCACTCGGGGGAAATCCTCATGTAAAACTCAGCGCCAGTGAATGATGTGGTTATGCCGAGCTTTTACCGGCTAAAAAACCGGGATCTTCCTGCTCACCGCTGGTACTGGGTACATTGTAGTATTATTCACCGGTTCTATTACCCAACTTGATCGACTAATCATACTTATTACACAGTTACACACAACTTTGTCTTGCAACTGTTATTTTACATTTCTTTGTCTTCATCGGTGTGAACAATCATGACGATTAATCGCGTAAACATGCCTAAGGTATGAGCTAAGGCGGGTAGAAAGCCTAAATGCCTTTTCTCGGGTTCGAATCTACCCGTGTACCTTACTTATCAAATTTATTTTTAATCGATAGGGTAGTTTTTTTGTGAACTGCGGCAGATAGACAACAGTCGCTTTCGCATTTGTACGAGTAGGTATAGGTGACAAATGCGAAAGGGATTCTTCCTGACCTATTTATTTTGTTTTAAATCGATTCAGTAGTGCCTTATCTGTATTCCACCTAATTATGTATGATGTACACTTAGTAAGCAAATAAATTATTTGATTTGATTAGTTTTGACATGACACGACAAACAAACATACAAAGATACTTTCGATAATAATATTAGTAACGATTTACCCGTTCTCGTCCCCGCTGCTGCCAACGCGCGGCCTCTTGAACCAGTGAGGGTCGCCATTTGGGGGAAGACACGCTGTATCCGTAATGCAACAGTACGGTGTGAATTGCGAACGCTCCTGTTTTCATCATGCGGTCCCTCCATGTGTTTATTTATTTGTGCTTGTCGGCTCTTTTATTTTTTTAACGTTGCCCTTTTGCGGGAGCGATATTTTTCAATTTACATTGCGATGTTTCTCTTGTTCACATTTGAATCACGCTGTATTGTTTTTAAGATGAGTTAAGTTTTATATTCACAACGATGAAAAATTTATGTTTTATTTCAGACGTGGCTACTCAAATAAAAAATACTTGTATACTTGGTAGATACTCTTCCGTCAGTTGACTGGTCAATAAGAGCTCTATTCGCAGTAGGTAAAAAGATATATTACTTAGCATTGATCACGTCCGTTACAAGAAACTGAATAACTTACTTACAAGACCAGATGCACACAAATACACCGTGAAATTTTAGTGGTTGGTTTCCCGCAGCAAAATGATTATATCTTAGTAGCACAATATATTTGTGCAGTTATTTTTTTTTCTAAATCAATAAATGCCGCTTTTACGAAAGGTATAACCGAAACTCTAAAGTACGTTCTACATACATACATACAATCACGCCTTTTTCCCAGAGGGGTAGGCAGAGATCACTTCCAGCGATCCACTTTTCACCTCTGTGGGAAACGTGACGTGACGGGTTGTGAACCACGTCGCCGCCATTCTGCCTTGTGCATTGTTTTAACAAGGTCATTGCGTTCCCACGAGTAGCAAGGATATATGACGGGGGAAGGAAAAGGGGAGGAAGGATACTATCGCCTCGGATGATTTGGACTGAGTCGATAGTAGCTCGAGGAGCCGGGGTCGCTTACCCGTATACCGTTCACCAACCACCGGACAGATAGTTGTGACTGGTATCCCCTGACCGAAAGTTTCCCACAGAGGTGAAAAGTGGATCGCTGGAAGTACGTTCTAACCGCTTTATTACGTAGGGTGTAGAGTTTCTTTAACTTTAAGCATCGATTTTATACAGCAAGCAGTACCTGATTACGTAACATCTTAAAAAACAACGATAGCTTCTCTCGTTTTCGAGTTGAAAAATAATTATTTTGAAAATTTTAAAAATAATTTGCATAATTCGATAGTATTACTAAAGGCAAAACGTTCTGCCACGGAAAAAACAACCACTAAAATTTCACGGCGTATAAGTAGAATTATGTATTTAGATACTTAAAATAACATATTATTCTAGAGATTTCTTATTTAATGTTACTGTATCAAAACAAGACTAATTAATAAAAAACTTTAATCTCTAAAGTTATTTTACTTTCTCTCTCTTACCTCTAACCTTCACGTTGCATTGCCTCAAAAGGGCAACAAATTACTCCCATATTAATATTAAGAACTATGTAGGTACACTTAGTTCATAGTAAATACTTTGTATCTAAAGACTAGTTTAGCTACCTACCTACTTTATTTTCCTAACCCATTTTCTTACTTTTATCACATCAAACTTCAGACTTCAAGAAAAACAGAACTTAAGTACCTATCTACTACTTAAAGGTATAAAAGTAGGTGGGAACTAAACTAAACAAGTCCAGCAGGCAGTGTGCCAGTTCGTTTATCTCAATACGGCGGTCAAGCACGTGCCGGCCTGACAGCGCTGAAAAACGGAGACTTCTAGAGATGGGTCATGCAGGGATTAATCGTAAGGAGGTAGATACGTTAACTCTATACTTAGCTGAACCCTTGGTAAGTTGGCAAGAATTGTGTAAGTACCAAGAGGACCCCGGTTCTATTGCCAAATTTTTGTCTTTCTGTGAACAAATTACCCAGCCCGGAGTTAGAAAGTTGGCAGATGGACACCGGCAGTGCCGAAACGTGGGCGTTGCCACCGGTGCCCAGGCCTGGAAAGGCGCAGAAATTACCAGACCTGTATATTTCTCAAGAGCGCAATTTTTAAAGCTCGTACTGGACGCATAAAAGCCTAGTTCCGACACTTCACGCCTGTGTCTCGAAAAGCACGATAAGCCAGTGGTCTTGCGCCTGACCTCGCATCGAAAGTTTGTCAATCCTGGAAGAGGAAATATTTTACATAAGTCTACCTGTTTTTGCTCTAAGCAAGTATTTAGATATATTTTTCATGCCTTTTTCGTATACACTGCAGTTTTGACCACAGGCAGCGTGAAACGAATTATTTCAATGAGTTACACAACGCAGAATGGCACATCCCTAGAGCCTTCTAGATACATACAACCCACTTGCAAAGAATCATTAATCTCGTTTATTATCCGGTTTAAAGCAGGTGCCTACTAGTCCAGTCATTTAAGCTTAAATTAGGTAGGAATCTCGGAATTCGAGAAACCCAGCTGTAAGTCTGTAAATACTTAGATATTGACACCCTAAAAGTGGTCTCAAAACCTACATATGGTAGGGTGTACGCAACTATTAAATTTTCAAGGTCAAATGTCACAAATATCAGTTTTATGAACTTTTGAGCGAAACGGGAAGTTTTATCATAAAAGTGTGTAGGAGAAAATTGCTTATCAGGTAATTATGTATAAAGAGTGTCTCTACGTTTTATTCCTAAGATTCACCATTTCAGAGATACAGCGATGCAAATAGTTGAAAAAGTTGTATTTTCAAAAGCTTCCAGACCCCCGTGCGATTGTGCTAGACAATTAAAATTTTCACAACTGATGTATTTCAGTAGCCTCTATAACATCTAATACTAGAAAAAGCTTAAAACCAATGTTTAAGTAGATTCCTTTACAAAAACTATGGTTTTTTTTTCTCACACTTGGCCGGTTTTTAACGTGGTTACCCCAGTAAACCTATTCCAGACGACACCTTTTATACGTGAAGAACACGTTGTTTATATGGAAGCCTAGTTAAATAATTGTTTTATGCTGTTTTTAGTACTATACATATACTTACGTTTCAGTACATTTAAACTGCTTATTATTGGTCAAAAAGTACGAAATGACCAATCATTAGAATTTCTGTTTGAAGTATAACTGAAAAAAAAATACATTTTAAAAATGTTAACTGTCCATCTAACTCTATTATGAACGTGAAGATTAATATGAACCAAATTTAATTTAATGAAACGCAGAAATCTTGAATCTTCTGAATACTGAAAACAACACAAAACAATTATTTAACTAGGCTTCCTTAAAAACAACGTGTTCTTCATGTATAAAAGGTGTCGTCTGGAATAGGTTTACTGGGGTAACCACGTTAAAAACCGGCCAAGTGTAAAAAAAAACGATAGTTTATTTATTTATTTATTTATAGTTTATGTATGAGAACCCACTTAAACATTGGTTTTAAGCTTTTTCTAGTATTAGATGTTATAGAGGCTACTAAAATACATCATTCGTGAAAAATTTAACTGTCTAGCACAATCGCACGTGAGCCTGTGGGTACCATGAGTTTAAAACTTACGCGCTCGATATCGCCTACGTAAATATGTCTATGAAAACCATGTCCAGCGGCGGCTGGTGGTTTCGCGAAGAACTTCAATCGGCCATATGTAAAATCCAACTCGTTAGGTTTTTAACGTACGTAAGTTTACGGTAGCCAACTCATGGTAGGCCCTCTGGAAGCTTTTGAAAATACAACATTTTCAACTATTTGCATCGCTGTATCTCTGAAATGGTGAATCTTAGGAATAAAACGTACAGACAATTTTTTATAGATAAATGAAGATAATAATTTTCTCCTACACACTTTATGATAAAACTTCCGTTTCGCTCAAAAGTTCATAAAACTGATATTTGTGAAATTTGACCTTGAAAAATTTTATAGTTGCGTACACCCTACAATATGTAGGTTTTGAGACAACTTTTAGGACGTCAATATACAAGTATTTACAGACTTACAGCTGGTGTATCTCGAATTCCGAGATTTTTACCTAATTTGACTGGACTATACCTTATGGAACAATACATCTAAATCTAACTAACAATGTAGATATGCCTATAATTTGTAATAAAATACAGATTTATTACAAGATGCTAGTACCAATCCATAAGTTATGTAACTAATTTGTTAATTGGACTCATCCACATTCAAAACTGAAACGAAAGTTAGCTAGATAAAGCTTCTTTTTAATTTGAGATTCACTATTCACTAATGGAAAAGCAAGCTGTCAGCGGCTTACTGTTAGCTTAAAGAGGCCGCGCCCTATAGGTAACTAACTAAAACAATTGAATGAAATTATATCTTTATTAAATTTGAAACAACCTTAAGTGCTAGATAACTAGTGTACAATTTGCCATTCACAAGAAACACTTCGGTCACGACCAATGTATAATTATCAATAACATTCAATAACAAGATATTTCAATAGTGCCTACCTACAATAACCAGCCTGTGAACGGCAGATAATGCACTAGTTATTTCAATAAGTAACAGGTTAGTATCAAGTGACAGAGAGCGAATACTTTTACACCTCACAATTCGCAAACAATAAGCACTTTCCAAAAAATATAATTTATATAACAATTTACCTATTCATCCTCTATTATCACAGTCCAAAGCTTAAGTTGTGATAACCAAACCAAAAACATACTTAATGTGTAACTAGCTATATTAAGTATATTTATGAAGATAGGTAAGACTATCACGCACGGTCCATACTAGAAGAAAAATAGATTTATAGCAACGTTAAGTACTATGGTGAAAACGGTCATGTTTGGTTAGTGTCTATATAGTCAACAAAATATCATTGGTTTTAACCCATACTTTGAATGGTACTCTAATAATGATTGTCATCATAGAAACGAAGAAGTATGAGCTACAGTGGACCGATTACTTATTTAAAAATTACAGTTACAGACAAATGACAATATTTTTGTGAATAAAAAAAATCATAAATCGTGACAACTTAAACGAACATTTGAAAAAATCTTTTTGTTACCTCAAACATCCACACATTTTTTACGTAAGAATATACTTACTGATATGTTATTGCATTTTCATTATGGTAATGTACAAGTAGGTTCAAAAGCATAAATGCACTTTACAATCTATTTTTAATTTACATCTATATAACATATGGATGTACTTAGAGACACATTTTAGATTTAATAAGTAAAAAAATATAAAACGCGCGCCTTAACCAGCATTAATTTGTTTAATAAGTACCTAAGTAAGTACTAATCGAGATACTGGTTGTTATTAGTACTACTTAAGGCATGTAAGCCTAATTAGTGTGCATTATAAGTTATGAGATTATGGAAAATCATAGTGACATTATTCTTATTGACGAGCCAGGTTGATTTTTTTTTTACGATACATTCTGCTATTTGCCCAATCACAAATGTCTATTACTTGCTACGTACGATCTACTACGATAGGTATTAACATAATATTAGCGATAAATAGGTAACATTTTCGATACAAGCGGAAACAAAATAAAAACCTGTTACCGGTACGAAAAGCAAATTATTTTTTTTATTAAATTTTCGGAATTGATCCTTTTTTAAATAAGTTGTGTATGCCTGTATAATAACAATACAAGGTACACACGTTCGACCATGTTCTCCTGATAAGCTTAAATACAATTTAAGCAAACTTATTTGACACATTCCCTCAAAAGTACTTAATGTATGGAAACTGTAACTAATTCTAACTGCCTTTACTTTGCTATTTTGCTACTTCCATAAAGTACGAGAATTCAAAAACTATACATGTGTTTTCCAAGTATTTCAATAGTGCGTTACATTACATTACCTAACTCGATTTAATTATTTTTACATGGAAGCTCTAGAGTTTTATACCATCAGAACACTATTAGGTAATTGGTAAGTTGGTAATAGCGCCTATGACTAAATGAGAAAAAAATTACAAAGAATAGCATAATCTTTAGTTGGTTTTGGAAAAGAAGAACAAACTAATTTCCTTTACAGCTACACAGCTATTAAAACAATTTCCAAAGTACAGTCAACAGCATAAGTAGATGAAAAGAATCGGAAATTCAATTCTCAAATGTTTAGGAATTAATGTATAATTTACAACCCCTCCGACGATACATATTCTGACACGAATTACGTTAATTTGTATTGAATTTCTGATTTTGATCATCAGCTTTTGCTGTCGACTGTACTGATGACTGTACATTTCTAACATTACCTTACAATATCACTACCACCGACTACAAATAAATGACTAAATAAATGTATCAGTGAGCAGTTCATTGTCTTAGTTACAATTTTGACCAATATGTAAGCTACTTACTAATTCCAAAATCACCACTCATGAGCACTTTTGCTTTTCAGAAGTATTCCCACTGAGCAAAGCCGAACATTCATATTGAGAGTTGTAAATAGTGATTTTCACAACAAACAACAGATTCATTGTTCAAAGAGAATAAATATAAATCTCATTGCTGGCATATCTTACAAATAAACGAAAGTCCAGCGCTAAAGTCACAATGTACTATTTGTCACAAAGTCGCCTTGTCGGATTCTCTGTACTTACTATCATTAGATGCTATTAGAATCTAAGCTGAGAAGAAAATAATTGCTTGCTTGATTAGAAGCTAGACAGAGACATCTGTTGTGCACAATACAAATAAGCCAAATACATTCAAGCCTCTTACCATTATCACAAGCTTTAAAAAGAATTTAGCACTAAATTAAGCTTTTATATTTTTGTACATAGGCCATTTTTTTTGTATTTTTGTAGTTTAAGTTAATCAAAACTTTTGGCACAGGTGTTTTAGGGATGGTCAAATAATTATTAAACCAATGGTAATGTGAATAATTAAAATAGATCTGACTCAATTAAAATTAGGCATACATAAGTGTTTTACGACAGACAATAAATTTTGTTGTCTGTGGGATTATCTATAGCTGAAAACCCCTTTGACACATTCAGAGATTACTAATGTTTTAAATATGTATATTTCACAAACCTCAATGATCACTAATCCTCCAGAAAAAATCTTAAACCCTAATAATGTTTAATAATTGAAATATAATAAATGCAATTTGGTTGATTTCCATTTTCTTTTGAACTGTGTACAATATTAAATTTGTTTCACGATTGTTCAAGAAAAATAATTACTTACATGGAAAAACTTTACTAATAAAATCCTAAGGTATTCTTTACTTTTTGGCTATCTTCAAAGAATTGATGGATGAACTACTCCGTAAAATAGATAATAACCCTTAAATGCTGTCCTAATTTCATTAAACTGTTTAGTGCCATAAAGATTTAATAAAAACAGCTCCTAAATAAGTGGTCTTCAGGAAGAATGTGAATATGATCACATCATGACTAAACATCAGGCTTCAAGCTAAATCAAGAGATTCAAAGAAAATTATAATATAGACTTATTACCATTACTTGACCAGTTTATCAATGTATCAGAATTAGCATCTTCAATATCTAACAGCAAGTTGTCCCTATCATTTTCTTCAGATGTATTCCTTGGTCCGTTTACAATTTCTTCATCATTAACTTGCAGATTGACATATGACATGGATTTTCTCTTTTGCTCCAAGTCAAAGATTTCCAAATCGTCATCTTCATCCTCATCAGACTCCATCGTTAAAGGTATCCGGGACAGTTCCAAATTGTCTCTCCGGTCTTCGGACTGGAGCACACCGTAACGGAATTGGTTTGCGTCTATTGTACTATGTGTGGTACCAGCATCATTTTTGGTAGTTTTTCTCCTGTAAATTATTTAGAAAAATACTTAATGACTGAGAAGACAGACTATAATAAACCACATTAATCTGTATTACTAATTTGATCATTTTTACAAACCATTGACTAATAACTATAAAATAATTAATAAATAAATAAATATTGCACAACATCACGTACATTGATCTAATCCCATGGTAAGTAGCCTAAGCACTTGTGTTACAGATATCAGAATCAACAGTCGATACACAAATACACTTAAATATACTTAATGACACACCCAGACACGGAACAAACACAGATGTTTGTCACACAAATATTTGAATATTTGTCCCGAGTGGGAAACAAACCTACAACTCCTGGTGTAGTGAACCTGAGTCACTCACCACTGTTCCACCAAGCCAGTCAAATAAGTTTATAGAATTATTATTACATTAAGCATTTAAATATGCTTTAATTTAGTGTAGCTAACGTTCTATTCTTACAACTTAATTATAACAATGTACCTAATCAAAGCTTTTTCCTTTAAATTCAGAATAAACTTTACATTTATCCTCAGCAAACAGATTGAAATTAAAAATACATAACATTTGAATTTGGTATTAGATGTGACTTACCTATAGAAAATGAAATATGCAACAGCCAACAGGGCAAAGCCGCCAAACACAATGACACCCCGTTTGACAACCCCCGGGCCACTCAAATCAAGTTTCTCAGTTTGTTCATCGGTTAATGTTGCATTTTTGGTGTCATTGCTATGCAACACTGGTGAGGGAGTAGAGTGTTCTGTACTGTTTTGCACAGGGTTTCCTGGAACTTCAATATAATTTATGTTAATAATAAAAATAATAATAAGAAACGTTTATTGCTTCATAAATTGTACATACTGTCTTACAATACTAAAATGTTGGTGAGCAAAAGGAAACATCTCAGCATGGCTTATCTAGTAAACCAGATAATGCTGTTTTAGTGAAAAGTATGAAAAATAGAGGTAATACCACCCATATAAAATAAATAATCAGCAAGATCTTAAGATCTCATATATTTAGGAAAACAGATACTAAATAACAAACCACTTAACTGTGGCTTGGCTAACAACCCACTTCAATATTGTATTCTATATTCTAATATAAAAGCATTGCATCATCTCAGAAATCAAATACAATTTTTATGAAATTCATTAATGAACATTTAGATACATATCTATGTAATAAAGAGATTATGATTGTTTAACAAGTTATTTAATGTCACATGATAACATTATACGCTTTTCAAAGATAACATATTGTATGTATAATATGTTAGGTTCTAACCTATAAGATGATTCATTATTTATCTAGAATCCTTGTCTGAAAACATCTATGGGTGCATGCCTCTTTTAATGATGTAATACTCCTGTTGCAATAATGAATTATAATGATATGCTATGCTTTATATTATTTACGTAAGCACAGCTAATTAATATTTAAACACTTAAGAGAGAATGCCAGTTGATTCACCTTACCTTTGGGATTATCACTTGGTTTCTGAACTTTTGACTTATCATCCAACGTAGCCACTGTAGGAGGCTGTTCGGGTGAAGGGTTAGAGATGGCAGACGAAGGTTTCTGAGTACTCACTGACGGTACAGGCTGATCAATCTTATGGTCCCCACCCTCACTCATACCGACTTCCCCTTGTATCTCTCTCTTACGGATCCCCCACATCCTTGCCCCATTGTGGAAGGACGGCCAATTAGAGAACGACAAGCTCCTATCATATCCTTTACTCAAAATCAACCCATTACTCTCAATATTCCCAGTTGTTGTTGCTAGAATCAACAACAACAAACCGCATTGAACCAACATTTTTGCACACATGTAAATAGAGTAAAATTGTACTTTAATCGCCTAATTCAGGAACGATTCATTGAGGTATCTTTTCGATTCTCCGTAAGACTATTTAGATTAATCCTACAGGAAAACCAGCCAATTAAATTTTGCTCACACTTAATACACCACTGACAACACTACTAATGTCAGTGCCAAATGCTGACAGCTGACATTAACTTTTTTTATTCAATAAAATGATTAGGCAAAGAGCTAATGTTTTTTTAATGTAAAGCCTAAATGAAAGTCATAAAATAATTACATGGTCCTGGTTTTGATACGCAACGAATTAGCCGCGCGGCTTGAAATGTAGGGAAGAAAACTGAAGGCTAATTTTAAGTCGCTTTACCTACTGTTTGCCAAATGGTTACATTAGATCCTTCATTGGCTCAGTTCCATGTGATTAAATTCTTAATATATTATTGAGAGTTTTGTATCTAAATTTAGGTACCTCAGCGTGCATGTATGCTATGTACCTACTTATGTATGCTACATCTGTTAGACTCGTTGATGACTTTTACTGTATGTGTGTATGTTATTGATGTGTATGTGGTCAACAAAATAATGTTTTTCTTCTTTCTTTACTTAAAAGGTACGACAAAAAACATAAGTAAGTAGGTATCTATGTAAAATCAAGCTATTGCGATATCAAAAAAAGCCTAACATAATCCGGACCGGATTTATTAAAGCCACAATCAAACGGAATTTAAAAGCCTATCCACCTACCTATGTACAACTTCATCGAGACGCCTGACAACACGCTAACAGCAAAAGGCGGGAAGGCGTAATCTTTATATTACTCTGGGATGTGATAATTACCTATGCGGATGCGGGTCGTCACAAAATTGTATGAGCGGGTTCTGCGTCAGCCGCAACTATGGCCCATAGCCGTTATTATTTGTCCTTTTATGTACGTACAATGCTGCTGTTTACTCTATAATTCAGTAACTACCCACTCACGCAAGTCTTCACGTCGGTAACGCTACTCAAGAAAAAGGTTTTCAAGGTTTAGGTAGGTATAATATTTAATCATAAAAATTTAATATCGAAATTTGGCTCCCTTCTCTTGCCTGGTTCTACCGGAATCAATACACTAATGATAGCCCCCGGATTTATCTATTAGTGGTAGGTTATCAAATTCCTACTTACCTATTTCGGATCAGATAGGTATCATCAATCAAGAAAAGTTAGGCAAGTAGGTAGGTACTACAATTACACTTAGATTAGGAATGAAGTATACCTCTCCATATTGTATCGAAGAGTTTTCCTATTTACCTACTCACATTAAGCTTAGGTACATAATAATGTATCCTACCTTTACCTCTGTAGGTAATACTGTGTGTACTTAACTTACCTACTTGAAATAAAACTGGCAATCCTTAGATGTATTATCTGATTTATTCAAATAGACATTTACATATATTAATCATATATTTTAAAGTAGAATTTCCAAATTTTAATTTTTGGTATCTCTATTACAATAACACTGATTGAGTATCCACAATATGATGATAATGTTTAACCTAATGTTACAAACATCGGTACATTTGTTCCAAACATTTAAGGTACACAGTAAATATCACCTACAAAATTGAACAAGTTAGAAATAGTATAGGTTTATCAAAGGACTTACTAATTACAATAATTTACTGTTGTTAAAAATACCGGCAGTGATAAAACAAGCCAAACACGCTGGTTGGTTCTATTTAAATTTACATACGAAGTAGCATTTCATGTCGCTAAAATCAACGCTTTAGACTCTCAAAACGATCTTCATTTGTTCGGCATTAATAATAAATTACTTTTTTAATTTAACGTTAAAATATAAACCAGTCAAAACTACCATTCACTCGAAATCTCACAATTGTAAGCATATTTTACTCTCAGACCCTAGAGCTTTAAGTTACGAATTTATCTTAAAAGTTAATTTACAAAATCAATAAATATGCTATAAATAATCAAGTACGAGCTATTTTATACAAAAAATCATTAACGTCGAAATGATATACGCTAAATTGTGTCAATAGCATGGTGACAGACACGAGTTAGATGTAAAATAACTTTCCTTATAAAAATAGATTGCACCAAAGACATTGAAAATACGTTAGGTAAAAGACATTCTGACGCAATGAAATGAGATTGAGAGATTTCAAACTCAATAAACAAAGATAGCATTAGAAAATATGTAGCTTAAAAGTTTATTCTGGTAAATTTTATGAAAAATCTTGCAGATACAAATCTACATTAAAATCTATTTATCCTTGAGTCTCTAAACGAGCTATAAAATGTGCGATGGTAGATAAAAAACTTCGATTATTATGGCCCCTTGCAATGAAATGTCTTAAACTCAAATACCCAATTTTCCTCCATAACAAGCATTTTCTGCGTTGCCATCTAAGCACAGCTAATTTTGTTGGTTTCATTCTAAATTTAAGTACATTAATTAAATGTATTTTCGACATGTTAACTACGATCTTACGATTAGCATACATTAGATTTCCAATATAATTCTACTGCTTATCTCAAAATGTTGGCTAATAAATCTTCTGAAACTTTAAATATTATAGCATTTACTTTATTTAATTCTAAAATATGTTACGATTTTCAAAAAGGTGTATGCAAATATTATGCCCTATCTCCCGTATGACACATTTAATAAACTTCTATCAATGCAAACAACTAAAGTTATTTTCATAAAACTCTTGCTATTTTTTAAACGCCTTCAACTATGTCACCGCAATCACAATAGATTTTATTTTTCAGTGTAATTTTTAAAACAAAGCGAACAATTTCCGGTCCAAATATTCCCCTTTGAGTAGATATTTTTTAAAAAGAATAGTGTAAAATATTGTCGAATTAAGCCTTAACCCTAAAACCATGGCACACAAAGTATTACTAACAAAGGAGGGAACTCTTCACAACTGGGGATTACCTTCTATTATCTTTTTTTCGTTAGATCGAATTGCCATACAATTCTCTCGTTCAAAATATTCACAAAGTATAGAAATTCGAAATAGTATGAGCAAAACTGTTTACGTATCTAATAAAGAAATAGACATGAAAAAATATGTTTTGTTTGGTCACGTTAGTCTCCACGGTCAGTCTTCCAAGAACTTAGATTACACGAACTGTAAAAAGTATTATGGAATGTGAAAGGAAAGAAGTGCAATAATAATAGAAAATTATAACCAACATAATGATGATCTGCGGGATTTATCCGGATTTGATTACTCCTATTTTCTGTCCGGGTTAGCAATTACTCATCCTAATTAGACAGTTATCGCTCTAAATTCGTCACACGATCCTATACTAACACGTTATGAAACAGCAAGATGATTTGGAACTAGCAACGATTTTTACCTTTCTAACTACAATATTGCTGCCCCGGATTAGGACGAAATCGGTAGCATATCCTTGAAAGTCGACCTAGGTCTTTGCCGTAGGTGACATTTGAATTAAAAATTCAGTTTTCCCTGTAGGCGCTCACTCCAGACGCGCTTTGTAGCTGGTCTTCCAGATTTCAGCTAGAGTCACAGCCGAGTGGAAGCGATGGAAGATGCAAAGTGGCAGAGTGAAGCGCTGAACCAGGGACCAAGCGACGAATCCGTAGAAGTCCAGTTGCACCTGAAAATAGTTCAATTTAATATATTAATGGCCATCTTAGTTAAAGATGATGGTACAAAACTTAATAGATTTAGTAAAATGGTTTTACTAATAGACCATTTCTCTACTTTTCGGTGATGACAACAAATGCACTGGAACATAGTAATAGGACGCTTATCTAAATGTACTGAAGCAAACACCATATCGATGGAACCTCGAACTCTTGTCTTTGATAAAACCTATGGTATGGATGGACACAATTTTCAACGAAAAAGACGTATGATGAGTTGGATAACTTTTAATACGTAATGATGATGACGTGTGAAGACGTCTAATAAATCTCGACCACTCCGACAAGATATCAACAAAAGTGAAAAAATATATCTAGATGATATAAATTCTAGCAAATGCAAACTTACAGGGTTAGCGAGGACCTTCTGAGCTTCAAAGGTGTAGATCAACCACATGGTGACGTTGCAGATGAGGAGGAAGGTGACGGCCTGACGCGCGGGCTTGCTGCGCTCTTGTTCTGGGAGGTGGACGCGGCGGCGGGAGACGTCAGCAATGAACAGCAGCTGGAGGACCACCTGGAAACGAGGAGGTTCGAAAGTGTTTCGGTTATTCAAACAGGTGAAAACGAAGAACTTTACGTTGATATGAGAAATATTAAATAGTATGTACTTCCGATATAACTTTAATATAGGCAATCATTTTTGGTACGTCCGATGTATTTTCTTGAAATTAATGGAAGTTTTAGTTGATTGCCTTGATCAAAATATAACTATCCAATTTAGGGTCCAATTAGAATCCAGTTTAGGCTCACAACCACTGCGTTTTTATACTTTTAAACTAAGAATAATGAGTAACTTCCCCTTAATTCTGATTTAAAAGTGGCCTATGAATAGTGACTAACAAATATAACGTTACTTACTTGGAGCACACTCAGACATCCGGTGATCATGACGAGCAGGTTAGGTTCGTGAGTGAAAGCGCCCATGCCACCAGCGATGACACTGAAGACGGCATACACGAAGAGACCGAAGGCGGAGACGCGCAGCAAGATGTCGTTCAGATCAGACTGCTCCTCGGAGCGGAACTTCAGTGATTGCACCCTGCGAAGAGGCTCGGTACAGGAGGGAGGGCTCGAACTCCATATCATTACACGACCACTGGTCGTCAGAGATAACCAAAACGGTGAAGGGGTTGGGAATATGCACAATCAAAGAAAAATGTGAAATGGAACATAAAATCAGTGAAACGTAATAAGTAATATGAAAGGTTGGAAGGTGTTGTGCGGCACAAAACAGTTTGTGCGTAGATTTTGTTACGGAGCCGACCAGGAATAGAGGTGATAAGGGAAAGGGGATATGGAAAACAAAACTAAATAAAGATCACGAAATAATACAAACAAAAATAAATAAAAGCAATGGTCAACTTAAAAGTTTAAACAAATATAAAAAAATCTGAGGTACTAAACTTAATTCTAAATTTTATTTTATTTTTAGACTTAGTATATGTATGTTTAGGAAATAATGACATACAGTTATTTTTTTATTAATAGTTAGCCATATCATTCCACAAGCTTTGATGACTTACCGTATAAATCCGATCAGTATTGCGAGTATCGAGAGAACCATCAGAGCACAGTGTGATACATCAGCCAGGTAAATCGACAGGCGTTTCAACTCCTGGTGTCTTATAAGGACGAAGAAGAGGATCAAGCAGATCAACGAAGCGACCAGCAGAAGGAGTCCACAGAATAGGCCTTTGGAAGCGCCGGCGCAGTCGACACGGTTGCCTCGTTGAGCTGCTGCTAGTGCCGCCGCCCTGCGGGAAAGAACAGCCTCCAGACGTCTTTCCAGATCTTCGTCGTTCGCCACACTGCAACCAAACGCATATGCGTCAGTGACGACACTCTCATCAACACTAATCGTGCACTAGTTTTGTTAAACCAAGCTAAAGTGCTACAAGTTAATTCTAATATGAAAAGGTACTTAATTTGAGATTAGCGGATGGTTGCATGTAAGGTGAGTTACAAACAGGAATGTTTATAGTCTACGTTGTTACGGATGGTAAAGGAAATTAAATTTTATATTACCTTGGGTAGCGTCCAATATGCTTCCACATGACGTAGATGACGGCGGCCCCAATAAGCGAATACTCGATGATGAAGGGGTATAGATAAGGGGCTGAGTCCGAGACGATACTGCCCATAATTGGGTTCCTTCCGCACACGGTGGTGTTATCAATATTGGCGATCAGGGCAGCTGGGTTCAGGTTGTCAAACGACTCGAAAATTTCAGTAGAATTATTCACTGAAAAATTATGAAAAAGTCATTAAGAAAAAAAGGGTTGAAGTACTGTAAACCTAAAATTGAATATTTACATAATATTATTAGGTACATGAAAATTAAATAAGATGGATCATGCGAGGAACGATCATAGAAATCATAAAATGATTATGAAGGAAGTGCATTTAATATTCTAAGACACATACATAAAACAAAAAATGACAGACAACCCGCAACATAATGGTGCAATGCTTAGAATGGATATGAGGAGGATTCAAATCGACACTCCGACAAACCTGGCGAGTGTGGTGGATCATCTACGCGATAAGTTTCGACACTATTGCCCCACTCGTCTTTGTCGGTAACGTAAGATCCGGTGGAGGGTGTCGACATGGAGCTTACAATTGGTTTGAAAGTGGAAGATAGCCACTGGAATACTTCCAACATGGCTGCCTGAGTTTGAGTCACTTTCTCACCCTCCGTTGTTAACGGTGTCGCGACAGTAGAAGTAGTAGTGAAAGGATTATCGTTTGGCCACGCATCTTTAGATTCGCGCACGAATCCCATTGCATTATCGTACCCAATAGTACTCTTTATAGTGTCGATGAGTTTCGATTTAGGAGCAAACCCACCACCCATGTTATAATATGGTGAAGGAGTAGTCGCTGAAAATTAGTTCAAAACTCATTTTAATTAACACATGCATGCACACGATAAAATTGCCACAGGGACACCGTGTTAATGTATTAGTAATGTGAGTTGAGGCGTTTTTGTTACTTAATACTAACTTGTAGTGGGAGTCGTAGTAGCTTCGGTTGTGGTCGAAGTTACAATATTGAGTAGTTGTTCACCAGCTGATTTCGTGGTACTCATTACCGTAGAAGCAACAGTTGAAGCTGCTGTTGTGGCACCGAAAACTTTACCAGAGTGCCTCAGAGTATGTTTACGGATGACTTCTGGAGAAGTAAATATTATTTGTTATTTATTACATTGTGCAGCATGCGACTCAATGTTATGTAGTTACGGAAGATTTTATTTACTCATGCATTTATAAACAAAGTAATACTTACTGCCGAGTGCGCCTTCCCCGGGTACGCCAAGAGGATTTTTGACGTGGTAATCTGTGATTTCCTTGAGGGATTCGAGGACTAAGGTTCGAATCCAAACGCAGATGTTAGTGGCAACTACATGCATTAAACCAAATCGAGCAATCACTTTGAAACGGTGGATGTTCAGCTGTAATTAAATAATTTCAATGTCAAACTCGCGAATTAAATAACAGATAACTGTATTATAATAGTGAAATTATACATACACGCGAGTTCATGAAGATGAAATACATTTGCATGAATGTGAATACCATCTGTAGAACAGGGTTGATTCCCTTCAAGATGAGATAACAGGGAGATTCCAGAGGCAGCTCAAAGAATGTGCCGAATTCCAGTCCGTTGTAAACCATGGTTCCGAGGCCAAAGGCTGTGAAACGATAATAGTTATTATATCAACTCTAGATGTAATACGCATACTGGTACAAAATTGACAATATTTGCAAGTAGTGGAATCAATTGCTATAATCATGAACATACCGATAGCTCCTATTCGCAGGAAGAAGCTGCCATGGCTGTGGTCATTCTGGGAAGTCTTGCGTCTTCGGACGGGTCTTGCCACAGGGCCGGCTTCCAGTTCCACGACATCTTGTTGCTGTATAAAATATTTAGATTTTAAAATTACAAAACAGAGATAAAAATTAGGTACTATTCACCTGACCTGAAGCGAAATAATGTGTGGATCCTGAGACGTATCACATTATTAATCCTGTCGATAGTTTTTTAATTATAAATCCTAGCTTAATCATTTTACAATTAGACTATCTACTGTATGAGATGGCAGAGATGTTTTTGTTAATGATTTCGACATAGATTTGTCAGACGCAATCGCTACGGCCTAATAAAAGCCTTACACTTGTCGTTTTGTAACACACACACAAGCCCAGACTGAAGAAGCGTGGTGGTATGATAGTAGCAGACAAAAACACAAGCACTATCACAAAAATTATCTACAACAGCACATCCAAAGCTTTCCGAAAAAGTATGATACACAAAATGAACAAGCGAGATGCGTCAATGTATACCTCACCTGTTCGGTCGCATACAATTGCGCCATTTGCATTTGTAATTGTTGTTGACGAACTTTATCACGCATCTTACGGGGATACACCTCCTGCCCAAATGATATGGAAAAAACAAAAAGTAGGCAGCATAAACAAAAAGGGGTCATGCGGCTTGAAACGTCCTGCTGGCAAAGCTTTAACGAATAATTTTCGTGTAACAAAAAACAAAGTGAGCAAAAAAAACATGACCTTGAATAAAAATGATGATAAAAAAAATAATAACACTGAGTGTGGTTATCTAACACAGGACGGCACGTGAAAGCGACAAATAGTGTGTGAGATAGTTATTGTTAAGTACATGTGTTGGATGTGCTGTGTATGATTTTCTGTCAGGAACTTAACTAACCTGAAACTGACTTTGCTTCTTAGATTCTTTGGCAGACTTCTCTTTTGCAGCATCCTTCTCCTTTTCCTTGTCCTTCTTCTTTCCGTCTTTCTTCCCGTCCTTCTTAGCATCTTTGCCGTCCTTGCCGTCTTTTCCTTCTTTCACTTCTTTGTCTTTGGTTTTCTTTTCTTTTTCCTTCTTGGGTTTCTTCTCCTTAGGTGGGGGCTTCGGTTTCGGTGGACTGCCGCTGCAGCATGCACTTTCTGTAATTTACAAGTATAACGGTGTTAACTTTACTTTTGACTTGATCTCGATTGTGTGCAAATTACTTGTGCCAATGACATTAGCGTTAATACTGCAACATTCTGCATCCAGTCAAATACACTTAGGTATGCTGACTATCGACTATGCATCTTCACTTAGCAAAGTGATGTAGGTAATGAACTATTACGTGTAATTTTTTTTTGTTTTAAAATGTTCTCAAAAATACTCTTCAATGAATACTAACCTTGAAGCAGGAAGCAGAAGACGTATAACAAAAACAATATGCTCATGCCATACAGGTAAGTGAAGAAGCCTTCATAGTAGTACAGGGGCAGGTTGTGGGTGATGACGTCGCTGATGACGTAAGCAATGCATACGACTACTAAAAGCTTCGCGTAGATGAAACTGGATATGATGAACAGCGACGTTCTGTAATAGAAATCAGGTTATTTATATTGCGGTCTACATTGCGGCCGTTTGTTGTCAATTACGATTCACATCATGTCGTAAAAGGAATGTTATTGTAATATTTACGCAATATCTATAAGTAACGTTTATATACGTCGTTATAACTTTTTCATCTAAGTTCGTGGAGCATTTTGCCTTTGCCTTTGCTTTATCAGAATATTTGAATCGATGTTTACAAAGAAGAGTAAAAAACCTAAGAAATTTTCCCGTAACAAAGAAGTAATCGAAGAGGTGAGATAAATTATAATAATTTTATTATGTTTCGTACTTTATAGGAAAGTTAAGTAAAGTAATATACGAGAGGCTACATCCGCGTCAATCCTAATGAGTTTAACCGGCTCTAGCATATAATTTGCATAACGATATTTAATACATAAAATATATTCATTTCTTTTCAAAAATTTCGATCAGATTATGCTACTACACAGCTTATTAACGTAGTTTATCATCTAGTCCCATTAGCCAGTACTTTTGGTACTGGATAGGTGGGGCAGTACAATAAATTATTTTTTACTTGAAATAAAAGAACGTTTGTTTCAGTTGATTGATGATAAGATAAAATATGAATTTTACTAGTAAGGATTATAGGTAAGTAAATCCTACTGTAAAATTGGACATAAAAAATAAAGTCCGATATCGTGTATCTAACAATACTAAATGTATAAACTGTAGTATCCCTACATCATGCACTTTTATCAATTACGGAAATCAACCTTGTAAAATGTATATGTGTGATTTGGTAAACTATTGGCTTAAATACGATTGTAGGTATAGCAAGTGTGCGTCGCAACTTACTAGGTAGTATCTGCTGGTGCCATATTAATATATCTATGAGTGGAAGTAGAGTCTATTTGAACTTAGTATACCAAGATTTATGTAGATTAACAAATAATTTTGTAAATCAAAACTCATTGTTGAGAAACACTTGAAATAAAAGATGGAAGCGGTTGTTAAGTTACGAAACGGAACCGTACCCGCCCTAAAATTTCGACCCACATATTTCGAACAAAGAACCGTTGAAACCAACCAAAATTTAATAAATTTCAATATTTTGATTGGGACTTCAAAAAAAGCTTTGCTACTTTTTTTTTAATTAATGGGCGTTTTGGTACCCTACACGGAAGTAAGTAGACATACTTTTTAGACGGCTTCGGCTGGACACACTTCAGTTCCATCTCTTTGTTCGCGGTGTTGTGCTTCTCAGCGATCGCGATGTCGCTGCCCTGCTGGCGGTGCTGGCCCACGGGCAGCGTCGCCATGTTGTCCACAGCCTCCAGGTCGACCGTGGCCACCTTCACCTCCGCCTCCGTCGGCTGATGCTTATCTTTCCCCATCACTGCACTCGCTCACACTCCCATAGCGTTTCAGGGTTAAGGGC
This sequence comes from Maruca vitrata, assembly GCA_039566165.1. Classification (NCBI taxonomy): domain Eukaryota; kingdom Metazoa; phylum Arthropoda; class Insecta; order Lepidoptera; family Crambidae; genus Maruca; species Maruca vitrata. The sequence goes on along the minus strand of CM076920.1, from coordinate 11,226,810 downwards.
CAAGGTAAGGAGCTCTTTCAAGGGAAAAGGCTCAGGAAGTGCGATACGAGCCCGTGCCTCCGGCTTGAGTGCCGCCGAGTTGCGCAGTGTCGGATGCTGCGCGGAAGCTCCCTGTCCCAACAGGGGCGCCACACACCCTCACCCTATTTTGCTCAAATTGCACTCGTAATGGCGAGAGGGTCGTAATTTTGATGTAACAAAGCGAGGGAACGACGAGAAATGCATTTTGCATCGACTTTAAACCCGGTATCTGGGGTGGTTGGGTGAATAATTATGTTGTATGTTTCGTTTCAATTAAAAGTTACCGTGTGCTATTAAGTTGTAACTCGATCTTTTCTCTTGTCAATACGATAAAATTCTACTATTACTCATCAAAATGTTTAGATATAATAAACGAACTTTAACGATAGGAAAACGTAGTATCTAATGAAATATGAACTTCTTGTTTTAAAAAATTAAACATTAATTGAAAGTAGATTATGTGAAATTTGCAAGATGGCCTGACCAGCCAGATTGCACTTTCTAGCATTACATGATTTTTTTGTTAGTACCACCTAATACTTGAGCAGTACTTCCCAAATATCGGTTTCGACAACCCTGTGGGAATTGGCGGCCGGCGGTCGATAGAGGCGCGCCTCTCCCGGAGAGCTTTTAGGAGGCTGCGCGAGCGACCCACTGACCTGGCCCGTGCAAGCCTCACCCAAGTGCATTCACATCACGGTGCAACTCGCCAACCCTGAACGGACGCAACGCGTGCATCGGTAAACACTCACGCATTTCCTGATGCCCGTTTAAAGTAACTACGCCTTTTTAGGGCAGATCTCGCCGGTCAACCGCGCATGCTCAAAACGATTGGACAATCTGCGCGGAGGTCTTTGAACTTTCAGTTAAATGGCTCTTGTTGGATAACGTAACAGTAGTTAAATAACATACACGTACGTCGTTTTTATGACATACACGTATATATTGAAGGACAAAGATGTAAGCTTCATAATAGCAGTATGTTGAGAAGATTTTGCTGAATTGGTATACATCATTCATTCGATTCTTCCCTTATCTACGGTTGTTGCCGCCCTTCGAAATAACCTTGAAAAAATACGCGCGTACTAAGATGCGAACTTGATTAGAAAAGCGGAAATGGACTGATATAATCAGTCAGTGATAAAAACTGTTGCCGTCCCAGAGAAAAAATATTAAATTTGTTATTGGCAACTTTGAATATTAATATAATTTTGACTTCATAAAAAATAACTTCCTAAAACGACTTTGAACAAGTAGTTAGTACCAGTGGCGTAACTACAGGGTGGCAAGTCGGCAAAATGCCACGGGCCCCCACCCGTTAGGGGGCCCCAGCCGAAAGGGGCCCCCGTTACACATTAAGATAAAAAAAGAACGGGGGTGCACGGGGCCCCAACCGATGAATTTTGCCACGGACTTCAACGGGTATAGTTACGCCACTGGTTAGTACCCAACTTAATACATCATAAAACTGTTCAAGTGAACACATTATAAGAACAAAGAACTCGCGCTTTTGATTTCCAGATATTTTATAAATGCAGTAATAGAGTTCGCCTGTTTTATGGTTGCATCTACTCCTAACAACAGCGATGCATAAGCGTTGAAACATCGATTAGTAGGGCACCGTTAACACTCTTTGTTAAAATGGTCACGCGTGTTCTAATTAACAGAGGCAAGACAACGCGTTAGGTGGTTTCTTAACATGTTAACTTGTAACTTTTAACATACTGTGAATGTCAAAAAGTGAAAATAGTTTTTCAATAGTATTGTCTATTTTTATTTGCGCGAGCACTACACATTTGAAATAAAACTAATTTTACGGATTAAACTCGCGTGTATTGGTATTCTAAACATTATTTAGAGATCCGACGTTTCGAGCTCTTTACAGCGCTCGTGGTACGACGACGTACCTACGTAATACACGCGAGTTTAATCCGTAAAATTAGTTTTATTTCAAATAGTTTTTAAATTTCTTTGATGGGAAATGCGTGATATTTTTTGTCAGAAAAAGCGAAATATAATAATAAACTTTTAAAATACCTGATAGGAATGTATCATTTAAGTCAGTTCATAAAATATAATACAAAAATAATAAAAATGGGTATTAAGCAAACGAATTACTTTATTATTAGAGTTTTCGCTTAAGTGATAAAATATATTCTGCGCGTTTAATTTTTTTTGTTTGCTTTCGGTGTTCACTTCTTAGATGAATATAAGTTAATTTTAAAATTTTATGAAACTGGGGTGCGTCAATATTCAAAGCTAGGATCGCGGGATATTGCTCGTTACATATTAATAAAAGCCTCCGAAGGGAAGCTTAAAGCTCGGAGCAAATACTTTGGGTAGTGACAGCAAATAACAATACCTAACTAAATAATAACAGCGCATATGACACAGTACTTAATGCTTATATTAACGACTATTAACGACGTGGATCTCCAAGAATATAAACAACAACAATAATAAAAACCTTAATGTGATTCTAGCCAATTTGTAGCAATTACTTGAGGATAAACATCTTCTGAATCTCTAATTGGTGTGCTCAATAAACACTTCATCAGTGGGATCGCGTCTCAGCCATATTAATTGCGTTTAAGGCAGAGACATCAATGATATAATGCCTGTAAGAACTGGCCTTGGGGACGCATACAATGCATACTTACATAATTTTATGGTCGTGTCTAGCTCGCGAACCGCATATGGATTTGTGAAAATATAACCTACAGAAGTCTAGCCGATATAAATATAAAGGTCTATTGCGCTGTCTGCAGGACTGTTTTTACCCGACTACGGCAAAGCAAAAGGAGGGTTATGATTTTGACAGGCTATGTATGTATGTATGTATGTATGTATGTATGTTTGTATGTATGTTTGTATGTATGTATGTATGTATGTATGTTCATCTGTTTCCACATAACTTCTAAATTGCTTGTCAGAATTCGACAAATGACATATCATTAGAAGCGTCTTAATTGTCCGCTGGTTATAGGCTATATAGGGTTTCACAAAATCTAATGTGGCGCCCACTAGCGGACAAAACATACAGAGTAAAAAAATAAAGTTAAGATAAATACGCCGTGTTTGGTATCATTGGAAAGCGCTTTACTTGTACATTTTAAATATATATATATTACTAGCATTTGCATGTGACTTTACGTATATTCATGGACTGATTGCATATAGTTCACATCTTTTCGTTCATAGCTTCTTTACTACTTACTAACACCAAAATAGTACAAATAATAAAAAGTTAAAAACTAAAACCAACTACGACAAAAAACGATGCTGAAAAAGTATAAAACAAGACTTTTAGAACATACAATACTATTTTTTGAAGTATGCAATATTTACTATGTAGAGATAAGTTTTCATGTTTGAAAGGCGTAGTCACACGTTCCATACACAAGTACCTACCTACCGTAGCACTTTGACAACGTGTGACTGCGGTTTTCCAAACATGAAAACTTATCTCTACATAGTAAATATTGCATACTTCAAAAAATAGTATTGTATGTTCTAAAAGTCTTGTTTTATACTTTTTCAGCGTCGTTTTTTGTCGTAGTTGGTTTTAGTTTTTAACTTTTTATTATTGTTAGCGTATTGTTAAGGTGGGAGCTTATGGAATCATGTTCAATTAAAATTAATTTTATTGAGTACTTGTGCTAATTAAGGTTATCTTCTTAGATCGATGTTAAACAATCGATGATAAAAACGAATATATTGAACTGTAGAAAATAATTATGTGAGTTCAAACTGGTTTCTAGATAGCTCCGAAGAGAGTTAAAATCTTGATAAATATTTAAAATATAATGTGAATTAATTAAAACCCTATAATTACCTACGTTTTACATTTGAAAGCGCGAAATCGTTTATTTATGAGTAATCACGTGACTAATCAAATAATAATGCTAGTGTCAAACAAGCAAAACCAAAGGATACAAAGGGTCAACACTCTTCGCAACTTTGAATTCAACACACATAGTTTTCAGCGCTTCCCTTGTGTATAAAACAAAATGGTGTAGGTAATCACACATAACTATAAACCGATATCCTGCCTCAACGGTATCCTTTTGCCTAGAGACTATCCGCAAAGGAATAACGCCTCCTGAACGCTCAAATATGTCACCACACGTCGCATTCAACTTTCAGCTTAGACTCTTAAAAGCTAAGGTCTATTTTAGTTCGTATGTCTGGTGGCCGTATCAAGCCGTGTCCATACAGGGGAATAGTTTAATCGATGGTCCATCCATGTGACGGGGAAGTGCTTTGATTGCAGCTTCCTCCCTTTTATTTATTTTTAAATTGTTCGTCCGAGCTTTTTATGCGCGTAAAGGCGTAATTTTATACAGTTTAGAACAGGTGACAGGAACAGGTTTATTAATTATGTAATCGGTTTCAAGCAAGTTTTTTTGAGCGCCCTAAATTAGTGTCAGTTATTTGGAATCCAATAGTTTGAATTTAATAACAAAAAATCACAATATTTAATGTTTTCTTCCCAAGCTGAGTTTAAAATAAACGCGTATAAAGACCCCTTTTACCACAATTTACCAGGAAACAAGTTAATTACGTTAACTTTTCTGTGCAAGTACACAGGAAGCCGTAGCTAAGTATAGACCCTGCGTGCAAACTACAAATACGAGAGGTAAGCTGCCACACTGTAAGCTACTTAGGTACTGGCGTCCGATGCTAGTGTTGTTCGTGTTCAAGTTTAAATATTTTTATTTTTGTTATTTCTATGGTCAAATTCTTATTTACTAATATTTTAAACCCGTAGGTAAGTGTTATCTATCTGTTATGTTTTCACGACAATTTTACTGAAATTTGGTACAAAGGTAGTTAAGATCTAGAAATTTGGTCCACAGATAGTAAGAACCTGACACTAGTTAGAACGCTTATTAGAATAAACACAATGAAGAAAGAAAAAAAGAAAATATTTTATTAAACGACTTCACGCAACAGAGTTCATAAATCAAAATAATATTACCCAGTGTCAGGCTAATAAGTAACACTGTATTCGTAACCTAACGTATGCTTTAAGACACGAAACTCAGTTCTTTCAACCAACTTATGCCATACATGTCTGAACAAAGATAAAAGTCACTTTAACATTCTTTGGAGTCTGTCTCGCCTAGGAGAGCCTTAGAAAATGAGCTGTTACTTCCCGTGCTTAAGTATGAAAATGATGCGGCATTCTTTGGAATACCACAAGACTAGCATCAGTAGCCCTATTGACGTATCTCAATGCGTCTCCTACGAAGGGTGCACCTTTCGTAGATTTCAACCAGCAGACATTCACATTATGTTTTTTTTTTCATTCGAGTTTGAAAATCACACTAATTAGGTACAAAATATTTTCTAAAATAGATAAGTTATTCTGTTTTCTAGTTATTCAGTATTAATTATCCATATTGACAAATAAGTTTTTTTTTCCCAAGACAAGATGAAAAAATACTTGTTTAATTCAGTGAACCCTATAATTTCCGGTCACCGGGGTTTATCCCCTGGCACCCTGTGGCGGTGTGCTGGACTAACTGAACGGCAGTGGCAAAGGCAAAACGACCCCCTCCTCGGAAGGGGTACCAGCTAAACAGAACCTCATCGCCTGGGCGACGTCATAGTTCCAGACATAGCCTGTCTTTATTCCTTTACGGAATAATTCTCACACTAGTTCGACCTTAATGCAATTCAATGTTCGTTTGAAATAATTTTGATAACGTTCAATTATTAAAATTTACCTTACAAAGAAATTCTATGGTCGTGTCGACTAACCAGCACTTGACCAGAGTGTTGACTAAGGCCTGTGCGCCCTAGTTTAGTGTTAACCCATGCCCCAGAAGTGGGGATGTGCATGGGCTGATGATGACCACGACGCCATTGTCAGAATGCCTAATAGTTTTTTTTTAAATGAAAGCTTCACTCACTTGGCTTTGAGTGTAGGCTCATGCCTCAGCAGTGGGAACGTGAATGAGCTGATGTTAACCACGACGTCATCGGCAAAATGCCTAATACCTAGTTTTTTTAAAATTTAAGCTTCACTCACTTGGCATTCTTAGGCGTGGTGTCAGGCTGGCAGCACTGCCGGTAGCGGAGTACCACGTCCGTAGGGCTCAGGGCGTCGGTCTCATCCGCCGGCGCATCACACTCATCCATGACGAGCGGCGCGCGCGCCGGCGATGTGTGGGACCCGTACCCGTCGGAATTCAGCTGGAAGACCATGCACGATAGTAATTTTGTGGCACTGGTACCGTATTTAAAAAAAACATAAGCTTCTACAACCAAGGCTTTTAGTCATCAATGAGAATTTTTCCATCACATTTTACACGGGTGGCGCCACCACCGGTAGTGATCAAACATTATCGGTCCGCAAACATTTCTTTACATAAATGTTCTACAGAATGTTTGCATGTGCAAATAGAAATCGCATTGGTGACTAAAAGCTTCTACAACATAGATTTTGCACAAGAAATAATAATAATTTCAGATATTTTCCGCTAATCATTGCGCTACCAAGCACAAGATACGCGTATTCGGTTTTTAAAGATCTAAGCTTCTACTTTTCTTGCCCGCCAATGCCTTCAAAATGAAAAATAGAAAAAATGTGATCCGCCATCTTGAACATGCGGCCATTTTGAAATATTTTAATGCGCATACTCAGAACTAGACTGAAGTGTACTAATGCAGGGTTTAAACTTTATGTATAGTAGGATGTGATCAACCAGTAGGCATACACTACTTATATCAACTTGCAAGATTAAACCTAGGGAAACTAACATAGATAGACACCTACACATCGAAATTCAAGCTTAATGAGTGAGCAGTAAAGACTTACAATAGGCAAAGGATTAAACGCATATACATATTCCTTAGGTATAATGTATATCCAATTCGAATTAAAATAGCTAGCAATTTTATGGGGTGACAAACCTTAGCATCCGCTTGCAAGAATATTGCTAAACTATAAAGCTAATTTCATAACTATATAGTTTTTTATTGTAAATGGTATCTTGAATCATTTGTTCGCTAAGCATCTGTTAACGAATGAGTAAGAGAATAAAGAAACAATGTACTGAAATAATGTGCTTTTCTACTAAACCAGAGAAGAAGAAAATTTGTTGCCATCTAATCTAGTCGAATAAATAGAAATTAAATGATACTTATTTTAATACTATTGTAACTAAATTAACAAACAATCAAGTTCTAACTGTCTACCCGTTAAGTGTTTTTAGGAATGGGATGATTTCAGTATAAATCTATCGGTTAACTATAACTATGAACATCAAAAAACATCTAGGTATGTCTAAGGGCTAAATGTTATATGAGGTGCACAGAACTGTCAAAAGTTAGTTTGAAAAAAGAAGGAAAATAGTCACGCAACACTATTGGGTAATTCTAGACAGTAATCAGCTCACCTAGGTGGTTTCAATCAGGTGCTATAGATGAGTAGGTATTGGGTACCTATTTAAAAACTAACCAAACGGTTTGATAAATTTCAGACACAATCATAAAATTTCTGACAGTTAGTATAGGTAAATTGGACCAGGTTAACCTCTTATAACAAACATGATCTTTGGATGAAACTTTGTAGGGTCAAAATAATAGCCAATTTAACTTTGAAAATATATCACATCTCTTATTCAGAATATGAAAATAACAAACCTCATTTTGCAAAAACTGTCGACTCTAACTAAGTGCATAAGTCTGCAATTTTTTTTTATCTTATTGTGATTAATCTGACAGACTATTTGGAGTATATGTAGAGTACTTATTTAGATAAAAGGAAAGTCTTAATGAAATTCATAAAGATTAAAGTTCAAATATAAAATGTCCAAGTGACCCATTTAGGTAAATACTTGTTGAAACATTTTGTAAAAAGGTTCCAATTACAACTTTGCTGAAGTCTCTGTTTTTTTATTGTGAAACCTTCTAGATATGTCAAAAGAGGTGAACCAACTCCAGAAACAAGTGCGGTGATAAGATGGGGTGACTCTCACTTTGACGATGGTGCCGACCTGGGAGTCCGCGTGGTCGACCCTGTGCAGGTCTCGTAGATCCCTCGGCGGTTCGCGCGTGTCCCGCGGCGGGTCGCGCTTGTCCCGCGCGTCAGGGGTGTCCCGTATGTGTCCCGTGTCCCGCGGGTCCGTCCCGTTGCCGTCGATGGGCGCGCCCAGCAATCGCTCCTTCATCTCGTGGATGTAGGGGCAACGCTGCATCGCGATGGTGAACTCGCGAACGCGCACCTGTGACAAACAAAAAAAACAACCTATAAGTAAAAGATAAATAGATTTTAAACGAATTTTAAGATATGATAAGATTAACAATACACGCGAGTTAATCCGTAAAATTAGCAAAATATTTGCGCTCGCGCAAATAAAAGACATTACTACGCATTATAAGACTCAAAATATCACGGACATTTTCTAGTTTTCTAAAATATATTAGACTAGCTTTCCGCCCGCGACTTCGTCCGAGTAGAGACATTTAACGGGTAAAACATTACTTCCTTATAGCGCAGTCGGTTAAAAAGTAGCTTATAACCTTTTCTAGGCTCTGGACGTTATCTGTACCAAATTTCATTTAAATCGGTCCAGTACTCTATGCGTGAAAGCGTAACAGACAGACAGACAGACAGAGTTACTTTCGGATTTATAATATTAGTAAGGATTTAGATATAAAATATGTAGTGAAAATTCAAACAATGCTGTTGAAATAATAAGCGCGTTGAAATTCTGATTTTACACTTCTGTTTACTTATGACTAACACACGTAAATATCTCAAAACGTTTATAAATCTTCATTAGTCAACTAAAGTGTGATAATAGGCAAGTGTGTTACGTAACCAAAACCATAATATTAGTATTTCAAACTAGCAAATGTAGTAAGAAAAACGATGCAGAAACTAGCAGCTAATATGAACCGGTATAAGAAAGCGATGTTTCTTAATTCAACAGACTTTTTACCGTCGTACCTACAAAGACTTAGAAGAAGATTCATTAGCTTTGATGTCAACTTTAAGCCTTTCAATGCGACTATAAAATTGAAATGAATGGACTGTCAAGTTACGGTTTGATCCCTTACGCAATACCGACTACACCTCCTCGTAAAAGGAACCAGGACGTGTCTGGAATGATAAAATAAAAGTTGAATGGTCGCCCAAGGACTAAAATGTAACAGCAATAAAAATAAATATGGTAGTACCGTGCCTGCCCATAACAGTTCGGCGGAGCGCATCTTTAATGAACGAATCAATTTTGTCGCAGATACAATCTTTTTAGCTTTTGTATTGTCAATCACGATAGCGGAATCATCGAAACCCGCATTTAAGAGTGATGGGACATTCAATTATCAGGGATATTGCGTCAAAAAGACAAAGTTTAAGCAAAGTACATTATTTTGCCTATACTTGTACTACAAATCTGAGAGTTCTTACATTTGTAGGTATTTGTAGGATTTCTCAGAGAATCTTATTTTCTTTATAGATTACCCTGTTACAAACAGAAGATTTCACTACATTTTTATTTAGATCCCATCTTTAAATATAACCAGGTCTGATCTCATGAGGACATAGTCAGATGTAAACGCCACCCAATAAAAATATTCATAAGTATCATTACACGTAATAAGGTACTAATTCTACATAGCACTTATTAATCCTTAACTTAAAATAAAGATGTAGTACACTAGTAAATGAATCTATCTAGAAATATCGACTACACGAAGATCACATCTATACGATTGAATCGAGTAGCGATCTGTGAAGTGCGTTCTCGAATCGAGTCAATCGAGAGATCATCGTGCGCGCACGCATCAATGTCAATATCGCGGCTCTTGCCAAACGAGTTACTTCGCTAATGGAACGCCGGCACTGCCCGCAGAAATGTTTGAAGATCATTAACAATAATTTGTAGTTAAACACCATTAAAGCGAAAGTATGAGAGTAATTAGTAAGCAGACAGGTAGTAATGTTCGATCTCTTTTACTGACCAGATATACATTTTCTTATATCTCTTTAATTACACTATGAATACGTAAACTACACACCTTATAACTTTACACGCCAAAAGTGTAAAGTACCGTGAAATAGACTGATTTCGATAAATTAAACCTGCTACGATTTGTATAAAATATACAATTTCTTTTCGGCGAAAAATTGATCAAACCTATGTTCACAGATGTTATTCAAAGTTCCACAAAACAAAAGACGAACGTTAATGGCCGTGACCTATTTTAGGTTTCGCGAGACTATTGTATGGAAAACGATGTAAATGTACCTACATACCACGACAGGGGTCGCCGGAGACCAATAAAGTTTTGACTTTACTTAGGACTGTTATAGGCACTTATGCCTTAGTGCGGTGAACAGTAAAAGTGAGAATGTAGATGCTCTTTTGGTTGCTGAAGAATTTAAAGTCTTCTAAGGTCACAATCATAATGTCACGCTTTAGATCACTTTGTATACAAACCTGAATATACTAGTGTATTTAATTAACTAATTTTTAGAGTACTTAAACACTAATTAGTCATTCCAATTATAAAAACCTTTTCGTTTACAAACTGCCAGACCGAACCGTTTTCAGAAAATATATTGTCAAGCGATACGCTAAAGCTCCCATTTCCCTTCCTCAGAACTTCCACAAAACACCGTCTAATTGAGGCTACCGCGCAGTTTTCTAGCTTTGTGCGAATTAAAGGCGAGTTCGCGGGATCGCAGCTCGCCGCAACTTGAAATCTTGAATGCAGACCATTTTTTGCAAAGTGAAACGTGTCTATTATGAGGAGGAGAAAATACTGGCACACCGGTGCCCGCATCAATGTGGGTAGCCTGACCATAACTGGTTGAATCACTGTCACAGATGCATTGAGAGTAAAAAGAAAAGCGTGCCCACATATACGCCACACTACGTACTACTAAGTATAGCTGTCGGTCAATTGCTCCAGTGAGCTTTACCGGAGCTATTAAGCTTATGGAAAATGTAGGTAGGAAGGAACTGTCTTCATTAATTCTCAGTCAGGCTTTGGTTTGTACAATATAGACCACATCTGTCAACGTTATTTTCATACGTGTTAGCTACCTACATAAGGTCCAAAAGCAAACATGTAGTTCAGCGTGTGGTGCCTGAAGTGTAAAGAGCTTTTTGTAGTGATTATGTTTAAAAAGTTAGTACTTTTATTGAAAAGGGACAAAACGACCCTCTATAAAGGTATTGCTGACCTTTTAATAGAGGGTCGTTCTTTGTCTTATTTCATATATACATATTACGTGTCTGGCTGTTACAAATCATGTTTTCAAGACGTAAGAGAACTGGATGGAGGAACCAAAGTGATGACTCTCCTTCCACTCCAAATAAATTGACTTACACTCTACATTGATATACACTGATAATTGAATAACAGCACATCTACGTAACAAACTAGACAGTGTGAAATTTAATTGGTCAAATGGACTCGTCCAATTAAAAATAAACAAAGTGCATTAGGTAAAGTCGGTCATTCGCTAATAGGGTGTCACGCTACGGCACACTAGTCGGCTCGTAAGGACATAGCATATACAATCGATTCAGTGAAATGAGGGCACGGGGTCACTGACTCCACGCGTAATGTGCAACTTGACACCAGAGCATTTGCGTTGACTTTTGCGATGCAAATCAATCAAGGCTGAAACTTAATCGGCAGTTTTCTGGTTAACACAAGAAGGGCAAGATTACCTATCTAATGAGGTCGGCAAAAAAGCGCAATAACTTTTTATTCACTTTAGATTTTTTTATTTGGAACATAAAAATCATGTCAAGCTTTTCGATCGTGACCATGACTGGTGCAATCTAGTTAAAACGTCGGGCAGTAAGTATGTATTTGCTACTCCTAATATCGCTCATACACCATTAAAACCACTATTTTATGTGATGGAACGAGAAAGTTTAAATTTTTTTATTCCATTTTCATCTGGGTTTTTATTTTATAAAATAAATTGAATCGCTTCCATTATACAAGTTTCTTTGTTCAAATGGTTAATGCTCATTGCATCTTTCCATTCGTATCAATCGTATAACTGAATCACAAGGCATCGACTGCTTAAGATTCAAATCTAACAGGTGTTTCGCTAAGGCTGAAAGACAATCCAAATAACTTCGCAGAGAGTGTTATTTAAGATCTAACTTATGATATAATTTAAACCTAAAGCACATATAATAAGTTCGTAGTAACTACTAAACAGTCGTATTAAATCAATTCTTATCCTTCTTCTTTATAATGAAATAGTCTTAACATAGGTAATATTTTGACCAGTAACAAAAACAAAATCACAAATACCAAATTCAAATTGAATAAAGAATGTCAATGGAAGAAACAAAAGCCTAATAGATCCCATGATTTCCACGAGCAGAAGCCCTGGAGATCCAAATATAAAAAAAGGAACAAAATAAACAAAAGCCTATCAATATTTCCATGCACACTGAGCAGGTGCACTAAAGGCAACAGTCGCATTGTCTCGGCAAAGGCGTGGGATTTAGCACTCGTTGCGAAGTAAGCACTCGGGGCGAGCACTTCACGGCTTGAACATCTGTTCTACTGGCAGACGAGACTTCACAACTTTTCAAGTAACAGACGGGGAACGCTTAAGTAACATAGTTTTAACCGACTTCAAGAAAAGGAAGTTCTATATAATTCGTCTATTTATATAATATTCTTTTATTAAATACTAATTTATAATAACATTCCCACAGAGGTGAAAAGTGGATCGCTGGCAGTGATCCCTGCCTAGCCCTCTGGGAAAAAGGCGTGATTGTATGTATGTATGTATTATAATAACTTAAAACACAATCTCTACAATCTTCTGCATTTTAATTGCTGCCTTTTCCTTTCTTTCCGTGACGAGCTTTTAAGCTATTGCATAGCTTTTTATTGCAGGCTTTGAGCACGGCGATCGAACCAAGAAATTCCGTAACGAAAAAAACCTCACAATCGTCTAACGTCGTTTCAGTTCGGTAGACTTCGGCACGGTGTTTGTGTGCGTGCGGATAGACGTATTGTACGACTCTACGAAACTCGCACGAATCGAGACGAGCTGCTCCGAAATCGGACGATGCTATGCAATAGCTATACCGCGGCAGTCCCCGAGTGCCACACGTCTTCTTTTATCCCGTAAACTATTAGTAAAGGTACTCTTATAGCGCAATCGACAAGGTGAAGTAGCCTGTGTCCTTTTCAGGCACTGGACCAACTCTGTACCAAATTTAATTTAAAGCCATTTTTGTGTGAATGAACGACAGGCAGACAGATTTGTTTTCGTATTTATAGTATTAGTAAATTAGTCACGATTTTTGGGTCACAATATTAATATCCATCCAAACATTGACACTTTACTTGTAACTTTTTTTTATAATCTTGTCTAAAAGTGTAGGAGAATGGCGATTCTCGTAAAGTAGTAGTTAAACCAAACTATTTAATTTCAATCAGTGTATTGTAGAAGAAAGTAGGTATTAGACCATTCTTTCTTGAACTTCCTTACACAACGATTAGCGAAAGACCTATTTATAAGCTCAAAATTATTTTGTTGATAGCCATGCAACAGACTGTTTACAAGCGTTAACCATTAATGACTTAACTGAAATACATGCTACGATGTTTCTTCATGGGTGACCTAGTTGCCTATTGTATTTTAAAAATAGCTTGATGATCGAAGATTCTTTGGCTTCGATATTTATAATACTTTAGTACTTTAGTAAAAAAGCGTCGATAGCCGAGTGGTTAAGGTCGGTGCTTGCCATGCGAGAGGTCGCCAGTTCCAACCCCGCCAGGTACCAATGTGTTTTTCAAATTTGAAATTCATATGTACCATCATTCGACGCTTTAACGGTGAAGGAAAACATCGTGAGGAAACCAGCACACCTGAGAAAAGGCGGTTAAAAACTCTGACACCAGGTTGTTCATCAACCATACGATAAGAAGAAGAAGTACAAAATACAACACAATGATAGAGGCATAGAGCATTGATATTTGAGAAATGAAATTATTTTTGGAAAATCACCTTACAATTTAAGCTTGCATTTACTTAAACATATCTACGTATAAAGAACTTTGATATATAGCTCTATCTATACAGATCCTCTGGCTTATTTCACATCAATAACGTCCGACGTAAAAGTGCACGTAGGTATAATATACAACCTACGTATCCGCAGGATGCATAAAAGGCATCAAGTTATCAAATTTCCAATTAAGTAAATAATATTGGTACTACGTGCCTAAGTTCTCTATAAATATCGCCGTCTATCAGTGTAGCAAGACCAGCCTTTTAATCAGATCCGTTATTACGAAAGCATAAAAAAAACAAACATGAAAACCACAAAGGTGGCCTATATATTTATGCGTTTGTAGAAACAGCTTATGGGTGAATTTCCCGACACCAAATCGTAAACGGCACGGCTGAAACTGCTAGTGCAGGATGGCACTTTTAACTTGTAATATTTTTTTTTAGATAAAAGGTGTTGTCTCCTATAGGTGACTATAAATATTTTTAAATTATGATTATCGCTAATTAGGTAAAAAAAATCTTAAACCCCCAATTGTATCATATCGGTGACGCGGCACAATTTGTTTTTCAGTATACTTTTAATCATATTTTAAAAACAGTTGATTTTTTAGGGATTTACCTTTTTTATTTAAATCCTTAATAATGACAGTACCTTATTGCGGAAAGTTCAATACAAAATCTGTTATATTTAATGAATGGTAAGTACAAATTCACGTGTCCAAATGAGATATGTCATCGCGGTGAATTTTCGTTGTACGCGAATATCTAGGCATCGAAAAACACTAGCTTCTTGCCACTGCGCAGTAAATCTGCGCATCAGTGCCGCCTAAGCGCTTAACGTAAGAGGACGTGTGTTGCTGTTTGCAGTTCCCGCCAAAAACGTAAGTAAGTCGGTTTCGGTGACTGCGTACCGTTTTTTGCCATTCACGTGAATGGATATAAGTTGTGATCCAATCATTCGGTATGTCTATAAAATCTATGTACTATTACTAAATGTCGCTCAATTAAGTAGGTCGTATCAATTTATTTCTTTTATTTATATTTTCCTTGTTGTGCTTATTTTTATGGGCTGTATATAATATCGGTGACCTCATTCCGGTGAATTCGGTGACCTAAATTGACCACCGGAATGAGAAAAAATATCATTCCAGTGACTTTTTTTCATTTCGGTGAGAATTTGGTAATTTCGGTGATTATTATCTTCATTTCGGTGATTTCTTTTGTCATTCCGGTGTCAAATTACTTCATTTCGGTGAATAAAGACCTTAATTTATTTTGTTACATTGTAATTTCGAAAGGAATATATTTTTATTTTTATTGTTGATAATTACAATATATTTGTTGATTTATTCTTACACGTTCCCAAATGAATTTCAGATTAAATTATTAAAATCTATGTGTGGTTGTATCAATACCTTTATTTTTCACTAGCTGTGCCCGCGTCTTCGTTTGCGTGGGCGATTTTTCATACAAAAGGATTTTCCGGATTATTCCCGTTCCCGTGAGAATTTCGGGAATTCCTTTCTTAATGCACCTCTACGGTACCTAAACTACGTCCTTACCAAATTTCAAGTGCCTACGTTTAGCCGTTTAGACTGTGCATCGATATGTCAGTCAGTGATTCTTCTTTTATATATTTAAGACTCTGAATTAAAGTAATAACAGATTAACTTGAAATGTTTGTCAACAGCATCTAAAGTCAAATGATGAAGTTCAAAATGGTAAGTTATTCTTCTTCTTCTTCTTTTCGTGTCGATGGCAAAACACTTAAAATTATTTTGGATAATTCCGCCACCCGGACCGCGGTTGTTGACCCTTCTATCAGCTCAATTTGTGTACAGGAGTCGGGACAGGCGGGGCATGAAGTGAGGTGAGCCATGGACAATGGTGAGAGACCACATAGGCACGCGATATCCTCCTGTCCAGGAAACCCCCACCTAAACATATTATCTTTGCATTGGCCAACCTGGCTACGGAGTCTGTCCAGGGACCTTCAGGTTAACCATGGCAAATCGTGTCCTGTTGGAAGGCTTTCTGAAGGTAGAACCAAGGGGACGGGTGGAGCAAACGTGTTAGACCAGAGGTTAAGACGAGCAGAAGGTGGATCTGTGTCAAGATTCGGTACTTTCTAAATCTAAATATAAAGCTATGCCGACTTTAACTTCTGTGGTTGTCCCTGCCATGTTATATTTAGTCTGAGAGTGTCTGAACCCTAAGGCTGAAGTGAGGTTTATTTCTATGTTTTCACAGGATTGTGTTTGTGATATGAGCGCCAGGTCATCGGCAACATGGTCGGTCTTTTGTGAAGATGTTGAAAAGTAGTGATTCCAACAAAACGGTCATCCCCAGGGTAGAGACCCTGGGGATTACCGTTTTTTTGGGATCGCCATCTGCTTATTTCTTCAGACAAATGGACCTGAAAGCTACGGTTGCGGAGCAGCTCACCAAGTATTTTTATAAATTTCTATCATTGACCATCGAGTAGACTTTCCACAAGAGACGCTTCAGGTTCACTGTATCATAAGCTGCTGTCAGATCCACGCATACAGCGCTGTAATCATTCCCATTTCAAAACTATCCTCTTTGTGTTATTTATTTTGGTTCACAAAACAGAATAACATCAGTGTAGCTTCTGAATTACAAATACAAATCTTATGGACTAGACGTTTATGATAAAATGGCATGTGTTGGGTGAGGTTTAACGTCTGGTTACAACATGATTTTTTAGGTCTGAATCCTACCTGTTCTGGAATTAAGTGCTGATCTAATAGGTGATAGGCGGTTAAGCAAAAGTCGTTGAGGTAATTTGTATGTGTGACTGAGCAAGGATAATGGGCGGAAGGTTTTTAGGGTCATCTAGAACTTTTCCCGGTTTTGGAATGGCAATATCAAGATCCATAGACGTGATAATTTCGCAGATTGTAGACAATCATTGAACTTCGGTTGTAACCAGCAAATAGTCATAGGATCCAAGTTTTTAAGTTGTTCTGTGGAAATGTTATCAACACCCGATGCTTTACCAGATTTCAAGTATCTTACACTAAAAATGATATCGTCAAAAGGCTGGCTCAGTAAATTCTCTTTCGGAAGGCATTGTACAAGTTGAATTCTGGGAAGGCGAGTGTACGATTTCTTATTCAGCAACAGTTGATGAGCAATTTTGTTTGCAGTAACTTTACTTGGAACTTTGGAGGAGAGGGCTCACCGGTCCATTTACGGATTGTGGTCTAGGCCTTTTTACTATTGTGGGTCATGTCAATGCTGGTGACTGTATTAATCCATTTGGTTCGCTGGTTTGCATGGATAGACAGCATTAAGATTTCACAAGCATCACATGTGTCTTGTGAAAATGGATCGGCATTATAGGCGGATTCATAATTTTTAAACGGCGCAGATGACTCTTGAGTCAAACCCGGGACGTTGGAAGTACGACAGCCTCTTGGGATATGTTGGCACGACGATTTCCAGATGATACCTACGAATCGTTCGTAGTTCGGTAATGAAGCTAGCTTTATAATGGCTTTGTCAATTGTTTAACGAATTATTGCACTACTGCATATTGCACTTAATCGGTCTATGTAAGGTTAGGGGTATTGATTGGCAGATGGACTTTATGCATTGAGAGCTGAATCTGGAACTGACAAAGATCAAGACTGGGTTGTATCCACGTTTCCATCGACCACTGTTAAACGATTAACGGAGATGCATTTTTTATTGATAAGGCCGAAGTTTTAATTTTAGTAAGAAAAAATCTGTTACTGTGTGATGAATACACTCTTCAAAACGTAGGTTGTAGGCTGTATACTTGGTAACAGTTTACTTTTTTTCGGTGACTACATAAGTAATTTCATTTCGGTGTATTGCGTTTCTCATTTCGGTGATGAGAAGTTTCATTTCGGTGAACTCTTCTTTCATTTCGGTGACACCAAAATTTCAAAGTACTATATCTCTTAAGTATATGAATTTAATTTAATGTCGTGTTAAAATTAATTATAACGATAGCGTAAATAACAATTCTACATGGTTGTATTTTTCAAAAAAGTAACAAATAAAAAGTTCACCGAAATGTTAAAAAATATGGACTTGTTGAAATTGACCCTTTTACTTTACCAATCGGCAGTTTACTCCAGAAATAGCACAAACGGAAACTGAACTAGGTTTGCTCCCAACATGACGCTGGAAACAAAGGAACATCCGAAGTTTCCGCTGAGATGTGGGAAATTAAAGCACCATGCTATATGTGCCTCTGTCAGATTAGAATCAGACAACAATAGCTGTAGGTAAAATACGCTAAATTGATAAGTAGGTCACACAAATTTTGCCTATTTATATCAGGAATGAAATGAAAACAGCTGAATGGTATCGTGATTATGTCTTTTTCCTTTGGATGTTTTCGAAATGAAGTTAATTTAGGTTAGTGATCAGGATCGTAGATTTGAGTTTCCAGTCAATTATGGTTTAAAAAAGTTGGAGCAATACTTAAATTTTTCTTATAATGTTATTATTAGAAACAGCTAATACTCTCTTCTCAATACTTTACCTTTGATGCAAAAGACAATAATTTTGACCCAAACCATAATATTGATACCAATACCTGAGTGTTTACTATTCATAGTAATACATATTTGAGCTTATTGTTACAGTTTACATTCTGATATCTTCTTTATTACCACGAACTAAGGACTAAACAAGCGAATACAACTCATGCTTAACGACACATTGAACCCCGAAGCATTTACATAATAAGATCGAAATCATTGTAATTTATGTTCGATTATTATGTAGATCTATGTTTAACAGCTGATACATATATGCAATAGTTTTTGTGTTGAAATTGTCTAACGTTAGGTACCTTAGCACTGAAATATGAACAATTTTTTTAAAACATAAACTCACAATTAAAAAACATGTAAAGCTCATTTCCAAGCTTGACTTTTACATCTTAGACTGGTTATGGCTGCTAATCTTTAATTGCAGTGACCACTATATCCAAATCGGATGGACAATTTGACAATACTAAAGTAGACTGATCTTCAATGAGATTGATAGGCAAAACCGAAATCAATTGGACCGTTTTATTAGTCCAATACAACTTGATTTTATAATCAATTTCTAACGTAATTTATGCAAGGTTTTGGCTTCGAATATTTTTGGAATATATAATTTATTATGTACCCAGTGGATAATATATTATTAGCAATAACACAACACAAACAATTATAATTATGTGCGGTAGTAAAGTGATCATAAAACAAAAACAGCATAATCCTTACTCCTATTAATAATATTCTCGGATAAATACGAAAATAACTATGTGTGTCTGTCGCACTTTCAAGCCGAAACTACTGATCCGATTAAAATGAAATTTTGTACATAGGTAGTCTAGACCCTCACAAAGATCATAATTAATTTTAATCGGCTGCGCTAAGGGGGAGTAATGTCAATGATATATCACGCGGACAGAGTCGCGGACTTAAAGCTGTAAATAAACTTTTCGTTTATTTTAATAATGAGCTAAAACCCCATATAATTCAGAACAGACATCTGTTATTGTTTACGATCGTCCATTTCTGACTTCCCAACCAAACACATTTAACGCCTAATGTTTTACGCCTGTTAAGCACAGTTAGAAATAGCAGTTTTAGTTTCATTGTGTTTATTAGGGTTCCCTACCCAAAGGGTAAAAACTTTATGCTTTTACGAGTATTGAGATTCCGCCGGCTGTCTATCAGGATATACCAGGATCATCTTATAAGTCGTGACAGACGCTCGAAATTCACAGATGAGAAGTGAATTAATTACTGTTGAACTATTTACCTAGTAAATTATTTATAGAATAATATATAAACTTATTTCCGAGGTAACGACAAAAGCGAACAATTTTATTCTTTTTCGATTGATTACAGCTTGAAATTTAAATTCACGTAATTTAAATAGTAACCTTTCTTAATTATTTCGAAAATATAAAATAAAGAATATAAATTTTACGCAGCCCTTCTTACCTAATTCCGACTCACACTTGGCCGCTTTTTTACTATCAACGCCGACCACCTGTTCGATTTGTAATAAAGCACTTGGCTAATTTTATGATGGCCTCGTTGTGGGGAGCTGACTAGGTTATGTTTGCTAGTGATTGCTTATGTATCCTGTTTCAATTACGGGGTGTGGTTGTGTCAACGTTAGGTTGATAAGAATAGCTACAATTAGTATAGGTAGATTATTAGGGCATTTGGAAGTTCGCAAGCTAGGTAAATACTAAATAGTATCTTAGCTATTAATGCAATTAAATAGATTAGAGAATCTGTGAACTGCGAGTACCTACATACAGTTGAAGCCGTTTATTATGAGTCCGCCTTTATTGACCAACCGGTTATTATACGTATTTGCACTAAGAAGTTTGGTTTTCATATAAATTTCTTTATAAAAAAGTCGGATATAATGACTTCCGTAACAGTGACATGCCGCTTATTATGACCCATTTTTAAGTCGAGGAAGCACCATTACCTACCGCAGAAGAGGCATTAAAAGCTGCAGAATTATCACGATTTGTACACAGCAACATTGAAAATTATAATTTAACCATAGTTCTGTCATCCATACACAAAAGTAATAAAAACTGTTTTTACAATAAAAATGAAAAAAAATAACAAGAGCAGTAAAATTACAGCTGTAAAGAATAATCTGCTGATTACGTGCAATTTAGATTTAATATGTACGTATACGTATGAATAGCAAGTACTATGTTTCTGTATTAAAATACTTAAGTACATACATTTTTTATTTCAACTATCGCTTTAAATGACGTCCGCTTATTATGACGTGTTTGTCAATTCCTTTCGATGTCATTATAAACGGACTCTACTGTACTTTAATAAAATAGAGCCACTATAACAATCCAGATATTTATTTATTTATTTATTAAGTCAACCAGGTGTAGGGAGTACTTATATGAATGAACATGCCGAATAATATGTTTGGTATTACATACATAGAATTGCTACACTGCACAATTTAGAAAAGACGCTAAAGCTAACTTGTTGATATAATAACTTTCTTGCTCTGCTGACTCCTAATTTTCATCAAACATAATTATCTTTATTACAAAAATGTTCTCGCCATGCAATCATCCCAACACAAAAGTCACATTAATCCGTATTATGACGCGATGAAATGCACGACTGTTCTTTAATCTTTTAATTAGGGTTTCATGTCGTTATTTTCATCGTCATAGAAGAAAATTTAAAAATACCTTTCGACGGGCCTTACGCCCGTGCGCTGTAAAAATAAACGGTTAAAAGGTGATCCCTTGCTAGGGCTATAATGTTAACGCATTACTTCAAAGGGGTTAGTCGGGTATGTGGATGGTAGTAGGTAGCTAGGAGTATCTATGTGGACATGGGTAGACGGGCAAAGGCGAGGTCATTCGCTTTAGTATGCAGATTAAAAACAAAATTACATAGGTTAGTTACAAGGTAGGTCTGGCTACTCGAATTTTGTAAACAAATACTCTAGTAGGAGTATTTGTGTGCGATGTGTAGTAGTGAGACTCTAGAACGTAAGAATCTTAGTCATACCTAGAGAAAAGTATTTCTGTAATGTAGTCTGATGTAATCTAGTATCTAAGGGTTTCTGTAACCTGGCAAAATAGCTAAGAGAGGAACGCATTGTCAATAATTATACCTCTTATAAAACTGATATGTTCGGGATATTTATCATGTTCTCTTTTTTTAACGAGCTCCTGATATTTCGGCACTGTTGTAAGCGATTTCATCACAGTTAAACATAGCATTCCCATTGTTATACCTCCTTTGCTTAAGGGTATAAAAATCCTTTTCTTAAGGGTAAATGCCTATGTCCCGGATATATTTACCGAAAAAATAGACATACTACTATTTACAAAGTCTTGACTTCTTATTGATAAATAGACAATAAAGAATACGTATTTTACTGAGCCGTCTAAAATTTTGTACCAAAATTTTTAGACGTACAAGTAAGGTAATTATCTCATTAATTAAAACCACTTTATTCAAATGAACCCAATTTTGCATGACACTTGCCTGGTCTAATTGAAGCTCAGGTGTTTAACAAAACATGTTTTTTTTCGTAAGCTTCTATTAAATATACCGGCCTGTTGTTCGCCCCTTGACAGTTTCAACGCCGAGTAAATTTTATCCTTATGTGCATACGCTAAAGTTGCATTTGGTTGAGCATTAAACCGCCACTTAAATACTCTTAAAGCCTTTGCAATGTAATAATAAAATATAACATACTTAGCTAAGTTATACTAGTTAATTTGCCGGCGACTCCGTCCGCATAAATTTATTAATCGCGTAGAATCAAAGCGTAGAACATTTCACTCTCCCTCACTTCTCACTTTTCAGCGCAGTTGGTAAAATTAAGATAGGTAATCTAAATATATTTCGGTAGGTAGTACACTTAACTTGACTGACTTGGTGGAACAGTGGTTAGTGACCCAGGTTCACTATCTATGGTTCCAAGAGTTGTGGGTTTGATTCCCACTCGGGACAAATATTAGGGTGAAGAACATCGTTGTTTGTTCCGTGTCTGGGTGTGTATTAAGTATATTTGTGTATCCACTGTTGATTCTGACATCTGTAACACGAGTGCTAAGCTACTTACCACGGAATCAGATCAATGTATGTGATGTTGTGTAATATAAAAAATAATAAAAAAAGAAAAGAAAATATTATTATAGAAGTGTAACTAGAACAAACGAATAAGAAAATGAACTCATCTAAAGTATAGAAGTGGCTCTTATTTCGGATGTGCCCTAATAAGGTAGACATATGCTCTCGCGGACTTTTTTAAAGATTATGTTAAGATGAACAATTCATCCATAGAGCATTTTTATATAACTTTAATTATATGCTCAGCGCACGCCACGAAAGGCCTCAGAAACGATATTTTTCCCCGTTTTTGAAACATTTTCGGTTACTGCTTCTCAACTATAGTACCTAGCGAGATATTATACATATAGCCTATGTTACTTCTGAATAATGTAACTTTCTAATGGTGACAAAATTATTGCAATCGGTCGTCGTTTTTGAGTTTATTCATTACAAACATACAAAAATACAAATCTTTCCTCTTTATAATATTAGTGTAGAAGTGTAGATATTGGTTTCTCAGTGAAACATTAAGTGATGATACAGTTTCGCAAGCCTTAACATAATTTCAATCGCATAAAAATCAAAACAAGTACTAAAATAGTGGTTAGGTCCAACATTTATTAATCTGTAAAATTAAATAATGTTCCTTATAACAAATGTTACTACCAATTCGATTTATTTTCTGAATCTGGCCTGTACGTACAGTCCATTATATTACCCTTTATTCCCATCCGTCCCTTTAGAGCTAGCGGCCTATTCCCACCGCCCGATGGCAGGCTCAAAGCGGACAAATGGGAAGGGTATTCTCTGACTAAGCTCCTTAAATAGATAAAAAACTATATACTGGGCTTACGTTATACGTCTGGCGCTTCGCATACGCAACTCGAGGGCTGAATATCATTGAAACAATGCATTTGGCGCCCGCTGCACTAGCTAGCGCCAATCTCCGCCATTACGGCGTACGCTTATCGCTTCAGGCAAATATCCCGCCTAACTCGGTCTAGGTGCACTTTTTACGGGCAAGGTGTGATGACTATTGAACCAGGGAGAAAGGGCGAGAGTTTTTATTTTGGCTTTAGGCCGCGACTATGAACGCATATCGTTGTTCTTTGTTTGAAAGAGGTGATTTTTTTTAAGAAGATTAATTTTGAATAGCTTATTGACTAATGTAACAGATTAATATTCACTGTCGATGTTGTCCATCGATTCGTTAGAAGTTACGCGCGAAATTGTTGAAACTAACAAACATTCAACCATACATTATGAAAACTTTGAGCTCGTAATTGAAAATGCTATTTATTGTCTGATACTACCTACTTACACATCGCATATAAATACAACGCTAAATAGGTCCGTAAACGAAAAGATTTTTAAAATCTTCTACGCATATAAACAGTTCATATTGACCACCAAATATAATTTTGTCAGTTTCAGGACAAGACTTTGCTCAAAATGCGGCGACAAATAGCAAACACAACTTCCTTTGTAACAGTTAAAATTAAGATGAAACATTCCAGTAATACAAATGTTAAGGACTCGACGACAACATCAAATGGGGCCATAACATTTTGCACTACACAGGCAATAAAAACGAAGTTTATTTTAATCAGTGCGCAATAAACGTTTCTACGGACATTGAATAATACTCAGTCCACACAAGCCTGAGTCCGTCATAATCCATCTCGGTGCATCGTAAAAGCTGCACAAAGTGTCCGCTCGTTTGACACAGCATTAGCTACACTACATTTTTCACATTAGGTTAGACATGTTGTGGATAAGGTTTCTCGACAACGATGTAAAATTAATGTCTCTTTCAAGCTGAATGGAAAGCAAAAGTCTTAAATTTTATAATAAGCAATGTCAATGTTTGATCTCACAATGATACCCATAATTAGGAACGTTACTATAACGTTACTACTAAGTTAATATGAAAAAGAACACTTCTCATAAATTTCGTGTGATTGAGAGAACGAATCATGAAAAAGTCTTTGCCACTTTGAGCTTGACTGAGGGATGTTTTAATTTGCGATAGAACAGTTTAAAGTTTCATGCATTTCACATAATTTCCCTTAATTTGACACTAAACAATTTAAAGCTAGTTGTCTAGTGACCAACAACACACTCAGCGAAGCTTTTATGTGACTTTTAACATATTGCTTTCCTGTCGCTCCGAGATCGAACGCTCATCTCAGGACATATTCTGTTACACGAAGGCTCATTATCTAGTATCTAAGGAATTACTCACACTCCATCTCAACATAAACTAGCTACACTCAAGTACTCAACCCTGGGAACCCAGCACAGGATGTGCTTTGATTAAAACGAATCGGTCAACAGCGGCCGTTTTACATCAATTAAACTTAAGTGCAATTATTTCGGAATGGGAAAATTGCCGGCCTCTCTATGCGCTATGATGACGTTTATGCACTAGACACGAAAGTTTAAAAGACCGTTCGAAATCCGGTTGGAACTTGGAATGAGATAATAGTTTGTATTCTATATAAGTAATGTGTAATATTGTGTAATTAAGTGATTTCCTTTGAATTATCTTAAGTAAAGGTATAGAAAATCTTAACTGCAAGTTGCTTTTGGTTGTAATTTTTTATTTTTAGGTGTCATTAAAGATTGGACTCTCCAAATATTTTTTTGATGTTTTTATTAAAATATTAAAAATTAAAAAGGAAGCAACCATTAGATGTAGTAAAAAAAATTGTTATCGCTACATAATACATAACAATAAACAAATTATATTCATCGATTGTTTTGCTTAAAATTAGTTGAACGAATACGGAAAACTTAATATTCCCACTGACAAAACATTCATTAATAAGGAGAAAGGCTAAACTGACAAGGTATGCGATCGGCGGCAAAATGGAAAAGACAATACAACAAACTATGCCATTGTTTCCACAAAGAAAGACGATTTATGTATCATTCCAAGTAATTTATCTGTAGCAGAACTGCTTCAGACGAAACAGGAGGTTGTAACTATCATCAACGAAGACATTAAGATTTATAACTTGTGATAACTAGACGTAAAGAGGTAAGGTATGCTACAAGTGGTAACGAACGGTCTTGCAGATTCTTCTGAATACCTTCCCAACGTAGGATGTTTTTATTTTAATGCCCAATCTATTTTATCTAGTTGGGTGGGATTTTATGAGTCCTATTTAAACATCAACAAACTAAAGGGGTCAAGACTTATGTCATTTGCATTCGATGATCTCACCTATCGCATTTGTGGCGGAGTATTCTCGGGCATGACATATCCCTTGGCGTAATTTTGTGTTACGACGTTTATAAAGTTCTAGTGAACGCAATACCACAATCTAATTTCAGTTGAAGCCGCGTATGTAGGTCACAATTTCTCTTTATATGAGCGCTGGATCACTAACCACAGTTTCAAAGCAATAAAAGCCTAGGGAAAACAGTTTTCAATTCTTTGTTCTCCCGAAATTGGGTTGCGCGGTTTTTTCTGTCGCACTATTGTTATTCGGTATAGCGATCGCGGGGAGAAGCTTTCAAGGGCTTTGCATAAAGTGTCTGCTCAAACTTTGTCGTGTCACGGTTCCCGATTATATCTACGTTAGAAAATGTTTTTCCTGAAAAATAAGTTCGTTCGTTTGAAATGTAAGGGACCTATTCTGACAATACTTATGAGAATGCTTGTTAAAGAGAAAAACAATAAAAAAAACAGATACTTTTTTGTGTGTGTAGGAAAATTAAGTAAACGGAAACAAGACTAGGCTCTCTGGAAAGAATTCGTAAAAGCCAAAGATTTTCCAGTTTTCAGTTCACTGTGCACACTGGCCACTTGCGTGCGTTTGACATTTACAGTCGGCGGGTGCCCGAGGAAATCCTATACGGAACAGCAACATCGGATGTCACCGGTCCACGGGGCCGCTCCATACGGCGCTCAATTAGGTGGACATTCAGTTGCACTGTGATGAGGTCACCAACCTTTTGACACTGAATCTCAGTCACGGTGGCAGAATCGCCGTCCGCGGTCGATTCGGAAAATGTGACGCCGCGTTTAGCGCGGCGCGTGGCGGCGTCCGCCAGAGCGCGGGGGTCGCGGACTACGCGCGGCCGGTCGCGCGAGCGGCCCGATACTGAAGCGACCCGAGCGAGTCGAGCGAGCGATTTCCCTCCCGCGTTTTCCCTGACGCGTGCGCACAGCCTTTGTGCCGCAAATAGCGACGGGCTGGGCCGCTATCGGAGCGGGAAGAGCGCCTTTCAGCGGCACTGTTGCTCGCTCGAGTGCTGGGCTCGCGTCAAAAAACAGTTTACACACGCTCGTTACACAATCGCGGCGTGGCCACAGCGTAGGGCCGGGGCACACGCTAATTAATCGCAGTGAGGGATCTTCGCTGTCTCGCGTGATAAGATCAGCTGTTATTGCTTCTTCTTTCAAATTATTACAATGTGCTTGTGTCAAATTCAGCTGAATGTTTAAATAAATTGTCCATATACAAATCTGCATTCTAGATCATTACGCGTATACATTGTGTAATAGATTTATTAAATTTAAAATCATGATTAATCTGAGTAAACACCTATTGTAATAATATTATGTTACTAAACATTTTTTTATCGTTAGATAGTTAGATAATTACTTTTATTAACTGCAGAAGTGCATCAATGCACAATAGATTACGTGTGTGTGTGAATTATTCGTGGGAAATTATAGGCCGTTATATAATGTGCACTCGAGTCCTAGAGGTAGATTATATACGTGTACAGGCCATCACTATATGTATAAAATCTTGAAATCTATTATTTATTAAAACCTGGTGATGTCAGAGAGAATCATTTACTAAAATAGTAAAATTACGAGGGTCTCTTCGTAATATAAACTTACTTATTTTGTTTTACCCAAATTTTTACTCTTAAATTCTCAATGTTAAACTCGAACAGAGCAAGCTGTATAAAAGCTTTTGAAAAAGCGTTGTTACTTTCGCACCACTTTACAGCCATATCTATACATTAATGAACACGTTACCCAACACTGGACAAAGTAATAACCACAACGTGTGTGGCGACTGCACCGAATATTGCACCAAGCAAACATTGCATGCACATCTCTGATGCCTTTTTTGTCAATAACTTTGGTGGTCTGGCTGGACTACGTTTTAATTGCACTTTGAATAAAAATCTTTGAATCAACATAATGGGCGTAACGACTGGGTCAAAATCTTAGTATTCTATTTAATCCGTAAGTTAGTTTATACAAAAATATGGAACACGTATTTTTTGTTTTTCAATTAATTGAAATATGACAAAATTATAGCTTATCAAACTTCTGGATTGGGGGCTTGTGACGTCACAGTTACGCAAAAATTGTACCATAACGTGACGTCATCCGAAACTCCTAAGCACTATACCTTAATAGTTTCTTCTTTGTAAAACAAAATAAAACATACGAGTACAATATAATTAAATAATCTAAATAACGTACTAATTATATTTTTGTCGTCTCGCCTATTCTTCAGGCGGGCGTATAACGGCATTTAAACAGGCGCTCAGGGTGAGTGTGAAAAGCTCAATATGGTCTATTCGACTATAGTCGACCTCATATGCGGATCTCACCACCGCTTACCATCTGGTGGAGTGGGATCTCCTTGTTAGTCTATTATAAAAAAAATGAAAGCGCACTTTAACAAACTTATCTAATCATTAATTTCCTGTCATATTGTACTACTACAGGTACCGGCAAACTACGTAGGGAACAAGTGTCTCGCAATGTCGCTACCGCCGGGTCCCGGCAGAAGGGAAGGCCCAAGAAGGCCTGGCTTGACGTCGTAGTGGATGACATGCGTGCCAACAAACTCTCCGCGAAGGATGCTGAAGACCGTGCGAGGTGGAGAGTTAGGAGCAGGAAAGCGGACCCCGGGCTCCGCAAGGATGCAACCGGGAGAACGCTGAGATGATGATGATGATGATGATGATTGTACTACTACAGGTGGTTATTATAAAAAATAGTCTAAATGTGACGCCCTTTTAGGGCACAGTAATTGGATTTATAGCGCTAAGATAATTTCATTCACAACAATACTTTTACTACGATCCAACTGAACTCGAAACGCAGTAGTTTTAAAAATAGATTGCTTACGTGTAAGAAAGAATATTGTGACAGGGGTGAATAAAAAAGGGTCCCTCCCTTAGAAAAGCTATGAAAAGTTTGTTTGATTTCTTTGCCAGAGACATTCCATTATTGAGAAAAATATCACATTGAAACTATTCCTAAGGAAAGCAATATCAATTATTTATGAATTTCTGTAAGTCTTTCATGTACTAATTTCCTATTAAAAGGGTTAAAATGTAAATACATCCTCGTAAACTACGTTTTACGTAACTTAACAAAAAGGAAATAATGTTAACGCGATAAACGACTTTACTTGGCTGACGTCTCAGGGAGAAACCAAGGTACTTACATGAGCTTCCGTCCCTTCAATTAAAAAGTTTTTAAACAGGAACTATAAAAAATGTTTCACCTGAAAACTTCATAATACTAGGGACATTTTACTTCTGCATGATAAAACGCAAGCATGTGGAAAATAGAGCAAACTTATTTGCACGCAACACAAAAAAATTTAATGCGGTTGACTGTAAACTTATTATTTTCTTTCTGTTAATAGATGGCGCTGGCCTTATATACCATAAGCTATTTTTATTTTTAGGGGACCCGCGATCTTTATAAGCAGATTTTCCATTTTTCTCGTGTATGGGGCAATTCAACCGATTGGATTTAATATAAATAATTTTATCTTTAAATAAAATTGTCTGGTCTTATGTGGCAGTCTAGATGATGATAATGCCCTCATATTGTCAGTCAGTGCAATAAAGTTTACCGTAAACGCATTTCCATAAAGCGTTGTCCTATACCCCTGTCTGCACGGTTCCCTTGTCATCAGCCAACGCCGGTAGCCAGATCGATCGCTGATCGCGCCCCTTAATGGACAATAGGGGTGGGTAACGACTGAGTCAAGTCATTGAGTTAACTCTTAACACTGCGCCGGGCAAGTATTTTTATAGGGGTGAGAGCCAACCGCTCCTCCAAAGTCTGATGATGATGACGAGGCTACTTCAAGCTATCATCCTATGTCAGTTAGGAAAAATAACAAGTATATTGAAACTCAAGTCAAATCCTGTGTGCATTATCAAATAAAATAAGATATATCTATTCTGTATAAAAAGTAGATAGGTACATATTTGTGGAAACTCCATAAAACATGTAAATTACGAGAGCGCAGTCGGTTAAAATGTAGCCTGCTAAATTACATGTATTCGGTCCAGTAGTATCGGTAACAATCAAATGTCTTCAATTACTTAAAATTTTGTAATGTAATGCGGACATTGAGTACAGTGAGAGGTCATAGTCATGGTTTGGTAGTTAGTTTAAATCTGAGTTAAGGCTCGCGGCGCACTGCACTTCGCCTGAGTTATTGAGTTAACTCATGAAAAATCACCGCGCTTCCCGTCTCTAATGGACGCTTGGTAATGCGGTTAGCGGGGGTGCGACCAGACTTGCACTACCTATTAACTATCATAACACTTCTGCAAGTCATGTATAGTCAATCGCAAATGCAAGGCTGAAGAAATCGTGCGGTATTGACTGCAACCTTCCGATGTTACCGCCAGATCACTAAGGTGATAAAAAAACGTTCAATAAATGGGTAAATAAAATATCAATAAGTTCAACGAAACATAAAAATTATAAATACATTGCCTTATAGAGTTTACCTAGTAGTCAAACATTTCATATCGAGAAGTTCTTAAAATTATGATTAATTTAACGTAAACTAAACCCATCAATATTCATGTTCTTATTGTAAAGGAGACAATATATTTCAAGTTCATAAAATGAATTTGAATTTTCCAATTAGGAAACCTTGCATGCACTGTTTAAGTTCAGTAAGGTAATAATGAACAACTCTCTCGTTCTGTTTAGACACATATCATTAGGTAAACAGAGGTGAAAAAGTCTTCAAACTATAAGATAAATTAAAGGTCCATTAACAAAATTATCAAGATCTCTCCAGATTGCGCTCGTAATATGGGTTAACTAGCGAATTACGCGAGCTATGCACGGTCAAATGCATCCGAGAGTGCAGTTGGCTTGCTACCAAATCACGACTAACGGAACCAACCAAATGCTATTAGTCTGATTTACTCACCAATGTTAGTTACTTTTAATATCATTCAAGGCAACAAGTTTGAGTTTGATGAAATAAGACTAATCTAAAAAGTTAAGAAATAATATAGATACAAAAGTAACTTTGTCTGTCTGCCTGAATGTAGCGCTTAAAGTCTATATAACAGAGCCATTTAAAATTAAATTTGAGGCTCTAATAATCTTTTATTTTATTAGTTGTATTGAGATGTATTTAAGCTAGATAAGTATAAGTGTACAAGTGTCATCGTTGAAATTGTCAACTGTTCCTCACAGGACAGGCTTAGCCTTAGGCTTAGTGTGAGGACCGGTAAAATTGTTTTGTAATGCTTAACATTATGTTATATTATTTTTAGAAGCCCTTTCGAGTTGAGAAAGGACTTAGGCTACTTTTAATCGACTTTTCTTTAGGTGAGTAATGTTTTATGCGATAATTGATCCATAAAACATTACTCAATTATAACTTAACGTAGGATAATTTATTGATCCACATGAAAAACTAATATTTACATATGTAACTCAAATAATGCCACCCAAAACGCTTCTTTTCAACCGGTATACTAAATGTCCCCATTAATTTCGTGCCTTGAATAAAAGAATGCAGGCCAGAATATTGATTCATTGATATCGGTAGCAGTTGATCACAAACAAAATGGTGTGAGAATATACCTACTTTAATCATAGCTTACAACCACAGCTCGTTACTTATAAATAATAAATGCTACCATGTATAGTTGTAAATTAAATTAATTTGCACTTGGATTTGATGAGGTAAATACGGGCTGTCAGAGTAATTGCAGTATGTATGGGCCCCATTGGTATGCTGCAAGTGGCAGGTTGGTATTTCTAAGGGTGAGAGTAGACTAAGAGGTTATTTCAATGTAATTTAACATTCAAACGATTGGTACTCAATATAGGTAAAAGCTCAGTTTAAACTGCGTTTGTATATAATGTAAAGTATGCGTATGCTAAGCCAGCGCTCTGTGGCGGCGAATGCAAGCGATTTACTGTAACATATAGTCCCTTCCAAATCGAAATGTATGTTTGACACTAAACTTGTTCATTGTTTGTATAAAAAATAGTAAATATATACGTAAATGATTAAGCGGAAAATAAATTACCTTAACCTACATACAAACTTTAATTTAATTAACAATATCCCTGGGTACTTGTGAACTACATCAAGATAATTTAAGTAAATAGGTAATTTGAAAACATGACATCGAAAGTTCTCATTCATATCATAACTGCTCCCCTATTAAGTCAGTAAGTAATGGATATTTAGCATGTAACTGATAATTTAATCCATTTGAGACCTAATAGGCGTATTTCGCTATAAATACTAGCAATTATTAGGTTTCCGGTTCACTGGGCGACAACAAACGAATTCTGATAATACTTGTAATGGTCTGTCGTCACGGACTAAATAGGTTCGTTTGTAACACCGATTCGTATTTTCTCATGGTCTCTGGTTATTCATCCAAATGCAAAAGGAATCAATGTCATGATCCCACTTTGCAAGAGTAGGTCGTGTCTATTCTCAAACTAAATTATAATATTATTCCGCTGAACCAGATGCTCTTTCACTTTAAAAAGAAAACGTTTGCTTATAAAGCAGACTGGGTTATTAAACATTGAGAAAGTAAGTTTTATTACAAGCTTTTATTTAACTTGCAATGTATGTATGTATGTATGTATGTATGTTTGTGTGTTCGGGTGGAATTTTATAACTCAATTTTAAGGCACTTGCCCTCAACCGATTGAGCTGAAATTTTGCATGCACGTGTATATCCGATGACAATGCAATATTATTATGACATGGAGCTGATCTGATGATGAAGTCGGAAGATAGCCATAGCAACTCAGTAATTAAATAACATAACCACATCGAGTTTGGGCTCATTTCATTCGACTAGATGAGTACTTTGGTGCTAGATAGTAACCAAGGTCTGATGATGGAGCCGGAAGACAGCCAAAGGAACTCAGTACTTAAACGACACAACCAAATCGAGTTTGGGCTCGTTTGATTCGCCTAGATGAGTACTTAGATGCTAGATGGTAACCAGGGTCTGATGATGGAGCCGGAAGACAGCCAAAGGAACTCAGTACTTAAACGACACAACCCCATCGAGTTTGGGCTCGTTTGATTCGCCTAGATGAGTACTTAGATGCTAGATGGTAACCAGGGTCTGATGATGGAGCCGGAAGACAGCCAAAGGAACTCAGTACTTAAACGACACAACCCCATCAAGGGCTCCTAATTGAAGAGTTGGATTGTTCAAAATTAACTGGCAAACGACCTTGCAATAATGATGCGTTGAATGAGATGAACAGACTTAGGAACTTACAAGGTGAAAACTAAAAAGTATAAAATAAATTAAGGTAAAAAAATCTTTAAAAACAAGCTTTTATTTAAATGCGCTAAAAAGAAAAAAATAAACTTTTACACTATAACTTTACTGTCAACTTATAACATTTCAAATTCAACATATTTGACACAATTTATATGTTTTAAAAGCTTGTCGCGAGATTTAAGTACTCGTATTTACTTTCTTAGTTTAAAATTTTTAATAGGCAGGTATTTTAAAACTTGCTTTTAAAATTACGAGTAGGTACTTAAATCTCGCGACAAGCTTTTAAAACATATAAATTGTGTCAAATATGTTGAATTTGAAATGTTATAAGTTGACAGTAAAGTTATAGTGTAAAAGTTTATTTTTTTTCTTTTTAGCGCATTTAAATAAAAGCTTGTTTTTAAAGATTTTTTTACCTTAATTTTTTGATTTCAAATCGAATAAATTAAATTAAAGAATCATAAGTTATCTAGTGTTACTTTTACCGATTATGAATAGGTTTATATTAACTGAATTTTAAAATCATAAGATAATTGCTTTATTAAAAAAATAGAATAGGTAATTTATATATTTTAAGCTAAAGCTTGCACTAGCTGTACTACTAATATTTAGAAAAACGGATTAAACGTGCTGTTCCTAATAAATAAAATAAAAAATAAATATAAATTTTCTTAATTAATTAGCAAACTTCAAATCAAATCTAATAAGATAAGTTAACCGAAAAGTTATATTATTATAAATGCAGTATAATTTAAATTAATAATAACATTAAAACATGTAATAAAAATGTGCTTTCACCAGCACAATGCCTCTAATGCAATAAAAGATTAAAGATTAAAACTCACATTTTGACCGGTAAATTCCTACACGAAACACGAGCTATTTCCTTCACAACTGTTACAGGAACTTCACAGCACACAAAACGTACAACATCAAAATGTTTACTATGCGCACTCCACAAATAGTGTAACAATGTCGATTATAATAACGTAACAATAACAATAGCGGAGCTTTCAAAACACGTCCAAGCTTAGCCGTAGGTACCACCACCATGGGCGCGCGGCAAAAGCTCAGCATTTTGAGATGCATGGTGTTTTTGTCCGGTGCAAGAGAGAGACGGAAGTAAAGCAACGTAAAAGCTTTCGGGCCTCTTCGTGCTTTGTCGTTTATCGCCTGTTGAGTTCAAAGGTTAGGAAAGTGTGGACGAGACGATTTGATAAAAAAAATCGATTAACTGTAACATAAAGAATTCTATATGGATAAATACTCGAAATGTTACAAGCGAAAGTTTTATTGATCAATTAATTTACTTGTCACATTATACCAGTACTACAATAAACTGAACTAGAAGGTAGAAACAGAATTATACTTAGGTTAGTACGTACATTATAATGAAAAAAATAATATACAAATATAAATTAAAATATAAGAAAACATTTTAAACGTAAAACCACAAAGTATTCATAAATAAATAGCATAATATTTATAATTTGCACCTACACATCGTCATATCATAATTCATCTACATAATAAAGGAGCCTATTATATGCACCGGTCAAATATTAAACTCCGTCACGTCTATTCTAAACACCCCCGCTAACACCCCATTGTGTTTCCCAATTGTGCATCATAATGTAATTTTGGAGGGTCGACCAAACATTTGAAAAGCAATCTTATTCATATTGGGTTTTGGCACATTAATGCTTAGGTAGATTTAAAATAACCAGCTACCATATATTGTTCGGAATTTACCATCGTGATATATGTAATTAGCTTTAGAGTTTACCATGAAAATAAATTATAATGTTAATATGAAATCTAAACAAAATTCATTAGAAGATGAATAAGTATCTCCCTAAGAAAATTTAAAAGCAATCCTCATTTTTAACGTTATTTACTTATTAAGAAAATTTTTAAACCCAAAAAATATTAAACTATTGACAGCCATGTTCTTATAAATTATCAAGTCTTGTCTAATTAAACCCCGTAACATTATGGACATAGAGACACGATAAAGATATTGAACCATTCATCAAACTAGAACTATTTTAGATTCCAACATTAAACCGTACAAATGCCGTCAGGAAACCAATATAAATCACAATGAAACTATCCCATTGTCCGGGCTGGTCCATAGTAGTCCCACGGTCGCAAGATGTTGAATGGCGGCACAGATGGGGGCGGCTCGCCATAGCCCGAATGTCCCATACTTTCCTATTATTCCTTGGTAGCCATAACGACTCACACGTTACGTCATCGTTCCGGAAATTGTTCCTTATACATATGAATGGATTTATTATTTTTGGACGGCCAGTGACGTATGGACTGTATTTCAATGATGTTTGTTTGTGGTTAGGGAAATGATTAGGTGTGATATAAAAATCAATTTAAATAAATATTACGTAGCATTTAGTTAGTTTAATACTAGTGAAATGATATTTCATTTTTGTGGGATAAAGTTCCAAATAACCTTCCATCTAGTACTCTAACTAATAAATATATCGATAATATTAAGTATTTGGATGGTGGTGGATGGCGAGCAAATAGCTGGTACCAATTAGGTAAATTATAATCAGTGTAGAAGTGCTACTTAAGTTGAGTTTGTATAACACAATACCGACAAACCTCTACTGGTTATGCAAAAAAAAAACGAACAACCATTCCACAAATCCTAAATGTCTACAGCTCAAAGGTGGGCCACCAGGCGTTTCCTCGAAACTCACACCATTACCATCGCCATACGTACTCTATGAACGGCGTCGGCAGATCAACACAAACACTATCGATGCGCGTGCGCTTGCCTCGTAATGTTTACGTGACCGACAGCTGTCATAATAACAGTAGCCGCGTATGATTTGCTTACTGCGCTCCCGTCACTCAGAAACGGTTTTAGCTTAGTAATAAGGTATGACTATGAATCGTTTTGTACAAGTAGAAGTACATGCTAGGCAAATGACACAGAGTGTATGTATTGATTCAGTTTGAATAGTGACATTTATCCTCCCTAAGTTTTAAGCTCGTAATTCAGAGCAAATGGTTAGTAACTAATGCAACGAGATAAGTTGAATGACCTTCAGCGGAAGTATGTACATTATTTTCTAAGCTTACTTGTCAAGAGCGCCTAAGGAATTTTAAAAAATTTAGAAATTCAACTAGCCTCTTGGTTAAGTAGTATGAATCTATTTAGTCATCTACTTACTAGGTACAAATAATTTTATTTTAAGAATTTTTTGAGTTTTAGTGTGTTAAATCAGTATTTAAATGAGTTTAGTGTTAAAGGATCTTATATTGACCATTCATTTCTCCGTGTCAGTAAAGGTACATTTTGATGCGTTCAAAATGTGTCGTCACATTATAGTCAATTAAGTATTGTAATAACAGCATCCTGTAAGACCACGATGGGTCCATAAAGTAATCAGGAAGTGAAACCGGAAGCTCAGGCTTTTAAATGCAATAGTCTGCTAGTAAGCAAAGGACTTAGTGTTATGAATCCTTATCCTTACTTCCTTACTAATATTATAAATCCGAAAGTAACTCTGTCTGTCTATCTGTCTGTCTGTCTGTCTGTTACACTTTCACGCATAGAGTACTGGACCGATTAAAATGAAATTTGGTACAAATATAGTCCATAGCCTAGAAAAGGTTATAGGCTACTTTTTAACCGACTGCGCTATAAGGAAGTAATGTTTTACCCGTTAAACGCCACTTCACGGACGAAGTCGCGGGCGGAAAGCTAGTAATAAATAAAGCTTTATAATCATGGTTATAAAATACATAATGTTAATACACACATTTAGTTATGACCTAACCTTGTTTTGAAATACGTTCCAGAATAGGTACATAATAATATTTGATTTTAGTTGCCAAAGTTGTATAAACTACAGCAGGATTTGGCCTACCTTATAACTTTGATATTTATAAATTAAATTGCATTCCCTTATTGAATATGCTTTATCCGTAACACAAGCGTAAAACTTTTTTCATTGTATACGATTACTAGTGACTCGCCCTCGCTTCGCTTCAGTTTTATTCAACATAAAAACTTTCCTCTTAAATCCGTCCATCTATTTAATGAAAACTGAATCAAAATCCGTTGTGTAGTTTTAAAGATTTAAGCATTACGGACAGACAAACGCGGGAGGCTACTTTGCTTTGTACTATGTAGTGAATAAGTATACATAGTTACCTATGAGACCGCGTCTAATATTTTAATTTCTAAACTTCATTATCGTGTACCATTGATACCAAAATATAGCAACTGAATAAGTAAAAGTTCGAATTGCAAACTTTTTCGGACATTTACCATTTAGGAAATGGTAGATATTAGGTTTTACTGGAAGATCTTAGGATTTACTGCAGTTCGAGCTTTTACACTAACATATACCTAATAATAGGTAGGTAGTTACATAACGATTTCAGATTTCCACGCTTCATAATAACTTCACGCTTCACAGTTTGCAAGCTTAGCGAGTTGAAGGAAGGAAACTTTCATAGTGCTCTTCCGATAATTGGGTTATTTGTGAACCTTTGCCCCGGACGTTAATAGCCCCGTTTATCAGGCGGCTGCAGGAAGGCGGTTCACCGGCCGCTTAATGTAATCACAATGCATCGTCTGCAACGAGATATTGTAATGTAGTGGTTCTCAATCTTTTGGTGTTGGGTGAGAGATGTTCTTTATTGTGATCGGTTTTCAATCGTAAGTTCAGAGTGAAAATATAAGATACATATACGGTCGAATAAAGAAAACTTCTCCTTTGTTGAAGTCGGTTAAAAGTAGAGTCGACTTGAGAATCTCCTCGATTATTTGAAACTGAGGTTAAAAATTGGTTAAAATTGCAACATGCATGGATGATATCAATAGAGTGCAAGTATAGATGATTGTCTCTGTTTATTGTCTTAGATGTATAAGGGTTTAAGTATAAAATAGAATACATGATTTGAAAAAACTGTATTTAGATAGTAATAAAGAATTAAATTTTATCAAAAAATTACTGCATATACAACGGCCACTTCAGATGTTTCCAGGGACCACAACGGTCCACTGACCACATGTTAAGAAACATTCCCTGTAACGAGATACGACGCGTTTGGTGTATTACGTAATGGGCGCCCGATACTCGATTTATGGCATCGCTAATGAAATTATTATATCTCTTTTAAAGTGTAACAGCTTTCATTAGGAGTATGTTTTGTTTGTCATGTACCACTGTCTTTAAAATGGTGCAATATGACCGGAACAATTTCTAGAACTTCCTAAACTGACTATGTAAATGGAATAGCATTAATGTAAAAGTCAGTACCTACCTGACTACCACTATGAAAAGAGTTTCGTAAGTGAGATGTTGTGTAATAAATACAAAAAAAAGATAATTGAAGTCCGTACGAATTAATTATCACCATAACCAGTATTATCAAAATAAGGTCGACTATTCGACAAAGCCCAGTTCATTTTTACACAAATAAACTCTCGACTGCACAAGAGATCGCGAACGCCAGAATATTCGGTTTCCGAGGGCCGTCAAAGGGCGCTTTCATTATGCAACGAGTTCGAAGCCGCCCGCGCGGATATTGCGATCTAGAACGCAACTGTTAGGGCGGTGCTCCATTGACTATGGCACGTTATATAGTTGCAAAAGCCAGCGATGACACCCACAAGTTATATTTTTTTAATTTCTTGCTTCTAAATTGCTTATACGTAAGTATGTATGTATTTTCGGTGTACCTACCTAGTACATACTATCAGATGTTATTGAAAATCCGCTAAATCGAAATCCATGCAGATATAAAGTCTCGTATTTATGAAGAATGTCCCTATCAGATGGAAAAAATGTTGGCCAATCATCAGGGCTCATTATTTTTGTAGAGATATATATATATATATATATATATATATATATACAATGAACCGTCAGCAGTTCAATCATACACTGATTTATAATAGGTACATTCATCATCTTTCGCTTATAGTGGATCTATTACCGCATGCACCTACACCCTTCGTTCCACGGCCCTATCTCCACATTTAATCAGGTAGGTAAGTCAGCGCAGTGCCTTGCATGTTATAATTTGTAAAGTTCAAATCTTATAAAGGAAATATTTAAAGGAATAATTCGCGTGTATAACGATTCTTCCGAATATAAATAATTCAGAATTACATAAGTAAAGGGCATTCATTTTGAAACAATTAGCTTACTCAACCTGTTTATTAAATTCGAAGCATCTCTCTACCAAGCCAGATGTCAAGAGCTTTTTCGCAAATGTCAAATTGAGAGCATTGTTTGAACAAAAAGCTTGAGTAAGCCTTGCGTGAGCACATTAAAAAAGGGTAGATAAGACTTTTACACTCGTAAGCTAAGTGGTAGTCGATGATCGATCATAGGGGTATGAATGGCGTATTACGAAGAGTAGAAAATAAAAAGAGGGTTTACAAGCACTATGAAACCACTGTGGTTCCCAATATTCGAAATACAAGTGATGGTTATTGTGAACTTGCTAAGGAATCTGATCAATCAGTTATGTAATAGATTTTATTAACTTAATCCAGTTGATACGTCCAAAAGTATGAAGTTAGATATTTTCTATTCATTTTATCGCGTACACATCATACGCGTAAGTCTTATGTGATCCTAGTTACATACTAGTCCATAAACCATTGCTAACTACAAGTGACGAGGATATAGATTAGGTAATTACTTTCGTAAGTTGTCCAATACCCAAATAAGTTATATAAACCTGTATGTATAGTATATCCACAGGTGGCGAGTCTTTGTTTTGGTCCGTTCGTTGACCCTGGCGGTGGCGGCTGGCAGTCTACCGCACCCTTCGAGCATGCGCACATACCAGGCCACCAGGAAGTTAGGTTGGGGTTGCATCGGCTAAACGTTTGTGTAGGTAGTTGTGTGATGAGGTTTGTTTACATTCGGTTTTGTTTTGAATACGAGGCAGTGGGTTTTGGGCAACTTTTGCGTATTTTAAATTATAAATGCGCAAGTAACTACATAGAAATATGTTTATTTGCAAGACATATGGTAGATACAGTTGTTACTTTATATATGTATATATATAAAAGTGCGCACATTTCACCATTTTCGGAATGCATATTTTATGTCAAGTAGGTACCTCGAGAGAGTAGGCACTACCTGCTTAAGCACATGCTTACCGCATGTGTTTAGTAAATAGACAAATGCAATTAATGATAACCCTATAAAACTTATTTTAATGGACTCCACCAAAAATAAAGCAATACATTTCTTTAAACCTATCGATTGATAGGAAAGAGAGTTTAATACTTCACACTTCACAATAATTGCAAATGATTAAGTTACATTTATGTGACTAATACATTTTGTGTTTCATTTGAACAGTTAACGAGCACGCAAAGCATACCCACTTATTCTAACTTGCAACTAATTCCTTGACCACAAAACAAGCTCGTAAAATTAAATCTTCTCACGCACCTCAAGCGAGTTGCAACAAAACGTTGCGTTGCTAAATGCATCTAAATGCAACCGGCTCTTTGAAGCGCACAAAACAAGATGAAACTTACGATTTGAATACCCGCAAGGTATCGCTGTCTCAAATAGAACATTACATAAATTATCTCACCAGTCATCTTACAGGGGTCAACGGAGTGGTAAAGAAATATATATTACACAACGTCACATACATTGATGTGATTCCTTGCTAAGTAGCTTGCAAGACCTAACGATGTTGTGAGTTCTGTATGCGTTAACCGGAACACACAAAATATCACACCAAATGACGGTAGTAATTAAACGCACTTATGAAGACACCTGTCAACTTTAGTCTTACCCGTGACCACGAGCGCTGTAAAGAGCTCGAAACGTCGGATCTCTAAATAATGTTTGGAATACCAATATACGCGAGTTTAATCCGTAAAATTCGTTTTATTTCAAATGTGAAGCACTTGTGTTTAGGAGTGAATAGGATGTTTCTCCGTACAAGACGATACCAACCATTATACTCAGACAAAGAACAAACACCGATGTCCCTCACACAAATCTTTCACCCGAGTGTAATGGAACCCACGATTCTTAGAAAAACTGTTACCACTAACTATTCAGTTCTATAAACTTAATCCCCATGATATGACACGTTAGGGTACACCAAAAAGATCATCATCGAAAACAACCTCTTTCTTTTGTCGAATAAAAACGGATCTAATCATATATAACCACGAATGGTCTTGGTAGATGACCACAAAGTAAGTAATTCGTCTCAGACCTACTCTGTTCGGGAAGATCGCTCCAAACAAAAGTTTTTACGATTTCACAGCTGCGCCGCTCATGCAAATTGTGCAACTTTACACAGCATTGTTCGGTTCTCGGTATGAACTGCAATTTTTCCAAAGAAATAAGTAGACGCGGTCAACTTCAAGGAATAAGCGAAAGAAATTTTATTATTGTTTTACGTATGTAGGTATACTAAACTTATAACAGCTTGCAATTAGTCAATTTAGCTAGAATACTTATAAACAACATGGTTTGGTAAGTGTCAATTTACAACCGGAGGTATGGGCGTCATTTATGTTTAAGTTATAACTATACTTATTCTATCAACACCATTCGTTGAACATAATAATTCTATTAACTAAATAAAGACTCGATCACACGACTTAATAAAAGGACCACGAAAACCATGAGAAAACTATCTCCAAATTGACATTAATTGCCGGCAAATAAGACGAGATTTCTCGCAGTCGGTTGAGTTAAATAAATTTTTCACCGCCCTCCGGCAGTCTGCTTGTAAAATAAAAGCAAAGATTTAATTCTCCGAGCCCATAGCGAGTGTGAGCGAGATTAATTAGATCCCTTCCCGTGATAGTCATGGTGCTTACCCCCACCACGGAGCGAGGGGAGATCCCCATTCATTAGCGACATTACGTACTAACGATACGGGTCCCTATTTGAGTGCACTAAAGTTGAAAATCTCTTCGATCCCACTTAACGTTTTGAGCTTCCTTTGTTTCGAAATTCCAGGAGTAGGCTCTGTACAGTACCTGTTTGTTACAGACTATTTTGAATACTATCCAATTTATATGGAAATCGTATTGAATGAGAATTTAAACTGATGCAATAGGTTTACTGTTGTTTAATGATTACCATCGGTATAACGACTTACCTTATAAAAAAAAACTAATTGATCCTCTCAACACTAACTTAATGTGTAAATTAGTCACAATTACAACTAACCGTAGTCACAGTACACATACACTTAGTAGGTACACAATCAATTAAGTTATCAAGAAATCAAGTCAGCTTCTCGATAAAGCCAAGACTACACTGGGACAATGTCAAGTTTCGCGATTATAAGCCGGAGACAGCCTTGAACCGCGAGATTATGTAAATTATACACTTGAGACGATTATAAGTAAATTTGCGCGTTTGTACACGTTTATGGAGACATCACAACTATTTTAAGCATGATTAAAAGACAATGATTCCGATGCAGCGAGACGGTGATGTCATTGTATATTTTATGATGACTGCTATGACCACTTGACATGGTTTGTATGCTAAGTCAAGGTAGACCTATGTTGCATTGTTTTACATTAATGACCTGTTTGATAATTTTAGACCATTATTAAGTATACAGGATTGTGGTACGGAATCATTAAATACTTACGAGCACGTGATTTGCCTAGATAGTGCACTCCAAGGAGGTGCTAGACATTTTTGGAATAATTATGTGTATATTAGTACCGTCTATAAAATCTCTTAATCCAAACGTATCCATCTAGCGTACATGGAATTTAATGGAAATACAATCGCAGTTATTTCTGGAGCTAAAAGGTCTCAATCTTAATGCCGCTCAACCAGAGATGTAATTAACGCGACAATTGTGGGATCATCGAAGCCGCTAACGTCATCTCATTGTCACCAGCTATTCTTGGCTTCTAGTCTGCATTAAGCTTCGATCGGTACTATGTGGCACAGTTAATTAATAAAGGTCAAATACGCAGAAGTATTTATGACTGACTGTAAGTTCAAGAATAGCTATCGTTAGCAGTTAGAAATATTGATATGACAACAATTTTCACCAAGTCAGGTTTAGAGTAGGTACATATTCATGTGTTCCTGTTCTTTCAAAAAAATATCAAAGAATAAACGTAGCAGTAGTCATTACATAGTACTAACAAAAATTTTATGCAACGTATTTGCTACACTTTCTTCTATGCCAACGTACATTTCTCTCAAACTTTTACTCTGGTAGAGTGCTAAAAGAAGCTCCAAGATGGAAACATTTTAGATCAAGAATTACGAATCTAAATATAAAAAGGCTTATAGCTAAATTTGTTTTCATTCGTGCTAGTTCCAATGATTCAGACGATAAACTGTTTTTCCTCCGTGAGATTGCTAACTTACCCTTCGTTGCCGGCGGGTGCTCCCGATCGACAGACAGACGAGGTTATATAATAAGAGATGGGAGATAAAGTTGCAGTGCACTCGACTATTCGAAGGGAAACGTATTGTGCTCGTTCGTCTTCACTAGTTTTTCAATATTCAATGCACAGGCACGCAATTGGATGCTGCAATTTTGATCGCAAGTCACTGAGTAATGGATAATGTACTTTTACTTTTTATACCAATTAAAGCCTATCCTTATCAGCAGTTAGGAATGAAGTTTATTCACAGCAATTTTCTGTAGTAAAGTTAGAATGTTTATTTTACAACTTTTTCTCGTAGGTAAATAATACAAAAATATAAGAATATTTTATTAACAATAATTGTTATTAAAATATTCTTATATTTTACACAATTATTGTGTTCTGTGTTTGAATGCTTGATAATAATTCAACAGATAAAACTCGCGTATGAAAATATAAGGTTGTTGTACATTATTATTTGAGTCTATCTCTACCATGCTCTCGATATAGTCAATTTACGAAAGAGTGTTTGACAGTTGCACCCAGCGACACAAGATATTCGCTAATGATATAAACATTCACTCGCAACTTGAATCGATTGGTTGCGCAAGCGCCACATGCCTCTTTATGAAGCGGCCCTGAGCCTGACCGCTATTTTGAATGCGATCCACACAATCGATTGATTTTTTACAGATGTAATAGAAGTAGTCAACAATGGTAATTTGAGGATGGGGTTTGGAACGCCCTGTAACCATTAGCTATATTGATGATCTGCTCTGAATTCAGAACCTTGATTTTAAACTACGGCAATCGTCGTTCCAAAATCAAGGTGGAGGTCTTGAAAAAAGTAAATTTTAGTTTATTGGAGGTAATAAAAATTATTAATAAGTACTCATTTAACACCAACTCTGTAAATTATTTTGTGTTTATAAATGTACTTACATACTTACACTCATTCATCACATTTAATCCAATAAATTATTATCTGAAAAACGATAAAATTTTGCTTCCGATATG
Organism: Maruca vitrata; assembly: GCA_039566165.1. Classification (NCBI taxonomy): domain Eukaryota; kingdom Metazoa; phylum Arthropoda; class Insecta; order Lepidoptera; family Crambidae; genus Maruca; species Maruca vitrata. The sequence continues at coordinate 11,182,205 of CM076920.1, read as the reverse complement.
ATCTAGACAAGCAATCAATTATCTCATCTGTTTATAAAATCTTTGTAAACCTACACGTCTTATTTTCCTACAATGCTTCTACATTTCATTCCTCAGCTGTCCACGTTGAGTTATATTCGAAGGCACGAAGAAAACAAACGGTCATAAATTCTTATTGTCCGTCTGTAAAATGTAGTCATATTTACAACAAGCAACCAGCAATACGCTACACCTTACTGCCACCATAAACAAGGAATGAGACGCTTATGTAAGCGTTAACATTCAAATAGTTGTACAATTAATGTCAGAGCTGTGAAAGATCATAATCATAACAGAATACGACTTCACACTTAAATGTTCCAGGGAACAAGCTCAACAGTAACGAAGATGTATTTCACAGAACAAAAACCTCTGTTAGTTTTCTACGAAATAAATCTCCCTTTTACGCCTGTTCATTTAAACTTATAGTCACACATTTAAATTTATAGTCTTACCTATTTATGTGACCTTAAATATTTAATTATTAATTTGTAAAACCGAATTTCCTATAGCTTACCTATAGATTTTGCAAATAAAAAGCTTCATTGTGAAATGTTTTTGAGATGTTAGACCTCTTATAAATTTTGGGTTTGAAAAATAAATAATAAAAGCGGTGTTAACATCATATGCATTTCTATATTTGCTTTATTACGACTAAGTTTACAGGCGGGAAGCCAGTCGAAATATAAAAGGCTCACACGGCTCCAAAATAAGCTGATAGCTCTATAGAACAGCCAATTACAAAGCATGGCGAGGAAAGCTCCTAAACCGACCATTCTGAGGGAGGCAAATGAGGTCTTCCAATTGACGCCCCGAGCCAAAAGGGTCTTGTTTTGTCATCCCTAGAATTGCCTCATTTAAATTCTTATTGGTCATTATGTACCCTAGCATAATAAGGTAATCCCTATCTTTCGTCGTATCGGATGCCATGACAACAATAACAACTTGTTCTTAACATCTGGATTTAGTGCCATTTTCTATGTATAGATTACCTAACTGTTTATACATTTTTAACTGTCATGGTTACACACATTGGAAATCTATAAATGTCCGGGATATTTTCAATGTTCTTTTGTTTTAAAGAACTGCCGATATTTTGGCACTGCTGCAGTTCACTTGTGATCATGGCGTTTGCAACGTGCCGAAATATTGGGAGCTCATTAAAGCAAAACAACATGATATATATCCCGGACATTTTCAGATTTCTAATGTTCGTTTTTCTAACTGTAATTTTTGCACATTATGCAAAAATGTGTATGCACAGAGAGAGCTTTCATCCTCTCCCCATTGTTCTTTGTCTCGAAAACAAGAAAATACTCACATGCACCAGTCTTGCATGCAATGCATTAATTAAATGCAGTTTGAATCTATAGATACCCAACCATATATCCATAGAACAACCATGAATACTTAGCGTACAGCGACAATATGAATATGAATAGGTAAATAACGAATCGATAACTATGCGAACTGCTAATAAAAATAACTTCAGTCATTATTTTTGCTATTAAAGTAACTCATTTGCTAAATACCTTAGATTGTTTGATGTCTCAAGATATTTTCTTGCTTTTATTAAGAAGTTACAAAGTATCAGTCGAAAGCCTATCTTAACCACATATTGCAAGCACGTACATCGAAGCTAGATTAAGGCCTAGGTATTACCTAGGCATGTAATTATATCAGCATGCGGTTACGCTCAGGCCGATGGACTGCGATTTCTGACCGTATCAAACGACCTCACATTTACTTACCTTCATAATTACCTATAGCTGTAAAAGTAGACAGTAATTACTAGGTCTCCTTTATCAAGCGAAAAGGCTAAACAAAACACAAGATACAAAGTACACAATGCTTACGCTTTCATTTTCCTGTGACGAAAATTACTGGCAGAGTAGTTCCATTGTACCCATTCAGAAAAGTCCTATTGTAAAGACGGCCACTCACTGCCTCGTCACTCGAACGTCCAAAAACTCTTTGTATCTGAATACACTTGTCCGATTTAAAAAAACACGCGCGGGCCTGGCGACTTTTAACACGTTTTTAATCAGTTAGATTAAAAAGAAAAATATTCGCGGTCCGAATCGGTCGTGCGAACGCGCGATCAACTCCGAAGCCCGACGCCAACTCGTAGATGGCACGCCGGTGGTTTCGTACACAGCCATAGCTACGACCACGGGGCCCATTGTACCGCCTCTGCCAGACACGCCAACCCTCCCATAGTAAAATCCATGGCTCTATTTCCCCCTTCCCCATTCAAAGAGTATGCATTTCGCGGGGATTCTTTTCTTAAATTGAAGATTTAAAAAGTTCCATTGCTCAATGCTTTTTTTTCTTAATGACCGATTTCAAATCAAACTACTTGGTGGGCGATATACGTGGGATAGGCACTACTCGTTTGTAAAAGTCTCTCGTGGGCGTCGGAAATACGCCCTTGCATAACTTCTAATATTTTTATATGCAGTTATCGGCATATAGAGAGTATTGTTTGTTTGTCAACACACAGACTGCCGTTATTTGTCCGCAATTAACATACGAATGTTCTACTTACAATGCGCCAGACTAAAAATACTCGCTGATTACTACGCGACCTAGAAATCAGTAGTGAAAGTGCTAATGTCATTCACTACCTATTAAGATGATAGGTTTGTATCTATGTATACTAAGATAGACGCATCCCTCCCACGGGCTCCCATTAATTGTGTTCGTGATGTGGCATAATACAGAATGCTTGTACTATAGATTTTATATAACATGATATAAGGGCACTAAACGCAGTCTCACGTAGTTTATTTGTACTGATTATTGTACTTGCTAATATCTGTACGTAGATTAAATGCTTATAAAATACCTTCAACTATAAAATTACACAAAAATAATAAATTTATATAATGTCACGTACCTACTTCATTCATTCGCTATAATAATTATGTATTATGCAATAATTTGTTTTCAACGTTTATGAATAAATTATTTTTTAATATTTTATATAATAAATATTTCTTTTGTTGATACCCCTCTCTAATCTTGATCGTTGATCTAAGTACCTAAATAACTTCTAATATTATAGAAAATTTATGTAGGTACTAAGATATTTTTATCAGTAATGTGATTGATTGTTATATACAATTGATTCATAAATAAGTAGCTTAATTTAGAATAGGTTGAAAAAAAGAATAGGTCAGCACAATAGCAACACCATACCAATTTTGGTTTGAATTTTACTAACTTATTCATATCAGAAACTTTGTTTCTGATATGTGTCTAGAATATCAATGTACTCGTACTTGGAATAAATTTGACACATCGTATATACAGCTGTGTCGTATAAAATTATTAAGAATAACAGATTATTAATATGCACTATAATCACTATTTTGGTATGCATATAAACCTACTATAGAGTTAGTGTTGCAATAACGTGAAAATTATATTGTCTACAAAAATAAAACATAGTTCATTTCGGAACCGGAATCCATAGTGTAAGTAATAATAAATCTTAAAAAACTATGTTATTACCTATACAATTTAGATGTAGGTAGGACAAACAATTGAGACCATATCGTGCATAGTGATTATACACGATAGCAGTGTCTTTAATCAGATGAACGCGACATAGTTTGCTACACCATTTGTTTTTTATTTTTTGTGTTGCGGTCTGCAGCCGTAAAAGCTCTGCAAATATGCATATTTTGGCTCTTACCTATCTCAAAAGCTCAGTTGACATTGGCCCCCGCTCAATCGTTGAGCTTGCCCATTAGTTGCAGCGGAGGGGAGCATCAAAACACGGGGGCGACAAGGATGCAGCCGACATGCAGTTAAGAAACGTCTGAAGTTATGGGAGATAAAACAAATAATATCATAGATAATATTTATGAAAAAAAAATCGGATCCTGCAACCTCCTTTGGTAGATGTATTACAGTTTTATAATATAATAATATAGAGGTTTTTATATTAATACTATACAGTTATTTGTGTATATTTAAATAGATTATGTGTTACTTCATAATACATATTTAGATTATGCATAGCATGCATTCATGTAGATCTCTATTCTTTTGTATTGAACTTGGCTCTCTTTTTTTTCATTAATGTTTTATGATGGCATAAATGAAAATCTCTGTAGCCAATTAGATTAAAGATATAGCCCAGCTGTATATGTACAAAATATTAAATTGTCGAATACTAATTGAATATTTACTTACTTAGAAAAAACAGTGATTCAGTTGGTTAGCTAGTGGCCAAAAATATTAAACGACACGTCCACATAAGACGCCCTAGTTATACTCTATGTAGAGCTCCGCCATTGCATTTCCTTGCACCGTACTCATTCCGCACGTATCGACCCGGGGCACACGCCACACCCTTAGTCGCCTCGAATTACAACAGTTATTTGTAAACACCGCTTCGAAACAGGGGAATACCTTGTCTGAATACAAACGGATGACACTGGACGAGCATGCCATTTGTGAGTGGTAAGTTTAAACTAGAATTTTGCATATGGATCCGTGTAGAGTCTGAATTTATGCACGGGAAAGGATATTTGCATCGTCAGTTGAAAGGTTCACTTTCAAACTAAGTGATGGCAAATATGTGAGAAGATAAGAGGTATAGAATATAGGTTTATGGAATGCAAATTAAAAAATAATAAAGAATTCCTATTTCACTCTGTCTTTGTATAATTTCATTCATTTTCGACTGGCTTGGCGTGGTTAGTGACACTGGCTGGCGGTTCCAAGAGTCGTGGGTTCGATTCCCACTCGGGACAAATTATATTTGTGGTGTTTGTTCCGTGTCTGGGTGTGATTATGTATTTAAGTATGTATTTACAAATATATATGTATGTATATCAGTCTCTGACGCCCATACTACAAGCTCTGCTTAGTTTGGTGTCAGATCACCGTGTGTGAAAATGTCCCAGATATTTATTTATTTATTTTAAAGTATCATCAATAAATCGTTGAATTTCGACTGTTTAATTGCTACAAAAAAACACAATATTTTCCAATACATATCTAGCTAAGGACATAATACAATAGTACTATGTAATAATCACTACATATAACAACAATGAGTACCTACGCCCAGTCTCTGAATGTTGGGATCTAACTATACCACTTTAACTGGGTTAGGTGCACTATAATTCATTCTGACTATAACTATAAATCCATCATTAAACTGTGCTAAAATCGAATAACCGCCATTATCGATCAGAATACTCGTAAGTTATAACTGTTTCTAGCATTTGAATAACGCATAGAGTGAATACCTCAAATTCTCGATACGGATTCAAATTTATGTTGGTGCTATCTCAATTTATGAGATGAAGATCTGTTTACTGTAAAACTTCTAGTTGTGATATTATTTCTGAGATATTGGATTGACTTATTTTACCTCTTTGGTTAGCTACTAGCTAATTAACATTTCGTAGATTTGTATGAATGATCTCATAACTAATAAGGTAAAGGTACAATGTAAACATCTAATAGCTATTTAAAAAAGAGACTGTTTAAGTAATATTTGCCGGTCGTCTTTAATACCTACCGACTCATTTGATACAGGACCGCATTTTTTTCGTTTTGAAAAGTAAAGAATATCTAACTTAAATCCTTACTAATATTATAAACGTAAGTAACGTAACTCTGTCTGTCTGTTACGCTTTCACGCATAGAGTACTGGACCGATTTAAATGAAATTTGGTACAGATATAGTCCAAAGCCTAGAAAAGGTTATAGGCTACTTTTTAACCTACTGCGCTATAAAGAAGTAATGTTTTATCCGTTAAACGTCTCTACGCGGACGAAGTCGCGGGCGGAAAGCTAGTCTGATATAATCGAATAGTTCATATTTGATGGTGGGGTAAAGCAAACAATAAAGGACATTTTGTAAAAGTTTTAAATGCTTTAAGGGAGGCAATTGTCCAGCAGTAGGTCATTCCAGGCCCCGTAGACAAAGTAACAATGTCGATACGATAACGAAGTTCGAAAAGAACAAAATGTATGGGATTGACCACGTGATTTATCGCGTGTAATGTCAATCCCATACATTTTGTTCTTTTCGAACTTTGTTATCGTTTCGATATTGTTACTTTGTCTAAGCCTCCAAGCTAGATAAAAAAATTTAGAAAAACTAGTGCACGTATTTGCTCTACAAGAAACATTTATCCATCTACAACTGCCTGCCATAAACCGGTCACACAGCGGCGTTATTATTTCATAGCGCAGCACGTCTGTCAGACACTGACACCGTTGTTAGGCGCCGGCGCACTCAATTTATTCCACTTCGCCACGGTATATCCAATCAAAGAAAAAATGCCATCCGACATCGCGAATCGGTGTCATTGACAACTAATATTTGGCTGCTTTGAACCGCGCCGACTTTAATTAAGGTTGCTGGCCTGGCTACTCTATAGATGAGTAGAGTTGGTAAGAAGCTATAGGTTTATTCTAATGGAGATATGGCAGCGTTATTATCCGTGCAGTTTTATATCTTGTATACGTTACGATACCCATCAATTTAGGACTGAGTTAAAAAAATTGTTTAGTTTGATTTATTAATAATATCAATACCTATGTTTGTTAACAATAATGAATTCAAAAATATTCGAATGTATTCGTAGTAGTCGTAAATATTTTGAAACATTCTGTACCTGGTATTCAAGTACCTGGTGACACACACATTCTTTTGATGACATTATTTTAATATACACGAATTTCCATCAAGCCAAAGGAGAATGTGGTGAATACATTCTCCTTTAGAAGATTCTCCTCACTCTAACTTTAAAGTGTAAAAAAAAACCCACAAACAAAGGGCTTACAGCTTTCACGCCACATGTGTGGCCCATTTCATCCACAATCTCAACTAAATAACACATTGAGAAATGAAAACCGGCTCCAAACGTGAATAGAAGACGAGTGGGTAAGTCAACACAAAACATTTCATACAAACACTTCCGTGCCAAAAAAAGATACAAACTTTGACCTACTTACCCCTCAGGAGGTTTGTATCTTCCCCCTTGAATGTTATAAACAGATATTACATAATTACAAGATAACAATCTTTATGACATGAAAACACGACATACCTTCGTATTTACAGTAGGAATTCATATTAAGTGATCTACAGTAATTTGTAGATCATTTAATATAAATATCATCATAATTTTCAAGTTTCAAGTTAATTAAATTGTTGTTCCTTTCATACAAATAATACTTATTTTTAAATAAAAGGAACTACAATTTAATTGACTTTCCAAAAGCGATGTTGGCTTAACTAACACTCAGCAGTCTTGCTAGTAGTAGTAATAGTAGCTTATTTGATAGTTGACCTTAATTGCAAAGACGTAGCCGTCAGGTCACCATCGATCGAAGAGTGCATCTACTGCCTTTAATTTTGTTGCTAGCCCTACTAATCCAAAAGCTTTGCAGCTTTAAGAAATATACAAAAAAAAATTAAAATGTAGGTACCTCAGGTACAATTTATAAGACAAGTTTGATGATCCCACAGACAAACTATGCAAATAGTTTTGTGGGACTACGGTTTTAATTTTAAGTTAAACATTGTTTGTTTTTAATAAATTCTTTAAATAATAAATCTTCTTATAAATAAAAATGAATTGCTGTTCGTTAGTCTGACTAAAACTCGAGAACGCCGATTTAGGTAATTTTGGTTTTAAAATGTTTGTCGTAGTCCAGGGAAGGTTTATAGTATTGGCGGTATGAAATTTGCCGGGACCACTAGTAATATAATATATTTAAACCATGTATTACTTTAGGGAGTCTGTTTCTTATCCGAAAATCGTTTGTCCGAAAATCAAAATCCCTAACACGTTTGCTATAATCATCAAAATCCATAATGTTCGAATGTACGAAATTTCATAATCCCTAATTGTCTTTAATTCTAATCATTTTTTGTCATAATATCGAGTTCTATAATAATCAAATCTCCTAAAATTACTTGCTATAAAGTTAAATGCCCGAAGTGTTACATAGTATAATGTTCGTTACTACGAATGGAGCTTTATCATAATATTATTAGTCCGAATTATGAATGATTATTTATAATTTTGTTTTATTCAAAAAATGTTTGGCGAAAAAATGATTTCGTCAAATCATCATTTTATAAATGACTGTCTTTTTCACCAAATGATGAACAGTAAAATTTTCATTTTACAAATAATTATTTTGCAAAATGAATATTTAACAACTGAGTTATCATACCAAACTACTATTGGTCTAAAAAGTTTGATAAAATGTTTTATTTGGCAAATGTTTCTTTTATTAATCGATCTGATAATAGATATGGTACGGGTCAAATTAAAACACAATATTTGGAAAATCATTATTTTGATAAATTTGGTTAGGTAAGGTTAGAATTTTGGTTAGGTTAGGTTAGAACTGGTGACCATAAAACGCGCGAGCCGAGCGAGCGAAGCGAGCGTGCCGCGGCAGCGGCCGGCGAAGCGCCAGAAAATATTTACTACTGTTTAATTTCTATGTAACAGTGGATACACAAATAAAAATAAATATATTTATATATACCGATGTTCGTCACACATAATAAGTCAGTTTTTGTAAGATGGTACTGTTGTTAAATGTCTCGTTTGCCAAATGAATATTTAGGATTTGTAACAAATTATAGAATAGCATTGTGCATTTCACATATTATGGATTGTAATATTTATTGCAAAACATTTTAGGACCTTTAGTAAGTACTTTCGGACTTATGACGTTTATGGAAAAGCCTTTTATGTCTTTTAAACTTTATAGATTGTGATATTTATGGCAAAAGATTTTAGGGTAAACAATATTTAGGGATTTCGATTTTAGGGCAAGTGATATTATGATAAATGTAGTTAGGGATAATGATCATTCGGGCAAATGATGATTCGGACATAAAACATTATGAGATGTAAAATTATGGATAAAAATTTTATGAGATGAAATAGAGAACCATTACTTTACCTACCTATATCTTTAGAAAATGCTTAATTGTTCCTCGATGAAATCTAATTTCTGTTTAAACAACCTGTCAGACACTCCCCAACACCAAATCATTATTCTTGTTTATTTGTGACGCCCCTATCAGTAAGTAACAATTGTGTTCATTGTTAAATAAGAAGCTATGTTATTTTTAAATTGTTTCGAGTCATAACTAACGACATTTGTATAAAATATCTAAGTGACATTAGGAAAAAGTTGCCGTACCGTAAGCAATAGGTTAGGTAGGTAAGCATGAAATTAAAAAAGAACTTAAATAAGCAATATTCGTCTTGCATTAAAAAAGCTTCGCTAAGCTTTCCGTTTTGGAGGAAACTACCTAAAACTAGGTGTTTTTGGATTTAAAATGTTTGGAGATTCTGATACAGACGGAGTAAGATGTTCTGTATCGCTCAAACTACTCATGTACTTGGCATCTTTCTCTAACATTCGAGGAAAGTACACAAATACCTAGATCAGAAAGTCCACCGTTACCGACCGTCAGCAAGTGCAGTGCGCGGTGAGAGTTGCCACCGAGCCGTCCACCACTTTATATGGAATGCATCGCCACCAACAAATTGCTACCCGTGTTAGTGCCTTGTTCAGACCAAATGGTTTTCACTTAGCCACTGATACGCCATCGAGCATGCGAAAACATTTTGTTGTGAGTTCTTCACGTAAAATTCGCGGAACCTTTTGAACCATATATTAATAACCCGTAATGAAACTTTCGACGTCGCTAAACGAGATTAATTTATTACAAAATAACATATTTCGCGGAGAGAAACCTGTCCAAATATAATTTACCCGAATTGGAGATATAGATACCTCAGTACCTACCTATCTAAGTTTCTTGAAACTCAATCTTCCTTCACATAACAGTTCCAAAGAGGCAAAGGAGTTTCAATAAGCTGTCTTAGTTCTAGAGTTAGGTACCTACTAGAAGAATGTATGCACCTATTGATTGTAGATTTTATTGAAATTCTCAAATCGTTGGGTCTACCATCTGTTGTGCAGTAGGTGTCGATGTCAAGGCCTACGGGCGCAAGATCAATGGATCCCGGTGGGCGTCCATTCATTCGCTCACGAACTCACTTTTGTGTCTCGACGGTTTAGGGCTATCGGCAAAATGGAGTTATTAATTAAATGTATGAAAAATAAAGTCGAGTTAGTCGTATGCACATGTATTGTATAACATATAGCTGCCCTAAAAGTTTTCGTCAGAGCTTTCGATATCGATATCCTATATCACTCACCTTTTTAACTTAGTTTTTTTTTATATTATGTAACTATCAATGAAATATGTAATGTATTTCTTTGGCGATTTCTCAGTCGCCAATTCAGAAGAACATATTTTGCAAGTGCCACGATCACGGATCAACTAGTCTAGTGTATGTATTAAGTCGTTTCCTATATTGTTCCAATAAGAATCTTCCACGGAACACTGATTATTGTACCATAAAAGCTTACCTAAGCTTACATAGATGCTTATGCTTACTTGTATGCAGGAAGTATCTGCATTCCGAGGAATAAATACAATAAAATTACTTAAGTCAGTTACTTTTTATACCTACAGTTGCAGCCCTAAGCGTCCCTTCACGTCTCTCTTTACAGTTCTAAAGGCTCTGTCGATTGTGTCAAATGTTGAATTATTCATACTCATGCACCAATTAAACCCTAGACGCCCGAACAAAATCATGTTTGGATTAGGTATTTTAAAACGCCTTACAAGGCGTCCCCGAATCGAAATAAGGTAATAAGCTCTTAAAATTATTTACCTAATAGGTACATAGTTAAGAATGTAAATAGTTAGGTAGGGTGACACTTCAAGCGTGTTTATTACCTATACAAAAAAATGGGATTGTATTGGTTTCAATAAACAAATCAAACATTTCAATGAGTACCTAGGTATAGATTACCAATAGATCCATCTCATCGAGGGACTCGGATATTCCTTAAAATAAATAAAAAAAAGGCAATAAGGTCTTTGTGAACCATGCTGGCAAGTGGGGGTTATTAGACTTCACAAAACCTACATGTAGTACCTACTGCTAACAGAAATTACCAATACATAGGTATGTACATGTTTCGTAGGTTACAACACTGCGGACTTAAATATTCGGATAAAATATGTATTTAATACCTTTTAACAGACTTCAAAAAAGGAGGAGGTTCTCAATTCGTCAGAATCTATTCCCGCACCCAACCAGCTTCGGGAGACGATCGATATTCGATATCGACTTACCAGAGCCATCCTATGATTTACATCGGAAACGCTAAACGAAACCAGTAATAGAATCCTAAGTGGTATCTTGTAAATAAACGGAGGTCACCGAACTTGGCCCCGACCATTACCGGACGATATTCGAAATGCAACTGTGCCAGTCCTATTAATAGTGTTGTCAGAAATCGAACACGTGGTTTTGTAGTCCCGGGACAACTTGTTCATTCAATATTCAATCGTCATGTCACGTTTCTGTATTGGTGTTCCCAATCTGTTTCTATGTTTATCGTCAAATACCCGTATAGATAGGTACAACTTGAACTGGGCAACATAAATATTTCTGCTTCGGACGATAAACCGTAGGTTACCTTACGTTGTGATAATTTTGTTTTCGAATTAAAAAAGGTTTTTGTGTTTGTTATAAATGTTCTAATTTCTAGTACCTATTCAAGATCATATTATAACTTATTACTGCACTATGTAGGGACTTACGTAAACAATCCATCCTGCTAGTGAACCTATTACAATTCAAAACGATCATGATTTATTAATATAGTAAAAATAAAACATTCCATAGTTTTAAGAAAGTTTATTTGCTTTTAACTTTAAACATCCAAGAAGACAATCTTAGGGCTATCCACAGTCTCGCCTAAACAAATAAATAGTTCACAAATATATAGTCAAAAACTTTACTCTAATATCACTATTAATTTACAGAACTAAGCCCATTAAAAATATTCAAAAATGCCATAAAATAGACCTAAACATCATAAGGTGTTTAACAAATATTTGGTATAATGGATTCAATAAATAACCACCAATACATTGCAAACAATAAAGTTACTTATAAATGTATTTACAGATAATAATTAGACATGTCAAAATGAAACAAAGAGTAAACTCTAGCATAAACATTTGTTATTTACATCTGAGAATCAATTGCAAGAAGTGCTAGAACTTTCCTTCGGTAATAAAAAGTGTTGAAAAAAATGATAGCAGGTAGGTAGTTAAGTTCATAAGCATAATTCACAATTATAAGATAACTTATTTTCCATTCAATTCTTTCACTCGTTCTCATGATAGTCATGTACATTAATTTGGTATTTCAAAGTCATAATAGTGTTAAAGCTAATTTCTGAGTATTGGAACGTTAACTTCATAATTTATGATGAAGTCTTTATACTTATATAAAACGTATAAAGTACTTAATTACACTATTCATTTAATACTAAAAGTATTAAATCATTTCGTTTGCTGAAACCTTCTCCAGAAACCGGGACATCAAGCAAAATATAATTACATACATGTAACGTTGTTACCAACCGGTTACAAAAACATTGTGATCTTACGTACTTCCCAAAAAATATCTCAAAACGTTTCACATGAAGCTATGATTTCTGTATATTCGTATTTGAATATTAAGCCGTACGCTGGGAATTTATTTTGAGCAATAGATAAACTACATACAATAGTAAGATAATATATTAAATGCTAGGTGCTTAATAGCACTATTCTGTAGCAAGCTAAAATCAATCTCCGACTTATACATACCTAGGTACTATTATATTTGAGACGTTAAAGTGTAGATCTCTTATCTGCCTTCAAAAATAAAGAATGTTCATCATTAAATTGGATTCTCTTAAATTTATGTCTGCATGTGTCTATTACAATAAATATTTCAAATTAATAATGTACTGGACGAAATAGCTAAGTCTATAGATCAATCAATCATATCTATTTTGTTTTTTTATTGAGTACATTCCAAAACAATCTAAGGCCTTCAAAAATAATGATCATAATTTTACTGGACTCTATTCCGTAATAAGCTCCAAAAATTACCTACTCATATAACTTTGGTGTTACTTTTTGCCTAACTACTGGGTCCTTGGTACATTAGTATTGCTACAGTTTAAAATTTTTATCCAAAATACTGACACTACATTTTTATCGCAAAAATATTGCTACAAAATCTCTAAAATTTGATCAGACTAAGTTTATTCATTAGTAAAATGTATTTTATTATCATCTCTTGGGATTATCATAATCAAAGCATCATGCTCAAAAAATCTTCAAAAAAATACAATTAGGTCGATTATTGTTCCCACTGTGAATATGGAAAAGACTAGGAGTTGATGAAGTGAAGCGAAAAATGTTCTGTAACAAAAACTGTATAACCTAATGGAAGACATTGGTTTTAATCGAGAGTGCAACTAGTGAAGGGATTTGTGAGATGAGAGAAATGTATTACATTGGAATGTTCATATAAAACGGTTTAAAATTGCTCTTACTCTAATTTCTAAATGGTAGGTATTTACTACTAAACACATGATGAATATGTGAACACAATAACTTACCATTCATAGACTTGTTTAACAACATCACTACGATTGCAGAAATAATAACATAGAGATATAGCGCTTAAATTAACATAATTACATAATTCAACCCGTTTAATTGAAGAATACTGTGATACAAAATTACTAACGTATGTGATAAAGTTAAAGCGTTTTATAAAGCTACAAATAAATAACACATTAAAATATTTAAATACAATAACTTAACATTAAAGCAGTCAACTTGGAAACGTATATAGGATTATAGCTAACAGTTTGGTGTCAGAAGATAAGTCTGCTACATGTACAGTAGGTCTAGGTACCACGCTAATTACAACGTGGATGAAACTGGCCATATAATAAATTATGCTGCCGTTTCCATTTTCGCGATTCTTTACCAATACGGCTAGTAGCTACAATAATAGAATCTATGGCACTAACTTCTAACTACACCACTTCTATCAATGTACCATAGTTCATTCAAACTCGAAGCACCTTAGTACCTTCGGGCGAGTCGCTACATGTAAGCCGGTTTCATCTTGTAAGCGCGTTTCCAAATCTCGCATAAGCACACGGTCGAGTGGAACCTGTAGAATATGGCTAGCGGCATCGATACGTGAGTGATGATGGTCCAAGCCCATAATCCGTAGAAATGCAACTGGACCGGATGGGATTCCGCTCGAGACTTCTCCAGAGTGTTGATAGCCCACATCGCAAGATTAGTTACAAGTAGGAACGTCACTATCTCTCTACCAGGCTTCTTCCTCAATTGCTCAGCTGTTTTCGCAGATCTTCTGCTAGCATCTAATATGAACATCGTCTGGCACGTCGTCTGAATCAGGGACGACAGAGCCGTCACCAGAATCAGTATCGTGTTCTTCTCTATAGTGAAATGGCCGCCGATGATCGTGAAAGTGCCATAGATGAACATGCCCGTCTGCGCTCCGACCAGAAGAATGTTGTCCAGCTCGAGGTTGCGATTGCCGTCATATTTCAGTTTTCTGACGCAGACCATGCCCGCTAAACTCGCTAGCGTCGTCATCGCGTAGAGAGCCAACTCGCAGACGTTCACTTCGACCACCGCTAAGGTAGCATAGTCCTTCTTCGATACGAGAACGAAGAAGAGGATCAGAGATATGATCGTGAGGACCAGGACTAGAATGCCGAAGAATAGGCCTTTATGGGCACGGGCGCAGTCGACGCTGTACAGATGCGGGGACTTCTTGTAGGCCAAGCCCTCGAGGATACGCGCTTTGGCTATGGCGGCAGCGATGTCCTTCGACGGGTACTTGGAGATGTTCTTCCACATGACGTAGAGTATGGCGGCGCAGATGAGCGAGTACTCGATGGTGCAGGGGAAGAGGAAGGGCGAGGCGTCCTGCACGAGCGAGCCCATGATGTTGGTGCGGCGGCACTCGAAGATGTGGTGCGGGCCCTTCAGCCCGCGCGGCACGCGCAGGTGCGCCGCCGCCGGGTGCGACGCCGGGACCTCCGTCGCCAATGACGCGAACGCTTTTTGGAATGCTGGAACAGACATGTGGAATGGTTAGGAGGTTTAGTAGTATACGTACATTGAACATATAGGCTGAAATGCATTAATTGATGTAAGAGAAATACCTCTACGCAAAGTCCTCGAAATGTTGAACCTATGGGTATGACTGACTAGTGTCGGCTTTTCTTAGAGATCATAAAACCTTAAACTGTTCGCAGTCTGTTAATTGTGGTATTTTACTGGTAAAGTTTTTATGATCTACATTTAAAGTAGGTACTTCTTAATGCTTGAGGTAACTAACAACAACCTTGCTTGTTCTTAACCAAGCAACCCTTTTAATTTTATTATGCTTACTAGCCGTGCTCGCGATTGTGATATGCAAAATGTAGTACTAGCATTTTGCAACATCCGAAAAACTTTTGTAAAAAGGTGTAGTATATGCATGCATATCCAATAATGGTGCCCATTATGAACACATGCTGTCAAAAAATAATTAACAAAAATTATGTCAATTTTATTTGTTTGATTTTTTTCACCCCTTTAATTTACAATTCTTTGAAATAACTACTACTAATGTTAACATAGCATACATTTGCTGAAACATATCGATTTATTTTTTAAATTAAAGTTTTACATGAAAAATAAAAACACTGATTTATGGCACCTGTGCCATTTGCGTTCATTTTTCGTTTTGATGCTCTGGCAGTTAGCGGTATGAAATTTTCAGGGTATACTATCGATAAATGTGAGTAGTTTTTAAAATAAGTTCTAGAAAAAAAATACAAGTACTTTTTTTCACTAGAGGCTTTGAAAGTTGGTAGACACAATTCGATTCGTAAAACTTTTGTGAAGAATTATTTTTTTATTCCAATATGATAGGGTTATGACTCAAATCGGTATCGTAATTATAAAGACCCACTATTGAACTACTTCTAGAAAAAAAATCATGCAAGCAGGTCCAGTAGTTAAGCTACAGTGAAGACTTTTATACTGAATTCCGGCTTCTTACAAAAATTTCACAAAAATCTCAATAACTTTGGAACTATTGAAAATCGCTGAACATACATGGGGGTGATATCGATAGGTATTGAAGTCCCCCATCGATTGACTTACGATGATCCACCCCTCCTGTTACACCCTGTATATGGATATGCTAAGACAGCAAATAACCAAATTGATAAATGAAAGACGAACATATAACCCTTTATTGCAAATAATATGTTTATTATGATTTCGTAGAAACAAGAAAAGGTCAAACAACTATTACTACGTAGCAAAACGTACGATGTTATAAATAGCTGTGAATCTATTCAGGGCGAGGGTGCTATTGACAATTTATCACAGTCAGACCAATGCTCGAAGACATTTCGTAATTCAATTAACTATACAAAGGGAATCTGTGCCAATGATAGCAAAATATTTATTACCGTTAATAAGGATATTCCTATTACACTGTAAGCATTATTTAAGGTAGCTGAATATTACGTTGCCAGTGGGTTTCATTTCTAAGTAAATTTATTGAGGATCGTTTGAATTTCGTCTCTTCAAAATTAAGTTTGACATGCAACTTTATCAAAACCTTGATATTTTATAGTACGGGTACCATCTTTGCATTACTATTAGTCGATTTATCAATGCCATCGTGACTAGACAGAAGATGTATTGTTAGTGCAGTTGGTAGTATCGAATCGATGAGAGACTTAGTGCAATGTTACCAAAACTGAACGTTAAAAATTTTAAGTTGATTTGATATTATTGAAATGTCTCTAGCTGGAAATAATATTCTTTGCATACCTACATATTAAATTCCGCTTCCCATCAAATAATTGGTTCCCTAACTAAAACACCTGTGCTCGGTACCTTTATAATGGTGGTAGGTTTGTATTATATGAAAAGTCGTACGTTGTTTTCAACATTTTTTTTATTTTTAGCAGGTCATAAAATGCTTTATAACGAGGTAAACGTATCCACGGTGGCATGCCGCTTTTAATAATTCCCTGTTCATTACGAACAAATATTGATTGTCGCACACACGGAAGCATGTAGGGCATGCATAGGCCGATGCTAAGCGTGACTTTCATAAATTGTCCAATACAGGAATGCAGGAAATTCCCTTACGTGAAAAGTCATATACATTTTTCCTTCAACGATATAATTTCTTTCGAAATCACCACTTGTAGAAAGCTTACAAAAAGGTGAAGACATTTTTGCAAAGTAAGTTCTACCTTAATTAACTGAAATTCACAATTCCTGGATATCTGATCCGATTTTTTACATAACTATACCAGGCCGCTTTATGTGAAGGCAGTAGGAATGAAACCAATTATTCAGCAAAACACAATTACTATTTATTGGGCTCTATTTTCTGGCGCAAATATATGTATTTCCAGGAACAGGAATAAATCCAGGAATTGTGAATTTGTTTTATCGTCTCTACAGAAATTATTCGACATTGTTGCAAGAGACTTAATTCTACTTTTAAAAAAGTGATTTTCTTTTCAGTTACCTATGTAATTAAGATAGAACTTACTTTGCAAAAAATGTCTTCACCTTGTAAGCTTTCTACAAGTTGTGATTTTGAGATTTATTAATGAAATACGTCTTACCTAGCCGATGTGACAGGCCAATAGTCTTGTTTTCCGGATCGTAGAAGGTGAGGATCTCGTGCTTGGTTTCCTGGACCAGCACGTTGAGCCACACGCTGAGGTTGGTGCCCACCATGTGCATCAGCCCAAACCTGGCCACTATCTTGTGTTTGTACACTTTCATCTGGAATAACATCGAAATTTATTTTTAATTTTTTATCCATCTTCCATACTGCATTCGATGTTCGATACCTCTTTGTGTCATGACATCATGACGAAAACAGATTGAGTAATTTGTTAATGCAGGATGCATTATTTTCGAACTTCGTTATCGTTTTGTTGATATTGTTACTTTGTCTAAGCCCCTGATCCTTCTTTAGATTGGAGTTTAAATTTTATTCTAGCACTCTTGATAAACATGGCACCTTAACTCCTAACCAGAATTTCTGCCTTACCTCATTGTTCAGAAAGATGAAGTACATCTGTATGAAGATGAAGGCCATCCTCGTTGCGGGCGTGAGCGCCAACAGCACGTTGTGGCAGTTCGTGTTCCTCTCCAACTCCCAGTACTGGCCGAACTCCAGCCCGGAGTATATCATCGAGCCGATGCCGAAAGCTGGAAACAAACATGGTATTGGCTACATTAATATGGTATTCTTGTCACTCGCAATAGTTCGTTTACATTGAGTTCTAGACCACATCATGTCAAAATATTTTTCACTTTTGTCAATTTTGTCACTTTAAAGATTGTAATAATTATTCGGAAAGAAATTGAGATTCAATCTAAATTCTAAATTGCAATGTCTTTAAACTAATTTTACTGATTTAACTCGCTTGTAGTGTTATTCGAAACATATGCTACAGTAGTATATAATATATTATTATTTAGAGACCCGTCGTTTTGAGCTCTTAACAGCGCTCGTAGTCATGGGCAAGACTAAAGAATGTCATTGAGTAAATAAAATGATACAATTGTGTTAGTACCTATATACTATAGCTTTGGAGGCATTCTAATAGCCGACATTTGCCCTGAGCTAACCCTGCAGCTTAGGTAGACATTACTCTAATCCGATAAGTTCTGACTAGTTAACAACAAGCGGACTAGTAAGAAGTGATACAAACTATAACACTGTAGTAAGAACTTTTATTTTAGCACGTCAAGATGCAGTTAAGAGTATTCCACCACCTATCAATATTGATTCACGTGCCCGGCTCAAATCTGTTTCGAAAGAAACTGGATCCGTAGAACAGACAATAGACTACTGTCTAGCCGAGAACAGGCTTTAGCCGGCATCGGCTGCATTTCCTTCGTCGGAAACTGCATCTTCAAGAAACTCACCGACTGCTCCCATCCGCAAGTAGAAGCTACCATAGTGGTGGGTGGGAGTGGACAGCGCGAACCCGAGTGACAGCCGCATGGCTGAGAACATTCGCTGCGAGCATTGCCTGCATCTGCTTCTTCGCAACCTAGATGGATGAGGAGGTCAAAGGAACTCACCGACTGCTCCCATCCGCAAGTAGAAGCTACCATAGTGGTGGGTGCGAGTGGACAGCGCGAACCCGAGCGACAGCCGCTTAGCCGCAAGCATCGGTTGCATACGCGCCGCCGTCGCCGTGCTGCGCTCCGTTCGCGATGAACAAGAGTCCGACTCTGATGGTGATGCGCTCGAGTCTGTCTCTGTAGCACAAACAAACCATATAAGCATGCATATATATCACCAACTTGGCCAGAGTGGTTGACTAAGGCCTTATCGCCCTAGTTTATGATATGCCCGTGCCCCAGCAGTGGGGACGTATGCAATGATGATCATAGATACCACGTATATGTATGTATATGGATATCAATTTCAGCAAAAATAAATACTTAGGAATTAATATTAATACTTAACTTGACAATGGCATGAAATAAACTTACATAGATACATACCTAACTACCGACTATAGAATAACACTATGAAAAAAGATTTAAGTTTTCACGAAGCCAGACTTCCTACGGGAGGAGACCTAATATGATTTCAGAAAACATAGGTCATTAGTAACTGTTAAAGTTATCGATTGTTTGTATTAAATTAATTAATAAAATGTTGAATTAATTAACCAATCCTGATTTACTTGATTATTTAAAGAATGTATATCTATAACCGTTAATAAACATACTAAACATACCACAGAATAGACGTACCAAGATCGAAAGTCGATATACTCGTAATAACATACCGTAAATCAAAAGCTTGTTAAGCCCTCCTAGGGATAGAACTTATGATAGAATAATTTACGAATTAACAATGTTATCTGGTAACAGCATCGAGCCTTGCCAAAATCGAATCAAGAGAAAGTTTCAGGGACCACAAAGAGTGGCCTGTTTATATTGGATTACTTTCACATAGAGGAAATGTACGAAGAAACAAAGTAAATGTAATCTGTAGATTGGCAATATTTTTTTTAAATTTTAAATGAAGTCAGCATCTGAAATGGTGTGCAACTTTAAGTTTACTTATGATTTTAAGCTTTCGCGTTCCATTACACTAAATATTAGTCTTTATGGGTCTACACGCGATATTAGGAGTAGCAAATACTTAGCTACTTACTGCCCGACGTTTCGACTGGGTTACACCAATCATGGTCGCGAGCGAACTGGCTCTATATCTAGTATTTGCTACTCCTAATATAGCGTGTAGACCCATAAAGACTAATATTTAGTTTAAGTTTACTTTCCATCGGGAAAAAAATATTTAAAGTGTGTGTGTGTTTGA
This sequence comes from Maruca vitrata, assembly GCA_039566165.1. NCBI lineage: Eukaryota > Metazoa > Arthropoda > Insecta > Lepidoptera > Crambidae > Maruca > Maruca vitrata. Next base: position 11,161,824 of record CM076920.1, on the reverse strand, counting down.
CCAATCCAGAAGTAGGAACCTTATGGCAAGCTTCACCACAAATTAAGTATTATAGACATGAAACCTATGTTCAAGTTCATACATAATTTTTAGCGATTTGCTCACGCCCAATAAATAATGTAAATTTATCCGCATCAGTATGCATAATTTTGCATATTATCTCGTGTAAAATCCTGCAAAAAACGATAGTTAGCCTCCCACAGAGACTTTTCACGTCATTTGAATAACAAATGTAAGCGCGGCTGAAGTGAAAAAATCACCCCACTATTTCCACTTTTCCAGTGCCAACGAGGGTGTTGTACAAAAACAAGGGTAAAATATGCGATAAAACGGGGAAAGTAGGTATTATGTCACACGTCAAAGCATTGTTTTCTTTCGGAAAGCTCAGCCGAATCGGCTTTCGGGCATTCCATTGAACAATACATTGTTTTATTTCATTTGATTTCGACGGGAATTATTTTTACTAGCTCCAGCTTTTATAAAATCAAACAATCGGTACTTATTGTAGGTATCTTTTGACCTAGTTGTAGACGTATTAAACTTAATTAACACACAATCTACGATCTGCGTATTTGATTAAAAACACAACCAAGTTATTAGCTAACAACATAAATTTATTTTCCGATTCATCAGGAAATTTAAGGTTCTGTACTATTCAGCGTCAAATCTAGAAGAATATAAGCAAATCTTGTTAGCACAACTAAAACAAGAATTAAAACTTATCCGTGGTCAGGTAACAGAAATTGCAAATAAGGGAATTCCGGCGGCCAGCTTTGCTCCAAACTTCGCCTCTTTCTTAGCAAGTTTCTCGGCGAGATGGGACTGAACCAAAGCGACCCTTTGAACAAATTGCCGGCGGCGGTTTTTGCCGACTCGCTCTTTCGGACCTTTGCCGTATTAGTGCGAATAATGATGCAATTTAAAAACGACTCTTCTGAACGCAAATGAAAGTGTAATTTAGTTTCGGATAATTGCTTTCTCGACAACTTCAAGGACTCCGTTAAAAACTGGTTGTGGGCAAGTTTTGTTTCTTTGATGGTTGAATTGCATGGTATTTTTTAACCGACTTCAAAAAAAGGAGGAGGTTCTCAATTCGTCTGTATGTATAATATTTTTTTTTTTTTTTTTTTTTTTTTTTTTTTTATGTATGTTCACCGATAATTTCGTCAATTATAGACGGATTTCAAAAATTTTTTTTTGGTTGGATAGAGTTCACTTCCGAGGTGGTCCCATTTTCACCAGTCCCGGATCTGATGATGGGATCCAGGAGAAATCGAGGGCAACCTTCAAATTTTATAGGGACATGTACCGCGTTTTGCATATTATCTGAATTCATATTGGCATTTGCTTCTGGCTATCATAATCTTATGATGCTGAGCTGATGATGGAAGGTCAACTCCTTAATAGTTATGAGTAAAAGAATAATTATTTCAATACTGTATACATATTAAGACTACTAGTTATAATATCAGTAGCATTACAGGAGAGCTAAACTGTTAGGTTGACCAGTCTAGGATCTGATGATGGGATCCAGGAGAAATCGAGGGCAACCCTCAAATTTTATAGGCACATGTACCGCGTTTTACATATTTTCTGAAGTTATATTGGCATTTGCTTCTGGCAATCATAATGTTATGATGCTGAGCTGATGATGGAAGGTCAACTCCTTAATAGTTGGGAGTAAAGGAATAATTCTTTCAAATCTGTGTACATATTGATACTACTAGTTATTATATCAGTAGAATTATAGGTGAGCTGAACTAATAGGGTGTAAAAAAATGTAACACTAAAAAGGATGAAAAAAAATTGTCTGTGTACATATTGATACTACTAGTTATAATATCAGTAGTATTACAGGTGAGCTGAACTAATAGGGTGTAAAAAAATGTAACACTAAAAAGGATGAAAAAAAAATTGTAAACAAAAAAAAAAACCGCCTTCAAAAACCCGACTCACTAAAAATTACAAAATAATATAATACGAACATTAATCTGGGTATGAATTTGATATGTTGTTGAAGGCGGTGCCAATAAAATTTTTGAGGAAAACTGCATGAAATATAAACGGCACCGCCTTCAACAACATATCAAATTCATACCCAGATTAATGTTCGTATTATATTATTTTGTAATTTTCAGTGAGTCGGGTTTTTGAAGGCGGTTTTTTTTTGTTTACAATTTTTTAGTTTCGTGCTCCGGAACGAAAAAAATCTTTCGCGAAATTAGTTTGTTGTCTGTCGGTCTGGTTGTCAGGTGATGGTATAAGTTTAAGTTAATATTAGTGAAAAAAAACTTCACGGCGAGGATTCGCAGTTCGTTATTTTTTTACAGACAGACACCTACACGCTAAAGAAAACAAGCCTGTCTTTTGAATCATTCATTATTTCAAATGTTTTTATAAATTTTTTTTAAATTTTCTTTGCATTCGTGATGATAGACCTGTAGTTAACATAATGCACTTACTCGCAACGACTGCAGTATCGGCTGAGGACCGCGACCGATCCCTTACCAGCGCCGCGTACATGTACAGAAGGAACACCATGCTGCCGATGTACAAGTAAAGGTAGAACCCCTGAGAACAAAAATAAATATTAATATATCCAATATTGCAAAAACCAAAACATAACTACAACCTAAGGGCAGTACTAAGTACAAAGTGTTAAGACTAACGTGCTTTTCTATCTATGTACAATTAGATGGTTCAAACATTATAATTCATTAATGCTTACAATGAAATAGATTTTAATGCTTAAACAACGAATTGGAGGATATGAAAACGATGTGATAGTATTTTCAACTTTTTTCTAACAATGTATAACAATGAGGGGAACCTCATTGTTCATCAAATTGTGAACAATTGAGTCATCAAATTGATCACAAAACAGCAAATCAGGCGAAACGAATAATAAACATTTTGTTATATAGGCAAGTGTGATTCCAATATGTTATCCCGATGTCACATGAAATTGACTTTCCCATTTCACACGCTGATCCATTAATTATATAAAGTCGCCAATCTGATTTATATGGTTATTACACAATTACCTACACACTTGTCAATACCAATATGTAACTGCTAATGAGATATTAAAATTGATTATGCAGATTACTCAAATATTAATGGCCTGCCGTGTTAAATGGAAATTAATGAAACATTTATTTTGTCAATTCACTAGTTACAGTAATAACTTTTAACTACTGAATTTTATGGATAAGCTTCTGCCTTTTAATCTTTCTCATTGATTATTTCCATGTAGATAGAAACGTCCACGGCACGCAACGTGCTTTTAGTTCAGTTTATATTAGTGGGCTACAGAATCCAACAGTAAAATCTTAGACTATTAATGTGATTGAACAAAAATTATTGGCCTTACCTCATAAAAAGACGGTGGAATGTAGGTAGAGATCACTTCGGCCATAGGGAAAGCCACTCCCATCACAACTAGAAGTTTGCCATAGAGCGCAGACAGTGTGGTGGCTAGTGCGTCGCTTCTGTTAACAAGAAGAAATGAATATATTTAATAATACATATGTTACGGTCAATGTGAGCAATCGGTAATTATCTATAATCACCGGTAATTGTAGATAATTACCGACGCACATGGTTAATGTAGTGAATTATTCAAATTTACCGGTAATTATATAAAACTCCCGCGCGACTGAGGTAAATGTTGACATTGCTGACAAAAATCACAATTACTCTGCAATTCCAAATGTTACAAATCTCAAACCTGCAAAAATATATTAACGAGAAAGTTTCACTGATAATTGCCTGCCAGTTTTTTAATTTTATTTAACTTAATTTTTATAAGATTTTATTTTTTTAAAACCAAACATGAAGTTTGGTTTCTAGATACTTGACTTTATTTTTATAACTAGTTGTGCCCGCGACTTCGTTCGCGTGGACTACAGGATTTTACATACAAAAGTTTTTTCCCAGTAACTACCGATTCCGTAAGAATTTTGCGATATCGCGTTGCAAGTAAGCTTTACGTCTATTAGGGCACCTGCATGCCAAATTTCAATCATCTATCTTACGCGGTTTAGATGTTTTCATACAAAAGTTTTTTCCCGCTAACTCCCGTTTCCGAGGGAATTTTGCAATATCCTGTTGCAATTAAGCTTTAAGTTTAATGAGGTACCAGCATGCCAAATTTCATGCATCAACTTAAGCAGTTCTAATATTTTCCCGCTAATTCCTGTTTCCTGTTAGAATTTCGGGTTCGGGTTAAAATTTAGAATTCTATTCTTAGTGCACCTTTATTCCTATCTGACCTACGACCCTTCCAAATTTTACGTGCCAACGTTCAAAATTGACGGAGTTTCATACAAACTTACCCCCATATTCTATTTGTTAATTTAATGAGAATATATTTTATGTTTTACTTAACCGAACAGAAGGTTTGATCTCTTGATATTTGAGGAATATTTATGTTTGTCCGATGTTTGTAAACAAATTTTATTATAATTAGGACTAGAATAAAATTGTTTTTATTCTAATAAACATTGATTCAGATGTTTAAATTAATCTATACTAATATCTATACTAATATTATAAAGCTGAAGAGTTTGTTTGTTTGTTTGTTTGTTTGTTTGAACGCGCTAATCTCAGGAACCGCTGGTCCGATTTAAAAAATTCTTTCACTGTTGGATAGTCCATTTATCGAGGAAGGTTATAGGCTATATTACATTTTTAAAAAAAGTAGGGATCCGTACGAAAAACCCAAATTTGTCTCCCAAGATGTAAAAAAAGTCACATTTCAAACAAATTTTATAATATAAAATATAGGTATAACAAATAAAATTACACATAGATGGCATCGTGCTTTGTACAGCATGCCATAAATGCTGTCAAGTTTGACATAACATGAGCACCTACGTGATAAGTTTTTTGGTAGTTCAAAAGATGGCACTGTGCTCTACGTATTACTTCGATATTATATTGTGGAAAAGTTTGTATGTAGGTATACCATATGTCAAATATGTGAAGTTTGTCTTTTGGAATTGATAAATTTGGAGTGCCATTAAATTACGTAAATTACTAGAAGGGTTCTGAATCGACAACATGTATCGAAAATATTCTAATTGTCACCTTTTTTCTATTTTAATTTAATAAAATAGTGTCATCTAATTGACATATTTTTAAGCTGTCAAAATTAACGAGAGCATTCAAATTTCCATAATTGCCGAATTGAAGAAGGTTGGAAGTAAAAAAATACATTGATATTAATACTCAAGGGTTTGGTATCAGAAAAAAGGATGAGATGATCACAATGCGATTAATACATTGTATGCACCAACCGGGTATTAAATATTCAATCAAATTGAACAAATTCAATATTGAGTTCAAAAAATTATATGAAAATCAATATAAAAGTATAGCATACTAGCGACCCGCCCTCGCTTCGCTTCGGGTATATCTCTATCTCTATGTAATATATTTCAACCCCGTAAGGGATTTTACATACAGAAGTTGTTTCCCAATAACTCCCGTTCCCATGGGAATTTTGTAATATCGCGTTGGAAGTAAGCTTTACGTTCATTAGGGTACCTGCATGCCAAATCTCAATCATCTATCTTACGCTGTTTAGATATTTCATACAAAAGTTTTTTTCCTATTACTCCCGTTCCAGTAAGAATTTTACAATATCCTGTTGCAACTAAGCTTTAAATTTATTAAGGTACCTGCATGCCAAATTTCAAGCGTCTAACTTATGCGGTTTATTATTCATACAAAAGGATTTTCCCGTTAATTCCCGTTCCCGTGGCAATTTCGGGAAATCCTTTCTTAACGGATGCCTACGTCAAAACATCTATCTGCATGCTAAATTTCATCTTGATCCGTCCAGTGGGTGTGACGACTTTGTCCGCGTAGAGATGTTTAACGGGTAAAACATTACTTATTTATAGCGCAGTCGGTTAAAATTTTTATCCTTTCCTAGGCTCTGGACTATATCTGTACCAAATTTCGTTTAAATCGGTTCAGTACTCTATGCGTGAAAGCGTAACAGACAGACAGACAGACAGACAGACAGAGTTACTTTCGCATTTATAATATTAGTAAGGATTTAATTTGGTAAAGCATAAAATTCGAAAAGAGAAAATGAGGGGTTTGCCAGGAATTAAGAAAGAACATGATTCAAGTACACAGTAAAAGCGTCGAATAATCGTACATAGGTATGAATTTAAAATTTTAAAAACACAGTGGTACGTAGCAGGGTTTGAAGTGGCGACCTCTTGCATAGCAAGCAGATACCTAAACCACTCGGCCATGGACGCTTTTTTCCTCTCTAACTATAAACTGCTACCTGGCTTTGGAATAGGACGTCCTTTATTTCACATTGATTCATGAACAATTAGGATGACTTGAAGATGATCTATTCAATATGAGGAAGCTGTTCACTATAAACATAGATTTTAGGATTTCGTACGTGGAAAGAAAAACCAAATCCCTTATATAGGATCCGTTTATCATCGTCAATTTTTGTCAAGGAGAAAATATCAAACTGAAAGTTACATCAAATACTCAGGTCTACTGTCCCTTCGCCTGAGCCAACACAATTAAAAGAAACATTCATTTATGCTGCCAATTTTTGACACTCGCAAAGGGAACTACTATCTGCGAAGTACTCAGATTCTCAAAATTTAGAATAAAGCAACGTCAAGTACAGAGAATTGCGTAAACTTTAAAAATAAATTGCGTTGTGCGAGTCCGTCTTGCACTTGGACTTTTCTTTTTTTTTTCTTTTCTTGGGTTCTATTCCCACTCAGCACAAATATTTCTGCGATGAATATCGATGTTTGTTCCGTGTCTGGTTGTGCAATAAAAAATTTTAAATGTATACCACTGTTCTGATAAAAACAAGTGCTAAAGCTTCTTACCACAGGATCAGATCAATTAATGTGATGTTGTGTAATATACTTATTTATTACTACACGATAAACAACAGATGATGATGATGATAAAAACCAAAATAATTTTGTTTTAAATGTTTCTTCCGGTTGACTAACTTCTTAAGTGGCAGAAAAGATTTTGACGGGACTACGACTTTTAAGCTAAAAAAATCAAAATCCTGTAGTTCACGCGATTGAACTTATTTATTACTACACGATAAACAACAGATGATGATGATGATAAAAACCAAAATAATTTTGTTTTAAATGTTTCTTCCGGTTGAAGACTAACTTCTTAAGTGGCAGAAAAGATTTTGTTGACTACGACTACTTTTAAGTTAAAAAAAAAATCAAAATCCTGTAGTTCACGCGAACGAAGTCGCGGGCACAGCTAGTAATAAATATTTGGGACATTTCACATAAGCACAGCTTGTACTATTGGCAACATACATATTTATTTATAAATACATACTTAAAACATAATCACATCTAGACACGGAACAAACACCGATGTTCATCACACAAATATTTGTCCCGAGTGGGAATCGAACCCAGGACTCTTGGAACCGCCAGGCAGGGTCACTAACAAAACCATTGTTTCACCGAGCCAATCAAGTCAGTTTGATTTTATTATTAACCACATTTACACAAAGGGTATGGTAATTTTATATAACTACCGGTAAATGTGATTAATTCGATAGTTTTTACCACCTTTACCACGAGCACTGTTAATTATGCATAGTTACCGGTAATTATACATAATAACCGCACTATCCACATTAACCGTAACACATATATACCTTTCATTACCTTAGTATTGACAGCAAATGGAAGATATATTTCAAGGCTCAGGATTCAAAAGACTGAAAAGTCATTCTTACAACGCACAAAATTGCTTAATAAGATCCCACATAATGTTATTGTATTGCCTTTTTATAATTTTAAACTTTTTATTAAGACGTGTCTTGTGACAAAAGCGTATTATAATGAAGAAGACTGCTTCAATAATAAAAATCCATGGACATGATGAGCTACTCGCTTGGACATCAATGAATTATGTAATTTGTGAATTAGGTAATATGTGATTAATTTATTTACAACTTGACGTGCAAGAGAAAATTTATTTGCAGAATAAATTACTTCATTTCGTTATTTTATTTCATTTCATTTCATACATACCTACTGGTACATAGTGTCGTGCGTAAGCTCTTAAAATAAAATGGCGTTAGTGCTTATTCAGTGGAGTGGTACGTAATTCATCACCTTTATCAGAACCACGGGAATCCAGTAAAACAGGTCAATTACAACAAGTAATAATTACGTTGGTATAAAATTCATGTTCATTTGTTATTGGTGTAAAGTAAAATGAGCGCTTTCATTAGTTTTTGCCAGATTAAATACGGATTCGGTGAGGAGCAAAAAGACGTCTTTGCAGAAAAGCTCTACCAAGTTGGACCGTAACCTCCGTAAGCGTCGCTTCCGAGCTAAGCTGGAAATGTTTTAAGTACCTCCTCGCTCTGTCAGTAGTGGAGTCTGTTAAAAATAGTATTAAAGGCTAAGCCCTAGAAGCTTGGACAAAATTCGTTCATTACGCTGTTTCAGCCAAAAATTTTATAATATTTTCCACTCTATATAACTTTTTTTTTATCTCAGCCATTATATTTCCCGTTAACTCTTGAAAATACCCGTGCACAATGTCAAAGAAACCTCTCCTGGGGAAAATAACAAACTTCCTGTGGTAGAAATATGGCCGAACTATCAAAGGAAAACATTTTTAAGTCGCGGCAAAAGTGCACTTTCATTTTGTTCTATCACGGGGTTCACCACAGGGGAATAAATGAAATTCGCCGCTGTTCGGGAGGATAAATGGCTGCTGTCGATTGAAACAAAGGAAGTCGAGTCGGGCGTTATTCCCACAGATTAACGGGATGAGAGGGATCCGCTGCGACACCGTCAACGCTCCCGGGCCATCCATATTTATGTAGCCCTGTGCTAAAAGGATTTACCTGGATTTGTTAAGGTCTCTGTTTTATGATGAGACGCTTGACCTGTTTGCGTGATTGTATGAATGAGATTAGTCTTAATCAACTCGTGTGTATGTACGTTAACAACCGACAATCATACGCTGGTTTTACCGCGTAACATGCGACGTGTGCCCAATCTGAATATAAATGTTTTGATAATTCGTAGTTGTAGTAAACAAAAACTTCTTTCCTTTGACTAAACTTCTATGGACGTTTGATTAGTTTCGTTCTAATTTTGCAGAATAATATGTTCTAAGATATTGGGTTAGCAAAACTCTTTAGAGAATATCTGAACAATCCTGGCACCCAAAGGTAAAAAACAACAATGAAAACTTTTAACTGTGCTTTTTCTTAACGAAGTGACCAAAATCACTGTAACAATATAAGAGTTAGCGAAATTTCCCAAAGGGCCTCGACACATTCATCCTCGTAACAAATAGCGAAACTTCCAAAACATTACCTACCTTTCTCTGTAACCATTATTTTAGCCATGCGAAGGCAACATAATCCAGTTTTACGACTCGGCATGGGATAATTACAAATATTCTCGTGAGAATTTTATTTTATTTTTTGGGAAGGACAAAAAGGGTTCTTGTTTCCCTTAATATATTGCGGCCCTGGCTTTTTGGGGTATGCAAGTAATAAGGTATGAGATTGGTATAGTTACAAATTACAAAAGATCGTGTAGGTATAAACAGTGAAACGAAACAACAGGTGCAAGCTTACACTACACGTATGTGTGATTATCGTGTAGATCTAAGTTAGGCTACGGACATTCTAATATAGCGGTGAAAATGTGCTATTGCTATTGATAGAATGTTGCATTTACGATTCCAAACCGAATGAGGACACCATTAATTAGTCGGCTTTTACAACTTATCAAGAAAGAAGCATAGTTGTACTTTTTAATGCTCAGTGCTCACCCAACATTTATTGTTGTCTGTCTGTTAATTGTCATTACAGTAACAGAAGGCGCTAGCCACTAATTAGGAAGACGTGCATTCGCTGACGATGTGGCTACCCTCATCACAGCGTAATTATGACGTGATACATCTCGGATTTCGCTGCCAGACGTTGGTTTTGTTGTAAGAGCACTATTAAAGCTCAAAAAAGTTCGTTAGGCCACATAATGTGGACACAGGACGGGACTAGATGGGACATGGTGGTGTATTATGCCTGTAAGATTACATATGACATCCTCATCATCAGCCTGTTGCTGGACAAAGCCCTTCCCAAATGCTTACCTCTTCCGACATAGTCTTTTGTGCCCGTCGTCTCATATGTGGATCATCGCCTTAACTAAAATACGTTCTTGTTTTACGACAACTTGCTAACTTGAACTTTGTAAAAAACATTGAATAAGAATATAATACTAACAAATACTTATATTTCCAAGAAAAATATAATACAAATTTATCCTACTTCAAAAAGGAGGAGGTTTCTCAATTCGACCGTATATAGTATACTTTTCAAATTATTGGCCTTATTTTTATTAAAAAAAATTAAACCTTATGATTCGTCCAAAGCAATTTCAAAGAGACTGTATCAAATTTAAAAAGAAAGTTCACAATTCGTCAAGATGTTTGTATTTGGTAGGTACTTAATCTTAAAGAATATAACATTTGAGAAACATCATAATCCAGTCCACAGGTATTTTTGCTCTGCAAAAGGTGGAGTAGAAAAGGTTTAAGCATCCTATTGCTTGGGTATGACTGCCTAATTAGAATCCAAGTTTTCGACCTTTGGGGGCGCATGCGCGAACCGCCATCTTGAATTAAAGGTGCCGAAATTAGTTTTTTTCTAAATAACGTCTAAACAGTTTACTTTATGGCTAAAGTGTCTATGAAAAGCATAAAGAAGACAAAATTACTTACATTTCCTTCATACATATTTATTCTGTAAGTCTTATAGGTAAAAACATAAAAGCAGTTGAAAAATAAAAAGTTACAAAAATCATCAATTTAATTAAAATTTTGGTTAAAAATTTTACTAATTATTTTTTAAACCTTTTTGATGGCCCAGGTAGGTGAATGTCGACATCTTCATTAATCTCGCTAGAATTTTCAGTTTCAATGTCCCTGTTTCTAAAAAATGGGTTACAAGCAATGAAATTTCATCGTCATCGTTGCCCTCGTTATCTATCCGAATCTCTACCGCATTTCCGCAGTACTGACCACTACAGAACCCACATACAATAGAGTATTGTAATCCAGCTTTTCTGCAACTACATGATCTACTGCATCCTTTTTTACAGTGGCAAGAAATTACTTTTAAAAGCGTTGGGGGTGCAGCTTTCTCAGTTGTTGTTATTGGACTGAGCCCATTGGTGTTATATCTCCAGCCCCAGTCTTCTGGGTTTTTTTTATCCCAGACCAAACACGTAGTAACAAATTCCTACTAGATTTAAATATTTTTTTCGATTTTTTCCATCGCTTGTAAACTTTTACCTATAAGACTTACAGAATAAATATGTATGAAGGAAATGTAAGTAATTTTGTCTTCTTTATGCTTTTCATAGACACTTTAGTCATAAAGTAAACTGTTTAGACGTTATTTGAAAAAAAACCAATTTCGGCACCTTTCATTCAAGATGGCGGCTCGCGCATGCGCCCCCCGAGGTCGAAAACTTGGATTTCTATTAAATTGCCATACGTAAGCAATATAACGCCAAAACATTTTCTACTCCACCTTTTGCAGACCAGAGGCATTTATATGTCCCCACAGACTGTACTATCAAGCCTTAGTACAGATATGGATGTCGTACCAAGTGTCTTGTTTGCCGTCCATTACCGCACGATTAGAAAAGGAAATTACTTTCAGCGAGGAGGAAGATGAAAAATGTTATTAAAGAATTTTACAGACTGAGCATTTCCTGTTGACTTGTAGGAAATAAAACGTTTCTTCAATTCGCGAAATATAAATAAATACAAAGGTGATTTAGCTGTCAGATGAATATTGGAAAAGACTTACGAATGTAATAAGGAAAAGGTTTGGGTGTATTATGAAATTTATTATACAAAATCTATTTGCAAGATCAATGGACTTTACAATTATTTGCTTTATTAATATGTTTTCGGACATTAATATTGTGAAAAGGTAGGTAAGCTGGAAAGCATGTATTTCTTTTGAACAGAGTAAATGGCTTAACTGTTAAGTCTAAGAGACAGCAGCTCTGTCAGTATTTCTATACAAAACAATGTAAAAACAAATGTTTAATGTTCACCGGAAGTGATCCATCGTTGACAAATTGCCGCCTTAATGCCAAAGATGCTGCTTTGCAAGGACATGTACCAAAAAGCACTAAATATTACGCGACAAGTTTATAAAGATCCCTGAAAATGCTTAAAGCTGTACATAGTAGTGTTGGGGGATATGGCTTAAGGGGTCTTGAGTATTTGGGCAGCGGCCCTCAGAGGATCTAGGGGAGAGGACCCCTCCGGTGTGCGATCGGTTGCCATGGCGACCGCGTGTTATTGGCTCCCCGCGACGCCGCTAACTGCGCGTCGGTGCTCACTGTTGCAACGGAACCTTGTTCCTGACAGCGATATGCCTTTATTCTCCGCTCGTTGGGTTGTCTACCGCTTACGAGGCCGATGAATTTGTGTCAACTGTGCATTCTAATAGAATTGATAGTATGATATTACATATTATAGAATCTATGAGAAATATTTGTTGAACGTCTCTTATTGTTTGTGTTCTTCGTGCTCTAATTAATTTGCTAACCTTCGCAATGCACTACTCTACAAATATTCGAAATTCAGAAAAAGAAGTTAAATAAAGTCCATAATCCTATACAATCTCCAATTGTACTGTAAAAAGTTACCACGTCAATTTGTCTACAGGAAACGTAATCATACCTACTCATACCTACCTATATAAGAGACCCAGTGAACGACCTCATTCATACGTAGGTACGCGGTGAAGATATTCATACTATTTGAATGTGATGTCATTTGAATCGAAATACTTGGGGGAAGGTACAAGTCGACCTTACCGTACCTTTTGCGTACTATCGCGATATTTTTATTCAGAGAGCAGGCATATTGTCCCAGCAATTGTACGTGTCCTTTCAACCATGCACCTGTACCCTTTTCAACCCTACACAATAGTATGTATTTTGCGAATATCATATCAAAATTCCTTAATGTCTTGACTAAACGTTTCTTTTACTATTGTGTTGTATGCATGTATGAAAGAATATAATATGTGCTTAAATCTTCCAAAGAATAACGAATCAAAATTATAGCACAATGAAAAGTATAAATTAGTTAAACACTTAATCAAAAATCGACGATAAAATAAATGGTCCTACATTTAACAAATAGGTAGATAATGAGAGAACAATATAGCCAGCCATCCACAAAATGTAAACTCCAATTGCAGTCTTTCAATGTAGCTAATATAGTCAATGGACTGTGAGTCTTTGTCGCTGAGTTTGTGGGAGGGAAGAATATTTTTCATGAAACTGTCCCGACATGAATAATGCAATGGCACACACAGGGCAAGTTGGTAAGTAAGTTGTGTCCGGAAGTCAAAGGCAGAGACATAATTACCGAAGTTTCGCTGGCCCCGCCATAACGTCACTGGCGTGCCCCGGATTTGCGGTCAGAATTGTACGATTGTCTTTGAAGTTAAGTTGCAACTTGTTTCTTCCACCGTGAGGAAACTACTTGTATTTGGCGGAATTAATTTTCCCATATAAGGCGTCCGACCGATTTCAGCCATGGCGGCCGATCTCAATTGAGACCAGCCAAGTGCGCAGGACATATTATAGTGCACAAGTGTACGCGCAAACACAAGTGCACTCTCTGTTCCCTTACTCTCATAGTTCGGTGAGACGGCAATCAGATATGACCTTGAGCTTAACGTGCTTTCCGTGGGACAGGCGAGCAACCGCCAGCTTCCTGACTCCGGGCTGAGTAATTTTTTAATAAAAAAATTCACACAAATTTTGTCCGACCCCGTACTCGAACCGGGGACCTCTCGGTCCTAACGCAGCACTTGCTACCAATAGACCAACGAGGCAGTTCCCCATATAACTGAAGTAGGAACTGCTACAGGAGGGGAAACCGCGCTTGTAAATCTTTTGTGCTGATGTCACCGCCGTCCCTACGGGAATAACGTCATTCAGTTTCCCCGAAACTATTTTATACTCAGATTTTGGTTGAGTTTGAGCCGAGTATGTATTCTCATTCGAACGCATAAAACGGATTTTATATGATATCAAATTCGGAAATTAACGTTCAACGCAACAATGACTTTAGTATCATCATTGATCAGTTAATTCATTAGATATGATTAAAGAGTCTTTTTTGAACAATCTATCTGAAACTCTACAAATGAAGTAAAACCTTAATTGAATTAATGTACCCACATACCGTTGTAAGGTTCGATATTAAATTTTAAATTGGACCGGTGCGCCATTTAATTAAGCTCGTTTGCGTCACTCCGATCGGAAATAACGAGTTGTGCCTCTACGCCCGTCCAACGTTATTGTGTAACTGATTTCGCTATAAAATTCACAAAGCTGCAACGTGGCTAAATGGGGTGCTTCATCGCTACCTAAGCGGTGTAACCATTCTGCTGCTAAATAAACATTGCCATTATCTAGCTAGTCTAGAGATTTTATTCGAGTTTTACTGCTTACTAAAGAGATTTGTAGAATGTGTTGTAGTTCAAATCTCAGCTAACTTAGTTCTCGTTTTATATGAAAAACTTGGTAATACTGTCCTGATAATACTCATAATATAATTTTAAAATGTTTATAAATTAGGCGTCTTTGGTTGATATGGATTACATAACAGGATAAGCAGAAAAAGAGCTTTAATAGAGATCCTAGCCAATGAATGTCAACAACCCTTACTATTTTATCAACCGTACCAACATCAGTAGTAACCCCACCCTCTAGAGTTCAATAGTTCACCATTATACGTACATAGTAGGTATACAGCAAGTTACTAACGCACAATTGAAAGAACGAAACTTACTTTCCCGTAGGGTCGGGCCCAAGCCCTCGTGCTTGCGGTTATGTAGATGTGCTGTTAATTCCAGCTCTAGCCTACATTGTCACCGCGCTGAGAGCTTTTCATTAGAGTGCACAGATGCTGGGGAAAATGCAATTTCCTCACTGAGTGCGAATTGTGACTTGCAGTGATGTGAACTCGTATCGACAAGAGATGATTAAATAGATTTCACACAACATTGCATATTCTGATTGCGTAATCCGAAATCATTAAGCACTTGTATTACAAATAACAGTGCTAAGGACTACAAATATACTAATATTAAACATAGGAATTAAGGGACCTGCCACATATGTATTTTACGTGAATGTTTGAGAAAGTGAATCTATAGACATTTTCTCGGATAGTAAGCACAAATTTAAACGAAACATAATTGCTTCTTTCTCGTCGGCGTAAATAGTTATTTATTATTTTTATAGTGTTGTAACACATTTGCATGCCGTGGCAACCTATAATTAAGTCAGCACTTAGCATAAGTACCAAATAGTTTTAGGCATCAGTTTTTTTGTAGTGTATGTCTTGTTGGTTGTCCTAATAAATAAAATAAAATAAAATAAAGTGAGGAATGAACTCACGATTTCTTGCAAAGCGAAAAATAACAGTCCTAGTGGCACCATTTGAGCCTATTCAGATAAGTGAAACAGAATCTATAAACTAATTTATAAAAAAACAGGTGACCGATCTAATAAAATGTTCTGCTACGGCTGCAATAAAACCCTCGAAACTTCGGACGCCCTGCCTCATTCCCTGCACTTACTTAGGAACCCTCTTCCACAATCAAATGGATTACAGCAAACCATATCCCTAACATGTTTCAGTGTAATAAACTTAGCTCTCGTGCTTTATGTTACGTACCGTTGCACGATATAACTTAATATTGGTATTTAAGCTACTTCTCCATGGATTTTTTAAAATATAAAATTACGACCGACGTTAAATAAAACATCTTGATTATTCCTCTGATTTTTAAAATCCTATCACTCATATGAAATCGTAAGTACAATTAATTGGGGAAATTCACAATAGCATGTAAGCCCCAGGTCACCAAACTATGTGTGTGCAGTAAATATAGTGACATTTCTGTCAAACTTGTCGTAAAAGCAGACTTTTGACATAATGTAAAGGGACATCGCTGGCTAATCTGTACAGTTGATGTTATTTTTTAAGGCAATTCGGATAGAACAAACATGGAACCAGTTATGTATTACATGTATTATCTCGAAGAACACGGGCAATATATACGCGAGCTTTTCCTCACAATATTATTATTAGACATAAATGGTTGAAGCTACCTATTGGAAAATGTATTTGTAGTTAAACTTGACCATGGAGTGTTACAGATTACTCTGTCGTTTTCCAACTAAGCTGTGGCCGTTTGTTGCAAACGCACCAAGCTTTTACTTATTCTTGTAATTTATTACGACATTGTGCTCTGTGAGGTAGCATTTTTCACTTGAGCAGTTTCGAGCCCTCCATGATTGGCTAGAGAGTTTTTTTTTATTCGAGCCCTCCCATTTCTATGGCTATTTGTGAGAACTGCGGGGGAACCCACATTGAAAATGACCGGACGCAAGGAAAAGCTCTGGCATAGTCTTATTATTTGTATGTGGAAAACAAAACACTTTTTTTCAAAAGTTACGTGAAAATAATTTGATAAAATTTTTAACATAATTTAAAATTGCAAAGCTTTCTACCGTTATTCCATGTTATACTTATTTTTGACCGTGCCGAAGACGAGAATAATTTCTACAGAGTGGGAAATTTCACTTCGCGCATCCGCTTTAAAGTAAAATGCTTACAAATAAACTTCCTTAACATCTTTGAAATCGCTGGAAATGTCTTTCTATATCAGGAATAATCATATCAGCAATACTGCGAGTAATAGAATTCCGATATCCTTCAGAGCGTCGTGCCTACCAGGCGCTTTGGAATTTCCTCCGACATTTCCGATAAAATGCTTTCCAACGATTCTATAACTAGTAAGTCCGGCAATTATTGGGCTGTATTCAATTAATTATTCGTTCGATAAGACATAAAAAAAGCTGTATTATTTTTATGGATTATCCTGTATTAGCAGCTCGATCTCTGCTTTACCAAATTTGTTGAAATCTTGACCATTTTAATCAGATTCTTAAATTTACTAAGAAAACCAACAGAAGGTACATAATATGAGTTCTTCTCAAGTTAATAGAATCAAATACATACTGAAAGTCCTAAGTCCTAAGTCGGCTCACTTGAAGTAATCATCATGATACTAGTGATATGCCAGCTTTTATATTGAGTAAGTAATTGGGTTTGTATGTGCACAATTACGTACACACTTTCATCTTATATCTACAGTACCAGAAGTATCTAAATGATCTATTCCTTTCTTATACCAAACGTACAGATACCAACTTTTTTTTTGTAGTCTTTATTCATATGGCTAGAAGCAGTGGTATTTGTTTTTTGGTATTAGTCAGAAATAGATCATCTAAATGAGTACATTGTGGTTGTGATACCAAAGTACCAAACTGGCTTTTTTTTACTGGCTCCGTGGAACAGTGGTTGGTTACCCTGCCTTGCCTTCCAAGAGTCGTGGGTTCGATTCCCACTCGGGACAAATATTTGTGTGACTAACATAGGTGTTTGTTCCTTGTCTGGGTGTGATTACGTATTAAAGTATGTATTTATAAATATCTATGTATGTATATCAGTCTCTGACGCCCATGGTACAAGCTCTTCTTAGTTAGGGGTCAGATGACCGTGTGTGGAAAGCTCCCAGATTATTATTTTTTAAAAAAGCAAATCAAACTCACGGGCTGATGACGTGCATATGCTGAATGGAGGCCGAGGGTCGCGAGGGGCGGCGCGCGGGCGGAAGGGGCGCGTGCGCCGGCGCACCCGGCGGCCCGTACAGCACCGGCTGCAGGGACAGCGACCCGCCCAGGGACAGCGATGGTGGACTTGATAACCTGCACAATAAGAGATCACATTAGAATGACGTGTTACCAAAACCTCCTTTTATACCTCATTTGAATGTAGATTCAAAGGAGGTACGCATGGCGCGCGCGCGTAGGCGCGTAAGTATGTACTGGCCTATTAGAATATACATTTTCGAGTAATTGAAAAATGTTCAAAAGAAGAAGAAAAATTACTTTGTTTTTTTTCTCTTCCTATACTTTTAAGCAAATACTATAGACATAAATAAACACATCAGAAATACGTTTACATCCGAAATCTTTACTAACATTATTAAAGACAGTAAAACATCGTCTTAATTATCAGGAAACACACTTGAATGATGAGTAAGTCAAAGTTCTATATACATCAGACGCTCATATACAAAAGCGAAACATGTCAGGTTTATCTATTTCTACACATACTTAGGTATTTTTTCCGACTACGATTAATGTTCTAATACAACTTGAAAGTAGATACTGTACCACATAAATTCGTTGCTTATAATATTGTCATAATATGATATTGATTGATTTTAGGTAGCGAATGATTGATGTTTAGGATTTACGTGTTTGTGTTTTTTCTCTTGAGCTATTATTTTTCGTTCACTGATACTAAATTATGTATTGGCTGTTTCAAAAACTCTTTCAATTTCTTAGCAATATTTTCTCTCAGAAATAGACCGTCATTCAGACTTACAAAGGAGGAGTCGCAATATTAATGTGCTCAGGAGAATAATGAGTTACATTAGCAAAGCGGACGAGCGCACTATTGTGAACATAAATTAATTAATGCCTTAGGTGCAAGTTACAGAGTAAGTTTGCAGCTCGTGTGAACTAATTTTGGAAGCCACATCATCTTGGGGAAAGTTAGACTTTAAGGTTAGCTACGAGACAAATTGCGGTAAGAGCTTATACGAGTAAAAAGTTATATATTTCGCCCAAATGTAATTATAGTTGATTCATATGTCTAGAGTTTACTTAACTTCGATATCAGGACTTTCTCTGTCTGTATTTTTTTATATTATTGAGGTGAACCTTTGTTTTTTTTATTTTCAGACGTAAACAATGATTCAGTGGATAATTAAACAAAGTACACTGGAAAAAAATAAGTAGCATGTTAGAATATTATCGGATTATTATTATGTTAAAAATATTTATTTAAACTTTTTCCAAAATAAAACTTGCATGGTCATATGTGTAATTAACGCCGCCAGTTTTTAGGGTTCTGTGTTAAATACGTCACCATGCGATGTTCGTGCATACGATTCGATTTATTTCAATTAAAAATGGTAATGCAGAAAATAATTAAATCAAACAATGGATGTAACAATAAAACAAATGGATTTATGCGGTGCGAGCTTAATTAGTGTGGGAGTTGCTTAATCCGCAGCAAACGAAACACACACGCCGATCGGGGATAATCCCTGCCCGATTAATTGGACTCGCCAATTGGGACCCGATATCGCATTTGATTGGACAATTAAAACGCGCCTGTTCCTACTGACGCGTCTACGACCCGACCGCGCCAAACCTTTCATGTAGCTATTTGTGAATTCGCCCGTCGCCAACAAAGGAATTCACAAATCGCAATTCCCCTTTTCCGTTTTCCCGGGGCACCGTTCAAAGTTCATTATGGTTGTATTTACAAACGGCGTGCTACAAGAAAATTGCCACGTTGAATCGTAGACAACGCTCGTTCCACTCTGGTACGAAATAAAAGGGGTTTCTTATGATTGCGCATTAAAAGACCCTTCACAAGTTAGTTGATTTTTAAATTGCTGAAAATGTCCACTTAGAAAACGTTGGAGGCGCTCTGGCTGGAATTTATTCCCTAAGGAGAAATAATTTTACCTTGGCAATTAGAGTGAATGAGAAATAATAGCGTAAAGTGCATGCTTTGCTAAAAGGACTACCTATCTCCTTGGAGCGTTTTGAATGTTACCTAATTGATAACAAGACAACACATTTGGTCAAAATACCATGCAAGTTGTAAATAAGCATGAATGAGTAGGTAAGGGCTTTGTATCAATTTACGTTCGATCACAGTTTTCAATTGCGCGTTTGCAACAATGCGATAAATTTCTACGGTAGTTTATTGGCGTTTCGCTATGTTAGATTGCGGTACCGCATTCGAATATTCAGAGCATCAATCATCGGTATAACAGCCTACCCCCCAGGGGACTCAAAGCGTGATACATGTGTAATGGTAAATGTCCGAGCCGGGTCCCCATTCTATATAGGCTCCGATCGTTAATGACCGAATAACTAACCTTATTTTAGTCCTTTATTCATTAAAAGTCATTTTAATTCAAGCGAATACCTACATAGTGAAACTCATAGTAATGGCGAGTTCTGATTTATGTTTGCAGGTAACCCGTTTACTAAGGCTTTTAAATGCGCCATACCTCAGAGCCGTCCCGCCCAAACTTCAGCAGGACACAAATTATGGCATGCGATTATTTATAGAAATAAATAATTTACTACTTATTATTTATTGGAAAACACAACAGACTGCAATCATTATTGCATATACAGACATTTCAGCTTAACTCTAAACAGAACTGTAGTCCTAAACGTGACATGGCAGGTGATTATGGCAGGACGGTTCATCTGTTTTCCCATGGTGTCATCTTGAACTGGTTTGGTGGGCATCGGTGTTAAGTGGGTATATTTCTTGGAGTAGCGACTGGCATTCATCAGCAACAGTCACTAACAGGCTGCTTAAGCATCGGTCACAAGGCCGTCACCTCTAAAGTACCCTCTGGTCTGACCTACCTCATGGGCGACTCCATGTGCACACAGTTACCAGACAAACTGGCTTCACAAGGGCGTCACCTCTAGTGTACCCTCGGTCGGACCTACCTCATTGGCGACTAAATGTGCACACAGTTACCAGACAGACTGGCTGCATAAGGGCCTCACCTGTATAGTAGCCTCGGTCTGCCCTAACTCATGGGCGACTCCACGGCACAGTTACCAGACAGACTGGCTTCACAAGGATCTCACCTCTAGTGTACCCTCGGTCGGACCTACCTCATGGGCGACTCCATGTGCACACAGTTACCAGACAGACTGGCTTCACAAGGGCCTCGCCTCTAGTGTACCCTCGGTCGGACCTACCTCATGGGCGACTCCATGTGCACACAGTTACCAGACAGACTGGCTTCATAAGGGCCTCACCTGTATTGTAGCCTCGGTCTGCCCTACCTCATGGGCGACTCCACGGCACAGTTACCAGACAGATTGGCTTCACAAGGATCTCACCTTTAGTGTACCCTCGGTCTGATCTACCTCATTGGCGACTCCATGTGCACACAGTTACCAGACAGACTGGCTTCACAAGGGCCTCACCTCTAGTGTACCCTCGGTTGTACCTACCTCATGGGCGACTCCATGTGCACGCGATGCGAGGAGCAAGATGGCGCCGGCTGCAGCGGCGGCGGGCTGCTGTGCCGGCTCAGCGTCTCCGGCGACACGAGCGCGGCCCCCGCTGACGCCGGGCTGGGGAGCGGCGGTGCGCTGCCCCCGGACACCTCGGAGTCTGCGCCCCCGAACGTCATCCGGGACACGTGGGAGCCACCCGACATGTTGTTCGCCGGGATTGAGTAGCAACTGGAACAAAGATTGGTACATTATTAACTGTAGAATGTCTGATCACAGACACTTCATAGTAGGCCTTTTTTTCTAACGCGGTGAAATGCTTGATCACCGGGAGATGGGGTTCTCTCCCGGTGGTGTGTCGGACTTCCCGGCGACTGGCGCGAAGGTGGTTAATGCCAATCGCTGCTCCTGGGCTGAGTGCAATGCCCAGAGGGTATACCAACTAAAACACCGCGATTTACCTAATCGCCTTGGCGGCATCATGTTTCCTAGGATACTACCACTACGCCACCGGCGAATAGTATGGGCCTACTCAGACACAAATATGTAGGTATCTTAGGGAGCGTTCAAGTATTACGTAACGCAATTTTTGAAGATTTTTGACCCCCCCTCCCCCTTGTAACGCACCGTAACGTTTTTCGGTACCCCCCTCTTTAAACGTTACGTAGCGCTCAAGTGCTATTTTTTACCCTAAAGTCGCAAAAAGTAATGTACTAGTTATTATCCTCTGTATAATCTTATAAATAAAAATGAATTGCCGTTCGTTAGTCTGACTAAAACTCGAGAACGCCCGGACCGATTTAGGTAATTTTGGTTTTAAAATGTTCGTGATAGTCCAGGGATGGTTTATAGTATTAGCGGTATGAAATTCGCCGGGACCACTAGTACTAGATAAAACAAGAGATTTGTAATCCGTAACACCTGCGTAGGTCTTTTGTTTATTTTTCATTTATTTTTTAGCTTTTATACAATTGTTTTGGTCCTTCATTCTCCGAAGTATTTTATTTTTTAATAAGTAAAAAACTCTTATAAGAAAATAACATATTAATGTAAACCTTTGGTAATGCAATTAAAATATAAACAGAAACACAACTGAAATTAAACATCTTACTCGAAATTCTTAACAAAATTAAAAAATAATCAACTATTACCAAGTATCTATTTAAGTAGCTCTACAAAGCAATTAGACTGAAGTTAATGCTCCTCTGTCCACGGGTTTGCTAGCCACTCAGATTCATTCATCACCGGCATCTGGAGCGCAGACGAAGACGGTTCTGGAATTGTTAAGCCACTTGCATCAATTTCATCTTCGTTAAGCCAGTCAGCATCCTCAGACGATGTTTCATAGCGACGCATAATGCAGAGAACCTCATTTGCCCTTCTGGCAGCAAGGCGCTGTGGCCGTACTCTAGTATCACAATGGTCTTGGACAGTCTTGCCATGCACGTAACGGCAGTGCATTTGAACACTTTTCTGAGATGTGAAATAGATCCAGCAGGTTGGACATACTTTCTTCTTTAAGTCGGATTGTACAGATGGACAAAAGAAATCGTAAGGCATCTGCTTAAACCCTTCTAGGGAGGTGACAGATCAACGGACAACCTCACAAGAAGTGGCGAAAACTTGATACTCCTTTGTCCAGCAAACTGGGTACTACGAGCTTGCTTGGGGTTGGAAGCATTGGACAAGGTGGCGGCATGAAAATATCTGAAAGCACAGATTTCAATGCACTTCTCGGTGGTGTACAGCAGGATTCATCCGTGCATTTTACAACCTGAAACAAATATTGCGATTCACGGACGTGAACGCTATACCACGCCAGATTTGGTTCAGCTGGATCCTCCATGCTATCTTCCGGCTGCCTATACTCCGCCGAAACGTCAAAATTATCAATTTTCATTTCTCTCCACACTTCTGCAAGTGTTTCCCCAGCGTGCTGAAAATTGCGTTTTTCCAGTTCATCATCCGTAGTCTTTGCTTTGTCATCGAGATGAGATCCAAAATGTTCATGAGGCAGAATGACGCCTGCTAGTCGTTTGCTGAGGGGAGCCATACGATGCTCAACTCGGTTATATGCGCTCCGCCCAGGAGCATTAGTCGGTATAAACAGGGCGTCCAAATCTCCCTCTTTTGAAGTCATCACACAACACTATATGAACTCACTTTAATAATAACGGTTACAACAATGTGCTTCAGCATAAACACTAAGGAATTGTGACGATGAAAACAATATTAAATGACGTTCAATACAATCCAGGGATTCCCCAACAAATATAAAGGAAAAGATTTGCCAACTTGACAAATACAATCGAGGGATTCCCCGTAAAATGTAAACGAAAAGGGTTGCCAATTTGGGAGTTTAATTTCCCTATTTTTTATTAACGTGTAACAATGTTACGTAACGTGTTGTAAGAAAGACCCCCTCCCCCCCCTGTAACGCATCGTAACGTTTCACGAGACCCTCCCCCCCTCCCCAATTGCGTTACGTAATACTTGAACGCTCCCTTACTTGTCACAGACCTTTATTTGGGCAGTCTATCTTTGTAAGTTTTAGGCCAGTTTGATGTAATTTCAATAGTTGTTTGAATAACATACACCGTGAAATTTTAGTGGTTGTTTTCCCGAAGCAGAACGATTTACCCATCGTAGTACTATCCAACCATGCTAATTATTTCGTGAAAACGTAAGAAAAAATCTCAACTTTTCAAAAAAATATTATTTAACTCGAAACAGTGAGAAATGATAGTAGTAGTAATAGTAGGTAGATACCTACGTAGATTGTAATTTATTACCCTAATGGCGGCGCGGCGCGGCGGCGGGGCCCTTTGTCGGACTGCCCCGACAAAGGGCGCCGCCGCCGCGACGACTCTTTGATAGAGCCGCGCACCGGGCGCGAGCGCACTACCGATACCTACGGACTCCTCAGTCCCGCTGCGTGCGCCGTCCGCTGCGCACGCACGCACGCCGCTCGCCGCCCGCCGCCTACGCATGCGTGACGCGATACCGTGAGGTCAAAATGGATCGCCATTATGTTTATTCGAATGTGGAGTATGTGTCTAGCAGATGTGGTGATGTGAACCCGCAGGTGCCACAGCACCGGACGATCGTAACCGCTACCCAGCGGCTGCTCGATCACGGGCAGTTTGCGATGAGTTGAAAACTGGGATAGTGGACGCTTTCAATGTAGTTAGACGTGACAGAGACACTATCAAAATCATAATCTAACCAGATAAAACGTGCGCGATTGTGTGTGGAACGCAGTGGCTTACATTTTGATAATTGCTCCGGTACCAGGAAGAGTAAGTACTTGTACATAATTTGTGAATAGTGAAATTTCTAAGGTTAGGTAGGAAATTCAAATCAGTGTAAATACGTTGATTTTCATTTTTTAAATACTTTATTACCTAATTCAGCAACAAATTATTACTTTCAGACAATCTTAACTCTTCTTTTTGATGACCCGATGTTTATCCATTAAAACATTATGTTCGTAATTTAGTAGGCAAAGTATTTACGATGGTCCTAAGCCCGGTAAAGTATGAAGGAAATATGGAAATCACTTGTTAGTAAATAGGTAGTAAGTTAAAATCAGCTGATCGGACGGTCAATAACCTGTCGAATCATTAGGCCTGTCCTCCACCGGACGTTATTTTAGTACTATTATTTACGTTACTATTATTACAGTTTCAGTTTACACGTTACCTGTAAAAAAATTGCCGGTAATAAATTGGAAACGAATTTGACATATTAGTTCGGCATGTGCACTTTTACAATAAAAGTTAGTATTTTACGATGATTATTAGTGCCGTACCGTAATAAGTATCGTTACCATTTAACGTTAAAATAAGTATCGCTACTTATTCAACGGTAATTATTTTCCCATTCCAATAGTATCCTTTTGAGATAACTTATTTGTACTGAAGAGAAGTGGAGATTTTTTGCCGCTCCGCTGCATCGCTTGCTCCGGACAGACAGCCTTATTATTTAAATAATAATAACAATTCTAGCAGGACGAAGCGCGGCTAGTACTACTGGCGTTAGTTGGCGTTCTCGAATTCGAATGTTTCGTTTATCACTTTTGTAAAACTGACATTTATTGATTTTAATAAAAAGACTGCATCGATCTATTGTACTACTAAGAAAGAATCATTTTACTGCGGGAAAACAACCACTAAAATTTCACGGTGTATATAAAAATCAAGCATCAGAAAATAAGTAAACTTAATAATTTTTTTCATAGCTTTAAAGCGTCTGTAAGGTAAAACCGCCGACCGCATGTGTCTGGGAGTAATGAATCCTGATTTTTAATGATATTGTGTGAAATACAGTGGAGCGTCGATTATCCGAACGTCGATCAACCGAACGACCGCTTATCCGAACAGTAGTAACGCGCGGGTCAACGCTCCCCCGCACCCCGCGTTCGCCTTGCGCGCCTCCCGCGCTTCAGTTTTCGCGCACTTGTCGCGACTCGTTCACTTGTTATTGTACTCGTATGTCACTTCCAAGTAACCGTTAGTCGATAAATGATATTATGGTTTTAATTTACCTGTACGTAAATATGTATGACTGAATCAATTCACATATAGGTAGTTCGATTATCCGAAAATACCGGTTTTCCGAACACCCACGTCCCCCAATTAGTTCGGATAATCGACGCTCTACTGTATATGTTAAAATCAGCCATCAGAATTTAAGTGAGGTGAGCAGTGTTTCTATGTACCTTGATTGGTTGATATCTGAAAAATGGCCGTCTGGTCAAGGTAGCAACTAGTCATATGATGATAGTAGGTACACCCCACCACTACTCAATCGTATATATTTTGTCCATTAGAAAATAAGTGATGTCTGGTAGCTCTGGGATCTTGGACCATAATAACCAATAGACTTTCACGCATTTTAACAATTTAACGTGTTTCATTTACTTTATTATGAATATGTACAATTTTATTTAGGTTGGTACCCGGTGGACTTAAAACTTATTTTAAAAGAAAGTTGTAACACGAGATTTTTTTTTCCCCGACGCTTGAGTCGACACTTTTCGTTGGCTCTGGCAGAGTTTTTAATTGGGAAAAACTGCTCTTCTTGCAGCTTGAAATAAGAATTTTGCGAAGACTTATAAATTAAATTTAAGGGTATATGAATAATATGAAGTTTATATATTGCATTAACTCTCTCTTAACAGTGGCTAGGTTACTATAAGTACCCTGACATTATTTTATCATAACTTAAAATGTCGCTCCAATATTTTCCTTAGACATTGTGACGCTCACTCGTAATTGTCAACACTTAATGAAAAGTGCAAACAAACTTACCTGCCAACATTTTCTCCTTATTGATTCGATTTATAGTTTTAATTAGGTAGTTATGTATCATAAGATATTTACCGGTGATAATGAGAAAAAAAAATCACTGGTCGACAGTGGCGAGTGTCGGCCGACATTTTGTTTTCCTTCTTCCCGCTTTTTTTGCAACCAGATACAGATTAGCGATCCGCAGCTGTTATGGTATCAAATGGCGTCTGGCGTCTTAGTGGCCAGTCCTAACTTGCACAGGTATTTTTTTTCTACTAAATTTATTTTTATTTACCTAAACAGTCTTTTGCTTTCCATTAAATTTAAAATTAAACAATAATACTGCACTGATTTTTTTAATGACCCAAGGAAATTTGTTTTGGTTGAGAGTTAGTAAACCGAATAAATAGTTTAATTTGTAAAAATTGTAATCTAAGCACACCGGTGAAGCTACTTTCTTCTGTTTAGAGTTCCACGAATAAATACAAACGTCATCCCTTAGATTCCGATTTGCATCGCATATTAAAAGCTACGTCTTCAGAATTTCATTACAACTCGAACTCACCGTAAATAGGGCAAAACGAGGCAAAAATTGATAGGCGAAGCGCCTTCGCGAATCACGAATCACGCTGACAGCGCGATCTGAATGCGATAACTTTGCGAGCGCGGGACTTGAAGATCACTCTTCTTTCATAAGTGAGAGGAAATTTCATTAATATTATACCATTCAGATTTTTTATCAAATCTCACCGATTTTTTCGATTAACCGCGGAAATCTTGCTTTGTAATGATGTGAGTAAATTGTTTAAAAAGATTTTTTTTTCTTTATTTCACAATTCGCAAACTTGAATCTCAAATAATTTGTACGATTAGTATTCATATATTTTTTTATTGTTACTTTTATAATCCTCTGTTAAATGCTAAGTAGCAGAAGAGGTACCGGCTTACTTAACTTACAAACTGACACAGTATTAGTGTCTACTATGCACTATAATTTGGGGATATAATAATATAATAGTAGGTAGTAACCTACTCGAACAATATCCCCAAATTGCACTTCCTACAACTACACCAGCTATCAAGACGTATCTTGTGACCCCAGACAAACTTGCGACACGCTGTGACGGATGATAGTAATTTAAATTACGATACTGTACGCCGTTAGCTGTTTCATTGATATATTGCTATTGGAATATTTTGTAGCAGACAATACAGTTTCAATATAACGAAATTTATGACATGAATGCTTTTCACTGACGAAATTGTTGTGTATTATGGATCTGAAATTCTGAACGAGGTTTCAGCGTTAGGTGGTCAGGTTAAGTGATTCCAACGAATTTTGAACTCTATTCTATTAGATTTAATGATTAAAATACAATCCACCTATTGGGATTTTGTTGGTGATTTAGTTCACATAGCGTAGTTACCGTGGCATGACAGGAGACAACCGGAACTAATAGTTTTTGGAGCTATAAATAATAATGGCATGTCCGTTTTAAGCTTAGATTGTAATATTTTAAGCTCTTCCCAAATATTATCGAACCTAAACTAAAATCCTAACTAGTGTAGTTAGAACAGAATCTAAAACTACTTATTACTGGTGAATGTGAAAAAAATAAACCCTTCTTTATTTACACGTCCGAAATAACAGCTCGGAATATCTTTATTAAATTACTAGCTTTCCGCCCGCGAATTCGTCCGCGTAGAGACGTTAAACGGAAAAACATTTCTTCTTTATAGCGCAGTCGGTTAAAAACTAGCCTATGTCTTTTCTCAGGCTCTGGATTAAATCTGTAGCAAATTTCATTCAAATCGGATCAGTACTTTATGCGTGAAAGCGTAACAGACACAGAGTTACTTTCGGATTTATAATATTAGTAAGGATCTACTAATTACAAGATTATCACAAAAAGTATTGTTGCTGAATCAAAATTAAATTTTTAGACTTACGCGTTCCATTACACTAAATATTTGTCCTTATGGGTCTACACGGGCAGTAAGTAGCTATGTATTTGCTACTCCTAATAACGCGTGTAGACCCATCAGGACAAATATTTAGTCAAAATCAAATGTTAAAAACATTAAATTTTTAATATTTCAGAAACATCAAAGTCTCAAAATAATAAATGAAATTGATGTGCGAACACGGAGTTAATTCCGCCGTTACTCCTAAGATTTATTGGATCGATGATAGGTACTGCCTAAGTAAACGGTTGAGAAACGTCAATTCCGGAAAACAAACGGCCGCCAATTTGGTAAATTGAACCTCCAATCTGTGCAAAGACAATTGCCTCAGCCTTCGGAATGAGTGAGGGAGAAACTCAAAGCGGGCTGGCTAGAGATTGGTAACTCAGTGATTTTTAAATCGTCAATGTAATAACTCAGATGGAGACTACATGGTCTACATACAGGACTGTCTACGTTTCAATAGTGCTAGGTTATTGAGTTCATACAAATTATGCCATGCCAAAGTTTCTTGCTAGATCAAGATTACTAATTTAAGGGACACCTCGATTTGACAACGGCTAACTTAAGTTTTTTTTTTTAAGTTGAGCTACATGTATCTATAATCACAAATGCACAATGACCTGACTCATTCCAAAAACATGTGTCATTGCACCCAATGCAGTGAAATGAGTGAACTCAATGAGTCAACCCTGAACACTACCCATCTCTAGGGCGGGCGGCGGGCTTCCATTTCCTGCTGCAATATGGCAGCGTTCGATTTCCGGCGTCGTAAACGGTTTACGTCGGATTACATGCAACGTTTATTTTAATCAGCGCAACGGTCGGCTCTTGCGCACAGATCATAGGATTAAAACGAGTGCCGGCGATACAGACGCCGTGTTCGATTCACGTTTCAGGTATTTCGCTGATTGCGTTTTGGTGCGGTTTTTTTGTTTGCGTTTTTGCGTCTACCTTTCGGCATTGGACGGTCAAAATTATGCCGGTGTGACTGAAACTAAGAATTTTTTGCACGTATATGTTTTAGCTGGATCTATGTACTTGTATTTGGTACGCCGAAAATCTATATCTGTTTAAGGTGCTACATTCCAACAAGAATGTTAACCATAACTTTCAATGAATAAATAATAAAGTGCTTTAGGAAATTATAGATGATCCATAGACAAAATATGGTTAATTCGAAAACAAAACAACAACGCGATAGGAAGGAAACATCCTATCATTATTTCATTCAATTAACAGCTTGCCTTCGTCCCTTTAAACACTTTGCGCTTTGATTAAATCGACACTTACCCTCTTCTTTCCCCTCATTGACCTAAAAAAAATCCAGTGCAGGTCATAGCCTACATTCATTAAGCAAC
Organism: Maruca vitrata; assembly: GCA_039566165.1. Lineage (NCBI taxonomy): Eukaryota > Metazoa > Arthropoda > Insecta > Lepidoptera > Crambidae > Maruca > Maruca vitrata. Next base: position 11,131,944 of record CM076920.1, on the reverse strand, counting down.
CACCGCTGTTTACCTTCCAAAAACAGTTTGTGTCTATTAGGTATGTATTTTATTTATGTAGTCTAATAATGTCCAAGCCACAAGCTTATCTACTACGCTATACCGCAAGATGCTACATAAATCATCATAAATAGATATTGAAACCTATATAAAAGCCTACATTCCCGTACAAAGCATAAACTTCAGACTCCTCGCACTTGTGGTTCATGATTGATATTATTTAAGTGTTCCCACATATCCATAATCAACAAGATCCATGTATGAATTAGCATCCGAAAGGCTATTAGGCCCACCACGAATTGAATATTCATATTAAAATTATAACGATACGTGAATTCCTGAAGGGCGCTACTCGTATGTCGCAAAAGCAAATCCTCTGCTTTAATTAGAAGCATGATATTCGATTAAACGTGATTAATCCGTCTCAAGTATCAACAGTTTCAAATCTGTCTTCAAATATTATTATACTAACACTCACACAGCTAAGTTAAACATACATAACAAACAGTAAATATTCGCATCCTTCCATTTTTAGATTATGTTGAAAAAAAAAATGGTACATAATACACCGACTTTACTACTGTGTATACACATGCCTAGTGATTTGAATACTAAAGTAATACTTAGACCAGTACCTATTAGTATTCAAAGCGTTGTGACGACGTCCTGACAGAGTAATGAATCAAGATTATTTCATTTTTCAAGAGATTACAAATGATGCTCCGTAATAGCCAACGAAAAATACTTTTCTAAAAAGGATTTTTTTAAGACCTCATTTAACTTCTAGGTTAACACTTTTATGAAGGCATACAGAAACTGCAAACGATTAAACTCTATAAGATTGTAGACCTATAAATTTATTGCAATCTGAAGCCATTTTAAAAATTATGAATATATTCTCCTTATAATTCGGATCCGTTTAAAGGATGAGATTGCAATTGAACCGTAAATTAAATAGCGTGAAATTGTGCTACGCTATGTTATCAAAAAAACCCTGAGAGGTTATCTAAAGTCCCTAGTACTCGTATGCTAATAAACTGGTGTTATTACATTGATTTGCATTTAGAACTTTTCAAAGTTTGATTACTCCGTTCAAAGGGCTGATAACAACTCGAGCACTCCTCTTGATAGCCAGTATATCGCATGGGAATACCAAAGGTCACAGCACATTAGAACTTTGATTCAACTCAACGATAAATAAGCTCTGATCGAGTTAAGGAAGCGAGGGACGTGATCCGGGCTAGACTCGTGAGTGAATTCACGCTGATTTACACTGAAGTAAGTTTTCCTTTGCAGCTTTATTTATAGAAAGCTTCTTGTTACAAATCTTACTAAGATATTATATATCATTTGTTTGCAATGTAGTTGTAGATAAAGAAATATAGTGCCTTATAGAATACTGAAACGATTTTCATTTTTTACTTCGACTTAAGCGATAAAAAAGTTTCTAAATACAACATTCGCTCGTGAGTATATATTAAGTAAATGCATTTGCAGATCAAAATACGTTACAAATTCGGCCGTTAGTCCAACAATCCGTTACAGGAAGTATTAAATTGGAATTTACAACTTATTTCATGTTTTATTTTACCTATAAATCACTACATAGTGTAAAGCAAAGTCTCTTTCCGCGTCTGCTGTATGTATGTATGTATGTACGCAACGAATTTGGTGAATTTTGTTAATAGATAAAGAGATTCAAGAGGAAGTTTTATTATGTATAATATTTATATACCCGAAGCAAAGCGACAGCGGGTCACTACTATATAATCTTCATAAAAATTCATCATAATTGCCGACCACTACAAATTTAAATCAGGTGGCATAATCAGTTGTGCACATTCCACGCAACGCCATGCCAGTAAATTGTTTAATGTCCGCAGTCACCTTATCAACCCCAGCGCAAACACGAAACGCGGGCCTAATTTAATTTTACATCGCAAATAGTCTAATTGCCACATCAACCGAATTATTCTGGAGTTATCCATGAATTTAAAAATAACCACACGCATTACTTTTGGGGAAAAAGAGATTTCGTTTTTGAATTTACGATTTTCGATCTCTTTAATCGGTTTTATTCAAAAAATAACTAAAATCGTTACAGTTAACATTCTGTTCAGTTTCGATTACTATAACACCATCCGTCCTTTACGCTTTATATGGCTACGGATTTTATTTAATGACCATTTTAGGTACTTATTATTACAATCACTTGAAAAAACATAATAAAACAGCAAGCATAATCAAAAACATGTTTTGCCAAAACATGTTCATATTCGAACACAAAAGCTGTTTCAAGTCTCGGAAAAGAATTTCAATCAACGAAATCATTTATTTGTAACTTCTTTTTAAATTGTTGAACGATGCGGACAGAATAAACATTTGGCAAATATTATGGGAAGGTATAATGTAGCTGTCGGTCTGCGGCAAAAGTGCCAAGTGAAGTGAGTGGGGTCAAACCTTTACAAAATGTAAGTGTAAGAAAAATCTTTGCTAAACAAATCTTATTTACCGTGAAAAAAGGTAACATCATTCGTGTGAAGTAAATAGGTATATGGAAAATTCAGTTACATTGAAAAGAGGAAGAAGAATGTCTATTATATTCCGGGATTACACGAGTATAAAAGCGCCCATCTTATTTACGTGTCAACGTGCTGTCTCATTATACTTTTGTATTTCGTATACAAAATCTGTTCTTTCCTCCTTTTCCGTTTGGTATGTTTGAGTGACACACCACTCGTAATCTCATGAGAATGGAATCTTTTATCGGGAGCTTTTATCTTACTGAATTATTTTCAGTTAAACATTTCTACGAAAGATATAGGTATATAAATACTGTTTTCCACTGAACTTAAATTAAGAGAAAAATATCCAATCAAAAACATAAATGTGAAATGAGAGCCAAGTTCAATATTATGATAATTGCCTTGGTTGTTGACTTCAACGACAAAAGAAGTGAGATCTAAATGGGTGCCAAGTTCAATGGTCAACCCTGAAATTTATTTATAAGTAACACTATAACATACCTATCATATCTTCTTATAACATAAGATAATGTATGGTGGTAGCCTATGAAGGTCTGTCTTGGCTAGTTTCTATAAACCTACCAACGTATTATTATGTTCGCTCGCTAGTTCCTACCAACAATCCAAATTTTCGACCGACAAATACCAAACTAACCAAGACAACTAACTAGACTACTAACTAACTAACTAAAGAAAACTAGCCAAGACAGACCTTCATAGGCTACCACCATACATTATCTTATGTTATAAGAAGATATGATAGGTATGTTATAGTGTTACTTATAAATAAATTTCAGTGTTGACCATTGAACTTGGCACCCATTTAGATCTCACTTCTTTTGTCGTTGAAGTCAACAACCAAGGCAATTATCATAATATTGAACTTGGCTCTCATTTCACATTTATGTTTTTGATTGGATATCATTACTTTTTGTAGAAAAGTATATATCATCGTAACGCCGTAGGTCCTTTGAAAAGGACAAATTCAAAACTAAAACTAGACTTTATAAATATAAAACAATTGAATCAGTTACTGTATTTTCCTACGTTTACGGGGTATAACCCTAATAGTACAGGATCCGTGGTGTATTTTTCCACTTGATTACTATCAAGCTAATTTTCCGTGAGTAGCTTCATTTTGATAAGACGCCCAAAAAATTCCTGTGCGAAAATTTTTGATTGTGGTAGCTAACAGAGGTATCAATGATTAAATATTTAGGACCGTAGGACCGGGACAAAGTACCACGGAATTTGTAGGACAATATGACCGTTACATTATATAAATATTAACTAAGTAAAATAATAAAAATCAGCTGGTTAGTAATCATTTTTGGTGATCTCCTCCCCTCCAACTTGTATCGATAACGAGATCACCAAAAATGATTACTAACCAGCTGATTTTTATTATTTTACTTAGTTAATATTTATATAATGTAACGGTCATATTGTCCTACAAATTCCGTGGTACTTTGTCCCGGTCCTACGGTCCTAAATATTTAATCATTGCTACCTCTGTTAGCTACCACAATCAAAAATTTTCGCACAGGAATTTTTTGGGCGTCTTATCAAAATGAAGCTACTCACGGAAAAATTAGCTTGATAGTAATCAAGTGAAAAAATACACCACGGATCCTGTACTATAAGTAATAAATATGAAAACCGACTATAAGTACCTACTCTTAATTGTAAATAAGTAAGTATGTATACCTAAATATATACTTAGTGCTCTGCCTTCCCCGGTATATAGGCGTGATTAGGCACTAATTAGGTATTTATGTTAAGCGTTCATAATAGAACCTAACCGCAGCAGTGGTCTCCTTTTTCACGGCTTTCAGGGTGAGTGCGACAGGCTCAACATGGTCTATTGTGCCTGTCGACCTCATATGTGGATCTCACTACCGCTTACCATCAGATGGAGTGAGGTCATCTTGTTAGCCTCTTATGAAAAAAAAAAAAATAAAAAAAAAAACCTAATTATTAAAAAAATTGCCAGTTTTTTATTTTTTCCTTTGTATTCATGTAATTACCTATCTGCATACCAAATTTTAACTCTCTAGGTAATTTGGAACTGGGTTAGAATTTTGATCTGTCAGTCAGTCAATGATAAAAATGAGGATTTTTGGACATTAATATCTAAATAACTGTTTGAGATAAGCTTATGAAATTTAGAACACATATTTATCTCGCAAGTCACAATATATGAGCCAAATTTGATACGTTTATGTGAAATAGTTTTTGATTTATGAGGGGTTCAAAAGTGGTTCCAAATGGTTCGTGTAATATTACACACGGTGCGGCTCGCCAGTTCTGTTTCTTGAACTTGGCTTGACACGCTACCGCGTGTCTAGATTCAGCATTAAACTAATTTTACGAATTAAACTCGCGTGTATTGTTATTCTTACCATATGTGTAGTGTTCGCGCAAAAAATAGATAGATAGAGAATAATCCTTTCGTCTCAAATATTTAGTACCTAATTATGGACTCAGGTGACTAATATCACCTTGACCAGAACAAACATAAACATTGGCAATATCATAATGTCAATATAGCCAACAGTAAATAATTAGGGGTGAGGTGTGAGCCATCCGCTCCCCCGCTACTCCGGTGATGATGACAACTCTACTCCAAGCCATCATCGTAAATCAGCTAGGAAAAACAAACTAAATAATTTGCGTAACTTCACTCAGTAAATATTAAGGAAAGCGGTATATTTATCAAATAAAGAGTAAATTGAGAGTCGGGCTAATGGTGCCTGTTCGCACCTCTTATCAAGGGGCGCTCCTCCTAATGGGCCGAGTCATTAGTACGAATTTCTTGCGATCCTGCCAGACCATACTTGCCATACACGCCTTACATACAAACAGACAGACGTATCAAAAATCTACAATAAGTATCTATAAGTTAGCTGAGTTAATAAAACTGATTGAAATCCATATCGTACGTACTGAACTGGTCCTCCTAGCCTGTTTTTCCCGAAATAAAATAAATAAGAATTACTAGGTACTGTTTCTATTACTTTTTTCGGTATTTGGTATTCAAAGTAGGTACTTAGGTATGTACGTACTTGTGGGAACATACATAATTATATTATTGTTTTTTTAAACAAGAATTTGAATAAGCTGACCTTAGATTTTCTGACCAAAGGAACTTCATGTTTTCCATTAATGAACAAGAAGAACTATTAAACCCGTCTCCGGCTAGACAAAACTTCCTTCAAACAGTGATGATCTCAAACGTTTTAATGCACAATTTCCATTTTAAACACTTCAAAGCTAAACGGAACCACAAACGAATACTCACAATCTTATCTTTGATCGCCCGCTCCAAATACTATTAGGATCTAGATGTTTGTACACAGTGTGTACTAAGATCTTCTTAGGTGCACAATGTCTTAAACAGGCGGAAGGTTTAAGGGAAATTGTGTTGTTTGTGTTTTGGAATTGGGTTGGTTTTTGAGTGGTGGTTCGGGTCGTAGCGTTTGCTTTCGTTGGCGCCCCGCCGTCCGCCGCCCCCGTGATCAATGAACGTCGCTACTACCAGACTATTTTCACGCCAAGCGTACTCTTTTTATTTTTCTACGTCGCTCTACGTAGTAGAGTCTACGATCCATTGGTTGTTACCAAGTGCTATTGTTTTTATAGGTTTATTGATTGGAGAATATAAAACGATTTTTTGGAATTGTAGTCTGACATCATAATATTCGGATTTCGCAACGCAAACTAAACTGTTGGGCGCGTCAGCAAGCGCGGTCCGGGTGGCAGAATTCCGGGCTTAAAGTGTTTTGCCATCGACACGAAAAGAAGAAGATCATAATATTTGTTTATTTTCATCTATTATTGTTTTTTTCATTGTATAAACTCCGAAATTCTGTTACTTTTTGACACTCAGAAGAAAGTAATTGCAAGGCTAAAAGAAGTACTTAAATAAAACTTCTATATATCTTCCCGCACTAAATTGTTTCCGAATAATGATACAAACTCATTTCATTTAACACTATCTTGCACAACACTAAACTAAACGAAGCTTTGTTACGCCAAAAACATTTTTACATTCCTTCACACATATCTAGCGGGTGGATTTAAATAAAACCTTTGCATCAGCATCTTACTCGCATCTTTGTATCAAGGCGTCGCAATAGCTGGATGTGAATGGGTCGGCGACTATTGTCCTTTCTCGTGCACAGAAAAATACGCGCTCCGCGTAATAATAGGGGGTAGTGGGTACAGCAAGATGGCGCGGCGTCACAGACTCCTATGTTTACAAAGAAAATGTTTGGCGATGCCTTTGTCTTGCACTCCCGCGGAGCCTTTTCTTAAGAAAGAAAGGTGCATATTCCTTTGTTTAACTAATTTATTTTAACTTTGAAATGCTTTGTTGCGAATGAACTTCCTTAGAAATGTTGTATTGATATATCAACAATGTTATTATTACCGCAATAGATAAGTACCTAAAGTGTTATGAGTCCCAACAACATTAGAATCGTCACGTTATGTTGACTGAATGTTTTTCAATCATCTGCTTTTTTTACGGGGTACGCTGTCAAGGCACCTCCACGTGTGTTGCCCTTTACCCAATACCGAAAGGTATTTGGTATCTGGGCTTCCTGGTGTATCCTGGGCAACGGCGGTTGGCGACGTCCTTCTTAGGATCTCTCCAGCCGACGGCAAGATCTTGGCTGGGGTGGGGTCGGGATCGTTGGTCACCACCGGTGGCTGCGATACAATAACGCCGAGTCACAGGCGGCGGTCAAATAACCTGTCCTAGGCTGCCACTAGCCAAGAGAGACTAAATCCTTTCTAAAAGCGTGGACCTGGTGTCTTGGGAAAGCACCATGATTATTCTCCCAAACCCCCCTCTTTTATGAAAATGTCGAACTATGAGAATATTATGTCATGCGATCCGGCTAACCCCCGGCGCCCGCAGGTACCCGGGCCTGCGAGTGTGAAATCTGTTACCGAAGACCGCACAGGGGTGGGCGACCAGGCCCCTGTGCTGGTGAATGCGCCTGGCAGCAGTAGCAGCAGCAGTGGCAGTAGCAAGAAGCTTGTGCAACAGGCCTTCCATCCAGGTCTGTTTACAAGACAAAGGTCATCTTCCCTGGGAAGTAATACTCCTATCGGTAACCTAACTTCTAGTGATCAGCCACTGGCTGTCGATACCGAAGTTGAATCAGCAGAAAATGGCCCTCCAAGCTGGCAGAGAGTCCCAGTGAACCGAAATCCTAAAAGGAGGAAAATGTCAAATAGCACCTCTCCCGAGGCAATAAAAACCTCTAATAGCTTCACAGGTCTAACAATTGACCTCACAGAAACAGTTGGCAAACCTAAAGATAAGCGACCTTCTAAACCACCCCAATTGTCTTATACGGCGTAGAAGATGTTAATAAGCTCACTGAACTCCTCAAAACTGTAGCAGAAAAAGACCAGTTTACTCTTAAAATAGTAAATCGAAACCAACTGAGAATTAGCAGCGTAAATATTGAAGCCTACAAGCAGATTATAAAGAAAGTTCGGGAGAGTGGACTGATTGGCCACACCTTCAACCGTAAAGATAAGAGGTGCTTCAGATTGGTAATCCGAAATCTCCACCCAACTACACCGATATCTGCGATCAAAGAAGACATTGAAGCTACAGGCAATACAGTACAAGGAGAAATCATAAATGCTAAATTCGGGCCGGACAAAAAGCCGACATCCACGTTTTTCATAAACCTTGCACCAGGAGCAAACAATAAGGCTGCTAAAGAATTGAAGTATATCTACCACCAATCAGTTATCATTGAAGACCCGAGGAAACGTACTTCTATAGTGCAATGCCAAAGATGCCAACAATATGGGCACTCCAAAAATAACTGCATGCGCCCTTATCGATGCGTAAAATGTGGACAGTCACACAAGACATCCGAATGCCATAAACGTGACCGTACTACCCCTGCCCAATGTGCATTATGCAACGGTCCACACCCCGCAAACTTCAAAGGATGTGAAGTTTATAGAGAAATACTACTGAGACGCTCTAAGCCTAAACGTGAGGAATACATAAAACAAATATCCCCTACCGAAATACCCACAGACAAGCCAGTATCAAATACAACTGCTGAAAATAATGAACCGAAAACCAAAAAGTATTCAGATGCCACGCGGAATAAAATAGAATCCAGTCAAGAAACAATGAACACTCAGCCTCCATTAGACCTGGTACAGATTCTAGCAAAGCAAACTGAAAAGTTCGATATCATCCTACAACAGATGAGCACCCTTATGACGCTCATAGCACAACTTGTCGATAAATTGACAAAATGACCACAGTTCGCATGGCAACATGGAACATAAACGGATTGACCCCTAACAAACATGAGGTAGAGATGCTCATGTATCAGCAGAACCTGGACTTGGTATTGGTATCGGAAGCTCACGGCACCGCAGCTACAAACATTAAGTTTAAAAATCATGAATGCTATGTCACTACACACCCGGATGGAACGGGACACGCCGGCACCGCCATTATTATTAAAAAATCACTAAAACACCATTTGATGCCAGAATACAGAACCAGCCACATCCAGGCTACCACAGTAGCAATCGAGGATAAAAATGGAATCTTCAATGTTTCCTCAGTGTACTGCCCCCCTAAACACAAGATAACTGATGAGATGTTTACTGAGTACTTCCGGTCACTCGGTAATAGATTTCTAGCTGGAGGTGACTGGAACTCTAAAAACACGCACTGGGGATCTAGATTGACAAACACCAGGGGTAGACAATTAAAACTCAGTCTAGATACTAACAACTTAGTTACCATTTCGACTCGTGAGCCCACACACTGGCCATCCGACATCTCCAAGGTTCCTGATCTGATTGACTTCTTCATTACCAAAGGGTTTTCCTCGCACTATGTTAAATGTGAATCTTGCAACGACAGCTCCTCGGACCACACACCAGTATTGCTCACTCTCAGCTCAAAGATTATAGAACATAATCATCCAGATAGGCTGTACAACAAGAAGACAGACTGGAATTCATTTAGGGACCACATTGACAAGAACCTTGAATTAAAAGTTGCTCTGAAGACGCCTGAGGACATCGTAAGCGCCACGAAGCATTTCACGGATCTTACTCGGGAAGCTTGCTGGAAGAGTACGCCCCGCTAGCCCATAAAGAGCAGATATGCAACTACCCACTGGAAATAAAAAAGCCGGTCCTAGAAAGACGTAGGCTGCGCCGTGTATGGCAACTAAGCAAACTAACGGTTGACAAGACTAATTTCAACAGGCAAGCGTCACATTTGCGAGAAATGCTGAAGACTTGGCACAACAGGACTCTTGAGGCTCAACTTGCATCACTTACACCAACTGCAGCCACCAATTACTCGCTGTGGAAATTCACAAAATCATACGACAGACCACAGTTGGTAAAGTCTCCGCTCGCAACTAACAGTGGCTGGACCCGCACGCCGCAACAAAAAGTAGACCTATTCGCCGAACACCTATCAAATGTCTTCACTCCAAATGACGCTAGTGACCCAGATGCTGAGTTAAAGGTGGAATCCGTTCTTGCCCAGCCCCTACAAATGTCGCTGCCACCAGCTCCAGTTACAGTACGAGAGGTTTGGAGGACAATCAATGACCTCAAAGATAAAAAAGCACCGGGATATGATCTTATCACGAAGGAAATCTTGAGAGAACTGCCAAGAAAAGCGCTGGTTTTCCTGACAATGCTCTATAATGGAATACTAAGAGTCCAATACTTCCCAGATCTATGGAAGGTGTCACAAATCCTGATGATACACAAACCAGGAAAACCAGCAACCCAAACCACCTCATATAGACCAATCAGTCTACTGCCCATACTGTCGAAAGTCTGGGAAAAACTGGTACTGCGCCGCATCATGCCAATACTAGACAGCAACAATACCGTTCCTAACCACCAATTTGGCTTCAGGCAGCAACATTCAACCATAGAGCAGGTACACCGAGTAGTTGATCGGATTAGAAAATCTCTGGAGGAAAAAGAATACTGTTCATCAGCATTCCTAGACATCCAACAAGCTTTCGACAAAGTCTGGCACGACGGCCTCCTCTATAAGATAAAACTTGCCTTCCCCACAGCTACTACATTCTTCTGAAGTCTTACCTAACAGAGAGAATCTTCCAAGTCAGGGAATCAGAAACCACTTCCAAATTCTACCAAATCAAAGCAGGAGTACCCCAGGGTTCAGTGCTCGGTCCAATATTGTATACCCTGTACACTTCGGATCTACCGCAGATAGAGGGACTCACGATTGCTACCTATGCCGACGACACGGCAATAATGGCTAGTAACCGACATCCTGACGTGGCTGCAGAGCAACTCCAACAAGGCCTTGACGCAATTGCAGAGTGGCTAAAAAAATGGCGAATCAAAGCAAGCACCACAAAGTCGGTACAAGTAACCTTCACACTCCGAAGTGGAAACTGTCCTGCTGTGCACTTGGAAAACTCTACTTTAACACACCAGGATAGAGTTAAATATCTGGGTTTACACTTGGATCGTCGTCTGACATGGAGACACCACATCACAAGTAAGAGAGGAACTCAACATACGACACAAAAACCTCTATTGGATGCTTGGTCGGAACAGTAAGCTATCAACAGACAATAAGCTATTGATCTACAAAACAATATTAAAGCCCTCCTGGATGTATGGTATACAACTATGGGGCAGCGCAAGTAACTCCAACATAACCATATTACAAAGAGCACAGAACACTATACTCAGAACTATAGCGCATGTCCCTTGGTTCATAACAAACACTGAAATCCACACAAACCTGGGAATGAACACAGTTAAGGAGGAAATAGAGGTCTCCAGGCGAAAGTACCAAAAGCGGCTTGAAAATCACCCCAACATACTCGCGGCAACCCTAATTAAGCGCAGTTACCAAAAACGCCTCAAAAGAAAAGACATTATATAAGTGTCTCGCCATGAACATGATGAGTGGCGTCCTCCCTGGAGGATGCACTTGACCTGCCAAACAGCACACAAAATATCTGCTTATAGTTCATAACTGATTGCAGATGAGCACAAAAACAAAAAAAAAAAAAACCTGCTTTTTTTAATTGAATCAATTTCCCAGTAGGGGAACCTGTTGTACCTAGGCCAGTTTTTGATATTTTTATTTTTTATAAATAAATGGTAAGAATAAGATCCGTCAAATAGGGAATAATGAAAAGACCAGTTACTCAACTATATAATAAATAAATAAAATATGAGGATTTTCGGTAAAGCTGGAAACAAAAGCAACTTTAAAAAAAAAGGGAAAACTGTCCAAGGTACAACAGTCCTGATGTACCTTGGACCGTTCCAGTTGTACTTTGGACATTCCAGGGTAGAATGAAGATAAACACTAGCAATTGCAGCAGAGTTTTATTTTTAATATAGGTAAGTACAACAATAATGCTCATACCTGTAATCAACAAAAACATTAATGTAAATAGCAGATTAACAGTTACCTTAATTAATAGTCTCTTGTCTCTTTATTTTATGTCAATAACATAACAAATGTTTACATATTTAAATATTTATTTTTTGCCTTATATAAATAGAATAAAAATATAATCAAAAAATATGTTTTTATAAGGTTATATTATCTATATCAAAATTATCTATGTATTATCTATCTCCAAAGGACATATTCAGTTGGGGGGCCAAGGTACAACATCATAACAATTTTTAGTTACAACTTGTTTAAACACACTTTTAATTGAGGTTGGGTTCTGACAACTATACTATCTAAAACCTTAATAAACTGAGATTATATCGGAAGTAAAAGATATTTTATAAATACGTATCGTGACAAATTAAGAGGCCATAAGTAAATTCCGAAAAACGAACTTTCAAGGCAAAAAATAATAAATTACCTTTTTTAACTACATTGACCCGGCGCCGGCGAATCACAACTAACTTCACGTGAGTCTTATCAAAGCAGGCTTTGACTGCCATATACAATATTATTGTAAAGCGCGGGAGTTTACGAAAAATTACAATTGTCCTAGGTACAACACTGTCCAAGGTACAACAGGTTCCCCTATAACAAAATATTTATTTACTCAAAATTACATAAGATTTTTTTTATCTTTCCTTTGCTCAACCTACTTAAGTTTTTTTCACAAAAAATCCGTATTCTTAAAAAAAGTGAATTCTATGAATTTATACTCTTTGTAGGCTTGAATAGGCAAAGTCCTTAAATAGCCGATCTTCGTCAATTTAATTACGCTTAATTGATTCAATGCCAATATGTATATTCTCCAAAGCCTGCTTAACGTTCCATTATACTTCTTTTTTTGCTGGCGTATTTAAGGTAATTTCAAACATATTACGATTTATAGGTCCTTTCATCCTTTCACTACCGCTAATATAATAAGAAAGGTAATTTTGCTTTATGGACGGCATTATGACGTAATGAAGCGAAGATAATGGAGCTTTCACAATGTAAGCACCGTGCTAATTACTGTCCTTGTGCCGCGATATGTATCTATAAGTATAACTTAAAAAATGTTTACAGATTGAGCTTTAATTTATTTATATTTACAAATCGAGATAAAATGTGTTTGTACAGCAGGTAGGTACATTTTTCCAATATTAATTTAGAATAAAAACTGTTGATTGATATGTTTTCAATCAGGCATAGTTGGTAGCGTAGTACTTGCATTGCATACACAAGCTGTGTTGTTGATTACATTAAAAACCAAACTAAAGAATTAGTTACTTTATTTTCTTAATTTCATTTCATGAAATTGCTGTGTTAAATAAATATTTGTAACAAATACATTTTTATCTTTTCTAAAAAAAAAACTCCTATAAACTTCCGATTGGCAAAACACTTTTGTTTACTTTTCAGCTGTCTACCGCAGCTAGGGTAATTGCGCGCCGCGGTTGACAGCACTCGTGGCTCGCGTGCGATATCCACATTCCGCTGCATTTTAAAATTAATCCCGGGCCACCCTTGTCAGCGGGCATCGTAAGTGCCGTAACCGGTCGACGACCCCGGTATTTAGGACGGACCAGCGTTTATTACCGAGGAAACAACAGGAAGTAGGGCGAGGGGCAACACCAAACCGCGAGTTTCACGCCCATCCGTCAGCGTGAGCGATCGCTCGCAGGTAATGCCCAGCTACGGCTCTTCAGGGCTGAAGTGGCAACAAGTGCACACCCTACACACCTCGATATGATAATGGGAATGTAGACATGTTATGTCGCCGGCAATTTGTCATACACAAATTACGTACCTTTCTCCGATGTGATTTATTCGCGCGGAAATTTTATTCGGATGCTACAACAATGTTTGAACACACTTTCGTGAGTCTACAGAAAAGTCACATTATTTGTTGGTATATTTTCATGTCAAGTCTATTTGAACAGTTGAGTAAACGACGCGATTTGAGTAAACAAATACAAGGCAGCTTTCTTGATGTCTTTTTACAAATAGAATAGCATTAACGACGCATGGTACGTTACTTACGGTGCCTCGGCGGGCGCTTCATTGCCATTCACAACAGTCTCCGAGATCTTCATGGTTTAACACTCACTTAACTTGTTCTTCAACAATACATTCCCATCGTAAAACTGCTTAGTCAGATACTTTTTTCGTTATCAGTAAAATTGGGAAAAGTGTAAAAAGTTTGATATATTTGAGAATATTGGCAAATTCTTTACTATATCTTCAAACAATTGAATCAATAACAAAATTTGTGTAATTTCGAATTTCGAATTTTTTATAGTTACTTTTTTCCTGTGGAATCCCAAATCGCTCTCGTGATATTTACACACTCTTGTAATAATTATTCTGGCTAATGATACATTAAAAAATATTATTTGTTTTTTTTTAATGTGCAAAATTTGCGCGGCAGGGGATCGCCTGCGCTAGCTAGCGCCGCACTGAGCTGCGCAGGAGTTAACTGGCTAACTCGATGATGCCGCATGAATTGCACCAATTTCGTACCACCATTATTGCAGCATGAGGGCGGAAGAGGAGGCTGGCTCTTCAACCGAATTGGTAATAGGCCTTTTATAGGATCAACCGAATATAATTTGACTTTTTACTACGAGTCTTTTTGTCTTCTTCGTTTCTGTCTTTTTTATTTATTTTTATGTTTAAATAGATAGCAAACTTCACAATAACTATCATTGTATGTATATAATTCAGTTCAATGCAATCGCATCTGATTATGAATTAAAAAATAACCAATGATGTATTGGGCTAGCATTCGTTACAGTTTCAGAATTTTGTTCTTTTGTTGAACTTAATTTACTGATTACTACGTTTTCGTTTATGATTAGAGAATCATTCTTTAACATCTATTATTAGGGATGTTAAAGAAAGTTTTTTGATTTGACACCTACAAACATTCTTAGCTGCTGCCAAAACGCAAGAAGCTTTTCAAAACACAGTGCCTGCTTTTATAGATATGACTACGAGAAACATAACTTCCATTTTCCACGAGTAGAGTAAACGTTGATACCCCCTCCCTCCTACGAGTATGATCCCTGTTAAATTTAAGAAGTGTAATATAAGTTTAAGTTTATAAATTTTATAGAGGATGTAAATTACATTTATATTTTGTTCAGCATTCTACCTGTAAGTGTCATCAGTATTACTTTTGTGTGCAAGATGTGACACCTTAAAAAGCTTTGCATTGTACCATATTATTTTAATTGTTCATGTTACTTAGATATATAATTGAAATGTAGGTAATGTAATGCTACTGGATGTCCAGATAAATAAATAAAAAAACGTGGAAGGCGTGTGATCGGGCCGAAGGACGTGGGGGGCGCGGAGGATATCGCCGATCAGCGCCGGAGATAGTGCGCAATCTGCGCGCGCGCAGGCAAAACGAGCAATGTCCCTCTTGCATACATACATTTACATATAGGGTTAGGATCCCTCTTGCATACATAGAAATATTAACAGATAGGTTTAGAATGACGTCTCCAGTCTTCGCTTTTAAAGCGTCAGTAAAAATAGGATTCTATCACCGAATCGGAATGGCCTATATATTCAGCCTTGTGCTAGTTTAGGCCCCAAATTAGGTTCAATTTATATTTTTAGTTTAACCTATCTTGTAGGTTCTGGGCAAACTTCCCAGGGCACAGCCCTGTGCCACCTACCGCGTCGCAGGTTGCGGATAGCGAAACGTCCTCCAGATATGGAGGGTAGCTGCTTTAGCAGTCGCGGACAATTGGGCGGTCCTTCTAGAGGGGTGCTGGGTATGCTTATGGCTAAGCATTCTCTATAAAATAGCACAAAACCCAATGATAGAGGATGACGGTGACGAGTATGAGCCGCCACCAAAATCAAAGCTCGGACCCGGGGAGACTCAACCTCGTGAACCTTGGATGGTAGTTAGTCTAGGAGATGCCAACTCCGAAATCAAATAGCACCTACTGCCTTGTAGTGAGACGTTGGCTCGTCAATGGCTAGGGCGTCATCCCGAAATTCTGATGTGTTGTGCCTTGGGAAAGTGCAACATGATCTTCCCAACCATCGTATGAAATGAGTGAAAATAATGATAATGTTTTGCCATGCAATCCGGCTAGCACCCGGCGCTTACAGGTACCCGGGCCTGTGAGTGAGAAATTGGTTACCGAAGACTGTAGGGGGGTGGGAACCCAGGCCCCCTCTTCAGTGAGTACTACTGGCCCTAATGAAAGTAATAAGAAGCTAGTCCAGCAAGCCTTCCATCCTGGTCTATTCGTTACAAGACCTAGAAGTTCGTCACTGAGTGCTTTAAGCAACATCAATACTGAAAGCAAATCTTGTACATCACAACCTGATAAGTCGAACCGTACAGATCACCATGATGTCACCCCTCCCACCTGGCAAAGAGTACCTAACAGCCGGAATCCGAAGAGAAAGAAATTTACACAAACGCCATCGCCAGACCGTATCCAAACATCAAACCAGTTTACTGGACTGAGTATTGACCCTGAAGAGGAGCATACCAATACAAAAGTAAAAAAGCCAAACAAACCTCCCCCAATAATTCTCTATGGTGTTGAGGATGTCAATAAACTGACGGAACTCCTAGAAACAGTGGCAGAAAGAAATCAGTTTACCTACAAAATAGTAAATAGGAACCAACTCAGAATCAGCAGTGTGGAAATTGAGGTCTACAAAAAACTGATACAAATTGTAAGGGAAAATGGTCTTATAGGCCATACATTTAACAGAAAGGACACCAGAAACTGTAGAATAGTGATTAGAAATCTACATCCATCTACTCCACTCAGTATAATCAAAGAAGAGATAGAAGCTACTGGCAACATAGTTACTGGAGAAATTATCAATGCTAAGTATGGACCTGAAAAGAAGGCAACTTCAACATTCTTTGTCAACTTGGCATCAGGTCCTAACAACAAAGCGGTCAAACTTCTTAAGTACTTATATCATCAATCAGTAGTAATAGAGGATCCCAGAAAAAGAACATCCATTGTTCAATGTCATAGATGCCAACAGTATGGCCACTCAAAGAATTATTGTATGAGACCATACCGCTGTGTTAAATGTGGAGAATCCCATAGAACAATGGAATGTGGAAAACGTGATCGCAACACTCCTGCTTTGTGTGCTTTGTGCAAAGGACCCCATCCAGCTAACTACAAAGGATGCGAAGTCTACAAAGAAATACTAGCCCGTAAAATAAAAAGAAATGTCCCGACAAATAGAAGGGATCAGACTACTGAACAAACTCAAACCACAAATTCCAATGTACAAACAGCAAAACCTGAATCTTACACAAGGAAAAGCAGAACCTCAGTCCAGAATGGAACATATGCCGAAACATTAAGTCAGAATCCTCATAAAAGCTCAAATCGGAGTGCAAAACAGGATATTAACCAAAACACAGCTACTGCTGATACAACTGCAACAAACATATCATTAGAGTATGTACTCCTAAAACAAACCGAAAAGTTTGATCTTATCATTCAACAAATGGGCACACTTATGAGTCTCATAGTTAAACTGGTCGACCGACTCTCAAAATGATTTCCTTACGTCTAGCTACTATTAACATAAATGGTCTAACACCTAATAAACATGAAGTGGAATTGTTCATGAAGATACATAATATTGACATATTCCTTATTTCGGAAGCCCATTGTACCACTAACACTTATCTAAGCTTCAAAGACTATGAGTGTCATTTGACATCACATCCTGATGGCAGAGCACACGCTGGAACTGCAATAATAATCAAAAAATCGATTAAACATCATCAGATGCCTGACTATAAAACAGAACATATACAAGCTACAACTATAGCAGTACAAGATAAATTGGGCTACCTTAACATAACTGCAGTGTATTGCCCGCCGAGACACACAATCAATGAAACAATGTTTGCTGACTTCTTCAATACTCTTGGGAATCGCTATATTGCAGGTGGAGACTGGAATGCGAAGCACACATATTGGGGCTCAAGAGTAACAACTACCAGGGGTAGACAATTAAAGTCAACACTAAATAATATTCAAAGCTTCACAATAACAACTGCAGAACCAACATATTGGCCAAGTCATGCTGACAGACTCCCTGATTTGCTAGACTTCTTTGTCGTTAAGGGACTCTCTAAAGAATATGTTAAGGCTGAATCATGCTATGATAGTCCCTCAGACCATACACCAGTTATACTAACGGTAAGCTCAGGATTGATAGAGACAATGAAACCCATCACCCTTTATAATAAAAATACTGATTGGGAAGCTTTTGGACAATACATAACAGACAATATACAAATGAAAGTGGCTTTGAAGACGGCTGATGACATAGATGAAGCAACAGAATACATCACAAGACTAATTCAGGAATCTTGCTGGCTGAATACTCCTTGGCAGACCTCAAAATCAATGGCTACTGACTATCCTGCTGAGATCAAAAAGGCAGTACTGGAAAGGAGAAGACTGCGTAGAGTGTGGCAATCGACCAGATTAGATCAGGACAAAAAAGACTTCCATATAGCGAGTAAGCAATTGAAAGAGATCTTGGCTGACTGGCATAACAAAACGCTCTCTGCTCGCTTGGAATCCCTTACACCATCTCCACAAACAAATTACTCGCTGTGGAAGTTTACAAAAAATTACGACAGGCCGCAACCAACAATCCCTCCTCTGAGGTACAATAATGTTTGGGCAAGGACCCCTCAAGAAAAAGCGGATTCTTTTGCCGATCACTTGTCACAGGTCTTTAACCCTAATCCTAGCAATGACATTGAAACTGATAATATGGTGGACACAGTTTTGCTTCAGGATTATCAGATGTCGATACTCCCGCGCCTTGTGACAGTCAGACAGACTTGGCAAACAATCAGAAGCTTAAAAGATAAAAAGGCACCAGGTTTCGACCTTATTACGAAGGAAGTATTAAAGCGGTTACCGAGAAAAGCAGTGGTCTTCCTAACAACATTGTTTAATTGCATTATCAGAGTTCAACACTTTCCTCAACAGTGGAAAATATCGCAGATTCTCATGATACACAAGATGGGCAAACCACTTCACGAAGTCTCCTCGTACAGACCCATTAGCTTGCTCCCAATATTATCCAAAGTCTTTGAAAAGCTTCTTCTCCACCGAATTAAACTTTTACTTGATAAGGATAACATTATACCGTCACATCAGTTTGGGTTTAGACCTCAGCACTCTACCGTAGAACAGGTCCACCGAGTGTGCGATAGAATAAGGAAGAGCTTAGAAGAAAAAGAGTACTGCTCCTCAGCATTTCTTGACATACATCAGGCATTTGATAGGGTATGGCACAGAGGCTTACTCTACAAAATAAAGACCTACCTTCCCCACAGTTACACGGAATTGATGAAGTCTTATCTCTCGGATCGATTGTTCCAAGTACGAGTTAACGATGTCTCATCGAAGCTCCTAGAAATAAATGCTGGAGTCCCGCAGGGATCAGTTTTGGGCCCAGTGTTGTACACCATCTACACAGCAGACTTACCAGTAACAGACGGCGTGACTACTGCCACATACGCCGATGATACGGCAATCCTTGCCAGCAGCGCAGATCCTGTGGTGGCTTCTGAAATGCTACAACGGGGGCTAGATGGTGTATCATTGTGGCTAAATAAATGGCGAATAAAAGCTAGTGCTACAAAATCAGTACATGTCACCTTTGCCCTGAGAAGTGGCGACTGTCCTTCCATACAACTAGACCAAACTACTCTGCCACATGCAGATAGAGTAAAATACCTGGGCATGCACCTGGATCGGCGACTGACGTGGAAGAACCATGTAAAGAGTAAAAGAGATGAACTCAACATTCGATATAAGAATCTTTATTGGCTGATTGGACGAAACAGTTTATTGTCTATTGATAATAAACTTCTTATATATAAAGCAATCCTTAAGCCTGTATGGACTTACGGCATACAACTGTGGGGCAGTTGCAGTAATTCCAACATCCTGATACTGCAGAGAATGCAAAACATAATCCTTCGATCTCTATGTAACGTACCATGGCTTGTTACCAATGCAGAAATACATAAGGAACTACAAATGCTCACCGTAAAGGAAGAAATCGCTTCATCTGTAGAAAAATATAAGGGGAGGTTAGAAGTCCACCCAAATGAACTGGCCGCACAGCTGAAAACGCGTACTTATCACAAGCGACTTAAAAGGAAAGACATCTTAAGTTTCTAAGGAAAGAGGAGATGTTCTCACTGGAGGACACACTCTAAAAGCGACCTCAACACCCTCACCACATCTGATAAAAGTGAAAGCACTGATTGCAGATAAATAAATAATAAAAAAAAAAAAAAAAAAAAAAAAAAAAACCTATCTTATTGGGTTAGTCTGCACCGATTTGTTAGGTTTTATTAATATACATTTACCTAGGTATAAGCTGATACATATACACCGTGAAATTTGAGTGGTTGTTTTCCCGTGGCAAAACGATTTACCTTTAGTAATACTATTGCATTTTGATGCAAATTATTCCTTGAAAAAAAAAATTTTTTTTGTTAATTTTTTCAAAACAATAATTTTCCAACTCGAAAACGAGAGAAGCTATCGTTATTTTATAATATGTGACGTAATCAGGTACTGCTTGCCGCATGAAATCGATGCTTAAAGCTAAAGAAGCTCTACGCCCTAAGTAATAAAGCGGTTCGAACGTGCTTTCGAGTTTCGGTTAAACCTTTCGTTAAACCGGCATTTATTGATTTTAATAAAAAAGAACTGCACAAATCTATTGTGCTACTAAGATAGAATCATTTTACTGCGGGAAAACAACCAATAAAATTTCACGGTGTATATTTGCCGTTTATCCATCAGAAACAAAATAAATATAGGAGTATTCCTTAACATCATTTAGGAAGATTAATAGTAGTTATAGCCAATAAATATTGTATCTATCCTCGTATCCACAAGATAAATTCTGTTCTTACGCTTTATGGCTGTAACAGCTGTTACAAATATCTCGTGATATTGGTAATGAAAATCACATCATCGGGTTGGGGAGAGACATCTATTTTGCTGATCACAGATGCTACTCATACGCTGCAGTTGTCTTTTCGATTAGAGCTTAAATAAAAGTCCGTTTCACTTTAATAAAACCTATATTTTATGTTAGCTTATTTTGGACAGCAACCTATCATGAAATATACCTTTCTACGTTTATAACCTTCTAATACCCTTTGAGTAATTAAACTGACGTTGTTTACAGTAAAAAACTTACTAAAATAGAAAGTTTAATAAACACACAAATCTGTCCCAATGTTTAACATACCTAAATGAAAGTCTCTAAATTGGAATAAATTACAAAACTCCACAAAAAAAAACAAATAATCATTACTCAAATACAAACGACATCGTTTACGAATACTCAATCATACTTTACAAGCACGTGGGGTGCTATAAATCTCTTTCTAAAAACCTACACTGGCGGTCGTTAGTCGTTCAAATCGTGGCAGTGGACGGACAGGGCTCGCGGTGTCAATTCAGATTTACGAGCCGAGTGGCATCCTATCACGTGGCCGGCAGCGATTTGTGACTCATTTGGCTACAGATGAGCGAGGGAAAATGATGCTGCTCATGTGAGCAGGGTTAAAGTGAGCGTACTACTTATATCTTGAGCAAAAGTTCGCAAGCGTTATTTTGGAAGAAACATTGCACAATACAATCTGGACTAGGTACTTCTTCTGTGAACATGTTTAATGTAAGCAGTCTAATGATGAACCTCTTTATCTCAAAGCAAACTTTCATAGTAATTACAACGAAGTTACATTGCAAAAGGCGCCTGCACTGATATTTTTCAACGGCATATTTTTTTAATATCCAAATTTTATTGATTACCTAAGGGTGAGATCTGCTACATTAGGCTACAAACAAAGCAAGTCTATATTATTAACTGGTGATATTAATGTTAACATACCATTAATATATTATATGTATTACGGCCCATACTCAACCCTATACCACGACGAACATTATTTCTGTCAGCTTTACCTACAAACCATTTTCCAGAACATTGATAAAATTGCCCATAAGCAACAAAAATGTATCATAAAGCAATATTCCCCACGTGTAAACCAAATACATCATCCTATCATCAAAGTAGATAACCCATTTTGGTACATGTCGCATGACACGAGAGCGTGAAATGAGATTAAAGGTAAGTAAACCCGGTAGGGGCGGAAATCGAGCGCGTCAACTGGTTTAAAAATAGTATAAGTTGATTATAGCACCACTCTAGTTAGTAAGCACGTAAAAATAAACGTCGAAAGTTGAATTAACGCATATTCAAAAATTGAGACAAAATAATATTGCGTTATATGACTGATTTGTATTTGGAATAAAATTCTATAAAAGTCCTACATCAGCCCTATTTAGGATAGCCAACTCGCAAAGCGTAGTTTCCGCAGACAAATCCGTTTCCGACACGATGAAATGTTGTGAATAGGGGGGGGCCTTACCTACAAAAATATTCAACAATTATAATTTTTTACCATACACATAGGTAGCAAACCTAAATCAATTCAGTAAGTACGCAAAGCTACGTAATGAAGGGTCGACTTTCTTTGTTTCCTGTCCACGTATTTATGGAAGGCTATTTACCTGCCTTCCATCCACTAATGAATAGTCAATGTCTTTGCCGTAGCAACGGCTATTGGGTCAGCGAAAGGTATTTATTTCACTCAATTTATCGCATTCGGTTTCGATCGGGAGGCGTCCAGCAGTCCCGAGTGGTTCAGAAGGCGGGATCTTTATGTTTATGAGAATAAAGCTGAGAATGGTATTAGCAATTCTATTTCCCGGCGTACATATACGCCCGCGCCATTGCAAGCAACTTTATCACTGTTATCAAGATGAACCTTACGTAAAAAGGATAGAAGCGAAATTCCTGACTCCTCTGCATCTGATGCTACCAAGTTCATCATAAATCGCGTCGTTTAGTGGATGCTGGAGCAGACGGATATGTTCGTTGGGAACGTAAATGCCTATTTGCATAATATCCTGTTAGACTACTTCCTTGGTATACGCGAAATGTGTGGGATTCGTCCGCATTATTTAATTTTGGTTTGCATGTGCCCTTAATAGTGGAATGGCCTTATTACAATAGTAAAAGCAAAGTGGTTAAGTGAAATATCACATAGTGAATATACACATATATAATTTGTTTAACTGTTACGCGTATAATAAATAGTGATCTCATCCAACTTTCTGTGAAACAAAAACACACTTATAAAAATATCAGCTCAGTTAGTCATCGAACTTCACAGCTCCTTTCGGACAATATCAGAAGGATAAAATTGTGACTCATAATGAGTTTTCCGAATTTGGTTTGACATTTGTAACAGATATAAAGACATTTCATTATAACTTTTCTCCCTATCGTCTTATTAGGTACCTACTTTAGAACAACGGTTAAGAATGGCCCACTTTTAAGCCTATTTAAAGGCTTATGGATGTCTAGGTCCCATTCGGCTTTACTTATTTTACCTAATCAATCTTAAAATGAGATAGATAAACACCTACGTGTTTCATGTATTCCTAATTTAAAAGTCTAAGTAAAAAGCTTAAGTACCAACACAGCAATGTATTACCAATCAGATGTGCTAAAAATCCGAGAAAAACCTAACTTAAAACGCGTGCAAAGCCCTTCCAAGTGTAAGCTACATGGTGCATGCGTCGAGAGGTCTCGGAGACAACTCCAGGGCCCTTCACCCTTACACAATATCTAGCATACCCGACCGAACAGACGCCAAGCCAATTTCACCCCTATCCCATACAGACACGGCCTATTAATTTGCAGCGATTGTACGCGGTATTAACAGGGGCTAATTAGATGGAACCGCGGTTGTAAGTGGATACTTCACGCGTTATACACAAAGTGAGGTGGTACTTTTATAGAAAATGGTGCATTTAAGCAAGCACCTAGTACTTTGAGTAGATGCGAATAAAAAATCTTGCACTATGGACATTTTTGACTGTTAAGTTTTGCAGAAATTACTAAACTCGCCGAAAAAAGTGAGAACCTAAATATGCATCAATTTATAGCAGCCATGATTGTTAATGTTAATAATTTTAAGAGATAGCCGTTGAAAACGTACACTATAAAGTGTATAAAGTATTTATATATGAAATCATAGGTCCTTTATTTCTGGTAAACAAAGATCTCCATTCATTCGAATTTGAATTTTACCCATTTAACCCCTAGTAACACTATCCATTTCTGAACTAACAAACTTTAAGAGAAGAGTTATTATTACAGGCGCTTACAAAAATAAATTCCTAGACAAAAATAGATCAGCTTTTACACTCCATTAGAGTATGTCCCTTGAAGGAGCCCTATTCCCTATTTTCTCACGTCGAAGAGTCGATGTCTCACGCACATCTGTGTCCAATTACTCAGAGGGGGAACAATAAATAAATCCATCACTTAGGTTTATAGTTTTCAACTCTATTTGTTTAGTAACTAATAAATCATTGATTCTCAAACTTTATATAACTATTTTGATTTATGAAGTCTGTCTGTTCTGCGTCTAATATTTAGAACCATCTTATCGTCTAAGTTGAAGTGAAATATATAATTATCCTTTCAGTATTCGGCAGTCGGTTTTAAGATATTATTATTGACAATCGCTTTTAGACTTGGCTTACAACTGCTTCAAACACTAACTAATTAAGTGATAAGTATTCCTTCATAAAGATATCAAATAAAGCTAGGAATATAACAAACCCTTACCCATATTTATAGTAGGTAATTGACCCGCTGTCACACAAAAGCTACTGAAAGGATTTAAATGGGTTTACAGGACATCTAAAATTCATATCTTAAATATAGGAAGTAGCTTTACGTGATAGGAATTCAACCGAACAAATTCGCCGGCGGAAAGCTAGAACCAGTGGGTATTAGCAAATTTTTTTAGTATAATGAGATGTTTAATGTACCCACAAGAAATACTTACTCGTGTTTTTTCTCACCAATTATTAGAAACATTACCATCTGGGTGTGACATTTGACAGATGCTTTTATTCCGTGCTCTATCCCGAACAAAGACAAATTGCTCGGAACTTGGGTCGTTTAATTTAATTCCTTAAGCGTCTAATGACGACACTCGAGCGGTGCTAAGAATCGGTATCCTCATAATTACATTCCGTTCATCGTCCGCCCAACGCGTTTACTTATTTTCAATCAAAAATGGGGGCTTGGCCTACGAGGGCTATATAAAAATCAGGACAATTTCTGCTCCAAAATTTTGTTAGGTAAGATTTATGCTATTATTTTTAAATTGCTCTTCCAAAAACGTTAAACAGGAGCTAAACAACAACTTTGCGCAGCAAAATTAATTATCACCTTGGTCCTTCCTTCTGCCGTCTGAAAATTACCTGCTGCAGCAGGAAAATACAAGTTCTTTTGCCAGGGGTTTGAATCAATATTGTCTTAGTTTCTTATCCGAGCTTTCCACCTGAGTGAGCTGAATTGATTCGGGGCCTGTGTGTGCTTCAGATTAACGATGAAGATAAGGAGGGAAAATCAAATATTTCACTTAAACGGTACCTAATAAACTCTCTCGTTGATGGAGGCCAATGGTTTAATTTATTTAAGGAGTTCCAGTGAATATCGCCAATTCTATTATTTGAATGTAATGGAAGTGGGATTGCAATACTTTCATTCCTAAATCTTGCAGCCAACAGTTACTACACTAGATTTAAATAGCATTCGCACTATAGTACTCGTATGTCTGTCTCCCGAAAATACAACTAGGATTCCATGCAAAAGATACGCTAGCACTTGGCTGTAAAACACAGCCATAGTGTGTAGTTCCGACGTGTTGTGGAAGCATAGGACGCCAAAATACCATTGAGCGCAGTACAACTCAACAACACACTGTCAGACTGCTTACTTATTTAACATGGTTGCGAAACTTAGCCAACAATCACTAAATTATTAATAGTAGTGTATAAATTTACTTTCCCTCGGATATACTGCTCTTTACAAAACACTAAGACGTTCACTCTGAGTTATTTCCTAGTCACTTCATAGAAACGAGTGTATCAACATGATCTGCTCATTCAGATAACTCTTTAAATTCAATTAGTAATTTTACACTAGTTTCTTTACTTCATCGGAAGCCATTTGATTGCAATCACTACTTACTAGAACTAGAATCGGGGTCAAACAAACCATGTATAATCGAGAAAGAGTAGCCAGTAGTAAGTAAAACGACATTACTAACCATCCGCAATGCACTTTATCGAAACATCAAGGAGTTCTAGTGAGGAAACTTGAATTACTTTGGGCGGTTGGCAAGTGGAATGGTCGAGAGACATAAAGTTTTATTTACGGGAAGCAGACAGGCTGGCTAATACAGTCGTAACAATCCAATCACCGCCCGCCTGGGGACACGGTCAACTAGCCAAGTTATACGACCACTAAATAGTGGAGAACCAGGAATGATACGTCTGGCAAACTAATTGAGACTAAGTATTTGATACTAAAGTAAGATAAAGTACACTAGTGACTGGTAATCCAAGTTCATATCCAAGGAAATTTAAATATCAATGTGTATGTTAATGCATTGTAAGGATTCACTAAAAATGAAAGCAAAGAAAGGAATTGGACAATGCACATAATTCATGATTGTCAATTGTCATCATACAACTAAACTAATTATACAACTAAATCTTAATTTAACCTAAGTTCTAGTACCTACCAAAGCCCATGTATATAACAACTAACGAAGATATCAGTGAATTCATAAGTCAATACATAAAACGTTTACATAAAAGAATGCTCACCTAAGTACATCCATCTGCATGCAAGCTATAGATGGGTCATTATCGAGATTTAAAGCAACGAGGAACGTTTAAAATAAAATCAACAAGGAAAATTCCAACGCAGAGGGAATAGGACCGGTGTTCCGGCTTGCGAAAGAAAACAAAATCAATCACGATACGGAACGGTCCGGTAACCTACACAAATAGAACTCTCCATATTTTCCGATAACGCAGGGTCGTAGGCATGGAGAAACAATGTGGCACCGACGTGGAGGGCGACTTGGTTTCCGCTACATAAACTCTGGCGAGGGGCATAGTATAGGGAAGACGAGTAACGTAAATGCGCGAATTGGATCCTATGTCTACTCTGTTACTAAGTGCTAGTACGAGAGGTAAGGAAGATGTTACCGTGTAGTTGCATAATGTTTCAAGACTTTCGCCTTCTTTTAGATATAATAAGAGTTTCTTGCTTTAATAGGAGTTTGCTTGTGACCGTGATTGGCATGCATTTGGTTTTTTTACAGTATTAAGACTTAATGTAATAATTATCAAACGCTATCTTGCTTTTGTAATGTATGAACGACAGTTTTGGCACTCATTACTATTAGACGAAATTTTGATCATACTCCATATTGGTTCAGACAAATGTAGCTCAACGATCTCCTACTTCTTCCTCAGTAAACGCGATTCTGAGAAATCTTTAAACGCCATTAGCCCCGCCCACTGGCCAATAGAAGAGCACTTGAAGAAAATCTGTCAAAATCCAAGCAAAAACGTTCCAATAGTAGGAGAGCTAGCAAAAATTTTTTGGTAGGTATTTGAGGCAAGCTGAAAACTTATCCTGTACCTCTCCTATTACCCCCAATAATATTTTTCATCTTTTTATTTATAACTAAAAAATAAGACTCACTAACACAAATCATTTCGATGGAACTTCTACCTGTCAGGTGAGCTGACAAATTATATTTTTTTGGATTATAAAATATATTTTTAAATAAACTAAATTGGGGGTTTGGTTTGGCCCCGCTACTCAGCCAGGTCTGCGGTTTTGTGTTGGGTTATAATATTAAAGGTATAGGACAAGTTTTCAGCTTGCCTCATATACCTACCGAAAAATTCTTGCAGTCTCTCGGACCACAATTTGGGCGGGGTTTGCTCTGACAGACGCGTAAGCGCCAAGCGATTTTCACCTTATAGGTGGTCGACCGCCAGCGTTGCTGATAGTACATTATTGTTTATTTATTTATATCAACAAAACATAATACTCCATAACTCGACTGGCTCGGTGGAACAGTGGTTAGTGACTCTGTCTGGCGGTTCCTAGAATCGTGGGTTCGAGTCCTACTCGAGACAAATATTTTTGTGATGACCATCGGTGTTTGTTCCGTGTCTAGGTGATTATGTATTTAAGCATGTATTTATAAATAAGCTAAAAGCTCAAAGCTAAGCTCTGCTTAGTTTGGGGTCAGATGACCGTGTGTGGCAATGTCCCAGAAATTTATTTATTTATTTTCTACAAAACATTTTATAAAACCCCTTCGTTTTAAAACCAATTTCCTTACTGTTACCTTCCCACTTTACCTCTAGGTATCATAGGGCGGAACCATCGATCGAGGTAGGTAAATATTCCGTAAAACGTAATAAGCGGCACTTAGCGGGTTTCAAACAGTTTGATAATTAAATTCTTCCAGCAATTATCTTTTCGCGTAAACAAAGCGTTGATCTTTGAGATTTTTGATTGTTTACGGATCGGATCGATCGGATCTTGGCGCAGTATCACAATTTTGTTAATGATCTTAAGACTTTATGAAAGTTATAAAAATAATATAGTTATTTAACATAGCTGAAGACACAGACTAACTGATTATAGTCAATATTAAGACCAAATGTACATACATCAAAAATGTTCACGACTTTTCATTGAAATACCTCACGATATTCCATTAAAATGAAAGTAACAAAAATGTGAAAACGTAGAAGGGTTAATTTACAATTAAAATGTTCTCTGTTCATCTGACAATGGCAGTTTCAGCAGAGCGTTAATCTCTTAATGAAATATTAGCTTTGGAGGCGAGGCGCGGCGTCCTTACGGGAACAAAAGAACACTGCATTTGCCCCGTCTTGAGACAGGCGTGTTGAGTACAGCTACTTTTATAGGCGTAAATATTTATGTACTTTTAAAGCTACTTTCCACACTTAAACGCAATATAATGCTAGTCGCCGACATCTTTACACTGTATGGACTGACTCCGATTGATTGACGAATCCTGAATATCGATATCTAAGCTGAAGAATCAGAATACCGTATGTTCTCAATATCAGCCTTTACTTTATTTTATTCTTTTTTAAATAAAAAACCCATTGGTCATATCAATGGCATGCTTCGTATCATTGGATAAAAACTTGTGTCTTGCTTTCTTTGAAATGTCTTAATATATAGTCAAGTGTTACCCTGCATGCACATTACACATAATGTACAAGCAATTCTAGAGACTAACTTAAGTTATGTATGCATATACTCTATATGCACTAAGTATTTAGGGGTATAATACTAATCTAATAAGTAGGTACATAGCATTCACGTTCTGTGGTAGATATTTGGCTGTGTCGGTTGCAAACCGAAGCAGATCCTACGGCTGTATGTACACTGTACCATGTGCAAGCAAGTACAGTAAACATAAACAAGCCCGTCTGCCTCCCGCCGAAAATTAGCGGAGTAGACTAACGAAACATTCGTCCTATTTCCCATGCATTTTTAATACCGTGGATTTTTAAATGCTCTCAAATTTTTCATCTGCGGATTCGCCGGAGGAAAAAATGTTTAATAAAGTTGTTTTTCTTTTATCAGGACATACCTGGCTACCTATCTGCTATTAAAGATTATTTTTCCTAACTGTCTTACGATGATGACTTGATGTGGCCTCGTCATCATCATCGTGTTATGGGGGAGCGGATAGCTCTCACCCCTAAATCATTATCGAATTCAGATTTTATAATATTATATCTAGCTATAGGTATGAATGTAAATATAATATACACAGTTGCTCCACTTTTAGCAAAAACATTCAACAAATGTGTTAATGAAGGCTGTTTTCCTGATTTGGATGAAGTTAAGCAAAATCATTCCTTTGTTTAAATCAGGTGATGATAGTGACCCATCTAATTTCAGACCTATATCCTTACTACCAGCATTTAGTAAAATTTTTGAAAAAGTTGTATTTAGTCAACTGCTAAGCCATTTTTAATTTAAACAATTTATTACATAGCAATCAATATGGATTCTCTAAAGGAAATCCACAACAGATGCTGGAGTAGCTCTTATTAAACATATTTTTGATACATGGGAAAATAAGCAGGATGCCATAGGCATTTTCTGCGACCTATCCAAGGCGTTTGATTGTGTTAACCATCAAACCCTGCTACTTAAATTACGCCATTATGGCATCTCGGGTAACGCACTTAGTCTAATTCAATCATACCTGACAGGCAGGACCCAAAAAAGTTAATGTAAATGGGACTAGTTCTTCTGGCGCCCCATTAGTTATGGGAGTGCCACAGGGCTCGATATTGGGGCCTCTATTATTTATCATTTATATTAACGATCTCCCTTTCTTTACCAAAGACACATGTGAGATAGTTTTGTTTGCAGATGATACATCACTTCTATTTAAGATGGACAGACAGCAAGAAAATGTTGACGACGTAAACAAGGCTCTCTCACGAGTTCTGCACTGGTTTACTACTAACAATCTAATGTTGAATGCCAAAAAAACTAAATGTGTCAAGTTTTCAATGCCCAATGTAAGACAAGTCAGCACCATTATCAAAATGAACAATGAACCCATTGAAGTCCTAAACTCAACGGTGTTCCTTGGAATCACTCTAGATTCTAAATTGCAATGGGGACCCCATATTGGTACCCTGGCAGGAAGACTTAGCTCTGCGGCATATGCTGTTAGAAAAATTCGACAATTAACTGATGTTGAAACGGCAAGATTAGTTTATTTCAGTTACTTTCACAGCGTTTTGTCCTATGGTTTGCTTTTATGGGGATCAGCTGCTGATATCTATAGTATATTTGTATTGCAAAAAAGAGCAGTAAGAGCCATATATAATCTCAAACGACGTGATTCTCTCAGAGATCGGTTCAAAGAGTATAATATTCTCACAGTGGCCTCCCAATACATTCTTGACTGCTTAATGTATGTGTATAAAAATATACAATACATTCCTAAAAAATCTGATAATCACCAATTCAATACAAGAAATAAACATAAACTTGCTATTTCACATTTTAGACTAAGTAAAGTTAATAGTTCCTTTGTTGGACTAGGTGTAAAAATGTTCAATAAATTACCTGATTGTGTTACTAAACTACCTATACAGCAATTCAAATCATGTATTAAGAATGGTCTTCTTAAGAAAGGCTACTATAAAGTAGAAGATTATCTCAATGATAAATATGCATGGACTAATAGTTTAAATTAAATTTTTTGACATTAATTATGATTTGTTTTTTTTCTTATGAATTAAGTTTTTGACATTAGATATGATGACATTCTATTGTTATTAATTTTGACATTTATCATGAACTTTTTTGTTCCTATTATTATATTAGTCTTAATTTTAATAAGGCAATGGCTGTAATTAATAAAATTCTACCTATGTAAGCTTTGTCATGCAGACTGGATTTGTTATGGTATTCTGAACATTGTTATCTTTGCTCTGTTGCTTTTTATTTTAATTACCGTTATTTTTTAAGGTAGTAAATATTGAACTGGTACTTTTTGCTATGGCACACCCAGACTGTATGACTTGGCTCATTTACATTTTGTAACATGATTGTCGTTAAAAAGAGCAACTATCGAGTTTCTTGCCGGAGTCTTCTCGGTAGAATCGGCGTTCCGAACCGGTGGTAGAATCTTATTATTAGTAATATGACGATTTATAAGTGCATGTAATTGCCTATATGAATAAAGACATTTTTGATTTTGATTTTGATTTTTGATTTTGTAGCCACTAAGCCAAATAACGAAAACCTTAGTAAAATTACAGAATCAACTCTCCACGAATCATTTGTCCACCTCAAACCCAGAGAGCAAAAAAAATATCCAGAAAAATCCTCTTCCAAAACGTAATTCAATCAGCTTATTAATCCCGCAGGCGTGCCCTCCTAAATCAAGTTGGGGCACTTTGTTAAATCCAGACCTTTCCTTCATAAGATCGCCAAATGTAACGGACAGTACGATAAATGGGATCAATTTTAGATACTTACGCTTTATTTTACTCGGAAGCCTCAGGCAGGCATTCCCTTCCCAGTCAAACTTTCAACCCTCACTTAATGCTCTGTGTATTGTATAAATTATAATAACTTGGCAATTACAATGCACTTTTTGCCCTAATTATACAATATACCTACTAATGTTTCCCTGTTACTACAGTCTTCCGTCATAAAGATGAAAACAAAATATTTCTATAAAATAAAGCTATTTCTAAAGTAGGTTTGATGTTGAGTACCTACATACTTTACTTAAAAATAACTTCTGTCTATGATTTTGTTCACGTGAAATGTTATAGTCTGAGGTCTAAGACTATCTTAATAACATCTAAATCGATTCGGCGCTTTATTCTTTAAGGCAGTTAGGAGCAGACACCGACTAGACTAGAATGATTAAAGTCTGTCCACACTCCATCTACATACTAAGGTTAGTTTATAACCATCGACCATGCTCCACTTACAGAGAAGACGCTAACGACTAAATACTGAAACAACGATAAGATATGAGGGTTTAATTAGATAATTTCCTACCAAGTAGGTTTAGAACCTTCACATGAAAGCTCCCATACAAATGTAGGTAGAATATGCGCGACACTCGTTGTTTAAAGTGTCAAATTTGATTGCCTCTTCAGTACACGGAAAGAAAAAACAAAAGCTCCGTCAAGTAATAGCTTATGGACGCTTCTGCCACAGTCCGACTTCCTCACCATTTGTTACGGATCCATAATGAAGCAGTGACTTTACTCATCAGCGCGTGACGCGCCAATACTGCCGAATCACCCGGTCCAAAATGTTGCCTCCCCTCTTTAAACAGACTGGCAACAATGTTTGATTTATGGCCGCGATAGAGCGCTGAGTAAAATATTATGATGTAGTACAACACACGGGTGCGACCCTCCTCCGGTACGGTTTTGGCGCTTAGATAAAAAGCCAATAATTCTCTGTAAACATAGACTCGTTAACAAGATTTTGTGATAAACAGGGCTATGTTTGGCTAGGTTTTTAATCTGTGCATCTCAAATTCGTAGAAGATAGTCACTACACACACAGTTAGTACTTTTTTAACATTAAAATAAATGTAGTAGCAACTTCAAATTATTATCTATTTGCTTATTTTGGGAAGCCTACCGTATGGGGTTACAATGGTAAACTATTAATAATACTGATAAAACTTATAATATGTTGTATTTAAAATAACTTTCTTTGGTTATTCACAGAAAATATCTTAAGCTTAACCTTAAGCTGGACTATGAATAAGGTATTTAATCAGTAGTTATACTAAACACATCAATGTTTATCGGCATAATGTCCATGTAACACAGTCGCCATCGCACATACCATTACTCGCAGTGCCAAATGGCTGATAACAGTGGTAATGGGCAGATGCTATAGCTGCTAGGTGAAACATTAACACTAATAATGACCGTTGCGACTGGCCAAGTACTGCCGCATAATGTAGATTTGGGTAATTCCCTCATATCAAAGGTGTGTATACCTACAAACAATGGTAGCGCAACTGATATGCATTTTATACAAAAGAGTACATAGGTACGCTTGAAGAGTCGACACAACCAAGATTTAGCACTTGTATGTGTGTGTAACAAGCTTAGCTTTGAAATAGCTTTTTAAAATTAGAATATACACTTGACAATTTTCATATTAGGTTTTGGTAACACATAGCAGACTTAAATGCATCGTTCATTTATTGGTGGCAAGCATCGCTAGAGGACTGAGAGGTGTCAAGATAGAATCCCTTCGAGGTTCTGGATTAACGAAATCGTGCAGTAGCTCCAGTCATGTTTATGTAAAGCTCTTGACGGTTTTAGGAGTAAGAGCCATCCGCTCCCTCGCCAGTCCGGTTATGATGACGAGGCTAGTCCAAGCCAACATCGTTTATCAGTTAGGAAAAAAAGCTCTTGACGTCGCCAGCATTACATACATAAATAACTGCTGCTACGATGGCATTTACATTTGAACATCTAGGTTTGTGAAATTAAGTAATTTGATGTAGGTATAGACAGATTGAGATAAAAATGGAGATATCGTACAATATCCGAATTGAATATCAGGAATTGTAGAGTTGTCAGTTGATAATCCAATAAATAGGTAGATATAGTTTACTAAATGTATAGTGTAGTAAAGGATAATGGTAAGGTGTGAAGATAAAGTAGAGTTATATATTATGTATTTGACACCGTATAAAAATGAATGTTAGGTACGAGTTTAAACGAGTAGTCCGATATCCGCAGTCTTTCTCCAAAAAGTTTTATTTCGAATGAATGTTCACGCAAATATACACAATAGCTACAATATACAATACATAGCCGTAACATCTGCAGCTGCGACGTTGTGCACGCAGCTTTACTCGCTGATGTCCATTTTATGCTAATACTGGTCGCTGAAACTGCTCGTACTCCCGCAATTTAAACCGGCTAGTTTGCCTACAAAGCACAGACGACTCCATACCGACGCAGCCAGACATTTGTCACCGCAATAAAAAACATGTTCCAATGGCACTGACTTTTTTATTATGTAGGAAATGCAGGTTGTAGTATAAGGACCTAAGAGCAAAGTACCGCCATGACTGACAAATAAAAAGCCTATGAACAAGAGATTATAATACAATAAAGTTTTATACATGATATGAACTTCTCTCGTAAACATTTATACCCGTCTATATGCCGAAGCTCACAATGAATTTATGAATTCAAAGCGATTTATGTATTCCTTGCTCTACAATATAGAGTCTACATATATTATAGGTACATTATTTATGTATTTCCAATAATAGGTATATCTAATAATAATAGCACAATAACATAAAATACGTGAATTTATCGTTAAAGTTATAACAAGACGAGAAACAACGTACCTTCAATCCTTTATAAAAACAAAACAAAACTCTTATAAATACTACAAGCGAAATCAAAGACGGTGAAATTCCATAAAATGATATAAGTTGCCCGATCCCTTTTACCCAACTCGAGTTGCGAAACACATTGTGAACGTAGTGCAATATGCAAACTCCTTGAATCTCGACAGACGAAATTGCGATCTTTTCATGTCGTCCCATAGACGAGTCTAGAATGACAAGAACAAGGGGTATTGAAAAAACACAAAGGGAGAATGTTTTAAGGCTTCGCATAACGGTTTGAGTGGCCGACCGCAATAAAACACCTGGAATACCACCTTCGGGCAATTTCCTTTTTTCACGTGTCGGAAACGGATTCGGATACGGAAACTATACCCGGTCTCTCTAAAGCTTAAGTTTAAGTTTAAGTACCAAACAATTAACAGTAGCAGAACAAAGAAAGAAAGTCGTTGTGAATAAGGGTCTGACTCGATCCCGCCCTCAAGAAACAAAGAAAACGTGCTCTCAACGAAGCACTAGTTGGAAAATCTCGGGAAACTTGATTGTGATAATAATTAACTAGACAAATGTGTCTGCTTCCCGCTCGTAGCTTCCATTTATTAAAAGTATCACGTCCATTATTTCAATGTGGTTAGCTCCGTGTAACATTGTTCTCTGCTAGGTAACATAGCTAGCTAATTTATAATTTAATTTAGTGTTAATGAATACGTCTACCCACTTACTGTGTCTTTTACATATTGAACAAAACGTCGGTAAAGTGTGAATAGGATTTCAATTAAGTTTGACGTCCATGTTGAATCTACTGCTTGTAGCTACGTTATTCGAATCCATTTTTGTTATGGGTTACCTACCTATTTAAGTAGGTAATACTTAATTTGACAGCCTCGTGTGGTCTATTGGTGGTAATAAGTCAGGACCGATAGATCCGTCAGTTGGATTGCCGTCTCAACGAACTATAGAAGTAATGGAACTGAAAGAGCACTAGTATTTGCGCAAACTTGTACACCATAAAATATCTTGTTGGTTGATCTCCATTGAGATTGAGACCACGGCCGGTGTCCGGCCATATATTTGAATACTCATTTTATTCTAGGTGACTTTTAGTACATTCGGGCGGATCTGACGAATACTATTAGAGAACACCCAAAGCGACAACACAACGCATACTTAATGGCTGTCGAGAAATGGATCATAAATAGTCGAGTTCCACCTATCGCTAATTAACAGACCCTGCAGCTAGCTAATTGACTGTAGTGTGTAACGAGCAGAATCAGTAGGCGCGTGTAATCAGCAGTTCGGTTATGAAACTTGATGTTCTCTCTAATTAACTCGAACGGCGACATCCATTGCTACAGGCTTCAGGGGTAGGTGGTAACATTATTTATGTACCTTCCTACAGCATTGCTTAATCACATACGTATATACCTTCTTATTAGTACTATGTATGGGTACCGTCTTATTTCTGAACTTTAAGTAGTCTATTAAACTGGCTGTTAACACTCATATTATTACCAAACGAAGTAGAAATCCTATATTTCTAAGGATAAATCATTCTAATGGGCAAGTTAATCTAACATTCCAAGCTCTTTTGGTAGAGTGACTACATGACAAAACTATTAAAGGTACCCAACGTTATATTACATAGATTTGTTTTATTGCTTTGTTTGATAATAAATAGAACAATACATTTAGGTACATACTTACTTATGTCCTGCAGTATTTACGGAGCTATGTATTAACATTTGTAAATAGGTACGTAAGCTACATGTTTCGTTCATTCATCGCTCAGTAGGTGCCTAGATATATGATACAAAACAGCAGTTTATAACTCTACCTGACGTATAAAACTATCATTAATAACGTCCTCCCCTCCTAAATTGCTTTGCGGGACAGGGATACCTACAGGATGCATAAGATAGGTAGGTATATAGGTTTGAAATAGCTTTTATATACACTTTAGGTACTTATATAGGAATTCATTCTCTTGGTCTTATGTACACCCATGCGATTTTAAACTTGTGTTCTAGAAATAGAACAAAGAATATTTATTCTTCTCTGACATTACTGATGATGGCAGTTTTTAATGGTAGAGATAAGAGTATCTTATGTAAAACTTAGATAACAAACTTAGTACCACATAGTAATTAATTACAGCATCAATAAATTTATCATAAAGCGTTGAGTTCATCATCTCTCAATTCATCACATTGTCCTTATACAAACAGTTATTTCAATCGTCGGCTTTAGAAACCCGTCTGTCGCACACATTGACCGGATGCGAAATCAGACATTTTTGGCGAAAGTTTTACTATGTAGATCTTAATGTTTTAAATAATTTACTCGACATATTAAAGTACTCGATATTATTTTCAACTTGATTTCTATATGCGTCTCAGAACAAAATTTTTCTTTACAAAAAAAGAAAAGAAAAGCAAAGTGATCCAATCAGGGTCAAAAAAACTCGGAATCTTTCACTCAATCACAAAATCCCATCTCTTAGACATTTCTCAGTTTTAAAAAAGGCTCGAAATACGCAAATCCCATCTTTCGGGTATTTCCCGGTTCAAAAAAGACATAAACCACGCGCCCCGCCCGCGACACAGACATTTCGCAGCTTTATATTTACATTCGCCAGTTTTTGCATGCCAAAACACAGGGTGTCTGCGTTAAACACAGTTTGCACGGAGCAAACCGTGGTCATGTAGACTGAGTGACTAATTGGTAGGCTGCGGCCCTCGGGTCCATAGCTCACGTTTGCAAATGAAAAAACTAACCAGCAATTTGTAAAATGTTGCACGAAAGTTAATTTTCTTTATTTGCAACTAAATAGAGGAAGTGTCTTGCCCGTGACCACAAGCGCTAAATGGCCCGAAACGTCAGATCTCTAAATAATATGTTTAGAATAACAATAAACGCGAGTTTAATCCGTAAAATCGTTTCATAACTATAAACAAAGGAACATAATTATGTAGAGCCAAAAGTTCCTATTTAACTTAATGCTATACTAGTACTAGGAACAAACAAACAATTATCAAGTTTTGGGCTAGGGTGTAGACAATGAAAAACAAACTTTAAGTTGGCCAGCTTAAGATACTTAAGAGTAGGAAGGGGCTCTCCTCTGAAAATAAAGATAAATCTCTTCTCTTTGTGATGTAGGATCTCTAATTGCTACTGATTTACCTAATCAAAGTTGCCAATCTCAGAAACTGCGTGACAATTGTAATTGGCAATAACGAGCGCTAAATCGTCTTAATTACGCGCAAGCTCACACACTCGACGTTTCCATTTGATTCCGTTAGCTCATTCGTGTAGCTACCAATAAAACTTAATCAAGCCAGTTTATCAGCGGCCGATAGTTAAGACTAATAACAGTTGCGTTTCCCAACTTCCATCTCTATTCCGGGAATCGTTTCCGGCGTAATGAGTGACCGACGGAACTATTAGTAAAGTGTCAAACGGACAGGGGCCGAGGAAACAAACCGTTCTTGTAACTAACTTACCAGAAACTCGTGTCTAAAATAGTTTTAGTCTCGTGCGGAACGATGCCACCCACCGCTGTCAGTCTATGGCCGACGAGTTACGACCAATAAAGACCCATTCTGATAAACTGGCATTTATTTATTTATCGTATTTCAGGTGGTCACGGCAGGGTATGAACGAAATATGTTGATGGTTACTGGTATTGATAATATATTTATCTTATTGCACCCGTCGAAGTCCTCGTTAATTAAACTGCCCTCGTAAACTTTAAAGTACCAAGAAACGGTATGTACGCAATAAAAATTGACTACGACAAAAGCATTTTATGTAGGTAGGTAATTAAGTATTCTAAAACGAGCGAGGTATGTGGCGTTTAAACTTTTGTAAGCTTAACCCGGCAAGCTCTACACGTAAATTCCTATGCCCTATTTCATAACCACCACCAACTTATTAAATATGTTGCAAGTACAGTGTTGCACAAATTAAAAGCCTTGTGCCTATAGTAAAATGCATGCTGGTGGACCTATCGCGATCTAGCCTGACCGCAAGCTCGCGAATATTGTTGCCTTTGTTCGCACATTGTTTTGCAATAAACGTTTTTCATTTGCGATAAACCATGCTTGGCACACGACGTTGATGTTATGAGGGCCGTTTTCAACCGAAAAGGAGATGTGTTTGTTGTAATAACAAACCGCAACCATTTATTATTTGGACTTCTTGTCTCCGGTGAGCTCGTCGGTCTAAATAACGAGACAGTTTGGTTCCTTTCGTCTGATTTCGTCTCGTCTGTTTAAGTGAATATGGACCATAATCCCTTTTCGTATCTAGCGTATGCTTGGCAAAGGTATTAATTAAGCTTTTATGGTTAAAGGTACATAACTCATAATATGTTAATTGTTTTGATAAAAGAGATAATAGAGAATTGAAAGTTATTTCCTTATACATAGTAAGTAAACGATTAAAATTATTCATGTCTTTTCTTTAATTTATCCATCTTTTAGTAAGTTATATTAGTTACCTACTCTACCTACACCTAAGTATATAAATAATATGGATTTTCTTAATTATTGCAACTATAGCTACTCTTAAATCCTTGCAATACATTAACCTAGTTTCAATTACCAAGAAACACAAACGCAAAAAATCCCATAATAACGAACGCGCCGTCATAAAACTGGATTTCATTCAGCCGCAGCACTATTGATACCCGAGATGGTGCCGCTAGAGAAAGCCGGGAATTGAACTCACGACCCGTCGGACGGGTTCCCGCGGCTGGCACACTTCTGCGACCGACATCAGATGTGCTTTATCGGCGTTGTTTGAGCTTACAATTACAAGCTACACAAGCTGGGTACAAATTGATTAACCGGTCTTGCGTTTGAGATTATCTCATTACATGTTTTGTGCTTGTTAGTGACGTAGTGTTACATTTATGTTTTGTCATTGGTATTGTGAAGCAAAATCTCATTAGAGTAAATAATTATAGATATTTGAAGATCACCTGATATAAAGCTTACTTTCATTTATAAGTAGATACGTTATCTAACGTTTAAGGCAATAAGTTGTCTGTAGCGGTACCATGAGTTGGCTATCGAAAACTTACGTACGTTAAAAACCTATCGAGTTGTTTTTTTCATACGACCGATTTTAGTTCTTAGCGTAACCACCAGAGGCGCTGTACAAGTTTTTCATAGACATATTTACGTAGGCGATATCAAGTCCGTATCTTGTAAACTCATGGTAGTGCTACAGCCTCAAGTTTGTACTTAACAAGTACAAACTTGAGGCTTTATTAAAGACAAATTCAAAACGAAATTAACGAGTGAAAAAATAAGTAAAAAATAATAGTAAAGTAACTGATAATGAAATGAAAAATAGATTATACGATTATCGAAATTGTGCGTTCAATCACTTCAAAACAAAACATCCGATTGTAAAAAAGATGACTTACCATTGCACAATATCCTTATTCTCCTCAAGCCCGGACGGCGTCGCCAGGGTATCGGCGTCTCCCTCCGCCCTCCCTCCAGGATGCTCCGGGATGATCCGCTCTATGGTCGTCACCTCCTCAATGTCAGAGTCTATGCCCTGGGCGAAGTCCATGTAAAACGACTCCCTGCTATCGCTGGAGCCTCGTCGCAGCTTCAGCGACAGATCGGGCGAGCTGTCATCCATCTTGAAGCACTTCACTAACGGTTCACTGATACATCGTCTATTAGAACCCGGACCGTCTCTTCCCTTTGTGAGTCATCGCGAACAGTTTTGGAACTTTAACCCATGTTGCCTAAATATAAATAGAGATGTGATTATTATTCGGGCTTTATTATTATTCCCGGCTTTATTTATACCTACCTACTGTTCTTGTATGTTTATTTTTCTTTTTTAGCAAAAAATAAGCGAAATTATAGAAACTAAATTGTAGCTAATTGATTATATAATCTCAGTCCGAAATAGATACTAAAATCTAAATTAGACCTAGAGATGATCAGTGATCTACCTACTCACTCCGATTTCCGCGCGTAACCTCTACGTATATTTTAATTATCGTGAGATAGCTCTGAGTACATACATAAAATGAACACCAATCATGGCCTATCCAATTAAACAAGTTAATAGAAAAATACGGCCTCTGCCACACTACCATCTAAGCCCAACACATGTCTTCGGAACTGACTCG
Organism: Maruca vitrata; assembly: GCA_039566165.1. Taxonomy (NCBI): domain Eukaryota; kingdom Metazoa; phylum Arthropoda; class Insecta; order Lepidoptera; family Crambidae; genus Maruca; species Maruca vitrata. The sequence goes on along the minus strand of CM076920.1, from coordinate 11,090,845 downwards.
ACAATAAAGGGTCCAATCTCAAACAATAGTAATTTATCTTGTCGCGCGCAACAAAAAACACGCTTCGAAGTAAAAAGGAACAATGACCTGTGAACCATTCGTAGTAACCTTCCCTAAAATCGACACCGTTTCCTGTCTCTTTAATAACTGGCCACGGATCACGCACACACGCGTGTCTAGTTTAATAGACCCCGCGGCAAGTGTGTGTGATGCCTTATAAATTCGTTATACCGTCAATTCGCTTTCGCATTTAACTCCTCCTCAATAACATCAGCTCCAAAACGATAGGCGACCAGCGCATTTTAGGGCCGAAGTGTAATGAATATGTAGAGTGAGTAATCTCGACCCTTAATTTGGGCAGGTAAAGCGTTCCGATTACAAAGTAGGCAGCTACAACAAACCTCAATACTTGAATGGATAAATTCATAACTAGTAAATAAATAAGGCGAATGGGGGTAGGTAAGAAGTAGACACTAAGAACTACAAACACACAACTTTTCTATAGAACAAAATATAATAGATACCTACACCTAATTATAACAATTAAATGAAAACAATAAATTTGGTCCTTTGAGCCGGATAATAAATAAACATTGGCATAATAGAATAACATTAATGTCTGACAGCAAATTAAAATATTACGGATTAAATAAATGATGCTCGATTGATAATATCAAAACCACAACATAAAATATTCATAAAAGATTCTAATAAGAACTTTCAAACACGGAAATACTAAACGCAAAACTGATAGAGCGCATATAAAGCGATAAGTCACGGAAGTAATATTAATATTTATTAAATACAAGAACCAGGAGCGATATGATCGACGGTCCCCCGGGAACAACAATAATGCCCATGAACAAACATATTCATTTGCACACGACAGGACTATCTAGCGATTCTGATGCTAGGCACGCATCGCACCGGCGAACGCGTATTGACACGGAATAATTCAACGGAGTCACTCACACACACACTGGTATCCTTGTTCCGTAGTAGCGCGTACCACGTGTTTCGGAGGCGACGGGCGGCGGGCGACAGCGGCGCCCTCCCGCGTCAGAGGTCGGCGCGCGATTGCCGCGGCGAGCGGCCGGGGCGGGGATGCATCGGGATCAATCTGCCGGGCCCGGACACCCGGCCCAATATTTGGGATAGTGCCATTGACATTGCACTGTCCGATACCATCAACACGCGCTAGGAAATGGTTTACACATTTTCGGACAGTACTTGTTTATTTGTTGTCTCTACAGAAATTCAAATGTAGGTTGTATACCGAATGTTTTACTTAACATTATCCGCGATAAGTTACAATTTAAAATAAATTATGCACAAAAGTATTTCTACCGTGGGTAACTGAAAAATATAAGGGTGACAGATTTGCCGCCCCCTAAAAATTATCATCAAATTTTATACCAGTGTAGTTCCTATCCTATACTAAACTGAGGGTCTACCATGAGTTGGCTATCGTAAACTTAGGTACGTTAAAAACCTATCGAGTTGTTTTTTCATATGGCCGATTGTCGTTCTTCGCGTAACCACCAGGCGGCGCTGTACAAATTTTTCATAGACATATTTACGTAGGCGATATCGAGCGCGTAAGTTTTAAACTCATGGTAGCCCCACTGGTATCAAATTTGATGATACCAGTACCATGGACTCAAAAAAATCACTATTGCCAACTAACACCACCTTATTTTTTAAATATCTGTGCGTGTAATTATTCGATCTGCACTTTGTCTTTAACTTTGCTTTGAGTCGGAAATTTTCCCGTTAAGTAGATTTTTTAAAATTATTACCTAACACTACTATCTTTAGTACTTATGCATTCTTCTTACTAAGTAGTAGTATTAATGTAGGTATAGTATCATTCGAAAACTTATCAGTCAGATTCGATAAAGAAATGAAACAACATATTAGTAATGGTTTATACAAGTTTATAGTAACATACTTTAGAGAAACAATTATGACTATACTTACATACATAATAACTCGATATCACAATACTTTCTAGTCTTTAATCATATACAGATTTCATGTGGGAACAAATTTTTGATATTCTTTTAAATAAAAATATAATAATGGATGATTGCATGATTGTCCACTTCTTAAAGTGCTGAGTTTCTTTTCCGTTTTTTTTAAGATTTAGATAGAAATGACGTGCCCAAATTATCCACACCACGATTTCCGATAAATAAATTATCGAATATTATGTAAATTTAAATGCCAAAACAAAACCTCATCTAGTTGATGCGCACTTTTGTGTAACAACATAAAATATTTATTATTACAAAAAAGTACGAATACATATTCATTATACACTATTTATTTCATTATACATTATTTATAAACAAGAACAAAGTTATTCTGGGACCTACATAAATGTTGCCTTGCCTCTACCTATGATTTTATAAAAAGGAACAGACACAATTTGGGTCCGATTTTACTCCCATATGTGTATCGGAATGTTTCTTATTTTTTTTAAGATAAAAATCCTGACATTTGATGTTTAAAAGTATTTAGGTTTTTTTTAAATTTCAGTATTCGATAAAGACCAATATGTTTGATGTCAAAATACGTATTCATTTACAAGTCATTTAACCAAATATGTACCACTAGCGTTATGGGCGTATCACATAAAACTATTGTCGTATTTTTATAAACTTATTCACAAGTCAATATTCATGTAATGCAAGTGGCAATATGAAGTGTAATATTAAACATGAAAATTAGTTTACTTTATAGCTGTATGCAATATAAAAATAACTATGATATTGTCATGAGGATACACAACACATACATTTCACATTTATTATGATTATGTCAATACTAAAAATATTAACTAAACAATTCTAAATAGTGAAAACTATATAATATAAAAGTGACCCTATAACAAACAGACATACACATACATAATACTTTTATATTACTATTTCTTACACTACCAAGTTCTCTAAGCTTTACAATTTATTGAAATCCCAAAAACATAATTTATCAACTTTGTAATACATATAATGGACACACAGCTTCCGTTCCTACACCAACATAAATCATTAAAGCCCAATACTAAAAGGATATCTAAATATTGAACCTTCTTAATGTCTAGTGTCTAAGTAGAAGTAAGATACTTATCGTTTGAGTATTGGACCATAAGAGTATTTGGTGCTTGATCATATTTTATAAGCTTTTGTTTCTATCTATTCATTTTATTAAACATCTTTTGGTAGTGAAACTAATTTCAATGATTGGATTATTCCAGCCACACATAGGCACACTAAATAAAATTGTAAGTGTAATAAAATCTATCAGAACCCTACTAAAGATAACTCAAAAACATTTTAAATTCCTACCAGATGTTCTTCTCCGGACTTTAATAATAAATTCATGAAACTTCTATTTATACAGATATTTTGAGAATAGGTGCAAAAAAAAAATCTACTGCTCTAATATTAATTGGCTGTAAGTTTCGATATGAGTAATATTCGCATTAAAATTCTACAGATTGCTTCAACATCTTTACAAAGAATTAATTCCCAAATAGAAATTAACTATAGTTGAAAAATGTCTTAAGGAATTTTTGGACAGTGGTCTCTTTATAGAAAAGAACCTTTGGTCTTCTTAGGCCACACAACTCTTCCACGCCAGGCCGCCACAGGCCATAGCCCCAATGAGATAGACGGCAAGTCCGGCGATCCCGATGAGAATCACGTACATCTTTATATTCTTCCAAAACAGTGATCGCTGCAATGTTCTAGATGTGGCTCTATATGTGACCGACTGAAAAGCAAGATTGATATGTAAATTAATTGAAAAGTAATGCCAAAGATAACCTATTAAAACAGTACAAAGCAATAAACAATGTCTTCTTTAGTTGTGTAACTGGCGTACAGTAATATTCTTTGTCTATATTCACTTCAGTTCGCTTTTCCAGTAGATTATCAAACTACCTACTTGCCACTTAGCATTTCTACTAATTACTTAATTCACTATGAAAGCTATTTGTATATTGTATTTAATAATTAACTGTTAGAGTCGGATACCTATTCAAATACCTAATCAGGTCTTTACACAAATGTTTTCAAGGTTAAGGTCAACAAACTACTTGTCACAGGTATAAGTACTTATTTTTTATTAGTGACTAGTGAAGTGCTCTTACTACGCTTTGGCAGAATTTTACATAAAAACCTTCCTATTGTATTATAACCACATAAAAATCTGTTGCGTATTTACTTTGTTTTACACTATGTAGTGTAGTATACCATAATTTCATAACTTCAAATGGAGATATCAAGATTAAAATATTATATGGACACAAGAAAAATATTTATCAGCTGTTTCATTAAAATTATACTTACTGTAGTAGCTAAGTTTTCAGTCTTGTCCACAAGCAATTCTAGCTTTTCGCCACGCATTGCCATACTGTCTGCAAATAAATAAATAGATTTTTAAACACACTAACTTTTATAAATATGAAATGAAATAATAGATTTTCATGAAATACATTAGCATGTCAGGTTATAAATAAATTAATCATGAATAAAATCCAAATATAAGTAACATAATTCTTTGATGTCTAAGTGAAGTACATCATGTCCACAGATTTGTATCATTTAAGTGGTCTTCTACTTTATAATGTGCTGTATTCAAAAGACACAACTTAATAACGCATTTAAAATTATAAAAAGGCAATTCAAAATCATTCCATGGGATCTAATAAGATCATACACTTTTGTGCTTAAACCTATGAATATGACTTTAAGAACACTATAAGGCGTCCGACCGATTTCAGTCATGTCGACCGATCTCAATCGAGATCAGCCAAGTGTGCAGGACATAATAGCGCACAAGTGTGCGCGCAAACACAAGTGCACTCTCTATTCCTTTTATCTCATAATTCAGTTAGACGGCAATCCGACATGACCAATGAGAGATCGGGCGCAGGACCACCGGCTTAACATGCTTTCCAAGTTTAACCACCAACTTCCTAACTCTGGGCTGAGTAGTTTCATTACTGAAACCTCACAAAAACTGGTGTTTCTGAACACTATTTAAATGTTAACTATCATAATTATTCTGTAATTCAAATGGGATAATTACATTTAGATACTAGATAAGGATCATAATTATACCTCCTACCCTTGCTCCCATTTCAGTACTACTTGAAGTATGTTTGGTTTCACCAACTCTCTGTACCCTTTCAATAAAATTACTATGATTGATTATTATTTCATAATATTAACCTGTAGTAAAATATCACTTAGCATCATAATGTAGTAACTTGCTGTCTAACAAACATCAATTAGATGTAACCTTGCACACAAGTATAGTAGATAACAGTAGAAAACATTACAAGGCTCAACTAACTGGAAAATTACAGTTCTATTAACTCATAGGTTTTAGTAAATTAAATAAAGACTTTACACACCTGACAAATGTTATCTAATAATTCAAGTAAAATTTATAATACATACATACATTATTTATTTTTATTTATTTATTTTATTAGAATAATGACTTTTAATGAAATTTATAAATCACAATTTTTAAAGGAAAAAAATTGTCTCCCTGTTTGTTTATTCCCGCTAATAATATATGTAACGGCTGGACCAATTATGATGGGATTTGCACTAATAAATAGATCATTTTACAAGGTATTATAGGGTATTTTAATGTATCATTGCTGCCATTTCCACACAGCCAAAGTCGTGGGCGGCCGCTAGTGTTGGTTAAATTTTTGAACATAGAAAAAGATGAAAGATGTGAATTTAATATTAAAGATGTAAAGTTACCTACAGGTACTAGTATTATAAAAAATTTCGTTTAGATTGCTTTCTGTATGTGGATGATATATGATAAATAAACATTACACAAATAAAAGATCTTTATCCATAGTACCCAAAACAAAAATTATTTTGGAAATTTTGATGTTTTCCGTTTGTCAGTGTGTTTATGTGCTAATATCAGTAATGGCTTATCCCATCTAGATGTTGTTTTCAGTAACATTGGTGGTAATTTTAAGTATAGCACTTAAAATGTAGTGTTTGTAAATAGTTATACTAATTTAAAGAAATAAATAATCATGTCAAAATTGCTGCCCATTTGTAGATTGTTTGTATGCATAATTAATTACTTCATGCGCATGAAGCTGCTGGCGGTCACTTGTATTCTAATGTAGTCACAATAGAAATATATTACCTACTTATAATCTCTTAATCGGGACATGAATCATACTCTATTTAATAGGATCTCTGTACAGGCATAAACCGACGGTCCCTACGTATAATCACGCAAGTGGCACTTGAGGGATTTGCATGTTTTTATTGCAAAACCTCGAAATCAACATAGACTTTCATTTAGTTAACACAGAATGTCGAAAATCTGCCTAAAACATCCTTATATCGATGCACGACAAATTACTTAACTACACTACCACCGACGTAAAAATACTTAAATGGTAGTTAGGGTGTATTACTTCGAACATCGCCGCTATACCCGCCCCGCTGCCCCCGCAACTGCCAGTTAAGCGCTTTTGCGCCCGAGACGGCCTAGGCTCATATTTTTCTGCCTTAAGATTGTTTATTAAATGATATTTCGTAAAATTGCTTGTATTTTTATGGAATCAAACAAACTTTGAACATTCCAAAGCCTTTATCACGATGTGGTAGTTACGTTATTTTACGTAGGAAATTTAAAAATCATTATGACTTATGTGGTAGTTGTGTAGTTTTACACCGGAGAGCCAAAATCGATGTTTATACTATCTACCAGATGGAATGTTTTTCGATGGAAAGTATTATTTTAGTCTTGCTAGTAACTACCAATTACGTTATTTTACGTCGGAAACAGATTTAGTGACTGGGTGTGATTAAAGTGTTTGGGGTATATATTTTGTTTAATAAATTGCTGTGCTCAGCAAAAACATATTAATTGTTTGATAACCATTAATTTTGATACTTATAGCTTTACTTCACCCGGTTGTTTTATAATGAATTTTATTTTCTGACATTGAAGATGATTTAACCGACTGTAAGGCCATATTTTATGTAGGAAAATTAATTTCGCAAATTGATTAAGGTTTTAAAAGCTTTCTAATCTGGGATAGTTATAGTTAAATAACCACTACCACAATCATGAAAATTCTTCATTTAACAGCTCAACTGAATGAAAATTTGTTCAGTTGCGCTGTTGGTCACCAAATATTTAGTTGTATTAGGTAACAGTTTGATTGTGGTGATATATATAACTGCATACGTCATTTGCGACAGACCTCAGATTAAATTACTCGACCCTCCTCCGGGCAACTTCAAAAAGGAGACAACCCAAGCACTGTTATTCTCAACTAGGTCCTGATGACATCACGTCAAGATTGTTAGTAGACGTACCCAATTTTATCGTACTACATTCAATAAAATAAATATTAACCAAACACGTCAAGAGTAAACGAGTTTCTGGAGTGTAGACCGCGTCTCGGCAAACACAGTGTGGGACGCCGTCAGGCCAGGTGAAGTGACGATTTGCCCAGGACGGCTGGTGGGAGTTGGATGCGAGTGGCCGAAAATAGGCGAGCATTTGGGAAGCTTATGGTTAACAGAAGACTAAATTATAGGCTGATGACGACTAAGAACCCCACACCCTTCTAACTCCTACAGTCAATGCTGTAAGCTAAAGACGTCTACGTCTTGAGTAGGCGGTGCCAATGTTACGGTAGGAGAGAGTTATGCCAATAAGAGTCCCACATATTAATAATGTGCTGAACATACATCCAGGGAGACATTTAGAGGACAGAGACATATTTGCATCGAAATGTCTCTCCCAGGCATTCTTACAATGCCTTCTGAAAAAGCAAGATTAAGCAGATTTTTAAAATTGCGTCAAAATGGCATTTTTTCAAGAAAAGGCTTCTTATCGAATTCTATTTGTACATATTTTGGAACATAATTGGACAATTTCACTCCCTCACAACCTTAGAAGTAGTTCATTAGAGTGATAATGGCACGTAGTTCATCCAATCGAAACTTTATTCGACAACAGCGGCTGGGAGGAAAATGGTTTTGAAATAATTGGTTTTGGACTCTGTGGTTGCTGATCTCAATGTTGGTCATGCAACTGCACACAAAGTCCTAACATTTATTGTAGTACACAGTTCTATTTTTCTATTCTCGGTTAATCAGCATTCATGTACCACCCTTATAGACCAGACCATACCATAGACCACCGCCTTATCATGTTTTCCAATGCATGCTCGGCTCGTGTCTCAGCCAACTCCCTGACTCCAGGCCGAGAAATTATTAACACAATAACGCTCAAGATTTCTCAAAATTTGGCCTAATCCGATACCAGGACCCGATAACTCTCGGTCCTTACTCGGCGCTTGCTACTACACCAACGTGGCAGTCGAGGAGGTACTGTCTCAACTTTTGGTTAACTTATTTATTCTTAAGAACAAAATTGGCAAGATAGCATATTCTAATATGCTTCTTAAATCATCTAGACTTAACAGACGAGGGTCGTATACCGTTAACAATGGTTTTATATTTTAAGTATATTTTTGCCATTAAGGCGTTTTTTATTATTTCTATACATCGTTAAATTTTAGTGGTTGATTTCCCGTAGAAGATACGATTTAACTTTTATTTCCGAAGCGTGAGAAGATTTCGTACTTTAAAGAGATGTGACGTAATCAGGTACTGATTGCCGCTTGAAAATTGTGATTAAAGCTAAAAAGATCTACCCCTAAGTAATAAAGCGTTTCGAGCGTGATTTCTAGTTTCGTTAAACCGGTATTTATTGATTAAAATTTAAAAATAAAAAATTAAAATAAGAAAAAAAATAAAAAATATAGTAGAACCTATTTTACTACTAAGATAGAATCAGTTTACTGCGGCAAAACAACCACTAAAATTTCACGGTGTGTATAGATAAAAAAACCCAGAATCCCGTATGTGTATATTATATTCGGCGTAAAACTACCTAGTGGGCAGTTACAGTTATGGTCGATGTCTAAAATCCCTTGTAAACAATAGGAAGTACCAGTTACGTCGTTTGTAGTGTGAGAAATTCCAACGTAAAAGTTGGTAAGTGATAAATAGTATATAAATAATAATCCTATTAAACTTATTTTTAGCTTTTTACGCAAAAGAGCTCTTTTTTATTGAGTGTTCCAAATTTCATAGCTGTAGGAATATTACAACACAAGTAACACATGTTTGAAAGTTCAAAGCGATCTCCTGTAAAAATTTAGGTTTTGTAGATACATTATTATATGTTGGGACCGTCAACACTCTTAAATAACAATAAAATCTGAAATTGGTATTTTTCAAAGATACTTTGCATGGTAATGAAGTCTAATGGCAATTAAAACTCATGAATAATTTATGATAGAGATACCAACTATGTATAAGGATAAAAACATTTCACAATAGTTTTACATAATACCACTGTAAAGGTTTACTAAGACCCATTTCCCATATTATATTATCTACAAGTAAATTATTACATCATTGCAATATCCTATAGAAAATAAACTTCCTTCCTACTAGTAAGAGTGATAGTAATTTATCAATATTCATTTTGTTGGTCAATAACACACGAAGGTAATGGAACTCGGTGCAATACACACCAACTGATAAGAGACAGATAAATAAGGTTAGCGTAAACATTAGCATGTTATCAGAACCAGAAATATAATGAATTATTATAGTAGCTTAACATTTACTAATGATGTCTATTAGGAACAGTAGGTATTGATAAGAATCCTATGATTGGGAATATGGAATATATTATGTTGGCATAACTACATATATCCAAACAAGATAATCCATTTTTAATGGTCAAGTATAAACAATGTATGGCAGGAAACAAAGAACAATTCAAAAGTACTTGCAGATAAATATGTACACTAACAATAATATTTCAATTGATAAAATGTTCTAATAATAAATGTACAAAAATTATACACATACCTATGTTTTTAACCATGATGTTCTTGAGTTCGGCTAATTCTCCATGAACTCTGGATATAGTATCTAAGTCCCGTGATTCACTGTAGTGTTTCATCTCAGTTGCCAGAACACGAGCAAACTCACTATTCATAGCATAAGGAATGGCAGTCTGTGCGGTGTCACCAAAAGCTGTGATAAACCTCCTTTTAATCTCATTGAGGAATAGGAACGCTCTAGATCGCTGGAATTTCTGAAAATACCAAATCGGCCTAGGTGAATAATTGATCATGGATATTTAACCCAGTCACCTAATTTTCATATTGAATGACCCACATACTTACATCGTCAGTAATACAGAAGTATATCAGCTTGTTTTCGGAAATGTAGTGAAACAAATAATTTCCATGGGAATACGTCAACTTTTCATCGTTCGGAGGTATTTTGGATAAGATTTGTTCAGTGACTTCAGTAAAATTACCAGCGCAGGTAGCATATTTTGCTAGGACAACAGTGCCCCGTGCCACAACACTAAATAAGATAGGCATCTTGTCTTTCTAATATAATTTGATGAAACAAAGAACCACAATCACAAAACAAAAACTATGATAAAACGTCGTCGTACGTCGTTAAACAATTTACAAGACCACTTGAAACTTTAATTCAATTAGTAAGAAAATTGATATTGATTACTATTACATGAATAATCAATTTATTACAATATAATTAACAATAATATAAACATTTAGACACTTTGGCAAGTACTGAAAATTCCTCAAAAAAAAAACTGGATTCTTCTCTGAGAACGATATTGTTACACTATATGAACGTTTTACTAATGATTAATAATGCATGTGTCATCGATACGTCACTAAACGTAAAAATTATTTGAACGTTGCTTTCATCTTTTTAAATCCATGGACGAAGTGAGAGGCAATGATCATTAAATAGTAATGCCGAAGATTTTTGTGTATAAACAAATTTACTTCCTTATTCACACCTACAGATACAGGGTTAATTCAATACTCCCTCTTTATATTTTATTTCTTGTGATGATTCTCCTATCGATATCTATATATGGCCGTGTGATTAAGATGCAAGCATGCCATGTGAGAGATCACCAGATCAAACCACAACCGAACCACTGTTTTTGAATTTGAAATTAATGTACGATTATTCAACAGGAAGGAAAAACATCATTAAGAAACCTGCACACTTCTAAGATTTGATTTGATTGTATTAGACCTAAGAAGGTAGTACCTACTCTCTTGTAGGTAGGTACTCAAAATAATTTTTTTATGCCAAAAATGGTGAAATATGTGGACCCTTAAAAATGTAACACCTGTTTATACCATATTTCTAACAAATAAACATATTTCTATTTCTATGATTGTGTAGTCGACTAATGTGAACTTGACCAGTCAACCAGAGGTCAGCAATGAGGTGGGGATGTAAATGGGCTGAAGATTTAGGTTAAACACATTCTAGAAATAGGGACTATTATATGGATCAAAAATAAAATAATGCCCATAAAAACATACATAATTTATTTTCAGGGTTAACAAAACTTCATAAGGAACAATATTTTCACTCGTCTTTTCATCAAATTCCACTTTGGTATCAATCAAAATAATCATCTATGTCTATGTCTGGATTTAAAATATCATCACCAAAGGGGCTCAGATCTATTTGATCAAGAATTAAATTTTCACACATTTCTTCCAAATCTGTTTCACCAATCAGTATAGCACCTTGTAACCTGCCATTCTGAAGCACAAATTTAATATACTCTAAGCCAGGTGTTGTTCTTATTAATATTTCATAATCAGTACCTAAGCCTTGTCCATTATATTTTCCTAATAATACCACTCTATATCCAAATAGAGTGGTACAATGGGTAAACAGTTCAAAGCAAAAGTCTTGCAGGACAGGTTCTCCAGTTATCCTAGAATGCATAGACTTTGCTGCCATTCCAGCCATTTGCCTGGCTTGTGTCCATAGCCTCAGCTGGAACCAATGAGGTGCATGCTCCCAAGATGCAAATGCAACATCACCAGCAGCATAAACACCATTTAGACTTGTTTCTTGAAATTCATCAACTGATAAACCACCATCTGGGCCTATCTTTGGTTTCTGATCCCAGGTGAAATTCACTGCTGGTTCAACTCCAGTAGCTGATACCACAAAATCACAATCAACAACTCTTCCACCAGAAATTTCTAATTTCAATGGGTATTCACCATTGCATTCAGTCACAGATTTAACTTCAGCTTTGTACAATATTTCTAACTCTTGTTCACCATGTTCATTTCTAGTGTGTTCCAACTTTTTATACCAGTCTGGACCCAATGCTGCTGATTTTAGGTTTTTATTTAATGATATAACTGTATCTTCTTCAGTAAATACATGTCGCCGTAATACAGTACTCTTATTTGAATCACCACTTCCTGGCTTATTTTTTAATGTGTATTTAAAGAATTCTGCAGCTCCTGGGTCAATAAAAGTAGATGATATGTAATCATCTCTTATGATCCATACTTTATTGATCCCTCTAGTGGCATGAACTATTTCTGAAGCAATACCTCCGTTACCTATGATGACCATCCGTCTACCATCTTTCAATTTCTTTTGAAATTCTTGAACAGACTCAGTGTCTCGTATACCAATAATTTTATTGGATTTACTTGAATCTGATATTAATCTCGGTATTCCCCCTGTACATATACAGACTACATTGTACTCTATGATCATACCTCCATCAGTTGTCGCTAACTTTTTTTTACTATCAATGGATTTTAGTGAGTCATAAATTATGTGCAATCTAGGATGTATTCGTTGTAATGAACTTGCTTCTGTTTCATTGACATCAAATTTCACCACTGTTTTAGCAAAAAAGCTGACATTGCTAACATTCTTCACCAATGATGAGGCTGTTACTAAAACAAGAGTTTCTTCAGGATGTAATATAGCTAAAGTTTCGACACATGTAACTCCAGCTATTCCACCACCTATTACTAAATAAACCGTATTTATCTGAGACATTATTATTAATTACATTTATTTTATGTTTCATTCAATCAGATTTTAGGTTATTTTATAGATAACAAAAATACCTTGTTTTTGTAATAAGTTGATTTTTGTTAGGTACCCTTTAAAATAAATCGCATCAGTTAATTAACACAGTGTAATTAATACTTTAATTATTGCTTTTATGGAATTGATAACTGAGACAATAACAACTTTGACAAATCTTTGATAATGATAACAACAGTAATGTCATAATTATTACTGTCAGTGTCACACATGAAATCAAAGTGAAAATAAGTGTATTGTTGGGTTACTCTAAAAATATTAAATTATCCAATGAGCTAGTTCAGTGAATTCAGTCAATATTTTGGATGATAGGTTTCATTTGGTATTGCTTATGAAATTATGTTAGATTATTTTTAAAGTATTAAAATTAAGACACTTCGCAAACGCTTACCTAAATGTCAAACTTAACTCAAGGTCTTTGAATTCAAGCAAGAAATCAATCGCGATATGTCATTCGCGTTGCAATGTAAATACATTGAGGTTTTAAAAACATTCTCAATAGAGAAGAATAGGATAGCAAAATTAGAATTAATACACTCTGTGTAAATGTAACAAACACGTAGAAATCATGTTCGCTGTAAAGCGATCCCTTAGACTTTAATAAAACAAGTATTATGAGGACTCAAATTATATTTCGGATAACTTTGTAATTCGGAATGAAGTGGCTTGTTTTTAGTGTTCTGCCAGTGTATTTGGCCATAGCATGGTACTTCCCGTCAACTTGGGGTTTTATTTATTTTATAATACTAAGTGCTTTTCTCATTTTATCGGTTTTCTTGCTAACCTTATGGGGTCATGTCGCTCTATCATCACCCCATCAAACATCGTTATTCCTGCTAGATAGAATAGACAAAGAAATGCGACAGTTGGAAGAATCTCTTAAGGTATATTTCTCATAAACAAACTTTATTTAGAGAGTGAATTTTCTGAGAATTATATTTTTAATTACATTTTATAGGAAGACCAAAGCAATTGGCCTCATACAACAAAAAAGACTCATCTACCGGTAATATTTGGACGGACCGTAGACAGCCAACTCCAACAACTAATTGATTATGTTTTGAGGGACTTTGTTACACGTTGGCTGAAGGAAATGTCTCATAAACCTGATCCAGTGGTTGCCAAATTCAAAGAACACATCTGGGGTGCTATACAGAATCTCTATGAAAGATTATTGCGGGTTGATGCTGAAAAGTTACTGGCCAGTGATATGGTGACTAAAATAACACAGCACTTTGAAAGAATAAGGATTGCTCAGAGTTGTGCGTAAGTGCATGTTTATTTGAGTTAAATATTTTTTTATCTTATCTTGTGAATGTTTGGCAGACAATTTCAGTTTTATTTGGTTGGAGGATTATATGGTTGTAAATATAGAAAAATGATATAGGTACTTATTTGTTTGTGTTAATATTCATTTATCACTAGTGGCATAGCATGGCTTATAGGGGCCCCATATAAAATTTTTGTCATTTGTAAAATAAATAAATTCGAATGTTTTTATTTTTTTTCCTCACACACACTTTGGGGGCCCATATAATAGTTATGGCGGTAGCTACACCTACCCTGTTTATCACTTAAATGCTATATAATTTATCAAAATCCTTGTAGAATATGGTCTACTTCTACTATTTTTCAAACATGTGTCTCACACAGCATTAAAAAGATACAAGTTGAGATAAACATCTAAACATTCATTAAGGGAGGCAACTTGCAAATATTAGAATCTACTGCAGAAATGGTCTCCAAACCTGTCCTCTGCTCTCTTAGTTATTTATATGGTTTGGCCTACAGTTAAAAAAAGTGTTTTATTGTTTCTTATTCTATTTATCAGGCTTGAGCTGAACCAACCTCCTGTGTTTGCTCTGGCTCCGCATCTGATGTCATGTGAAACAGAGCTACATTACTTAAGGCAAATAAGTGAATTGATCATCATGTTTCTGTTGCCTCGGTGCTACTCACTTGCTCCAGCGTCACACCTTATGAGGGAAATACTAGCTTGTAAAGGTAAGTGCTATAAGAAATAGGGGTACTGTTAAAGAATATTAATAATAATCTTCATAAGATGTTTAATCTTTAATAGAACAATTTGAATTCAAGAAACAATATTTTTACAATTTTGAATACCTACTGTTTAGTGATTCTTATTTATTTCATATTAGCACAATTCTATTATAAATAAGGATGAACACAATCAAATGCTTTTATCCTCAATAGGTGCGTAACAATAATCAATTGATTGTACTTTAGATACTTGATAGTAGTTGAGCAGGTAATGCGGAAAATAGGAGACAAACAATTTCGGATTGTTCCACTTTGCTGCATCAAGCTGCCTCACTGGAGAGAAAAAAATATCTTTAACTTTTGGTGGAATTTACCCTACTATCCTATTAGCGTAGTTATGTGCTACCTTTTTTCGAAAACTGAGTCTATTTAAATGTACCGCTAATATGCCTAAAAATCGCTTTGTGCCAGTGGGGCGACTAGGTGGGACAAAAGGGATCAATTTATTAGACTAATTTAGGTTAAGTTTAGATTTAGATTATGTTTACTTTGCTCTTTGTCTGAAGCCAGTCCATCTCTGGGGTAGGCGCTAACACTCGCGACACAGTGACTAATGCGGCAGCTAACGCTTACCATATTTTGTAAAATGTGTGTTTTTGGTTTCATTAAAAAATCCACAATTCTCAAAACTCTTTCCAGTATTACAACCAGCGATAGACCTTATAACGGAGCCGGACTACATAAACCAGAAGATAATTCAGTACCTAGAGGCGCAGAAGGAGGTGGACGCAATGCATGTGAGGACCCACGAGTACGCGAAGACATTTGAAGATTACATAAGGCTCATCAACAGCTGCAATAATGTCGACACTCTGAAACGGTTACGGTGGGTACACACTACTTTCGCGTCGGTATGCCCGAAGTATGCGGGTTAAGGATGTAATAAATCGTACAGTAGCTACTTTCTTCAATTTGGCGAACATGCATTTTTACTTTTGATTAATTGTTGAGTTATATTATATTAACTATCTATCATCTATCTGTAGATTATGCTTCTTTTCATTCTGTGTTTTTGTAAATTATAGAGCACGAGAAGTCTATGAGAAAGTTGTCTTCGAATTCCATAATTTGTAACTGAGTGATATTTTTGCCCTAACCCTATTTTATTACGACGGACTTGCAATTTTGACAATACTTGCTTACTATACACAGCTTATTAAGTAAATACAAATGCTTCAAGATAAACTGGCTTCCATAAATGGACATCCCGACGTTTCGACTGACGGGCGGCGCCAGATCGCTCGCGACCACGATTGGTCGACGAGTACGAAACGTCGGGTAGTAAGTAGCTATGTAATTTGCTACTCCTAATAACGCGTATAGACCCATAAAGACTAATATTTAGTGTAATGGAACGCGAAAGTCTAAAATCTTACATTAACTTCGTACGCGGTATCAACTTATACATATTTCAAACATTCGCTATATAGGTACCTACATTGAATACTAGTGTTGCTCTTAATTATTTTAAGTGACTTATAATTACAATTGCCCTTGCGGCTGTGTAATGCGCTCACATGTGTGCATGTTCATTTAAACCTATCCACGGACTATCGTCAATTTTCACGAACATTACACATTTGAAATAAAACTAATTTTGCGACTTAAACTCGCGTTTATGTGAGGATGTTATACATCATAATATTATCTATTTACTTATATGGAAGCTCCTTTCCGCTTTAAATATTAGTCTCTATGGGTCTACACGCGATATAAGGAGTAGCAAATATATAGCTACTTACTGCCCGACGTTTCGATTGGGTTACCTACTACCAGACTGGGGACTAATCATGGCCGAGAGCGAAGCGTGTAGACCCATAAAGACTGATATTAAGCGTAACTTTCCGCTTGTTGACCGGCTTGACCATGACTATCTTTATTCAGGTATGACATAGTCACGCAAATAATGCAAGCGACCACCCTTCAAAACGTCAAACGAGCGAAAGGCGTGGACGCCGACGTAGAGAAGACGGGCGGCCAACACAACGTCAGCCGTCAGCAGATAGCTGACGCGAAGAAACTGAAGAGGTACATCAGCCAGCTGACCATAGCCAAGGCGGAGTGCGAGACCGCGCTCAGGAAGCTGGGGTGGGATGGGGCGTTCCCCACTGTGAATGAGTCGGATAGCAAGGTAAACACCACTGATACATGTAGAATGTAAGATAGATATTCTTAAATACGTAAAAGAGGACGGCCTCCGAGCAGATGGGAAAGTGATATAAAAAAAGACTTACTATTTTTTAAATTTTAATCTTCAATATACTGTAAAGGTAACATTTACCTACAGTATTTTGAGAGAAGGGTTATCTATGGGGAAACGATGCAAGACTCCGTTTTAGCGTAACATCTTAAAATTTAAAACGGTTTCTCGATGAGTTAGCTCATCAACACTAATGCAGTAATTCAATCACTTCAGGGATGGTAACCAATTTGTAGGCAGTTTAACAAATACCTACTTGATTTATCTTTAAAATTGTTTGACTGCTAGCTTGTACTAATTAAAATTGGTGCCTACAATATTTTATCAAATAGTTCATTATACATACTTTAATTGTTTTGAGAGCGTGTACTGTTATCAGTGTATTGCGTTGGATTCATTCATTCGCAAATTCGTATCTCGTAATTATTATATTACGTATTTATAAAACCACACGGATTCTAAACTCATTCAGAGACGTAGCTCTTATACACAAGTTAATGCAAATCATGTAAACAACAAATAAGTATAATATTATTATGCACATTCTTCCATGTAACATCATAGCACATGATCGAAAACATATGTTACGTTAATTACTTACATTTAGGCCATATTCATAGCAGTATCTACTTTAATTGCATACTGTACTATCGAAAGGCCGCCAAACAGATATAAGATATACCTATAGTTAACAAAAACTAGGACTAACTAGCGATTTTTGGGCGATTTCGATCGCGGCGATATCGCCGCGTGTTGCATACATATTTCCAACATGAACGGACCTGCGCTGTAGAATGCGGCGCATGCGCTAAGCGGGTAGGTTGGATGAGGCGTAACCGCCGCGAAATCGCGGCGATTATTTAATCGCGGCGATATCGCCGCGATCGAAATCGCCCAAAAATCGCTAGGTGTGAACACGCTGTAAGATGGAAATCCACCAGAATCTACAGTTTATATTTTTTTTCACTTTACAGACTCTGCCACTCCACAAAATAATGGATAGCGTAATAGGTCGACGGTACCTGTCGATGTTTCTAGAAAAGATGTGTTCACAAGGCCTAGTGGGGTTCTGGATGGCGGTCGAGGAACTAAGGCATAGTCCAAGGAGCAGTTGGCATCAGTTAGGAGCCGAAATCTTCTACACCTATATTAGGTCGCCCAGTGCTGAAGTTAAAGTTGATAAGGTAACCATTTTCAGTAGTATATCACGTATACCGTGGTAATATGAAAATGATAACAATATTTCATATATTTATAATATTGACTATAATCGCAATGCAAAGCATAACACATTGTATACTTATCTGGTTTTTGCTTGAGTTCCCTCAATATTAATGATACATGTACCTACTATTATCAATACATATATGTATATTCTTTAACGCACATTAAAACAGAATAATAAAGACTTGGCATTACAATTTAATTTATCAATGAGTACATTTAACCCTTTAACTGGTAATGCCAACCATATTGCCACCATAATTAGAACCTTATTCCCTGAAAATATGGTCCAAAAGCAATGAAATTTTCAAAATGGCATACTGGTTAAAATAATGTAAAGTATTTAACACAGGTCATGTTGATTTGTTTTTCAGGATACCAGAAAACGAATGGAAGCGTTCCTATTAGGTGATAAAGGGCCTGAAGTATTTTATGAAGTGCAAGAGACAGTAGTAGATACGATACAAGAGAAATATTACACATCATTTCTGCTCAGCGAACAGTATAGAGCGTTCGTGGCAGAACTTGCGACGGAAGAGGCTAACACTGGTATGTTTTTAATTGCAATCAATCGTGTTGTCTATGTTGCATGAAGTCCTAACCTGCACATTTACTCTAATATGTCGTCCGCAAAACTCCATTGAGATTGATCGCTAAAGGCGAAATCAATGAGGGTTTTCGCGAATGAGAAATTCACTAGATGGCAATACGTAGGCGTGAGGTCCAACTGCATCATGATTGGTTATTTTTGACGTGACATTGACAGACATGTCAATATACACCAATCACGAAGCAGTTAGACTTAATATCTACGTCTTGCCATCTAGTGGATATCTTATACGCGAACACCCTCATTGGACGACATAACATGTTATTAACTGAATAGCGGCTTCTACTTCGTTTGCGTGGAAATGGTTTTGGCAGCAATGATTTATAAAAATAGCCTATAATATACCTTGTTCTCGTCCTCTTCAAAATTCGTTTCGGAGATTAGGGGGAACAGACAGATATACAGACGAAAATGTTTTAATTTGTGTTTTTGTTATTGGTACCCGAAAGAGATTCATACCCATGTAGAAAAAAGTTGTTATTTTAATGTAACAAAGAGACACTTCAATTTTATTTAGTTACAAATGGAAGAGACTTGATTGTATTTCGTTTTGTTATTATTTGGATCTCTGTTTTATATTCCTTCATGCAATACTCTTAAATAACATCGCTACACACACTTTCAGAAATGAGTTCCGAGCGTTCACCGATAGAAGACCGGCAACTCTCGAATGACTCGGTATCATCGGCTGAGAGTGTGGCCGGAGCCTTGCACCTCACTGAGCACTCCACGTACGCTAGGAGGAAGCTCGACCAGTTGCAAGAGAGACACAATAATAAGATACAGGTATGTTGGCAAGATAAGAGAAGGAGAGAGATAAGCGTTTGTTTTACACGTAAGTATAGTCTTTTTCAGCTAAGATGATCCCTGTGACACTTCATTGTGTTCTGAATCACGCATTTTACGTTTGACAAACGAAAATAATTTTATTGCACACTTTTTTCATTTTAATGCGGCGTCATTAGGAAAAATATTAAAATAAATCATTTTAAACTTTTAAAAGGGAAACAGTATCGTTTAGTTTAATTTAATGTAATAGAAAATTTAAAAAAAAGTACCTATGCAGTTCGTATACGTAGAATGGAACTTACTACATTCCATTCTACGTATACGAACTGCATAGGTATTTTTTTTTTTTAATTTTAATTTATTTTAATATTTTTCCTAATGACGCCGCAATAATATGAAAAAAGTGTGCAATAAAATTATTTTCGTTTGTCAAACGTAAAATGCGTAATTCAGAACACAATGAAGTGTCACAGGGATCATCTTAGGTGAAAAATACTATAGTTATGTACTTGCTACTCCTAATATCATGTGTAGAACCATAAAGACCTATACTGGAGACGCTTTAAGTGACCGATTTGACACTTTTTATTTTATATTTTGCATTATATCCTTGTTATTTCCAGGCGTTAGCAGCTCTCAGAGCGTCTCTGAAGCCGGAATCGCCAGCGCTGTCGATGCTGGCCAACGAGGTGGAGCGGCTCGCCGGCGAGCAGATGCGGCTGGAGGCGCACCTCGCGCGCACCGACACCTGGGCCGAGCACCTGGGCCTGTGGCGCGCCTCCGTGCACAGCGCCGAGGTAACAACACTGGATCTACTATAAGTACATCATCATCATCATGAGCCCAGATATGTCTTCACTGGGACAAGGGCCTCGTCTAAACTAGGGCGATAAGGCCTTAGTCAACCACGCTGGCCAACGAGGTGGCGCGGCTCGCCAGATGCGGCTGGAGGCGCACCTCGCGCGCACCGACACCTGGGCCGAGCACCTGGGCCTGTGGCGCGCCTCCGTGCACAGCGCCGAGGTAACCACCAGACTGGATCTATAAGTTACCTACGGCGTTTATACCCCACACACATCATCTACGTCGTAGACGAGGAGTCGGCAACTTTAGATCGGAAGCTGCTCTTTAATTCCATACACAAATTTTATAAAAAAAAAAAACATAAAATTTTTTTTCTGAATCGATTAACAAAGATTCGGCTCCATTTCAAGAAGAGAGATAAACTCTACGAATGCGAACCTAGTTGGTCACTATAAACAAAGCCCTGCGCAGTAAGTCGATGGCAGTAAGAGTAGGACTGCATTAATTTTATTTATTGTAGGCATGAAAACATTTTGTGCCTCTTTATAAACTTAATATAAAATAAATATAATATCACACAATATCACATACATTGATCTGTTCCCGTGACAAGTAGCTTAAACACTTGTGTTACGGATATCAGAAACAACAGATACACAAATATACTTATATATTTAATAATACACCCAGACACATAACAAACACCGATGTTCGACTTACAAATATTTGTCCCGAGTGGGAATCGAACCTCTTGGAACCGTAGGTAGTAAACCTGGGTCACTAACCACTGTTCCACCGTGCCAGTCAAATGAATGAATATGAATGGCAGAAGTGCGGCGACGTGGTCCACAACCCGTCACGTCACGTTTCCATTATCCTTAGTGCTGATGGTGGTGCGAATGAAAGAATGCGCATTTAAATCTTTTGGACTTAGTCGTTCGGCTATGAATATCAATAAAAAAATTGGATGTTCCTTTTTTAGCCGTCCATCTAACGCTATTTGTGTTTGTCACGTTTAACTCGTTGTGTGCTCATTGCGTAACTTTTTTTTTTCCAACATGAGTTGGAAGGGCATTCCATGCCTTAATGACACGTGGCCGAAAAGAGGAACTAAACCTCTTAGTCCGAGTCACCAGCGTCTGCATTGTATGTGGATGGTAGCGCTGCCCATCATGTGTCCTTCGGGAGTGGAAACTTCACTTTGATTCCACATGCAATGTTGCGTCTTTTAACGAATTAGTTTGTTGTTCCAGATAATAGATGAATCTAAACCGCCTCAATTCGTGATAGTGGTGCATATGGCGGAACAGGAAGTGGCCAGCGGTGAAGACAGGCCGGAACAGATATCCACTGGATGGGTACTTTTACGGACCCTTAATGAATTCCAAGTAAGTTATATGCGTAATATTTTATTTCGTCAATGGACGTAATAGTAGAGGAAGGCCGAAGAAGACATGGATAGATTGTGTGCGAGATGATATGGGAGTGAAAGGAGAGGATACAGAGCCTACGAATGACAGGCCCGAGTGGAAGAAGTAAACGTGTTGCGCCGACCACACGTAGTGTGGGACAAGGGCAAGAGACTGATGATGATGATTAAATGGAGGTGACAAAATAATATAAAATGCCAGTTAGTTACCTTCAGCTAACAAACAAAGAAACAATTTAATTCTTTTATTCAGACACAAAAGAATAATAATTCAAATCTATACTAATATTATAAAGCTGAAGAGTTTGTTTGTTTGTTTGTTTGTTTGAACGCGCTAATCTCGGGAACCGCTGGTCCGATTTAAAAAAATTCTTTCACTGTTGGATAGTCCATTTATCGAGGAAGGTTATAGGCTATATTACATTTTCAAAAAAAGTAGGGATCCGTACGAAAAACCCAAATTTGTCACCCAAGATGTAAAAAAAATCAAATTTCAAACAATTTTTACACTTTGTTTTGACAGGACGAAGTCAGTTGGGTCAGCTATTGTTCATAAAATTACACATAGATGGCGTCGTGCTTTGTACAGCATGCCATAAATGCTGTCAAGTTTGATATAACATGAGTACCTACGTGATAAGTTTTTTGGTAGTTCAAAAGATGGCACTGTACTCTACGTATTACTTCGATATTATATTGTTACGACCACGAGGGACCGGGCAAGCGGAATTAGTCTTATCGTCGTATGGATAAGGTCTATATTCGCTTGCACGATACTACGCTACACACTCTGGTAGGTTGTAGCGAGCTCTAGAGTGTTCTAAAGTAATAATAATAGTACGACCTTGAGAGACCGTGCAAGCGAAATTAGTCTTATCGTCGTATGGATAAGGTCTATATTCGCTTGCACGATACTACGTCACACACTCTGGTCGGTCGGAGCAAGTTCCAGCGAGTTCCAGAAATTTCGATCCCCGCGAGAAGATTCTCGACGCCACGCGAAGAGCTGCGTCCTCACTGGGTATAAAAGCGGGATGTACGACGCGACGGGACAGTTCCGATTTGGAAAGCGAAGCGAATCAGTCTCCTGCGAACTAGAAGTGATCGAGTGCGTTACCTGCGAATAGTCAGTGAAATTCAGTGTTTTAGTGTGATTCAGTGCTTTAGTGTAATTTAGTGTTCCGTGTTTAGTGTTGTAATTAAGTGTTTTTTAATTGTGTTTTTAAGTGTTTAATTGTGTAATTGTTAGTCGATAAATAAATTAATTGTCTTTTGGTGACTTTTGGCGTATCTTGAATTAAACGTACCCCGTTCCCGCAACAATTGGTGTCAGAAGTGGGATTCAAGATGCCTCTTACACCACGAGAAGACAGTGAGGGTCGAGTAACAAGGAGTCAAACCGCGGCCCTGCAAGAGGGTGAAGGAACTTCAACGGAGGGATCAATTCAAACATCAATTGGGCCTGTGGAGCTTGCAGATTTATTTAAAATGCTGCAGACACAAGCCAGCCGTCAGGAGGAGCAAGCCCGTCGCCAGGAGGAGCAAGCCCGTCGCCAGGAGGAGCAAGCCCGTCGCCAGGAGGAGCAATTCGCTAAACTGAGGGAAGAACAAGCCCTTCGCCAGGAAAAGCAAGACCTCCGCCAGGAAGAGCTAAGCAAGAGTTTGTTGGGGGCTATTGAGAAGAAGCACGAAGTATTAGAAAAGCAGATTGATGCTCTCAAAGATGATGTGCTAAGCGTCAAGACCCAACACGAAGATCGACTCACCCAACACGAAGATCGACTCATCCAACATGAAGATCGATTCACCCAACATGAAGATCGATTCATCCAACATGAAGACCGATTCACCCAACACGAGGATCGTCTGAGTCAGGTGGATGCTGAGATGCGACAACTGCATACCAAGATGGCAAGAGTGGGGACCCGGGGTGCTACGGTAGTGTCGGATTCTCCGAAAATCGAAGTACCCCACTTCGATGGAACGACGTCTTGGGCAGCATTTTGGTATCAGTTCGAGACGGTGGCTAAAGGAAAGGGGTGGAACGAGGAAGAGTCCTTGATAGCTCTGACTCTGGCTCTTCGTGGAGATGCCCTGCTCACGCTGGAAAACCTGCCTTCGGATAACAGAACTTTAGGTGCTCTCCAAAGAGCACTAGAGGGCAGGTACAGCGACAAACACTTGGAACACGCGTATAGAGCACAACTCCGCGACCGACAGCAGAAGCCTGGTGAGAGTCTGCAGCAATGGGCAACGGAAATCGAAAGGCTAGTCAGACGTGCGTACGTGTCATGCCCGACAATGGTGGAATCAATGATCCCGCAAGCTTTCTGTGATGGAATTAGAGACGCAGACGTCAGACACACCGTGAAATTGAGCCATCATCAGACCTTACAGGAAGCTCTAGCCCATGCTTTGGAGGTGGAAGCCGTGCGTCAAGACGCTAGAACTCAACGACTTCGGGAGGTTGTGGTTAAGGAAAAACCTTCTTTGGGTCCGATGTGCTATGGCTGCGGCGAGAGGGGTCATATTCGGAGTAGTTGCCCCAGGCAAAGATGGCCGCATAGAACGACAGTAGCGTCCTCTACACAGGTGGACGCAGAAGAGCTGTCAGGAGCCAGGGCCGTGGGGCGGGCGCTGGCTGGCCAACATCGAGCCCCTACCGTCACTGTTTCACAGATTGGTAATGGGAACAATCTTACGGTGGTTGGACAGCTGAACAGCGTAACGTCTCATTTTTCTATTGACAACGGTGCTTCAAGAACAATAGTGCGTCCGGAGCTATTGAAAAGGACTATTGTGTGGAATCAGAGACCATCCGTTCAGCTTCAAACAGCAACAGGCCAGCCAGTTACCGTCTTCGGTGAGACGATGGCGAACATAACCATTGGAGAACAAACCTTTGAATACGGCGTTCTCATAGCAGACATCACGGACGACTGCATCATCGGATTAGACTTTTAAGTGACCAGAAGTGTGTGGTAGACGTCGCTAAAGGAGTACTTAGTTTCCCCGAACAAGAAGTATTCCTAGAGGGAGCGAGATCATGCGCAGTTTACTGCCTGCAAAATACGACCCTACCGCCGAGATCTGAAACTCTGGTCAAAGTTAGATTCCCTTACACTGCGTGTCAAGGGCGAAGCGTCGTCATAGAAAACTGCGGCGACCACCCGAGTTGGATCACAGCAAGAACTCTGGCAATGACCGGAAAAGGAGCGCTGGTGCGAGTCATCAATCTTAGCGAAGATGAAGTGCAGCTACGAAGAAACTGTGTCATCGGACGGTGCGATGCAGGTCAATCCATCAGAAGGCTGAAAAGGACCCGGGAACCGGAATCCTGTCAAGGAGATGACGTCACGCCGCTCCTAGCAAATTGTAAGGACAAACTCTCTGAGCGGGAACTTCAGCAAGCTAAAAGGTTGTTGCTAGATTTCAACGACATATTTTCGAAGGGTGACCATGATTTGGGAAGGACAGGTCTCGTTAAACACAGAATAGACACGGGAGACGCGTCACCAATAAAGCAGCGGCCTAGACGCCTTCCATTTGCCAAAGAGAAGGAGGTAGCAGACATGGTTGCCGAGATGCAGAAGAACCGCATCATAGAACCTTCAACAAGCCCGTGGTCTTCGCCAGTAGTCCTGGTAAAGAAGAAGGACGGCAGCACCAGGTTTTGTGTGGACTACCGGTTGTTGAATAATGCAACGAAGAAGGACAGCTACCCTCTGCCCCGTATAGACGACACACTGGACATGTTGAGCGGCATGAAGTGGTTCTCAACAGTGGACCTTAAGAGTGGGTACTGGCAAGTAGACATCCATCCAGCAGACAAGGAGAAGACGGCATTTACGACCGGAACTAGGAATGGATTGTGGCAGTTCAACGTCATGCCCTTTGGTCTTTGCAACGCTCCGGCGACATTCGAGCGGTTGATGGAAAGGGTACTGGTTGGACTTCTGGGTGATGCATGCCTGGTCTATCTGGATGACATCATTATCATGGGTCGAAATTTCATAGAGCATGTCAGTAACCTGAGGAAGGTTTTCACTAGAATACGAGAAGCAAACTTAAAACTCAGCCCAAAGAAATGCACGTTTTTCAAGGAAGAAGTCGCCTATTTAGGCCACATTATTTCATCGAAAGGTGTAAGGACCGACCCAGAGAAGATCAAAGCTGTCCAAGAATGGCCTATTCCAGCTAACAAGACCGACGTGAGATCATTTTTGGGTTTATGCGCATACTACCGGCGCTTTGTAAAGAACTTCTCTGATATAGCGAAACCTCTTCATCGGCTCACGGAAGATAAACGAGTATTCGCCTGGGACTCGGAATGTGATCAAGCCTTCGTCAGATTAAAAGAACACCTCTGCACCAGTCCTATACTTGGCTACCCGAACAGAGAAGGAAGGTTTATCGTGGACACTGATGCCAGCAATACTGGCATAGGCGGAGTTCTGTCGCAAGAGCAAGGTGAACGGGAAGTGGTGATCGCCTATTTCAGTAAGTCACTTTCAAAACCTGAAAGGAACTACTGTGTGACTCGTAAGGAACTGTTGGCGGTAGTGAAGACTCTACAGCATTTCAACAAGTACCTCGTTGGAAGACAGTTTACCCTGCGGACAGATCATGCTGCGTTAAAATGGCTCTTGCAGTTTAAGAACCCTGAAGGACAAGTGGCGCGGTGGCTAGAGCAGCTACAGGAGTACAACTTCACAACAGAACATCGGAGTGGTAGAACGCATTTGAATGCCGATGCCCTATCAAGAAGACCTTGTCCTGTCGCCTGCAGTCATTGTTCTAAGACGGAGACTAAAGAAGAAGTCCGGATGATTACCACCCAGGGACTTGATAATAAATGGAGCGAAGACGCTATCAAAAAGGCTCAAAAAGAGGATAGTGACCTGAGGAAAATATTTGAATGGAAAGAGGTAGGTCAGAAACCTTCTTGGAGCCATGTAGCATCATCAAGCCCCATCACGAAAAGTTACTGGGCACAATGGGACAGTTTGGAGATTAAGGATGGAGTACTCTTCAGGAAATGGGAAACACCAAAAAGGGGATCAAACAACACTACAACTGATTGTACCCCGTAAACAAGTTGCTTCTCTACTGAGGTACATACACGATGGGGTATCCGGGGGACATTTAGGCGTGAAGAAGACCCTAGAGAAGCTGAGACAGAGGTTCTACTGGATACACTGTCGGGAGGACGTCGAAGACTGGTGCAAGAAATGTACGACTTGCGCATCAGTAAAGGGCCCACAAACCAGAAGTAAGGGCAAACTCAAGCTGTACAACGTCGGCGCTCCATGGGAAAGAATCGCAGTAGATGTAGCTGGCCCCTTTCCTGAATCCGATGAGGGAAACAAGTACATCATTGTGGTCCAAGATTACTTCACAAAGTGGCCTGAAGTCTTCGCTACGCCTAATCAAGAAGCAAAGACGGTCGCCAAGAAGTTAGTCCACGAGGTAATTTGCCGATTTGGTGTGCCTCTTGAAATACATTCAGACCAAGGAAGAAACTTTGAGTCAGCACTGTTCCAGGAGGTCTGTCAACTGTTGGGTATGCATAAGACCCGTACTACACCAGCACACCCGCAATCCGATGGCATGGTCGAGAGATTCAACCAAACGTTGGAAAACCACTTGGCCAAAGTTGTGGACGAGCATCAACGAGACTGGGACCAGTACATACCGCTTTTCTTGCTGTCCTACCGATCTGCGATCCACGATAGCACCAGCGCAACCCCAGCAATGGTAAACTTCGGTAGAGAAATGCGGCTTCCGGTAGACGCGTTGACTGGGACACCGCCAGAAGCTCCGAAACCAGTAACCGAATATGCAGCTGACCTACAGAAGCGCCTGGATGAAGTACATGCTCTCGTTAGAGACTGCAGTCTAAAATCCAGCGAAAGAATGAAAACCCGTTACGACCGCAAAGCCAACACCGACGGTTTCGATGAAGGGAGTCTGGTTTGGTTACACAACCCACTCAGGAAGAAGGGCAAATCACCGAAGTTCCAGCCAAGGTGGGAAGGACCATACAAGATCATCACTAGGCTGAACGACTTAACCTATCGGATCAAACAAGGGACAAGAGGCAAGCCGAAAATTGTTCACATTGATCGATTGGCTCGTTACCATGGGTCAAATGATGCTCGGGACGAGCATGACTAAGAGGGGGATAATGTTACGACCACGAGGGACCGGGCAAGCGGAATTAGTCTTATCGTCGTATGGATAAGGTCTATATTCGCTTGCACGATACTACGCTACACACTCTGGTAGGTTGTAGCGAGCTCTAGAGTGTTCTAAAGTAATAATAATAGTACGACCTTGAGAGACCGTGCAAGCGAAATTAGTCTTATCGTCGTATGGATAAGGTCTATATTCGCTTGCACGATACTACGTCACACACTCTGGTCGGTCGGAGCGAGCTCCAGCGAGTTCCAGAAATTTCGATCCCCGCGAGAAGATTCTCGACGCCACGCGAAGAGCTGCGTCCTCACTGGGTATAAAAGCGGGATGTACGACGCGACGGGACAGTTCCGATTTGGAAAGCGAAGCGAATCAGTCTCCTGCGAACTAGAAGTGATCGAGTGCGTTACCTGCGAATAGTCAGTGAAATTCAGTGTTTTAGTGTGATTCAGTGCTTTAGTGTAATTTAGTGTTCCGTGATTAGTGTTGTAATTAAGTGTTTTTTAATTGTGTTTTTAAGTGTTTAATTGTGTAATTGTTAGTCGATAAATAAATTAATTGTCTTTTGGTGACTTTTGGCGTATCTTGAATTAAACGTACCCCGTTCCCGCAACAATATTGTGGAAAAGTTTGTATGTAGGTATACCATACGTCAAATATGTAAAGTTTGTCTTTTGGAATTGATAAATTTCGAGTGCCATTAAATTACGTAAATTACCAGAAGGGTTCTGAATCGACAACATGTATCGAAAATATTCTAATTGTTGCCTTTTTTCTATTTTAATTTAACAAAATAGTCTCATCTAATTGACATATTTTTAAGCTGTCAAATTAACGAGAGCATTCAAATTTCCATAATTGCCGAATTGAAGAAGGTTGGTTGTCAAAAAATACATTGATATTAATACTCAAGGGTTTGGTATCAAAAGGATGAGATGATCACAATGCGATTAATACATTGTATGCACCAACCGGGTATTAAATATTCAATCAAATTGAACAAATTCAATATTGAGTTCAAAAAATAATATGAAAATCAATATAAAAGTATAGCATAAGCATATTTAATTTGGTAAAGCATAAAATTCGAAAAGAGGAAATGAGGGGTTTGCCAGGGATTAAGAAAGAACATGATTCAAGCACACAGTAAAAGCGTCGAATACCTAAACCACTCGGCCATGGACGCTTTTTTCCTCTCTAACTATAAACTGCTACCTGGCTTTGGAATAGGACGTCCTTTATTTCACATTGATCGATGAACAATTAGGATTACTTGAAGATGATCTATTCAATATGAGAAAGCTGTTCACTATAAACATAGATTTTAGGATTTCGTACGTCGAAAAGAATAACCGAACCCCTTATATAGGATCCGTTTATCATCGTCAATTTTTGTCAAGGAGAAAATATCAAACTGAAAGTTACATCAAATACTCAGGTCTACTGTCCCTTCACCTGAGCCAACACAATCAAAAGAAACATTCATTTATGCTGCCAATTTTTGACACTCGCTAAGGGAACTACTATCTGCGAAGTACTCAGATTCTCAAAATTTAGAATAAAGCAACGTCAAGTACAGAGAGTTGCGTAAACTTTAAAAATAAATTGCGTTGTGCGAGTCCGTCTTGCACTTGGACTTTTCTTTTTTTTTTCTTTTCTTGGGTTCTATTCCCACTCAGCACAAATATTTCTGCGATGAATATCAATGTTAGTTCCGTGTCTGGTTGTGCTATTTAAATATTTAAATGTATATGTACCACTGTTCTGATAAAAACAAGTGCTAAAGCTTCTTACCACAGGATCAGATCAATTAATGTGATGTTGTGTAATATACTTATTTATTACTACACGATAAACAACAGATGATGATGATGATAAAAACAAAAATAATTTTGTTTTAAATGTTTCTTCCGGTTGAAGACTAAATTCTTAAGTGGCAGAAAAGATTTTGACGGGACTACGACTACTTTTAAGTTAAAAAAAATCAAAATCCTGTAGTTCACGCGAACGAAGTCGCGGGCACAGCTAGTAAATAAATTAAAATAAAATTTATTTGCATAAAATTTTTAACAAACTTGTTGCCGGGGCTTCCCAGAAGGTAGTCATAAGACACCTGTGTTGGGAAAGCCTCGCTCTTCCAAAATAATCTTAACAATTATTAAAATTACATAAATTTCGATTAGAAATAAAAAGATTTAGATATACAGATTTATAGAAATCATTTCAGTCTTTACACAATAAGTTAAAGATCATCCGAGATAATAATTATAAGAACAACATTTTACAGAGAAAAATATAACCTTTTGAGTACAAGTGTGTGTTTGTCTGTTTGTGTGTGTGTGTGTGTCTCACTCTGTGTGTGTGTGTGTGTGTGTGTGTGTGTGTGTGTGTGTGTGTGTTTTGTGTGTATGTATGTATGTGTCTGGATGTTTTTCATGATATGTGTACATACCTAACCAAGTATAATAAACTAAATTTGTAATATTTGTTTTTAACTCAGTTTAAGGATATTAATTAAGTATTATTTTTATTTCATTAGGCTCAAAAATTCTTAGAATTTAGAACTTTCAGATCAGAATGTCTTCTACGTCATTGTAATTTAGGGCAGAGAGCCACTCAGATACAGAATTCTTACACTCATACAGTAGCATTTGATAAATTTTTACTTTACGATTTATTTTGTTGTAAGCATGTGGTGCTTGAGCTAAATACTGTCGACTAGCAAGTGCTGTACGTGCGGGGTAGGAGGGAGCCACAATAATTATTAAATAATAATTAAGTTGGGACATAAATATGATTTTTTCGTGATTTTCAGGAATTACATCGAAAACTAAGGCCTTTATGTTCGGAGTTGAAGAATTTGGAGTTACCTTCGAATTCCTTTAAGTTTTTATTCGGGAAGAATGACAGAAACTCTTTAGATAAAGCCAAAATTTTAATACAGAAATATTTAGAAGTAAGTAAATTTCCTCGGTTTCCAAACTATAAATAGATTCTATTTTTAATTAATCTATATCTTGTTTTATTAGTTTGTTTTAGAAGACGACAGACTTAACCAAAGCGAAGCTTTATACACATTCCTTAACCCCAGTTCAGAATATCTGAAGCAAGGAGACCTGCCAAAGAAAAATAAATTCTCCTTTTCTACATTATTCAAAAGGTAAATTATCGAAATGTAAACTGTTTAAATATGTACTTATATAGTTTCACCTTATATAGGATGTTATTAAGAGATGTTGCTGTAATTCATTATCAGTTAATTAATAACTAAACTTAACCTGATACAGATCCAGGATATCAACCTATTTATTTATGTAATTGACTAACTATTTTTCTTTTTCATAATGTTCTGTATATGCTTGTGTGATTCGTGATTAATAAAGGCATTACTTCTTAATGAGTACATTTTTCTAAAGAATAGATATCTAATTTGCAAATTGTCTCCTTTAGTACGAGTAGCGAAGCAACAAGTAGATCATCCCAGGAGAAAGAGCCGTTCACACACCTCTCGGCTGATGAAGACGAGATATCGCTGTACCTCGACGGCAATGGCGGCGATTCGTCCAACAAGAATATGACCACATCTATGCGCGGTAAGTTTATTTATTTTTTTTGTTCCTAACTGACTAACGATGTTGGCTTGGAGGAGGCTTGTCATCATCACCGGGCTTGCGGGGGAGCGGATGGCTCTCACCCCTAGCGGTACGTTTAAGCATCATTTGTATACTAAGATGTCACCGTACAACTTGACCAAAAAGAGCCAGCCTGTTAACAAGAAATGTCAAAGATTATCAGAATTATGAACACATAAAATTAATTGAGACATTATGACTTCGATACGCGACGTTTTAATTAACCTCTCTAGTCAATAATCTCCAATTTGACTTTGATTGACAATCAACTCCAATATGCGATGTTTTAATGAATCCCTAGTCAAAGATGATTTTGACTCATATTGATTGACAGACCTATCTATCCGATATGTGACATTTTAATTACCATGGCAGGTGCCGGCTTGGTGGGCGAGGAGAGAGACAGCATAGCGGAACCTCTGTACGCTCTGCTGAGTGAAGTGTTCGACATGCGCGGCGTGTTCCGCTGGCTGCGGAAGACACTCGTCACCTTCGTGCAGATCACCTACGGCCGGACTATCAACAGGTGAGCTATAGACCAATCATGTGGAAGACACGACAGCAATAGTCCAATCACAAGTCAGAGCCACGGCATAGTGGAGTCTCTATACACTCTGTTGAATGCGGTGATCTACATGCGCGGCGTGTTCCGCTGGCTGCGGAAAACGCTCGTCAACTTAGACCGTGAGCGATGGACCAATCACGTGCCTCGGCGATAGATCGATCACGAGTCAGCGACGACATAGCGGAGCCGCTGTGTGCTCTACGGAACGTAGAGTGCGATTTTAATATAACGTTATTAAGAGAATGCAATATGCTTAAATGTTTCATTATTGTTTCAGGCAAATCAAAGAAACAATATCGTGGTTGTTCTCGGAGCAGATGCTCCACTACTACATAAGCGTGGTGCTGAAGTCCTGGTGGCCCGGCGGCGTGCTCAGCGAGACCACTTCCAACAGAAACTTTCAGGATAAAGGTGAGTCTCTTTAGTGCCCAAGTATAAGTAAAAGATACATGTCGACATTAGGATAAAGTAAAGCAAATAACCTTGTTGCCGAACAACACCAACGTCCCTTACTTTAGCCTTTACCTTACTACATGTTACAAGAAATGATGTTTTGATTCGACGCCTTACATTAGTGACGCTTAGAATAGAAAAGTCAGTCGTCGTTCGACTTATTCGTCAAATTTATGAAGTTAGAAATTGGGTTATAGATTTTATATCACGAGTTTTTTTTGGTTTATAAGTGGTACGAATAAATTTATCTTGGTTTTTATTTCATAATAAACATAATGTCGTGCTGAATATTTTTGCAACACACTAACGGCCTCTATTTATATTCCTCTTTCCGAAAAAAAATATTACTTTACCTATACGTGCCCCCGTGCATATTTGATCTGCTAGCGCCAATGTTCGCCAAAGCGCTAAGTGACCTGTGCTCGAGTACCATAGCCTGATGTACCACTTTGCTGTCATGTACAGGCGTAAACATAACGAGCACCTTCATTTTGCTGCGTGATATACGCTTGTAGGTAGTCAAGGTATTAGTATGAAGATTATCTGTATGCGCCATCTGTTGGTTGCTGTCAGAACTTGATAGCCAGACTTCGGTACAGTGAGCAGACGATCTATGTAAAAGCGTTCTTATTGCCTCGTATTAGAGCACACGCGCACGCTGGCGGCGCAGCTGAGAGAGAGAGAGCGCAGTGGAGGCTTACGTACTTGTCACGGCTTTAGTATTTATAAAGATTGTAAGTGCCATCTGTTGGTTGCTGTTAGAACTTGCTTCTAACTTCGGCACAGTGAGCAGACGATCGAAAAGCGTTCTTATTGCACGGTGTTAAAGCACAGGCGCAAGCTGGCGGTCTAGCTGTGAGAAGGCGCGGTGGAGGCTTACGTACTTGTCACGGCTTTAGTATTTATAAAGATTGTAAGTGCCATCTGTTGGTTGCTGTTAGAACTTGCTTCTAACTTCGGCACAGTGAGCAGACGATCGAAAAGCGTTCTTATTGCACGGTGTTAAAGCACAGGCGCACGCTGGCGGCGCAGCTGGGAGAAAGCGCAGTGGAGGCTTACGTACTTCTCACGGCATTAGTATAAGTCTGTAAGCGCCATCTATCTAGGTTGCTGTTAGAACTTGTTAGCCAGACTTCGAGCAAACGATCTAAAAGCGTTCTTATTGCCCGGTGTTAGAGCACACGCGCACGCTGGCGGCGCAGCTGGGAGAAAGCGCAGTGGAGGCTTACGTACTTCCTACGGCTAGTTTTAGTATGAAGATTGTAAGCGCCATCTGTTGGTTACTATTAGAACTTGCTAGCCAGACTTCGAGCAGACGATCTAAAAGCGTTCTTATTGCCCGGTGTTAGAGCACACGCGCACGCTGGCGGCGCAGCAGCTGAGCGAGAGCGTGGTGGAGGCGCTGTCGTCGCTGGTGGGCGCGCACGCGGCGGCGCGCGGCGCCCGCAAGTTGTTCCTCACGCTGCAGAACACCACTCACAACAAGCATCTTTTCTATGTGAGTATACACTACTGACTACTACTACTAGCTTACTCTTAATATGTATATCCCTGCCATCGTCATCATCTGTATATGTCACCGTAAAATTGCAAATAAGGATAGATTGCAATCTATCTCGCGAGATTGTGAACTGTCGAATAATTGTGAACCATAACATGATGCTTACAATTTATCGTGTGATTATTCATCTGATTGCAATCTATCGAAGTGAAACTGATAAATTGCGATCTTAAATATGTCACTTGTCAATGATGTCAATGCCTGATTGGTCACTTATAGGCATAGCCTATAGCCGACCAATCAGGGACAGCCTTAGGACAGCCGTCCGAAGGCTGTCCCTGATTGGTCGGCCTTAAAGTCAACCGTGAACTATAGTTCACAATTATTCGACAGTTCACAATCTCGCGAGATAGATTGCAATCTATCCTTATTTGCAATTTTACGGTGACATATAGATATAATTGGGATTATAATATACTAGCTTTCCGCCCGCGACTTCGTCCGCGTAGAGACGTTTAACGGGTAAAACATTACTTCCTTATAGCGCAGTCGGTTAAAAAGTAGCCTATAACCTTTTCTAGGCTCTGGACTATATCTGTACCAAATTTCATTTAAATCGGTCCAGTACTCTATGCGTGAAAGCGTAACAGACAGACAGACAAACAGACAGACAGACAAACAGACAGACAGACAGAGTTACTTTCGGATTTATAATATTAGTAAGGATTATAGCTTATGGTTATATTGTATAGCGTAGACCCACGACTCAGTTTGCGTGAAGTCTTTTATCATATAAAACATAACTAGTTTATAGCGTTGTATAATTGAACTGCACAACCACTTACTGACTTACTGATCACCTGGTATTTTCATAGTGTAGAGCTTTTTTTTTCTGGAATATGATACATTGAAGTTGTGGATCATTTTACTTTTTTTTTAAATCACCTTCCACTACACATTTGAAATAAAAATACTTTTACGGAGAAAACTCGCGTTTATTAAGAAGATAACGATAATAATTTAAAACCTGATGCTTCAAACACAGCGATCGTGGCCACGGGAACGCTAATGATAGTCAAAAGTACTAGATTTCTATAAAACATAACGAACTAACGTATATATCAAACTACCCGTTAAAATCACAGAGGATAATGGACCAAAAAAGTAAAGAGCTATTCCTAAAACTAAAATGAGTACCACTACGACTACACCATACAGTTTTGTGTCGTTCACAGAAACTGTTATTTTCTCTGGAGTTTTTCCCACGTATGATATGGTCTGAAAATAAAATGAAATTGTCGTTTCATTCAATCTAGAAGGTTTTATAATCAAACTATGAATGTAATTATTTTTATGTGTACTTACACTGAACGTCAAGTTGTCTGGATTATTTACAAACAAAATCTTTTCTCCCAATAAACTCTCTGAAATAAATATAAATATAAACGTTAATTCCAGTATAAGCTATGTACTTCTTCCAGAGAAATTATAAATATTTGGATAAATGTATCTCAATCCACATATAACGAATACTTATTTCGCTTTTGCTTTAGATTAAGGAAAGATTTGTACCTCCATGTAACTTACAAACTCAAAACTATTGAGCGATTTTAATAATTTCATCATTATCCTTTGTTAAAATGCGTATACATTTTTCCCTTTTAAAACGTAATTTAAAAACGTATTGCTGTTGGTTATGAACTAACACAAAAACTTTATCAGAACGCTTTTCCGCCTTTCCCGCCTATGTGGACCAACCTTAAGCGATACAAAAAATCAATTTAAACTCACCACTGCATCCCACTCCTATAGTATTTAACTCATCCAGTTCCACCTTTCGAATGGTAATAGTATTGTAGTCTTCACTGTACCGATACATTTCCGCGGCCAAAACAGCTGAGAAGTCACTTTTGTCTCTATCTTTGAACCTCCTTTGGATCTCGTTTAGGAAAAGGAATGCTCTTGATCTTTGACATAGCTGCGAAAAAGATGTTTATTGTTCCACTTAACTACTAACAAATATGTATACTCTATTTACGAGTATCAATCAATCATATCAACCGGATTATAAAAATAAATAGTAGAAAAAATTTAATTACGGTCGCCCGAATAAGTACTGGAAAACAATAAAATACGTAAGATTTTACCACCCATAAAGACAAATATTTAGTTTAAACAATAAAATATTTTATAGTTACAGTAACTAACTACCCAATAATATTGTACTTGACTCTTGACTAGTGAAACAAATAAATATGTAGTTTTACTAACTAAACTACAATAAAATATTTTTGAGTAATGGAAAAATTAAATTGCTCCACTGTTAACCGGGGGTTTGAACACCCGGAATGACCCGGATACAATAAAATATACTGTGAAAAACTTACCTTATCAGTTACACAAAAATAAAAATATTTATCCGCAACAATATAGTGGAACAGGTAATGACCGTGCGAATATGTCATCTTCTCATTTTTAGGCGGTATTTTCTCCAACACTTGTTCAATGATTTCCACAAAGTTTCCATCGCAGGATGCGAAGTCCGATATTATTGTTTTATCACACGCCACTGCACTAAAAAGGATAGGCATATTTGCGGTAAAATGTAATTATCCACAGATTTTCTTGCTATTTGATTTCACATGTTTTTCGTAAACGTAAACATTCTTGAACGTTGAGTTCCGTTTAGCAAGAGCGCGGACGCTACTAATAAAAATCGGGTAATGCGCTCACTTCCCACGCGCCACTCGAAGATTTCTCGCGCCGCAGCGTTGTATCGGTATCACACAGATATCGTGATCATTCTAAAATTATTACCTTGTCGGCCGGCGGCTAAAAACGTTCTGACGTGCTAAGAATGTCGCCGAAGATTGTCGATCAATGCGAAACGCCGTGACAAGTGTGCGGAAGACGGGTCGTTACACTAATTTATTTCGCTCTAAGCTCACTTTTGTCTTGTAGGCAAGCTAGTTAATTGAATCGGTAGATTTCATTGTAGTTTTAAATTGTTTAAAAGTGTACCAAATTGTCTACACGTTTCATCATCATCATCATCGTCAGCCCATTCCTGTCCACTGCTAGACATAGGTCTCCCCAATTCTATACGTTTAATTTAGTTATATGTTTCGATGTAAAATTGTTAAGGCCAGAAGTTTAATCCGATCTTGTCAAAAATAAAAATAATTTTACCGATTCTGATTTTGTCAGGTGGGAGACATTTTGTTGACCGGTTGCTGTTATCACCATACAGTTGCGTAAAACCCGCCAAGTGACTCTGACCTCTCTCGGTCAGGTCGCGTTCCGGGATCAGCACTGTACGAACCGGAGCCAGGGGGGACCATTGCTGCGGCAAGCGCCGACCAGTGGAGTCTTAGCGGCGGTATTGTGCGGGCGGAGCGGCCAGGGAGACCCGTAGAAACGGTAGTGCCTTCCGTTCGGCGGACTGGCCAACTCGGACCCGCACAGCTCAATACCAATGCGAGACTCTACGCCTTGTCTCGTTGTTGCCGCAGCAGTGGTCTCCTCTTTCACTTCCCCCTTTCCCTCTAATATCGATGTTTCGGGGGCTGGGGTGAAACGGCTTTCAGTCAGAGTCAGCTCAATATGGTATATTGTGCCTGTCGACCTATTTGGATCTCACTACCGCTTACCATCAGGTGGAGTGAGGTCATCTTGTTAGCTCAATATAAAAAATAAAAATAATTTTACCGATGAAGTTCGCATATAATAATTCGCAAAGATTTCCACAGGGAAGTCATGAGACTAATCATGTTACCTATATGTATAGAATTTACATTTCTCCTTTACCGATTAAATCGTATAGGTGATGTTTTCAATGAAATAAATAAATTATGAACCTCTTTACAGGAACTCTTCGAGCTAGTGTTATTGGAAGTGTTCCCGGAACTCAAGCGTTACCACTAATGCTTCAACTCGCGTAGGTAAGTAAAGCCATGACAATAGAATAATTATGTTTCATATGATCTTACAGGGATTTTATCCAAAAATATTTTTTCTTTTTACATTTAGATACTGTAAAAGAGACATTCCGTTTTGTATTTTTCAACTTTGTAATGTTAAATTATAGGAGCGATATACATATTTTCTCGCTTGTTTATTTAATATAGAACTGATCTCAATGAAAGGAACAATCTGTATAAATGTATGAGTTTGCATTATTATTAAGTTCGTGCCAAAGAATTAAATATCCTTAAGCTGTTTGTATCTCAGAACTAAAACGGTGATTCGCAATAATTCTTCTACTTAAGCAAAATTTGCCAGATGTCTGACTTTCATAATATACTTTTTTATAAAACAGTGATTAAAAATATCTGATAATCGACTCAGTTAACATAATGATCTGCCTGTTGTAATTGTATAAATGAAACATGTCCTTTAATGTTAGTGAGTTGTCTGGTTATTATGTGGCAAAGCTTCTGTGAGTTGGTATTTGTTTTAAAGTGCGTGAAGTATATTTAAG
Organism: Maruca vitrata; assembly: GCA_039566165.1. Lineage (NCBI taxonomy): Eukaryota > Metazoa > Arthropoda > Insecta > Lepidoptera > Crambidae > Maruca > Maruca vitrata. Next base: position 11,051,868 of record CM076920.1, on the reverse strand, counting down.
GTATTGTGTTCGTCTTGGCTGTGCTACTAGGTGCACTCAGCATTTGTTACGTTACTGCACCAATTTGAAATTTTATTTGTGTCTTTATAATTTAGAATATATTTAATATATCGGACCTAATTTATAATAATATATTTATATAATTAAAATATAATTATGAAATCTCTTATGTAGATAAGATAAGTGTTGGGCGGGATGGTATTTAAAATACCCCGGCGACGGACAAACGTCTGAAAACTCTTAATATCATGTTATTAACGAAATACATTAATACATTTTAGTATTACATACTTTTATATTCCCACCCAAGATACTCATGTAGCATAAGCACAAATCGGTTACCGATAATGGACGGTGTTTATTATTTTTATGATACATAACTCAGTTATACTTGTAAAATGAAATTAATTATTTTCTAATCTTTACTAAATTGATGAACTATGTGTCGGTTATAATTAAATCAAAATGTAGGTACTATGTCTCGTTGTAAGATTTGATTTTATATTCGGTGTCTTTGGAACTATCTACACAGTGTTAAAATATATGCGATTGTTGACTAAGATTAAGCATCATGTATGTAGGGTATGTATAATAAAAAGAAGTGAACAGCACTATGTATTTTATTGGACCTCCTTCATAACTAAGACATTAAATAAATCAAATAATCTTATCAATGTAAGTGTATAAGGTAGACAGAACTAAAATATTACGATTGCGTAATGTTGGGTTGCATTTAAATGAAAAACGAGTATATTTGAATAATTTATATTTAAATTTTCAGTACAATAATAAATCGGACAACAGCTTTAACACCTACAGAGGAGGCAACGAGGTGTAAAAGCTGTATAATTAATTATCTAATTTCCCTCTATAATTTAATATCCAAAGTAATAAAAGGAATACCGATCGTCACAATTTGGCACATATTGCACAATATATATATAATATATATACGTACATATATATAATTTAGAATTTTTTCGTACAAACAAAATATGAAAACACATCACTAAATAGTGAATGAATACGCATTGTGCGTGTTATATGTGCATCTTGTGCATCCAAGTTCATAATTCGATCCCAGCCTGCGTCGCAGCACGGATCGTCACATTATATCCACGTACTAACTGTCTTCATTGGTGATCAACTCTTTAACTCTCATAGCATCTGGTATCACAGCACTCACATACTTTAACTTTTTCTTTCCTTATAAGCTATTTAACAAAACAATTTACATAAAATATTTCTTAAAACTAATATAAAAAGTCATATGAAATACTTCCCTAGAAGTGTACCTTCAAGCCTCTTTTATTTGAGTCGTTCATTTCGACCGAGACGTTTTGGTCATCAATACAATGATGGTTATGTTTTCTTGCGCATTTGCGAGTCTAAATGAAAGAGGATTGAAAGCGTTAAACGTAATATTATTGGAATGTCTCGTTAAAGATAAAATTATTGTAATTCCAGTACCACGAAGCGGGGGCGGATAAATTTCAAATATAGATAGTGTTACGGTTAAGGTGGCAAAAGGTACAGCAATTATCATATGGATGTTGTTGACAGCACTATATATTTTTTTTCTATTAAAACATATATAGTTTTTAAATCATGATTGGGTTTGGCGACGAACAATTTTTATAGTGTTAAAGTCTAGCAATTAGTCTTGATATAAAAAAATAATCTCAATTGGACTTATTTTAAAGTCACAAATGTTGTCAGGACATCATCCTTCAGATATTTACATAATAATGCTAAAGTCCTTTTTTTTAACCCCCGACGAAAAAACGACGGAGTGTTATAAGTTTGACGTGTTTGTTTAAAGTAACCGTAACATACTTACACCTTTTGCAGGATAAAAAAGTTACACTAGAATATCCATCTTTATAACACAAACACAAGTTAATGTCATATAAAAATTTGTTACTTCATTGATTCTTTAAAGGAACTTTCGTTATAAATAACGCAGTAATTTATGTAATCAAAACCATTCATTTCATATTCACAAAAATAATTTCTATGTAAAATATCAAAGCGGTAACATCTACTAGAAGAAAATAAATGCAATTGAATCAATGTCCTTTGAGATCGGTTACACCGTTGACACCGCTCTAACTCTACCTTAGATTAAAACACCCTGTGAAACTTTATGTACGTCCAATTCGTGTAAGAGACGTAATTAATCCACAATCAAACGAAACTTCAACATTAAAAATATAATTTAACAAATAGGTGTTCATTTCATTACTCTAACATTCTTAATGGTAGCCGTCAGAAACAATATTAGGCGTGTTGTTTATAAATCGAAGCATTCTTTATTTTTAATCTAGTTAATTTACTAAAGAATTACTCTGATATGAGGTGCATTAGCGTCCCTACGGTCAGGCAGTAGGTGCGACTGTTGAAACGAAACAAATCATTAATAGGTACCAAGTATAAATAAACTATTATTTACAATGAAATATCTTTTTTGTTTGACAAAAAACGTCATAATTAAAACTAACTATTTACATTGATATTTTATTGTCACCATATTAATCCTGGTGAATTACTTCTAAAAGTGAATTCGTTATTATTATACTGAAAATAATTATTAAACTGAAAGTAACGGAAGATAACAATAGATAACCAAGAGGAGTGTTTCCGTTATCCTGACACTCAAAGTATGAGAATTTTCGAAACGTTCGGCGTATATTTGGAAGTTTGGGATTACATATTTTTGGTAATATTAATGAACATTGCGATGATCCCAAACCTCCGTATGTATATATTTGTATATAAATGTGAGTATACGAGCCGAAACGTCGCTACCCGTGAGCCTCGGGGGACCGCTCGACCTGCTTGTACAAAAATAATAAATATCATATTACAATATCAATTCTATTATTTTCTTTCCTCTCAATACATTCATTCACTCTATATTTTTGATAATTTTATGTTTTTTTTAAGTTTACTTCGGTATCATGCTAAATTTCATTGTCTAACAATATACATAAATTTTCAAAATAAGATCATTTGATGATCGTTATTCATAATATTTTATATAAAATGAAAATGTTATAAAACTACACTTTAACTACCGTTTACTGATTACGGTTTAGCATGGCACCGTAGTCGTGTATTTCGGGTTTCCTTATACAATTTTTAATATGTAAATGGAATGGAGTACAACGAATGTAGGCTACATTATTTGCTCGTAGTGAGTACGTCTATTTACACGCAAGATGTTCATTAATTACTAGAATATCTAAACGTATTTATCTATTTCTATAAACTATAACAATTACCATTCTTGGTATATATTTTGTATGTGTCTTAATAAAGCACATACATATTTTATTGGAATTAGGATGATTACTATTTATCTTCGAAATGAAGTATTGATCTGAAATAAATTATATTAATTTCTTAACACCACCTATGTCTTACCAGTAATGCTACATAGTACATAAGGAGGTACAGTAATTTAAAATAATACATATATTTTATTTTAAATGATTCTCGAGTGTAAGTAATATTGTATTATCAACTAACAATGGAATCTTATATAATCTACGTATCCTCTTCTGGATATTTCCGATCCTGCAATTGACGATTTTTAAATATATACCAATAGGGAAACATGTGACGTAACGCATCTCATACAACGTCATAATCATGGTGGTACCTATCGATCGCTTCCTTTAGATCATGTAACAAATCAATTTTGTTATTGTTTGTTTATATTAAAATTATATAATTAGTAAATTGGATGGTTTTATAGTCTTCATTAGCGTAACTTTTAAAGTTAAAATTAAGATATAATTGATGTTTAAATTATATAACGATTTTATATAACACAAATAGAATTCTTACGTACACAAAATGTTTCTTTCATATAACTATATTATAATCGTAGTTAGAATTGAAATCATTAATTTAATTTGTATTATCTTGCGTATTAATATTTTTGTGCTATTGCGCTAAGTGTTGGTATAAGTATTAGTGTACAAAATGGGATTATTCTTTGTTGTCATTCGCCTACACAGCGATCTTATTCTAGACTAGCCTTGATTTTAACCACTTAGGGTATTTCGTCTGCTTGTACTCGTACATCCCCTTTACTAGTAACGAACGAATTATTGTAAAGCTGCAATGAAATCGTTCTTATATTTTGGTGTTATTTAAATCCGCCAAACATCTGGATTCCAGTTAGACTTTCCCGGTGCAATTTTTGTATCAGGAAACCGCTTTGGCATCATCTTTTGCATCTACAACCCGACCCGCACTTATAAAACTCCTAATTTCAATAATCAGCTAAAAATCAAAGATTACACAAAAAAATTACCACTTATTGTGAAATGAAATAAAAAATGGCAGCTACATTGCTGCCAAAAATATTTTAGATTACATACTTTCAAACTTATCAGTAACAAAGGTTATAAACATAAGGCTGATTTAAAGACTGCAGGTTTATTGTAGTCGTACACCCCTTCTACCAGTAGCTAAACATAGGTACTTTAGGTAGGACCTATATAATAGCTTACTTTAGGCGGGCCCTTAAAAATTTGTTTTGTGTAGGAGACATTCTTCTTTTGTTTTCATAGAGATCCCTGTGTTTGGGTACTTGGAAAGACGGTATGCCTTACGGGTGGGGTGATAGGGGTCGCATGGGTCAGGCGGCGGGGGTCGTTCACGCGAAGGGGTGCAGGGTGACGGGTTCAAAGTCGTCGTGTGTGCAGGGTCTTGACGGCTGGCGTAGCGGCGGCGGCGGCGGTGGCGGCAGCAGGCTGGTACCCTCCGGAATGTAGACGTTCGTTACGCGCTCCTAGATTCAGATTATACTATGGTTAATCCTCATACATTATAGGGCATATAAGTAGACTTCTAAAGAATGAAATCAAGTATTGTTATAGAAATCTGATTAGTTAGCAGCTGATTAGGCGATCTAACAAGTAAGATCCCCGACTGCTGATTGACATGATTTGTTATAACGAAACACTGTCAGTATGTCTTTGGTTCCTGAATATGATCTATAGATGAAGTAACTAGTGCAGTAACAGTGCCAAGATTGTCAGCCGAGCATGAGCATGTTACCGAAAGATCAAACACTGACAGCGCTGATGAGCCAATATCGGTCTTCACGTGAGATCTAAGAACTTAACGAGCAAGTAATTATTTTTAACAGATTTCAAAAGAGGATGTGATTGCTTTTTTTTTGTTTTTTTTTTTATTACTGGCCAGATATAAACAAATACTTACTTGGCTCTTGTCGTATTTGAAGATTCCCTGGAATCGGTTGGGTCTTCGTTCGAGCGGTTCCCCGGCTGCCCCGGTGGCGCAGTTGTAGTTCGGATTGTGGAACGATATATGCCCGCTCGACTCGCGATAGTTCTCCTTCAACTCGTCTCCACGATCTTTATTGATTTTGACTAAAAAAAGAAGAAAAGTAATGTATGATCTAATCTTTCACGCGGTTCATACAGCATTTGTTATTGCATAAAACTTTCAACAGAAACACGAACATTTAATAGGTGGTATATTTCTGTACTAAAAATAAGTGCTCTCGTTCAGCCCAATCGGATCAGCTTCTAGGAAGTTTCAGATTTAACTTACAAGATTCTGTTATAGATTCTAGGCCAGGTGGAACTAAAAATAAAAGCTTGCAATAATATGATAGTTCTGCAATTATTTGTGCAGTTATGTTTATCCTTGGCGAAGATTGTAGGTACCTATATATCGTCGAACAAAATTAGAAAAGTGCTGCATAATTTACAGGTATATGAACTTCTTACCGCATACGAAAGCGATGACGATGATGCCGATGATGATGATAACCAAAATGGCGACCACTATCAAGATGGCGCCCACGCTCGTGTCGGGCGTGGTGGTCGGCTCCGGGTCGTATTTGTCGATGCTGTTCAGTTCTCCGTAATCGTAGTACGGCGGGTAGTGGGACGGCATTTTGTTGTCCACACGCGGTTTTGGTACTAAAAATGGGGATATTATAAGTCGACGTCCAAGTCTGGCGTTGTAATTTCCCTATTGTTAGGTTTAGGCGCAATTAGAGGGGTTTATTGATATTGGATCATATTTTTTTACAAGGAGACAAAGTATTTGTAATCTAATCAAAATTGTCAAATAGAAGGTCAAACAGTTGCGAGTATACAAAATAATTTGAAAGATTGCAATATTCTGAGCATTCGGAAACATTTTAATCGATACTTACTAATAGAGCAAGGTCGGGCATCGTTCTCATCCGGACAAGTGCAGATGTAGTCGTGAGACCTGTAGAGGCACAGATGAGAACAGCCTCCATTGTCCTCTTTGCAAGGGTTCCACCCATGTTGTTTCTCTGCGGACACGGCCTTTATTTCCATCGTCATCTCCAGATCAGTTCTCAAAGCCGTTACGTTCTTCCCAGTCTTCTTGTCAGCTCTCATTACCGATTTCTTATACCAGTCCGTCCAGTAAATGTAGTCGTTGAACTACACAAATCAGAAAAATGCTTAGACAATAATTTCAAATCACAATAACTGTAAATTAATAAGATGACAAATATAAAGTGTAGACTTTGAAAAATAGTTAGTAGAGTTATTTTTTACTAATGAAAACAGGTATCATAGAAGTTACCTGTGTCATTCCAAATGGATTCTTAGCATCCGGAACCAACTGCACCCTATGATTGCCATATAAATCAGCAGTGTCGATTCTATCTTTGAGAGCGTCCGTCCAATACAGTCGTCTCTCTTTATAATCGATTGTGATTCCGTTGGGAAAACCTAAGTCTTGATTCACAATGATCATCCTCTGGCTGCCATCTAGGTATGATCTCTCGATACGAGGGTTCTCACCCCAGTCGCTCCAATAAAGGAATCTATAAATAACCATAAAATATATGAACTTTAAATATCCTCCATAAGTCTAATATTTTATTTCACGTTTTATTGAGATATTAGGCCCATAAAATGAGAAAGTACAATAGACCTGCTTACTTACCCTTTGGCTGGGAATAAAGCAAGTGCCCGAGGTTCTTTGAGACCAGATATCAAAGTCTTCCTTGATGATCCATCTAAACGTGCCACTTCAATCACCTAAAATTAAGCATAATTATATCAATTCACTTAGTTATAAATACTTTAATATTTTCTTGCATCTTTTTACGAGTTTAAATACCTTATATTCGTTGTCAGTCCAATAAATGTTATTGGCAATCCAGTCAACGCCCAATCCATTTGGCGTATCCAATCTTCCCCTAACAATGACTTTGCTTTCACTCATATTGAGCATATTGATGGCACTAAAATAAAATTTAATTGTTAGTTTGTATGTGGATAAATGGGTGGTAGGAAAAAATATTATTTTAAAAAATTCTAACAATTACAAACCTTATAGTATTCTTGTTCACATCAGTGTAGAAAATCTGTTTCGATTCCCAATGGAAATCGACTGCAATAGAATTCTCAACGTCTTTCAGTGGAAGGTTCACATCCCACTGTTCTGGCGTGTCGAGCGAAATGATAGCAATGCTGCCTCTGGTGGCGAACACCAAGAAGTTATCAGGATACGTTCTACATTTCTTGGGATTCGTTTCGCTTGCATCTTCGAAGAAGAGTCCAGTGGGACACGCACAGGTGAACCCGCGAGGGGATCGGAGGCAAAGATGGGAACATCCCCCGTTGTTTGTACCGCATAAGTCTTTTAGCACTCGATCAGCCTATATTGAAACAAATAAAATACCATAGTAGACAATGAACAACCAAAGAAAAATTTAAATGTATGAAAGAATAATTTCTTGCTCGTCATCAGTAGTTACAGCTTAAAGTATTTACCTGGATTGCGCGAATGTCCATCAGTCCCTCCAAATTCTCTCTAATAACTATTCCATCTTTAGCATTGGTTTTATCAGCTCTATGCAATGCTTTTGTCTTCCAATCGGTCCAGTAAATATGTTGTCCAACAATCACGATGCCATAGGGGTAAGGGACTTGACTTAGTACCACACGGCGGTCGTTGCCATCGAAGTCAGAGCTTTCTATCGTGAGTACTTTAGCGTCGTTCCAGTAGAGACGACCTTCTATGCTATCGATAGCTAACCCGTTAGGCCATTTGATATTGTTGTCCACGATGATGCGTCTGCAATTGGAGTTAAACAATTAGAAATAAATTCAATGAATTCAGCTATCGAATGCCTATTGTACTTGATGTAAACAATGTATTTAATCGTACCTGTTTTTACCATCCATATCGGCTCTTTCTATCTTAGCAGACTGACCCCAGTCGGACCAAAACATGTATCCCTCTACGTAGTGGAGCGCTATAGCTCTAGGCGAATCTGTAAAATTAATTTAATATTAACATCAACCCTACGATCAATTATAATAATAATAATAAATAATAAATATTACACAACATCACATACATTGATCTGATCCCGTGGTAAGTAGCTTAAGCACTTGTGTTACGGAAATCAGGATCAACAGTGGATACACAAATAAACTTAAATATATTTAATAATACACCCAGACACGGAACAAACACCGATGTTCGTCACACAAATATTTGTCCCGAGTGGGAATCGAACCCACGACTCTTGGAACCGCAGGTTTTGAACCTGAGTCACTAACCACTGTTCCACCGAGCCAGTCGGTCAATTCGATACTATATTTGCTGTGAGACAATAAAAAATTAGTTACCTAAACCGGTCCAAACAAGAACTTTTCTATTGCTTCCATCTAATTCTGCTACTTCGATGCTGTTGCGTCCACCGTCAGTCCAGTATATCTATTTAAAATAAATGTGGTAAATGTGTATTCAAAAAATACTCATAAAAACTAGATTAAACTATTATTTGACTGCACAAATACCGTACCTTTCGTCCGTCGGAATCGATCACAATCCCGTCTACTGTATGAAGTCCTTTCCCGATCACCGTTTCGTTATTGTAGCCATCCTTGTTTGCGCGTTGTATTTTTCTTTCACCCGTGTCTGTCCAATAGACTAGCCCTGATAACAGAATATAATAATTATAAATTAATTTCCTGTTGATGCTTAGATAAATTAATGTTATACTTTCGCTATGTTGACTATGAATACTGACAAGCTAAATTGTCTCTACCATATCTTGACTACATTAAAACTGTTAGTTCTAAGAGCTTAACCAATCTTTTAGAACTAACGTTTTTTTTTCAGGTAACACATCACGTCATATCTCTTAGAAGAGTAATATTACATAATCAGTAGTTAATCTTACCAGTTTTCTGATCCACATCGACGCCAAGTGCATTCTTCAACTGTGGTAAAGGCAGCACCACATCTACCAAGTAGGGTACGTCCAAGGACACAATGCGGATATCTACGCGGTGAGCGAATATCAAGTAGTTTATCGGTCCGTTGATGCAAGTCTTGCCGTCCTTCTGCAAATGAAAATAACAGTATTTTAAAAAAATCGCACACTGATCAGCGAGACTTATACTCTTCCAAATTCTAAACCTTTTTTTAAGGATGAAATCGTACAACAAAAGTCATATAGTACTGTTTTAAAGGAGAACGATAAATGTAAATAAAACTTACACTAAGCTTTATTCCAATTGGACAGGCGCAACTAAATCCTCCAGGTTTTAATAGGCACAGGTGAGAGCAGCCTCCGTTATTTTTTCCACACCTGTAAAATAAACAAAACAACTTATGTATTCAGAGTAAATTATAGAGCCTCATTAGAAAATCTCTTGAGAGGAAATATTCTCATGATATCTTAACATGATCAGTAAATCTTTTACCGGTTGACTCCTCCCAATCTATCCTTATGGAACACTCTGACGTCCATGAGTCCGGCCACTCCCGAGCCAAGCGTACGTCTGTTTTTGCCTGTATATTTGTTCGCAGCCTGGATGGATTGCGTATCCCAATCGGTCCAAAATACTTCGTCACCGTGCAAATCTAAACCAAACGGATGAGGTAGGTCTTCGCCTGAAAAAAATATTAATAGAAGTTTAATTTTAATAAAGAACTTCATCGGTTTTCTGCTATATTTATGATATTCTCTAAATATAAATAAGAGTGAAATAGTAAATAAGAGCATATCGTATCTACTACCTACTATCTAAGAGTAGAGTAGAGTAAATACCTTGAAACTTCTTACCCATCAAAATGGTTCTGCGAGTCCCGTCAAGGTTAGCATACTCGATAGTTCGGTTTCCGCCGTCAGACCAGTAGATACGATTGTTAGCGAGGTCCAGAGCAAGTCCATTTGGCCAGGTCATTTCTCCGAATATCAGCCGTTGACGATTGCCTCCATCCATATCTGCGCGTTCGATGCAGGGTGTGACACCCCAGTCCGACCAATACATTACTCCTCCTGGGAAAGAAGTTTTGTTAGATTCGGTATAGGAACAACGTATTTGCCCTTGTGCAAATTTCCTACCAGGGTATTAGATAAAAAATCGATCAGCAAACTCAGTTATAAACGATGATATGTATTTAGTGTAGTAACAAAGAATAGTTAATGGTAATGTAGTGACAATTACCTTTAGGGTCCACAACGATATCTCTCGGCTTGTCAATATTATCCCAAGCTAACAGAGTTCTCATCGTACCGTTAGCGTTTGCTACTTCAATCCTATTAGTGCCAGCATCAGTCCAGTATAATTTATCTGTTATCCAATCGTAAGCTAAGCCGGCAGGTGATACTAAAACAAAAGATAAATTCGAATTTTTTGACATGTTATTAACACCAACGTAAGCTGTTCTTCACAAAATATTTCATTTATGGATCTTAATAACCAATAGTAACTTACTGAGATTGGATCCGACTAGGACAGTTTGATGTGATCCATTCAAGTAAGCCCGGTTTATCGTATCCTTTTCCACGTCGGTCCAGAATATCGAATTGCTCTTGTGATCCCAGTCCAAAGCTACTGCTGATTTTATATTGTCCACGGGTATGACCTGATCGGCAGCCAATATTATGAGGTTCAAATTAGTACAGTAGAATTATACAGATGTCATGTTAAAATTAGTAAGGAAGGAAACATATGAATGGGCATCTATTCAGAAAACTCACCATGTCTAAAGAATCCGTTTGCTTCCTAGGGTTTAGTTGTTTGAGGCGTATGTCCTTTTGCCGGGCGTAAAGTAATAGTTTTTCTGGTGTTTCTTCACATGTTCGACTGGAATTAATATACATGGTTTTAAAATTGTGTACAAATAGGAAAAAATAATCGGAATTTGTCTTAAGCATTTCTTCTCTTCTAAAGCATACCTATCCAATAATAAAGTTTTAAAATTGTCCGTTTCTACTACCGACATCACAAGCACAATTAGTTTTAAAGTAAATTACATTATTTGAACTTACCCGTCAGAATTAAGGTTGAATCCGACAGGACAACGGCAAGTTCGGCCATTGCTATTCGGAAGGCAAAGATGAGAGCAACCGCCATTCCGGGCAGGACTGCAGCGGTTCTTATACGTATTCAACTGACGTAGAGGGTGATAACTGAAAAATTATATTATTGTTAACAAATTGAATCACAAGAATCTCAATGTTTATTGTCTTAAAATTGTACCTATGAATATCCATAGGGACGTTTAGGCCGGCGTGGACTGTCTGGATTCCCATTCCCGTCTTTTTGTTCACGGTTGATATGCTTTTGGTGTGCCAGTCTGTCCAGTAAATAGCATCCTCGAATAGCGTCAGAGCAAACGGATGAGGTAATCCTTTATTCGTTATCTACAAGATAAAAATTCATATGAGCAACTTTTGCAGTTTATTTTTAATTTAATCAGATTGACGCAGATGTTTATTCGACTACCTACCCGTTTCCTTTCGCGTCCATCAAATGTAGCTCTCTCGATGACATGGTGCTTAGCATCAACCCAGTAAATGTGAGATTCCATGTAGTCAATAGTGAGGCCGTTAGGCCAGAATATCCTATCCACTATCACACTCTTGCGCCGACTGCCATCCATGTCTGATCTCTCAATTTTGGGATTGGGGCCTGTAACATAAAAAAATATGAAAATTACGTAATGTTGTGTAAGTGTTGAGTGTTTAAAATCTTTTTTCTTTTCATTTGTCGAAGCTTACCCCAATCTGTCCAAAACACCAAAGCATCTCCCGGGTGCACCGCAATTGCGCGTGGTTTATCCAAATCATTTGCAACCAGCACAGCCCTTTGTGATCCGTCAAGGGTGGCTACTTCAACACGCCTGGTGCCCGAGTCAGTCCAAAACAGCAAATCATGAATCCAGTCCACAGCTACTCCTCCTGGCGTCTCCAAACCCCATTTTATCACGTCTGAAAATGTAATCAATCCTTAAGCACTGCTGTGTTGTTTATGAAATGGGATTTTCAAAGATGAGGATTATTTTTACCTGTCATGTTATTGCTATCCATGGTGGCTACTCTAATCACCTTCAAGTTGTTTTCGGACCAGAATATCAGCTGTTTTCCGTAGTGGTAGTCCAATGCAACTGCGTTATGTAGCCCTTTGACAACTGACATGTAGTTGTCGCCAGTCAGCCATACCTATAAATAAAGTCAAATGCGATGTGGAACATTCATCAAATCGTCAATACCTTTATTCACATATGTAGTTACGTATTTTCATTACTTTATACGAGTACACCTCCTTATTTGTTCTAAGTTTAGTTGTACAGTTACTTGTACAGCTAGCTACCCACAATTGAAATTTAATTGAACCCTAAAAATGTTCTTACCCATTAGCACTTCGGCAGACTGCGAGGCATTTCAGCAAGATATAGACCGAGTCGTTACATGGAGCAAAAATAATAAATTATTTTTCAATACCTCTAAATGTGTAACCGTCACGTTTACTCGAGCGCATAAAGCCATCCGCCATGATTACAAAGTTGACACAGCAAAGTTAAAACGAGTAACTCAGGTTAAAGATTTAGGAGTTAGGTACACATCTGATCTTAGATTTCGGGATCATATTGTTGATATTTGCAAGAAAGCCTACAGGAAACTAGGGTTTATACTTCGTCGGTCAGCAGGGTTTAAAAATATCGGCGCAATTATAGCATTGTACAACGCGTTGGTCAGGAGCAACCTCGAATGCAATGCAATCGTCTGGGCTCCCCATGAAGCAAAATATAGCCTTATGTTAGAGCGAATCCAAAATAAGTTCATTAGGTACTTATATTTGAGGATGTACCGGGTGTATCCTTTTTATCCCCTAATGTACCCTAACTTATTCATACTTGGTATGGTGGGGTACAACGAGTTGCGGGTACGAAGGGAGCTGTCCCTGGCATCGTATCTGTTCAGACTGATGCGGGGTAAGACTGACAATAGTCAGGTGCTGAGTGTGGTGAGCCTGTGCGTCCCGGACCGGTACGTGTGGCGCCGCCGCCGGCCGCCGCTGCTGGCCGTGCCGCGCGCGCGCACTAAACTGCTCGCCGAGGCGCCGCTGACGCGCGCACTGCACGCTCTCAACCAAATAGCGGAGAAGATTGATCTATTTTCGTGTTCTCTGAATGAATTCACCAGGATCGCTCTTTTCATAATAAGTTATTGATATTTATATGTATATGTTGAATAAAATTAGATAATGTTAGAATTAAGTAATTTATATTTAATATAGTTTTTCTTTAGTTACACTATTGTATTAGGGCAAAACCTGTAAAAATAGTTGTAAGTGTGGAACAAATAAATAAATAAATAAATAAATAAAAATAAATAAATAAATAAATAAATAAATTTTAATCCACTAGTCCTGTCGTATCGTACATGTCAAGGAGGCTGCAATATCAAAAGATATACCCAAAACCCTAGAGACCATCTTACCTGTCGAATGCCTATGCGATTAGAGAACAGCAACGAGGGCGATTCCCCGGTAGGCTTGCAAGACCTGCCGTCGGGCCGCAGCACGTAGCCCGTCATGCAGCCGCAGAGGAAGCTGCCCACCGTGTTGGAGCAGGTCTGGGAGCAGACTGGGTCCTGCTCGTACATGCACTCATCGATATCGCGGCAGCTGGAGAAGACAATGATCAGGTGAGGATTTTTGAGGGTTAAGGTAACTGAAGGTTTGGCTGAGGCTGATACAGCGAGTTGGTTTCATGCGATTTCGCGCAATGTTTATTAGTTACTGATAGCGTTAAGTAATTAATAGTATATTTAAGTAAGAAGACCGCTTTTTCACGTCGCTGAACTCTGCGTTACTCAAGATGTTGCATATCAATAAATGATGTTATACATTCATAATCTACTTGTGCCAAGTCAAAGTACAAGAAAGTACAAAAAGCAGTAAGTACATTGCCAAAATTTACCTATATTCATCATCAGCTAACAAGAATCCCAAAGGACAAGCGCAAGCCTTCAAGTTATTATAAGTGGTGATGCATTGCTTCTCGCATTTGTCTTCTGCAGTGCACTTTCGCTTCGTAGGGCATTTCTCCTCATCATCGCCGCGAGGGCAGTCCTTCATGCCATCGCAAACGTGCTTCCTGTTCACGCAGTTCCTGAAAGCATTGCTCAGTAGGTGTTCTTGAGATTTGCACATATATTGGTCTTCTTCGCAGTTGACTTGGCAGTTCATTTCGTCTTCACCGTTTGTGCAATCGCGGACTCCATCGCATAGCCAGGTTTTCTGCAATATAATATAACTGTGAGTGAAACTACAATTGGTAATGGCTACCATATCCTTTACACTGTGAATTTTTTTTTTCAAATTTTCAAAATAATAATTTTCCAACACGAAAACGAGAAAAGCTATCGTTCTTTTATAAGATGTGACGTTATAAGGTACTGCTTGCCGCATGAAATCGATGCTTAAAGCTGAAGAAGCTCGACACCCTAAGTCATAAAGCGGTTCGAGCGTGCTATCGAGTTTTGGTTAAACCTTTCGTAAAACCGGCATTTATTGATTTTAACAAAAAAGAACTGCACAAATCTATTGTACTACTAAGATATAATCATTTTACTGCGGGAAAACAACCACTAAAATTTCACGGTGTATAATAGAAGACTGGATTATCCCAACTGAAACTGATTGAAACAAAGTTTACTGACCAAAATGCATCGGCGGTCGGTGCAGGTGTATTCGTCAGTAGTGCAATTCCTCATGACGTGTGGTTCGCAGTTGAGTTCGTCGCCGCCATCGGCGCAGTCCCTTTCAGAATCGCATCGCCAGCGTTCAGGGATACACTTCCCATCGCTACACCTACAAAAGCAAAAGTAATAAGTTAGTTACGGTTCGAATTAGCAAAGAAAGTAAGAAAGAAACATTTTATTTATTTGGTATGAAATTAAACTTAAAATTAACAACTGAGGGAATTTAAAACAGTGTAATGTTAATTAATTAGGCTAATTTGTTTTTATTTTGCAATCGGAATCAAAAAACGCTTTACAGTCATCTATTCGTTGTAGAAATTATTTATATCAAACATGTATCAACGCGGATCGTCTCCAAACTTTCCAAGAGTGTTGTAGAGATATTCTATCATGTTTTGTTATGTATTTATCTAAATGTGTATGGGCTGATGATGATGATGAAACTAAAGGTTCGTACTTGAACTCGCCAACGTTGCAACTCCCCGGCATCATGGGGCAGGCGTCCTCGTCCGTCCAGTCGCCGCAGTCGTTGTCTCCGTCGCATTGGAACTCCTTGCGGATGCACTTCTTGTTGTCGCATTGGAACTCGCTCTCGCCGCATCGGAGGAGGTCCAGCTCTGTTTGGTAAATGTTAATATTGGTACATTGGTGTGTAAACTAAGAACTATGTGAGCTAATGGTTTCGTTTAAGATGGATGGGGCTACCTATTTGTGCAAAATAAACGTTTATTCTATTCTATTAAGGATTTTCAAGCTAGAAATGGTTAATGCGGAAATGGTATGGTTTCACTAACAGTTAAATTATGATTATACAGCAATCATTACGTTGTCCTAAAAATACTGAAGTATGAAAACGAAGTAAGAAAGAAAACATTGAAAAAGATAGTATATGATAAAGTTAAACTTGCTAATTTAGAACGTGTTTGATTTCAAAAGTAAACAAAAGAAATCATTGAAGTTTAAAAAATACTTTTCTTTTTTATTTTATAAAAACTTCTGTATATAATAGTATGAACAATCAGTATATCTGTAAACATATCATATTACGCACCTTTACGACAGTCGGTTTCATCAGAGTTGTCAGGACAATCGGTCTCCTTGTCGCATCGCCAGTGCTCCGATATGCACTCTCCGATTGCACACATAAACTGGTTTTCACGGCATCTAGAAAAAAAATCAGTATATCTATTGTTATCCGTCAAAAATAAGTAGGTGCATACCTACCCACCACAAAATAAACGAATAATAGGATAATATTAATAAAATATACAATTTTATTTATTTATTGAAACATCATAGATTATCCGTAAGATAGCTTCCTAATTGAGATGATTTTCCATTGATATTTATTAAATTAAGTACAATTAAACTGCTTATAATTTATCTAATACCTTATAACATAATATTGCGCAACTGAAAAAAAGCAGCCTACATTTAAACTTCTGTAGTTATTACGCAACATTGAAGACGCATTATTTACGTTCGTGTGCTTATTTTAATTTAAATCGATATTGTTATTCAATATTCAAATAGTAGATACGTACTTATCCAAAATTACTATTATTATATAACTAAACGTAACTTCATAAATTAATAGGAATAAAAACGCTCTTGGAATATCAGTAACGTTGCCGATATGAAACATTCATCTCGCCGTTAATCATATCGATGATTTTGTTCTATAATGAGCCCGCCCACGGAACCGGGATATATTGGTCTCCTTCAGGACGCAGGCTTCGCGTAGGCGCGTCGCCATGGATACCGCCCCCGCCCCCGCCCCCGCCCAGCCGCCCTGCAACATCGTATTGATCTACCGACCATTACAAGCCACCCAATGTACACCAATTACAGAAAAATAATGCTTGTCCCAGGGACGGTGAGGTACATTACCGACGATTGATAAGTTTGCCGAAGCAGATTGATTTAGATGCTATTCTGACTAGCTTCGTATGAGAAAACTCCATACGAGTGAACCATGCGATGTACGACGTCATTATTACACAATTTTAATTTATGTCATTGCTTTCCACTATCACGATTTTAAACATAAAAATCGTAGTTTCGGATTAAGGTGCTTGGGTAGCCGGTGCTTTACTGTTACGAAAATAAATATCCTTTATACACCTATTTTAATTCTGCCAAACAATTGAAAGCGATCGCCCCGGTTGCTTAAAATATGACATAACCCCAATAGAAATATAATTTACTTTAGCTAAATTGAGTTACTCGTTAACAGCAGTCATGCGAACTTCCTCAATAAGGAAACCTGCACAACATACGAGAATAATTATCTGAATTTGCTAAAGTAATCGAAAATTTATCTGAGACTTGTCAGACAGCAATTAATTAATGATTACCAAACACGAGTTCTTATCTAGACTACAGCTGTTGCTTAGTCAATACTTATAACGTCAAAGATCTTGTATTTCTTTTAACCCGTACCATATCAATATCACTGCTGGGCAAAAGTGTCTCTAAACCTGTCCACTGACTATCTAGTTGCTACCAAAGTACTGGCAAGTCCTAGCCTCAGTTAGAAGGGCATATTTTAACATGCGTCAAGAGTAGGAGTACAAGTGTCAAGAATATCTTTCATCATGCTATTTTTAAGGCGAAGTTGATCAATATTCAGAGGCAATTCTTAGGTTTACATTATCCCGCCCACAATGCAAGCCGTCACGTTTGCTCTTAAGTTAGACCGTCATTTGTCCGTTGTGCTAACTCGTGACGTCAGCGATCACGCAGTCTCCGATTGGATGTCTATAAATGTGCTGTTCGCATTATAATGCGCATAATCAATCACGCAATTTGAATGGATATTGAAAGGAGATAGTAATGTACATCGCTTAATATGAAGATGATATGAAAAATGTGCTACTGAAGTGGAATCGAACAATTATTAAATCATTATGTACATCGTAGGTTATTACCATCACGTCATAATGTATATTATGTAATTGTAGATAAAGGTTATTCGAAGCGAGAAAGTGCACCGCTATGTTTTTAATTTTGTAAGGTCTTAATTTCCTCAAAGAGTTAGCATTTAGTGAGTACCCTTAAACTGTAAAGAACTAACTTTTTATAAGGTTTAAACTCTTTCCTTAAGAAGAGGTCCCTTATACATACAATGCAACTCTACTGCTACGTTTTAACATTTATTTTCAGATAATCTTCAGTGCACTTCCTATTCTTGATGTTAAATGAAATTAATCAAAGCATCCATGTTTGCTGATATAATTCAGATGAATGTACGAAGTGGAAGGTCGAAGGGCTTAATCCAATTAATCTGGAGTCGATGCGCCGATGCCCGTTGCGGTAGGGCGGCTTACGGGTTGATCCTACCGGACGCAAGATTATATCGCTTCGCCGCTCTCCTTCCGAATAGCTAGTTTACAATGAATGAAGTTCTGTTTTACATTCAAGTACCTACATAGAGATGTTATCTATGATGTGCTCTTTAAAATATGTAACCCACATTATATTCAGATTTAGGCTTATGTATTTCCACACACTAAGCCAGCGGGTATGTGCAGGTTTTTAGACTACCGAGGGTGGGAATACTGTAGCCGTACAGCAGATTTTTTTTAAAGATTTTCTTATATGATTTAGATCACTTTAAATAGTAAGTCCTGTTTCGGACTGTTTTAAAAAAATGCGCTGTACTAAAACCGTCATAAGTTTTCTCATTCGGAGATAATATACCAATTACTTATATAGGCTCGTCGAGTTTAAAGATACTGACTAAAGAGCCCTTGTATTGCCGCATACAATAACCACATTGCTCTATGCCGCCCTCATTCTCATAGTGTTACTTAATATCTATGATACTATTAGTAATTGATTTCAATCATAACACTAAGTGATCTGACCTTTACTCCCGATGTCTACATCATTTTATATGCCAGAAAAGTTTCAGCAAACTAATACTTTAAATAAATGCCCTATGCCCTATTGGATTTCGATTCACGTGGAAGTTTTGCACTCAGAATTCAGTACTACCTATTATATCTGTCATATAACGCGTTTTTAAAGGTCAGCGCTCACTTTGGAGGCGTAGTGCTATAATAATGATACCTATAGGAATATTATAAGTACATTACGTAGTATCATCAATCTACGTATATTTGATACGTTTCATCGTAATGTGCGAGTATTGATCTTTAACAAGAATGCTTGATAGAGTGATATTGTTTTCTTCTTATATCCTATACCGAAACGTAGTGTTCTACTTTATATTATTAATCATCTCATAAGCAAATTTATCAATTTATTTGTGATGCCAACACTTATAACAGGATTTATTACAATTGTAGAAATGTACAGTTATTATTAAGGGTTTAGAGCTACAGTTACATACTCTTCATAGGTTTCTTCAATTGTTCCTGGAAGTCTACACTCGCTGCTTGCTACGAGCTCGTAGCTGCTACTACGTTACGCTACGCAGCGACTACGGTATGTGAGATCCGTGAAAAGCTTCAGAAAAAAATACGATAGTCAGTACTCACGTTCCTTTGGTGCAGTTGTATTCATCGGAGTTGTCGCGACAATCGTTGTCGCCGTCGCACACCCAGTCCTTGTGGATGCATAGGCCGTTACCGCATTGGAACTGGTCTGATGTGCAGTTAACAGATCCTCCTATGACAATATATCTTTGTTAGTTTTCATGCGTAAATAACTAGTTACATGTCGTTTTACGACTGCAGAACTGGATGTAAAATATTTATAGCATAATTTTGAGCACCGTTTTCTTTGGAAATCCGTGGACTTTTATGCATTTCATTCATTTATTGAATAACAGAACGTAGAATTCTAGACCACTGGACATCTAATTGCTTGTTTTTTGCTGTTACATTTTTTAAGCAGTCGGTTTTTCACATTTTTCTGACGTTTTTGTTAACATTTGCACGTACCAAGTTATGAATTAGGAACTTGATAAGTGGGACTTCATTAAATTGTAAGATTTTATACTTTCGCGTTCCATTACACAAACAAAAAATTAGTCTACACGCGATATTAGAGTAGAATACATAGTTACTATTTACTGCCCGACGTTTCGACTGGGTTACACCAATCATGGTCGCGAGCGAAATGGCGGAGCCCGTCTTTGTCTGCCCAGTTGAAACGTCGGGCAATGTATAATTAGCTACTCTTAATATCGCGTGTAGACCCATAAAAACGAATATTCATTACATTGCTAGCGTGATAGCAAGTTGTTGTGATATTGTCTGGTGCCATACAAACGTACACAACTTGATACGTACCACAGCGCGTCTCGTCGGAGAAGTCGCCGCAGTCGTTGTCCCCGTCACAGATCCAGTCGAGAGAGATGCACACGTTGGTGCCGTTGCATATGATCCGGTTGTCGTCCTCCGCCCCGCCGTCGCACCGCTTCTCCATAGCAATGCACGTGCAAGATATCTGTCACAACTTGATACGTACCACAGCGTGTCTCGTCGGAGAAGTCGCCGCAGTCGTTGTCCCCGTCACAGATCCAGTCGAGCGAGATGCACACGTTGGTGCCGTTTCATATGATCCGGTTGTCGTCCTCCGCCACGCCGTCGCACCGCTTCTCCATAGCAATGCACGTGCAAGATATCTGTCACAACTCGGTACGTACCACAGCGCGTCTCGTCGGAGAAGTCGCCGCAGTCGTTGTCCCCGTCGCATATCCAGTCGAGCGAGATGCACACGTTGGTGCCGTTGCATATGATCCGGTTGTCGTCCTCCGCCACGCCGTCGCACCGCTTCTCCATAGGAATGCACGTGCAAGATATCTGTCACAACTTGATACGTACCACAGCGCGTCTCGTCGGAGAAGTCGCCGCAGTCGTTGTCCCCGTCGCAGATCCAGTCGAGCGAGATGCACACGTTGGTGCCGTTGCATATGATCCGGTTGTCGTGCTCGTCGCAGGAGCGCGCGCAGCCGGCCTCGTCCTCTGCTTCAGCGCACTCCGCCACGCCGTCGCACCGCTTCTCCATAGGGATGCACGTGCAAGATATCTATGATGGAAATCAGCTGTTGATTCGGTTCAAGAAAATGGGAAAGTAGTCAAAATAAGGCGTCTGACCGATTTCGGCAGCCGATCTCATTTGAGATCAGCCAAGTGCGCAGGACACAAGTGTGCGCGCAAACACAAGTGCACGTTCTGTTTCTTTACTATGAAATAGTTCGGTGTGAGAGATCTGGCGCAGGACCACCGACTTAACGTGCTTTACGAGCCAACGGGCGTGCATCCGCCAACTTCCTGACTTCTGAGTCATTCCTGAACAGAAAAACTCACACAAATTTTGCTCGACTCCGGACTCGAAACGGGAACCTTTTTCCGGGAAATTACTTTTTGGAGCAATGCACCAAAAAAGTAACACCACCACACAAAGTGGAAGGAGGTGTCATACCCATGCATTCTGCCACTTTTCGTTTTCTTATTATATTTCTAAGTTTATAAATCTGGCTCTTACCTGACACGAAAAATGTTGTTTGAGGCATGGCTGGTTGCAGCCGCCATCGTCGTCCCCGCTGTCCACATCTTCAGCAACGACGAATGGATGTTTCTCGAATAGTGGGTGTGCTAGTTGAGCAAAATATATTCGCAATTACATTTAGTGTAAATTACACGATAAAAATTAACACAATACTATTTTCAATTTTATTCTGATAAGTTTCTTGCTGATATACTAATTATTCTTACTGGTTGAACTGCTTATCGTAATATTTTGAGCCTCTTATTAAATTAAAATTAAATTTGAGACTAAATATACGTAGATATTACAATCTATAGCTATATAGCTGTTGGCATTAATATATTTTGCAATCTGTGGACTATCGCTGTTGCTATCTATAGTGTAGTCAATTATATTCAGCTACCTCTTTAATCTCTTTCTGGGAAAAAGCTTGTAAATTCTGAAGAAAAAGAACTTATACTCACGATTCCACGGCTCAACGCGCGTGTACGGGCTATGGGGCCGGAACACCGGCGGCACCTGCATGGAGATGGGCCCGGCACCCATCGGCGGCTGGTACGGCGGGACCCGGCCCATCACTGAGCGCGGGTCCGCGGGACCCACCGTGCCGTTGGCGGGCCGGGTCGCCACGGGCGGCTCGTCCCCGCTCGCTGTGGGTCGAAGAGAGCGTAAGATATTGTTGGAAAGGCATGATTGTTACGAACCGTTGGGGTAGTATCGAAATCACGATGCTATTTATCGTAGAACTCAACATTGGAAAGCATGGAGTTAATTGATGTAAATCAGGATATGCGATTAAACAAAAAATACTTTTGATATCTTCTATTAACAGATACATGGACTGGTAACTATGTTAATTTTCCTAGGTAACTATCAAGTAGATTTTTGTTTAATATGGGAAAAATTTCTATGTACTGACAACTTGGCCAAGGGCAAAAGGCGTGAAGTGGTGCTCTAAGTTGGAATACTGGTGTGGTACCCCAAATAATGCTAATCTAAAGCGTTCAGGCGGTACCAACCAAGGCATCCGCAAAAACCCTACGTTCCACCGAACGGGCAGTTAAGGCAAGTGACTGAAGAGTATGTACTCACCACATAGCCAAAAGAAGGTAATAGAGATGACGTAGAGGGCGACGGGCGCTGGCATCACGGCGTGAGCGCGGGGGCGCGGGGCGAGCAGGCGCATGCCTAGGTGACCTGCGAGCCGGCCGCGCCAGTCTCACCCTCGACGCTCATGGTCCGGCGTTGCAAGCCGCTAGTCACACCGGCTGTGGATGGATAGGTCAGGTCAGGTACCTTTTTTTTTATAATGGTCACCCAGTGGCAGCCGAGCGGTCGTCGGCCAAGGGGAAGACCAAAAAAGAGATGGCGCGATGAACTCGACGCCCAACAACCAAACTGGCCATCTCTTGCTACCGTTCGACAAACATGGAGTGAATTGGGGGAGACCTTTGCCTAGCTGTGGGACATCACGGGCTAGATAAAAAAATATATAGGCTGACAAGATGACCTCACTCCACCTGATGGTAAGCGGTCGTGAGATCCAAGTATGAGGTCGACAGGCACAATAGACCATATTGAGCCTTAGAAAACTGAAAACGTCCGGGATATTTACCATATTGTTTTGTTGTTGGTTCACCCGTGATGAAACAACATGATAAATATCCCGGACGTTTTCAGTTTTCTAATGTGTGTAACCATGACAGTTTAAAATTACATATTGAGCCTGTCGTACTCATCTTGAAGGCCTGTTTAAATGCTGTTTCACGCCCTGCCTGAAGAGTCCGGGATCATAGGAGGGAGGGAAAACATGGGCTGGAAAGACCTTGCAATATAGGATCAGACCCGTTGAGGGATTATGCTGTATTATGTGTTAAGCGGATGCCTGCACAAAGCCTAAAGACGAAAGTCTTTAATCAGTGTGTCCTACCCGTCATGACGTATGGAGCCGAAACGTAGACACTGACGGCACGGCTGGCCCACAAGTTCAAAGTAGCTCAGCGGTCTATGGAAAGAGCTATTTATTTCGAATTTCGTATGAGCCCGTGCTCTGGGTCCACGTAACGCAGTCGGTCCTCATTTACAACGTCTTTCTCATGGACAATCTACGCTTCATTTCTGTCATTCGATTAAGGTAAGAGACAGCTTAGCTCGCGAATTAAAATCGTGTTTCCTGCACGTTGTTAATAAGAGCAGAAATAAGGTAACTAATAGTATCGATTGGGGTTGCCAGTTAAATTGACAACAGATCTGCCTTATAACTTCCAAGTAGTAAGTACCTCGTGCCTGTGGCCTAGTTAACTTATTGTCTTTATATTATGATAAAATACATATCTATACATATATTTCTATGTGTGTAATGTATTTAGTGCTGGTTCTAATATAAAATGTTTAGCTCTAATATAAAGCATGTGTGTGATTGTGTTTGTGTAAGACTGCACAGGATCGAGTTCGAGTTCTCACATTACTTGAAAATGTGTCTTTCCAATTTGAGACTTTCCAATCGATGTTCGCTACCATGGTCCATTGAGACGGTAATCCAACGTGCAAAATCGGTTACATATGTAACAGATCATTATGAAGAAGTTTATATTAGACATATTAAAATATTATTAATAAAAATAGGAAAAAAAGACATGCTTTCTTATTCAGGGAATTCCTGCGAGAGCGTTTTCAGTTAGTAGATTTTATTACTTTCTTATAGCGCCAATTTCTCGGACTATTAACCTAGACGTAAGAGAGTTACTTTAGCATCTATAATATTAGTAAGGATTTTGATAACTGAATGTGTCACTTTGCTTTATCTTAGTTTATCAATAAACTTTTATTTATTTTATGTTAATTTAGTTAACTGTATTTAATTAATATCCACATCATACAAATAGTAATTAATTCAGCCAAGGATTTTAATTTGAACACCTGTTTATTTTGTAAACCAGGTGGTCTCGTCTGAAACCATTGGTTAGCTATTATTCCGCTAAACGGCGTTGTACTATTACGAGTAATCAGAAAGTGGTGAAATATTATACATACAGGCTGTTGTTTTATTTTGTCCAGATTTTTTTTTAATTTTACTATTTTTTTCACTTTTAAATATCCAATTCCGTGATAAGGAAACAAGTAATGGCGTCATTTGTGAACTGAACTGCCTACCAATACGAAAGTTTAAATTAATATTGTTTTTCTATAATATAAATAACCATGGGTTGTAAATTTTTATGCAACTTGAGATATAACGTCTATGTTATGATTAAAAATTAATTATTTGTTGGATACATGCAGTTGAAATGAGGTTGGGTATGTACCGAATATGAACACTCTTATAACTGAAAGATTACCTCACAACCACTGCACTTCCCAAAACACTTTCTTCGAACTACACACCGATAAGTACAATCTAGCTTGTTTAGTATTTCGTGAACCAGATCACAAATTAAAAGGAGCGTTTAAAGCAGCCATGTTGAAGATGGCGGCGGCCCTTCTGCGCGTGCGCGGTACCATCGAGCCTCCGAACTACTTGTTGATCCCGTTTTCATTCACGACGCAGCGCGCCGCGCATTCTACGCAGTTAGACCGGACAGAATTTATTTTTATACCCAGGGCTCTTTGGGAACGTTTTGAAAAATACTCCGGTACACGGTGACCGCCCACGCCCGTTGGTGGATGCTTTATAGAAATAATGGGACGGACCTACAGATCACTATTATATGAAATAGACACGTCTCTTATGAAGTAGGTCAAGAGATACATTTAAACCGCTACGTACTAAAATCGGTTGGTTCGAGTTAAGCTAAAGCTACAATGTCGATAATAAACATGTGGTGTCAAATGCTATAATCAAACTGCTAAACTTGGAATTTACACGCACTTGATTGACATTTGATTTATATAATCTATCTGGCATCTATATTATAATAAGGTCAAATTCATTTCTGCCCTCGGAATTGTTTGAGTAAAGCCGTCTATTAGTGAATCATTACTCTTTTTTGTAGTTGAGCAAAAACGGCATAATAGGTTGCTTGTATGTGACCCCATATGTTGTATCGATATTTAAGTACTGGCAGATTTCACTATTAATTCAGTAATATGCCTTAAGGATTAAGAAACTTCCATAATTATTTTCAGTCATAATATTGAGTAGAGTGATGACAGTATTTAACTTTTTATCATAATTATTGTTTAAAATTATTATATCTTAGAACTGCCGAAAAACAACCATACACGTATACAGCTTTACCATGTTTGAAAAAATACACCCTTTAAGTTTTATCTACGTGGTGCTGCAACGTCTAACAAAGGCAATAGTTCAACTATTCAAGTCTAACTGCATGTAGATAATACAAAAATTACAGTGAAAAGAATATAGTGAATCTTGCATACATTTGTCACATTACGGCCATGTAGTAGTTGTAATGGCCAAGCTACAAGAACCACATATTTTTACTTAGCTATTCGTCAAAATATGTGGTTTTAGTCTTAATATCATTGACATAATATTGAATTTATTTTGAAAACATTTATTATATACGCCTTGGATTAGTCTAGGTATATAGATAGATAAGGATGTAGAGTTTCTCATATTCAATTTATTTCGAAGAAAGTACATTAAATGGTCGATGATTTTAATACGTTTCTCTTATCAATTGAATAAGTCTGTTTTTTTCGTAATTTCTTACTAGCAAAGTGGTAAAAGGTCAAAAATAATATGAAGGACATATCATCTTGTAGGTACCCCGCTTAAATTAACGTTGACTTTTGAAATGGGTACCGGCGTTCCAGGTCAAATTAATCATGTATTTTTTATCCATTATCATATAGATGTTCTTATATGTATGTTTTATTACTTAATACCTAATGACGGAGTAGTAAATGTAGGACGGATTGTTTAATCGTGTAGGTAGCCTTAGATACTTTCAATATAGAATAGTGCTTTATTTTGAAGGTACCTACTACAAGTTTTAGCAAATAAGGTATGTGCATTAGTCAAATGTTAATAGAAAAGGCCTGCCCAATGTACACTCAAGTGTAGTTAAGCGCAATTGCACAACAGTACCACTGAGAGGTATGATATCTATGATGCATGTATAATATCGTGTAAAAATAGTCATAATAAGAAGTCTGCAATGTTATGTCTTGATAACCCCTGGGCACATTTGAATTGTGGATAGGTACGTAGTCATCTGATTATTTCGCTCTTTGATATGCTCTTGAACGCAATAAGTATAGGGTATACTTTAGTTAGGTAGTTATGTACCACGCAATTAGTAAAAGGTTTGAAATAAAAGACGACTCTACTAGAAGACGAGTTATAGATGTTGTATGTATTTAAAAATGGCAATGCTATACTGTAACAATATTTAGCAAATAGGTATGAGAATCAAACGATCAATACGATCCTGCGCGGTGGCGAGCGCCCACTACCGCCCCCGCACGTCTTCCCCCCCCCCCCCGCTTTCAGGCTGAAATTCAACACCTTCCGCCGCCCACGTATCTGATCAAAGAACGGTTCTAAGGTACTACTATCACGTATGACGATCCACGTATGGTATATTTATGGCTAAAGACACACAATTGATTTAGCAAACTTCCATCACAAATGTGACATTTCCCACATATCTACCAACAAAAACAGACCTAACACCAAAAATGCAACATCAACAAATACCTTATTCCGAAGCGATGCGACTCATCTCCCGTCACACACAACACGACACAGATCACTGTATATCCACTGTAGTCCAGGTAGATAAGCATCCGTGGCGGCCCGAAAGCCGCCGTGTTCTCTCCGTCAGCCTGGAGCGGGTACTAGGCAAGCTCGAACTGGGGCCTGAACACCCCCCCTGCACCCCCTCTTCATCCCCCCTCACACCCCCGCACCCCCGCGCAGTCTGCGCCTCATCGATGAATGGAGCAGCCGCCCAGCCTTGCTCCCCTGTATAAATCCCTTTCAACACTTTTCTACATTTATTGTATCGGCCACTCTGAATAACGCTCGATGAAAATAGATGTAGTGATTATAAATATAGGTGGATTGACAGAATGTACCGGATTGATTAGCATTGTACATATTATGTAAAGTTAAATATTATATACCTAGGCGAAAAAGCAAAAATTTATAGACGTTATGCCCCTGTCCTTGTATTGAAGGTCAGATTTTAAAGGAGTATTAAGATGTAAATTTGTTGATGATAAGATAATTATTTATTAAAAACTCTCCTCATAGAATCCTCTAAAAGTATTATTCATTTTCTTCTCACATTAATACGGTATTTTCATAAAGCGACACCACCAAGAATTTAAAACAGTCGTACCTCTGCTTTAAATAGCACAAAATATTTTTAATTCAATTCAAAGAGCACTTAATTTCTTAAAAAACTGTGTTTACTTGTTATGTTACCTAATATTAAGTAGGTAAATAACATTCAGAGTCTCGGTCAGATAGCGGCATATTTGTTGTACGGTAGCGAATCGGTTCTGATAACCTGACCAGATAGTATTCATCAGCCATACATGTCTCATGATGGTCTGAATAGAAAACAAAAAATCAGCTCTTTTACATGTCGTAAAAGGTTACGTTGGACGATAATAATATGTTTGTTTAAGGGACAGGCTGGTCACACGTTACCAGTACCGCACCCTACCGTTTTTCAGGAATTTTAATGTTAAGTAGGTATATATTGAATTTATACAAATTTCTTATAGCTGCATAGGTTTTTCGTACATGCTCTCAAATACGGATGTCTGGTTCAACTTGACCAAATACTTAGATCAAGTCTTAAAGAGAGGTCAAATCTCTGCCTACCCCTCTGGGAATAAGGCGTGATTTAATGTATGTATGGATCGAATTTAAACCATAACTAAATCACACTGAGGGCCTATCATGGTTTCTAGTTTATTCGGAAAATGACATCTAGCGAACCTCAAACAAAGCTCTACCTTCAACAGAATATCAGTATATTCAGCAAGAATACTGTTCAGAACCTATCTCATGTGCTAAGAGCAAGCTAGTACCCGCAGCTGAAACTTTGAAGATTTTCAGTCGGCTCATAGATGGCGTGGATTTACTGACTTCACCTAAAGTACCTACATATTAGTTCTAAAAATTATCACCCATCCAATACTGGCTGAATAGAAACAGTTGTATTTTGTTAAATAAAAGATCCTATACATATCTTGGTCCTTTCATACACACGTATGAAAATAATACTAGGTACATATAATATTTATCCGATTGACGCTGCATAGCTGACCTTTAAAAAGTCACCCGTGTACTTAAAAAATACCTTGCGTTGGTTACTCTACTTATACATCTCCACATAGTATAAAGCAAAGTCGCATCCCGCGTCTGCCTGTATGTATGTATGCTTAAATCTCGCGCTCTAATAAACGCAACGGATTTTGTTGGTTTTTTTTAAATATATAGAGGAATGCAAGAGGAAGGTTATTTTTAGTGTCCGACCGAAGCTTCGGCTTCGGCCACCTTCGGCCAAAAGGCGAATCTTCGGCGAAACCTTCGGCTTCGGCCGGGTTTTGGGCCGAAGCCGAAGGTTTCGCCGAAGATCCGAGCAACCGTCGGGATTGAACGAACTGTTACGAAAGACTGAGAGACAGCGCGACCGACCGGTCGTGTTTGCTTTGTCGGGTGTTTTGTTCGGCTTTGTCGAGTAAACAAAGACTGATTGATTGGTCTGATTGTGATTTATAAATTACTTAATAGATAAATGATAATTTTTTTACGAATAAATCACAAACTTCTTTTATCATCTTTGAATCCACTTCCATATGAGACAGTCAATATAAACCTTCAATATTGAAGTTTCGAAATAATCTATAACATTAATTGTAGCTTGTAGACAATATTGAACAGAATTACTAAGAGCTTATAAACCTTCGGCTTCGGCTTCGGCTTCTGCCGAAGATTGTGGCGATTGCCGATTAATGGGCTTCGGCTTCGGCTTCGGCTGAAAATAGACCTTCGGTCGGACACTAGTTTTTATGTATAATATACCCAAAGCAAAGCAAGGGCGGGTCACTAGTTAAATGATACGTTATATCTCGCTTTTGTTTTGTGGAAAATCCACAATACAATTTGCTTATTAGTGAAAAGAAGATAAAGGTACCTTGTTCAATAAAAGCGTAAATTCCATAATAAAGTTTTATTTTTACAACGTTCTTAAGTTTAAACTATTTTTTTGCAATCTTGACTAAT
The DNA here is from genome assembly GCA_039566165.1 of Maruca vitrata. NCBI lineage: Eukaryota > Metazoa > Arthropoda > Insecta > Lepidoptera > Crambidae > Maruca > Maruca vitrata. The sequence goes on along the minus strand of CM076920.1, from coordinate 11,022,148 downwards.
ATAAACATCAATTCGCTACTATGTATCGTCGTTAAGACATTTATTCTAAAAGGATTTATTATTTACAAAGAATGAACAACTTTAAGTAGTTTGCTCTTTTTCAACTGAAACATTGTCACATTTCATATTTAGTTCATGTTCTTCAAACTTATTTTTGAAATTATTTAATGTCTCTTTAGTTTACAATATCTATAAAGTGTTAATTATAGAAAATAATAATAGAACTAACTGACACGTTAATAAGGACTTTCTATAGAATTACATTATTTGGGAAGGATTGTTTATCCCCACTCATTAATATACTATTATCAAGAGCACATTTATATATTCATTATGTAAATTGATATCAGTAGTGTTTTGAAAATTAACGGCACCATATTTTTTCTAGTTATACCACATTTGATTTTTAATTATACATATTAAATTATTTTTGCTCACTCGATAACTAATAGGACAGTGTTAGCTTAAATAATAAAGTAAATATTCATTCATTTCCATTTGTTGCGTTTATTCTCTCGTGTTAACATCATATCGTAATTGGCAGTTATGTAACATGCATTATGCTATGTCTACTGACATTTAATACTACTAAAATGTATAAAATTTTAGGAAAATGGCCTGATAACCCGAAATAGTTAATCTTTCACAAATGTATATATTTATCTTTTATAATTTTAAAATTTGATAAATAATATCTGTTTAGTTCATAAACTTCTTTGTAATTAAAAACTAAAAGGCTCTCTTTTTTACTTGTAATAAAGATTCGAGTGGTAAATATTCGTTGTTTCGTGGTAACATCCCATTTTCCTAACCTTTATACGACAGATTTGGCCTCCCTTTGGCACAATTGTTCGTTCATTGATCACATAAAAATCACCCGATCCATTACAAAAATACTAGTGTTGCTCAGCGTATCGGACTCTTCATTTGAATCGTGAACACGTTATAATATAATGAAATGTAAGGAGAAGTAAGTACGTATACCTACTTATTTTACGATTTACATGACATTTGAATCTACAGGACTTATATCTGCGGCGACTAAGAAGGGACTAGTATAGATATTTAAAATCTTTCGAGAAACGCCCTGCCTTAGATTTTAGGTCCATAAAAAAGGTATTTCTCGTTTTTCACTTGGTCAGCAAGTGGTAAGGTATTCAACATGTCGGCAATGACAGGCTGCAACACGGTATGCAACTGCCTGCCTTCCAAAAAGAGCGAATAGTCTTTGTCACAGGGGTCATTTTGTGATATGGACATGAATTACTTGCAAAATCTTATCAGTTGCTTGAGCCTAGTGGCCCCGTTTAGTAGACAGTACAATGTGGTCTACAAAAATCCTACTCGCCACCTTAGAAATGGTCCATTATGGTATTCAAGTGCAATAATCCTAATGAATCTTGATACGTTTAAACTTATTGCTCGTCGTAATCGTTGGTTGGTTCACATTTCAGTCGATGACGTAGAAGACCCAGTAGATGGCGTTGAAGATGAGAAAGCAGACGGGGAAGATGACCCGGGAGTAGGTGTCGATCACGTTAACATCGCGGATCTTCGGCATGGAGGCCTTGATGACAGTCGCGCCGCGCCGTAGAGCGTGGATCATCTTGGGCTTGCCAGTCGAGCCATCTGGAAAAATTTGCAATGTAGTTCCTATATAATGGCTGAAGAAGTTTCCTACGGTTTACCGTACCTTAGATTTAGAATTCGTTTACAACTTTGTTCGACTACCCAAACTATCCAAGATATGGAAATCTAAGTTGGATTACAATTGCAGAGGATACTTACTTAATCACTTCACTTTTTTTGTTACTATAAGTATGCAAATTCTTATTTATTTAAATCTGGTTTCATGCTTTTCATCTTCTCTTTCCCCATAATATTTATATTGTTTTGTAGGTTAAGGATCATTATTCCTTTAGCTATTAAGGGGATAATTGGAACAAAAACATATGTAGTTCTACTTACTTCTAGATGTCCGTGAATGTGGGCGAGTCCGGTATCGTAGGTGCGTGTGGTCCCGCTGCAGCCGCAGGGAGGGCGGAGCACCCGCCGCCGTCGGCAGTGGCTTGGACCGAAGCCCGAGCAGAGGAGACACCCGCCCTGAACTGCTGGTGCACTCTCGGAGCGCTATGATTTCTTCCGGGGACCGCGAACCTGCGGAAAATGGTGGTAAGTTTTGTCCTATTTTGTGAGTAGTTACAAAGTCACCATGTCAAATAAGACGAACTAGTCAACTTAGTATGATATATTAGATTGTCGAATATAGTACCTACATTTGTTTTAAAACATAAGTGAAGTCTGAAACTGACACCGCCTCAGTCTCATCAACCTCAGCACAGACAGAAAACTAGGTTACTCCTACCTTCCACATCATGGTGACAATACGATCGGATTCGGACAAAACACATCCGCTACCTACAAGCGCAAAGCCATGTTAGCCTATGCTGCTGAGAGTCGACGACAGATTACAGCATAAAATTGTAAAACACTGAAAGAGGCAAATTTCGATATGAAGATGAAGCTGACCTGTGGAGCATTTGAGGTCCTTCTCTACACTAGTGCTGGTGGACATCTGGTCGCGGTTCTTTAACTTGGCGCGCTTGCGAGCCCTCGCGCCCCAGTACGTGTAGTTGACCGCAGCGTACTCCAGCAGGGCCGCGAACACGAAGAAGAAGCACATCACCAGGTAGATGTCGATGGCCTTCACGTAGGAGATGCGCGGGAGGCTGCTACGGACCCCCGTACTGATTGTGGTCATCGTCAGCACCGTCGTTATGCCTAGGTACAAAATGTCAGGTTGATTGTAAGATATCTTTTGCATGGATGATGTATCATTAGTATCTTAATTAGCATTTATGCCTTGGATGGCAATCCATGAGGCGTTTGGCACACATTTCGATGTCCTAGTGATCTGATTATTGGCATGTCTATTATGAATTTCGTGACGCTTCTGATCATTATGGCTGATGGTTAAAATTCCATAAATATTTTATTGTTTCTGTGTACAACAAATCTACTATGTGACTACCACACATGTTTATGTAGATATAAACTCTACCATAAAGTGTAGTGGAACAAAAAGATAGTTGTTAACAGTATTCTCCAATGATCAATGACATAACAGGGTTACACCGAATAACTTCCTAATAACATAGTTAGAGCACTGCCTTTGTAAAACTAAAATAAAACTCACCTAGTGCAACTCTAGCCGAGGTAGCCTCGTGGTTGATCCAGAACGAGACCCAGGACAGCATGACGATGAGGATGCTGGGCAGGTACGTCTGGAACACGAAGTAGCCGATGTTCCTCTGCAGCTTGAAGCTCAGCGACAGCCGCTGGTACACGCCGGTCGCCAACTTCTCCTACAATTTTACAAAGTATTTGGTAGAGCTCGTCTGTGTAGCTCCAGTAGTTTTGATACCCACGGTTTAAATATAATGTGTTAGCATTTCTTTTTAGTTTTGCATTCCATTACATTATTAATTGTTTACTATGGGTTTACACACGATAAAAGTTGATATACTATACGATCGCGGCTATGATTGGTGTAACTCAGTCGAAACAACGGGCATTAAGTAGCTACATATTTGCTCCTTTTATCGCAAGTAAACCCATAATAATTAGATTTTAATCAAAGTATTGTTTTTTTTTAAATAAATTGTGAACATTACAATTGTCTACAAACTTTTATTTAACTTGCAATGTATGTGTGTTTAGGTGTAATCTTTGGCTTAAATATTGAAGCAAACATCTGCTCAATCAGCTAAAATTTTGTTACTAATTTTTTTTTGTTACTCACCTTCCTGTCATTGGTCTCGTGCCCAAGGATGGTGAACTGCGGCAGCTCGGCGTCCTCCACTCCCCGCACGGGCGTCTCCTTCCAGTACATCAGCACGTCGGACACGGTGTACCCATCTGTACCAGGAGGTCAGTTAGCATGCTGACTTGGACAACAACTTGTGTACTGTACAGAGCGTATCGGCAAGTACGATTCTAGGTTTGAATTTTTGCCATTACATGTGTAACAGAAGATAAAATGCGCCGTGTATGCAACCAAAACTACCCGAAGGGAGTAATGGTATAAAGTTGTTATTTAAATAGTGGCTACTAATAGAGCCATATATACAATATTATGTTTAGAACACGGCAGAGCCCCCGTTAAGTCGATTAAATTTTAAAGTGTGTAGTATTCACGATACTCTTATATAATAAGTAGGTTATGTTCAAATCATTAATTACCGATAAACTCTGTAAATTATAATTTATTGTGAGTACCTAACTTTACTTGGCAATACTTCTTAAGTATTTGTTTTTTAAAGAACTGCATAGAATATTTTAATTTAATTTGTACCTTTGTGAAGAAAGAGTATTTATCATAAACAACATTTATTAAAATACGAATAGATTGCAAGGGAAACACCAAGCGGATTCTTGGATTGAAGCGAAACAGTGAATTTAATTAGGAAATAACTGTGCAATTTGGAAATTAGCATCACGAAAATGTGGTTGGTTGGGAGGTGAAAGACGATTTTGTTCATGAGGTTGTTGCACAAAGGAATTGATAGCGGTTGAAATTTGAAGCAAAGCATCGCAAAAGCTCGGAAAGAGTGTGTCAGGGAGTGTTTACTGTGCATGAATTACTAGTTAAGGTTGGTCATGTCAATTAATGTATTTAAATTATTCCGTGGAGACTATTTTCACCAAAATTATTTTTTCAAGCTTTCACATGCAATCGTGTTAAACTTATGGGAAAATATTAATAGTTTATTAGAGCTTATTTCGCTAAAGTGAGTTGACGACCCATCTCAAATACCACTCAGCGATAAACATGGCGTTAAAAGTTTTCGATAGTGCAACATAGTTAAAATAAGTATCTTTGCACACGGTGCGTTGTGAAATATGTCGTTAACATTTTATTGCGTTAGACGACAGCAAAATTTAGGGCTCATTTTGAGCTCGTCTTTGTAACGTTTAGATTCACAATACTCTGGAGAGTAGGTCTGTGGACAGAACGAGTGTATGTTAGAGTATGTGTGTGTGAATGAATAGGTGCAAACTGGATCCCATGGTATCGGCCTGAAGCAAAGCAACGGGGCGGCCTGTTACAAGTGTAAGAGTCACACAGCTTTCAATCTCGACGGTGCAGTTCTGGCTGTCCAGCGGGTAGTAGTGCAGGTCCATCATGCAAGCCAGGGTGGCTGTGAACCGCATGCCGTAGGTGATGCTGCCGTCGCCCCCGAGCCTGACCAGCTTGTTGCGCTCCGTGACATCGTGGAGGAAGCTAGAATGGAGACAGGATGTGTAGTAACACGTAAGGCTGCAAACTAGACTAAGGTGGCGGTGGTGGCAGCGACCACGCTAGAACAAACGGCTTGCACGTCACGGTAGAAAGCTTCAGTTTGTTTGAACCGCCACCGCCACCGCGTGCGTAGAGTTCGCAACCTCATACTTTTAATAGCTTTGATTGCTAAAATTACCCGCTGTGTTTAAGTTTGAAAGTTGTTTAAGACTGAAGTTTAAGTTAGTCGCTGTAAACCTAAGCCTACGCTGTATGCCTATTTGAAAATGAATTTTGTGATATGTACCAAAAAGTATGTACTAAATTAACGGGTTCTATAAAGTCTGCAGCACGCTAGTAGTTATACAAGATGAAAAGGCGCGCTATACGTTAAAATATCTATTTTGCCTCTGACCTATTAATAGGCTGTCTTTGATACACCATCCGCGCCAACATTATTTCCCACAGATCTTAATTCATACTTACCTATTCTTATCATTAGCGAAAAACGTATCTGGCACCCAAATCTTATCAGCGAAGTCCCCGGACAGGGTGAGGACCTCGTCGGGTAGACCGAAGGCCAACCTCTCGTCCTTCCAGTACTGGTTCAGATAAAGCGTTATTGTGTAGTCCTGAAAGAGACGTTTCCAACAATAATCTTCATTTACGTAGTGGATCCGCGGCTTTGTGATTGGATAAAGCTTTTACCCCGATTCGAATTTTAAGAAAATTAAACCCTGAAAAACGTTTGTTCAGCGATTTGTCATATTATCCTCGTATTTGCCTTTACGTAAAGTAAATTGAGTCTCAAGTTTTTTAAACTTAGATGCTTTATTCTATTTCGAAAGCAGATTTAAGTCTTACGATTAGTGAAGAGATCGTTCGGTGATTTGTGTAATCAAGTTTTGCTCTGACAATTCATATAAATCCTATTTCTATAACGAGTTTAAAAATTGCTTATTTACTAATATTACCTCAAGACAACGGCTACAAATGTTTTGCATTGATCTTTCCAAGATCTTTGTAGTAGCCATATGTGCTATTCTGCCAATCTATATACATATTAGAAAGAAAGAAAGAAAGAAAGAATATTTATTTGCGACGATGTGGTAACAAATTGGTCTTAAAATAGTTTTATGGATCACACATTTTACCTATTACTAGTATGCAAATATTAGTCTTAAACCTAAGTCAGTCTAATAAAGCTTCTATATATTAACATACAATATTATATTCTTTACATATTATATATACCTATTATTTATACCTACTCCCAATCCATGAATTCCTTCACAGAGTAGACAAAATTTGACATTAGCCATGCCTGAAGGTCTTTTTAAATTGTTTCTTTGGAAGAAATACTTTGATATGTTCAGGGAGTTTATTGAACAGTTCTATGCTCATATTATAGGCATTCCTTTTATATAAATCAGAATGACTTGGTGGTTTGTATAGTAAATTAATGAATTTAGTTCTAGGCTTACGAAGAGTAACATCGGAATATTTTTTGAAATAATTTGGCTGTGATTTAATTAACATGCAGGCTTTTAGGATGTACATGCAAGGAAGAGGTAACACGTTCAGCCATTTAAATAGAGGTCTACAGCTATCAGTGGGCTTTACGCGAGTTATCGCCCTGATACACTTTTTTTGAAGTTTGAACACCCTTTCGACATCAACAGAATTTCCCCAAACAACTAGACAATAATTGAGGACTGAGAACACATAACCATAATAAGCTGTCAATGCGGCCTCTAATGATACGGTATTTCTTAATGTCCTCAAGGCGTATACAAATCTGTCTAATCTATTACAAAGAGAGTCAATGTGATCCTTCCAATTTAGATGTTGGTCAATGTGAATACCTAGGAATTTTACGCTATTTGTTTCTTTAACTGTAATATTGTTATGATTGATGTTAATTTTTACGGGATTAGATTTGTAGGACCTGAATTGTATGAAATTTGTCTTAGTGAGGTTCACATTTAGATTATTACTTTTCATCCAGTTGATAATGTCATTTACAGCTTTATTTACATTTCTCTCATATTCGTTAATATTATCACCCTTAACTATTAAAGTTGTATCGTCCGCGAATAAAATACATTTGTGTTGTGACGCCAGTGGAAGGTCATTGATGTAATCAAAAATAGAATTGGTCCCAAAATGGTTCCTTGCGGCACGCCTGAAGTATTACATTGCATATGTGATTGGTATTTAGTTTTGACTAGTTTATTCCCAGACTCTACAATTTTTGTAATTTCGGTGACCTGCTTCCTATTTAACAAATAGCTTTTTATTATGAATGATACAACAATCTGCTGCTTATTCGGTTCATAGGGGCTTCATATTTTCACTACTAAATTCTTAGCAAGTGCAGAATGCAAACGAGTGATACGAAGGCGCCATGCAACATAATATGTAGTTTGAACTTCAAGCTTCACATGAATATTTGAATAACATGTTTGTATATTATGTTATTAACACTTTCGTAATATGTTTATAACAAGTGACTAGACACCGGTAGTTCGAAAAGAGACCGGGTGATTCGGATTCACGTCATTTAGCGTCTTGCAAGAACATTTGTATGTCATGTATGTAATGTACGTACTTTGCACGAACAAGTTTTTTATACTAACAAGTGTATACGCATAATATACGTATATCGAGTAACTAGATAATGGTTATACAGAATGCGACCGGGAGATACGGATTCACCACGCAACACACTGTTCAAACACCTTACATGACCATATGAAAGTCTTCTATGTACGCTTAATCATGTATGTATAAATTTCGAGTAACTACATCCTGGTGGTTGTGAATAAGTTGAAATTTTCAGCGACTTGAAAGCACATTTGAATATTACGTATATATTCCTTATTTACACTTACATCTATGTATATATGGAGTAACTAGATACTAGTTTAGAATGAGTGGGCGGTGACCTCAGAGTCGGGGGCGGCGAGTGTCGGCGCGAGTAAAGACCATCGATTGGGCGAGTCAGCACTCCGCCCCTAGCGGCCGATGTGTGTCAAGTGACGGCCTTGCTCTCTTTTCGATGCTATTAAAAGCTTAATGAATTACGATGGACGCCTGCTCGAGCGGTCCTTGATATGACCCGAAAACATCCTAAGCGCTGATACCAAGGTCGGTCCAACCTCGGTCTATCCAGCTTTGATGTCGATGTCTTCGGCGTGCTAAGAATGTTGTGATGGGTGCCGCGTGTATTGTGCACCGAATTTCTTAAACGCCTCAAATGTCTCGAGGTAGGTACACGTTCTCAAACTATTTTAGTGTTGGCAGGACCTCAGAATGAAATATTTAGGTTACTCAGGGTTTTCTCTGATCAGCTACGTTTGAAGTTTGAAGAAAAAAACACGTCATTGCGTTTTTATCTTTAGCTACAGTATTTTAACCTAACGAATAGTAAAAATTTACAGACAGGTACGTAACTACAGGCTATAAAACTGAATGTTAGTAAGAAAATCCAACAATGATGTTTAAAGCTATCCGCTCCCCCGCATGCCTGGTGATGATGACAAGGCTACTCCAAACCAACATCGTTGACAGGGAACAAAAACCAAATGAGAGAGCTACTTGCGAATAGAAAACTGATTTTTGTCCATGGTAATTCTTATGATAATGGTAATAATAATTCTTAGAAATGATAAGGTAGTGTGCTTTGATGTTACTCCACGGTTTTAATCGAGAGCATTTTTATTATTTGATAACAAGAGACATAGATTTGTGATGAGTTCATTATTATGTAAAAGTAGTTGGATAGTACAGTCATTTGTTTAAAATACTCACCATGTTCACTTCAGAAATCGCATCAAAACTTGCGATGGTCAGATCCATACCCACGTAGAGAGGGTCGCCTGGAACCAATAACATTTTATGCATCCGAGTGGACCGCTGACGAAACACGTGAGCAACAAATCCGTTGCATATTGCATCTTCATGGTCCGGCGATTGCAATATCGCGCCGTACCGATGCTACTTATGGCCAATGCACCCGAATCTAGAATTATATTGCTCTCCATTCGAGGCGGAGGTAAATATGATGAAGACGTAGCTCGTAGGTACATATTTACTAAGAAGTAATTAGTGCTGAGCTTCATACCAATTCATATTCGGAGTATGTCACTCACTCAATGTTTTGATACAATATTTTAATATGGGAAATTTGAATTTGGTTTATGAATAAATTCATATAAATCATGCATAATGCATATGCACATTTTATCAAATTAATTGTGCCGTATTTTTGACAAGTGTCTTTTCGCTTGTTTGTTAATAAATAATGAACTTGTTGCAGGTATATTACAAATAGTTTTAAATAAATACTAATAGAATAGAGCAATCGTTTATTCGGTAAATTCTCTTAAAATAGCTTTCATGATTCCATAAAGCTGTCTATAAAAATATGACTAATCAAAGTCGGTCGCTATCGTTATTAATTGACATGAATTCGAAGAACTGTAGTTACCTGTAGATAACTACGGTGATAACTACTCGGTACTCACCGCCGAAGTTGGGTCGCAATCGAATGTCGTATCCGTCCAGTATCCGTGTGACGGTGTGCGTGACGTTTTCCAAACGATCGGCAGCCGAGATACGCTCGCCGCTATTCAAAGAAAAAAAATGTGCATAAAGATCACACGACAACATGAACTTGTAGTCTAATCTATACTAATATTATAAAGTTGAAGAGTTTCTTTGAACGCTCTAATCTAATGAAATACTGATTTGAATGGAAAACATCTTTTTGAGCTAGATATACCTACCATTTATCGAGGAAAGCTTTAGGCCATAATATAATAACACTCTGCTACCAATAGGAGCGGAAAAAGAATGGATAATGTGTATGTCCCCCTTAAAACGGGGGGAAACGCGGGCGAAGTCGCTGGCACAACTAGTCTTCAGATAAAAAGCTTTTGTTTGAAATATCACGTTCTATTGTGGTTTAAACAAAAGTTTGACTGTAACTCCATCTTCGTTACTTCATTTATCGCGTGAAATAATACCCTCTTATAGCCAAGATGGCTAAATATGTAGTAACCTATGTCCTTTCTCTATGTCAAAAATCCCTGTAAAGACGTACTCATGACTTATTCTGATAAAAGACCCAGGGCATCAAAAATGTGCCATTGTTCCAATCAAATAAATATCTCGTATGTAGATTTTAACGTGGCTTTCATTGAAAACATCCCACTTCAGCACTCAAGTCTAAAGAAAGTTTGAAAATCCGGAGTTCTGAGAAAAGATAATTTTATGGCTCATACGGTCATAACGTTTTATATAAGTAGCTTTATGGCTTATAGATACGATGTTAGCACTTCCAATAGTGCAGTTGAGATCTCAACAAAAGTCTATACCAGTACCAGTGAGCATTTATTTTCTCGGAACAAACCTTTTATCACAATCCGACTTTTCAACTACGAGCAAAATGTTACGGTGATTGTTTATTCTATTGAGTTCACGAGATATCTGGTCTCTTCGTTTGTGTTCAAAAATGTCATATATGGCTTAAAAAAACAACTCAATGACAATCTATCAAATTATTTTTTCTTGACTTATGTTTGTGATAGAGTCTTGTGTTGTGCTATATATCCTTAAGTTTTAACAATAAATATTGGATATTTTTCGTATAATCCTAAAATTGTTTTACAATTAACTTTATATCCGAGGTCTATCGTAGTATTATAAATTAAAATTACTGAGATATCGCGTAATTGAAAAACGGTTGAAAATTATGCGACGTGATGACGGGAAATTCATGAAATCAACTTTATAAACTATAACTTTTTATACTGCTACTACTAACTAACGGATTTTAACAATTTATTTCCAAAAAAAGTTATTGATTACGCAAAATGTTTGACGTTATTCAAAACAATTTTAACCATTTCATTAACTTACCCGTTGCTTACATGCAAATTTGCATTTTTTAAAATAAAAAATAAATCAGCTCTTATACATTAAAAAAAAAGATTAAAATTAAAAATGTCGTTTTCTTTTAATTTATTTAATTAGAATGTATCACAATTGTCCTCCTGGTTTTGTAAGTGGCAGTACCTATTTGAGAACTAGCTCGATACCGTTCCCGCCGACCGCGGTATGTCTTTGCGAACTGCGAAGTTATTTGGCCGTGGTGAGACCTCAAACCATTTCGTACCCAACGCTTTGTGGATATGCGGATGTTGGAAATTCTTTTCACAAATCGAATTCAACAATCAGATAGAGGTAGAGCGTAATTAATAATGAATGTCAATCTGCACAAATATTACGCGTACAATCTATCTCCACGGAAACACAATTTGGAATTTATCGTAGGTAAAAGAAGGAGAAATAAGTTTTCACACCATTTTTGCCCATACTTTCTAAGGTTTATAAAACTATTAAAAAGTCTAAACATTTTAAAAAGTCACTTCGTTTGCAATACTATAAAATAGAGCTAGTTAACGAATATAAAGCGCACTTTATGAGCTGCCGTTTGCAGCTTCATATTATGTTTAATTTAATGCCATGATTCGAAAACTAAGATCCAACTTTTAAATCCCTACTTATGAAAAATAAACTCAGTTTGTAAAAACTAAATTAAGTGATTGAAACTTAAGTTACAAAGAACATTTTTGCGTATTTTACGATATATTATTGTAATAAATTAACTGTGTTAATTTGTTGTAACCAAAATTGCATTTTTCATGAGCTTTTTTCACCGTAAAGCTTAGTACAATGTATGATTATCTATTCCGAATCTAGACACGCGGTAGCGTGTCAAGCCAAGGTTCAAGAAACAGAACTGGCGAGCCGCACCGTGTGTAATATTACACGAACCATTTGGAACCACTTTTGAACCCCTCATAAATCAAAAACTATTTCACATAAACGTATCAAATTTGGCTCACATATTGTGACTTGCGAGATAAATATGTGTTCTAAATTTCATAAGCTTATCTCAAACAGTTATTTAGATATTAATGTCCAAAAATCCTCATTTTTATCATTGACTGACTGACAGATCAAAATTCTAACCCAGTTCCAAATGACCTAGAGAGTTAAAATTTGGTATGCAGATAGGTAATTACATGAATACAAAGGAATAAATAAAAAACTGGCAATTTTTTAATAATTAGGTTAGGTTCTAGTATGAACGCTTAACATAAATACCTAATTAGTGCCTAATCACGCCTATACCGGGGAAGGCAGAGTACTAAGTATATATTTAGGTTTACTTACTTATTTACAATTAAGAGAAGGTACTTATAGTCGGTTTTCATATTTATTACTTAGGGTGGGTACCTACTTTATTAACTGGGATTAATTATTATTTTTATATTATAGTATAAAATTATTACCTACTCATAATATTTCAAAGGTACAAGAAAATATAGAAAATAACACTCAGAAGAAAATTATACCCCGTAAACGTAGGAAAATACAGTAACTGATTCAATTGTTTTATATTTATAAAGTCTAGTTTTAGTTTTGAATTTGTCCTTTTCAAAGGACCCACGGCGTTACGATGATATATACTTTTCTACAAAAAGTAATGATATCCAATCAAAAACATAAATGTGAAATGAGAGCCAAGTTCAATATTATGATAATTGCCTTGGTTGTTGACTTCAACGACAAAAGAAGTGAGATCTAAATGGGTGCCAAGTTCAATGGTCAACCCTGAAATTTATTTATAAGTAACACTATAACATACCTATCATATCTTCTTATAACATAAGATAATGTATGGTGGTAGCCTATGAAGGTCTGTCTTGGCTAGTTTCTATAAACCTACCAACGTATTATTATGTTCGCTCGCTAGTTTCTACCAAGTCCAACAATCCAAATTTTCGGAATTATAAAATAAAAACCCACAAAAACTTGTAGGCTTAGAACTTGCGACGGCTATAATTCATATATGAAAACTAGCCAAGACAGACCTTCATAGGCTACCACCATACATTATCTTATGTTATAAGAAGATATGATAGGTATGTTATAGTGTTACTTATAAATAAATTTCAGGGTTGACCATTGAACTTGATTTAGATCTCACTTCTTTTGTCGTTGAAGTCAAAAACCAAGGCAATTATCATAATATTGAACTTGGCTCTCATTTCGCATTTATGTTTTTGATTGGATCAGTTTTACATCGCACTGCAAAAGTTTTCAACTCTATCAAAGTTTGTGAAAGTTCGTACTCACTGTGCCTGGGCGAGTGCTATCATCATCAGGATTGGCAGCGCTGGTCGGCGCGCGTGCAAGCGGGTGGCGCGCGCGCGGGGCGTGCAACGCGCGCTCATCGCGCGAGCCCGCGGCGCATGGCTCACCGGCCCATCACTACCCGGTGTCGAGTGCACCTCACCGGCACATACCCGCCCGAGTCGAGACCGGGGCACTTCGGCAGGAGCGGCCGCGGCGGCGGCGGGACTCGGAGTGCGCCGCGCGTGCGCTACGCGTGGCGCGTTTCTCGCACGCGACTCGCCTCCGTCGTGCACCAACGTTTGCTCTCCCTTCCCTAGTCACATCTTCAATTAGTTGGGGATGGTTCAACGTGAACACGGGATGCTGGGCGACGTGTAAGATTAGTTTGGAAAAGTTGCAACTTTTTTTGTATTTTCTGACGAATAGGTTTCGGATTATCTAATACAAAGGAGTGAAGCTAAGTTTAACTTAGGTAATATACGAAATTAAAGGCAATCGAAGTAGCGTTTAAAATATAATTTCCATACACGGTTATTTGAAAAAACATGACAAAAACTTACTTTGCTATGTCGAAACTACTCACGAAGAATTTATATGTAATTTGATTATTTAATTTAGTTATGAAGAAACATAGTTGTATATTTACTAGGCAAACATCTAGCATCCGATTTGCTTAGCGAAATTAAGATCGACTAGGTTAAGGGCGAAGCGAAAAGCAATAGGCGATCTAATCCGAGTTGATATACATAATGCCGTGACCTTATGCGAGTGGCATACCGACTAAGCTAGCTAGCAGCCCTCACGCGCTCATCCTAGCGGCGTGCGCGGCCCTAATCTGCAGCGGATACGGCGCGCTGCCGTCAAATGACTTCCGCGGGAGAGACACCCGGCATCGGGTATTCCCACTTGCACAGAAATGGGAATGCATTTAAAATCGCATTCTAGCCGTCGGCAGGATACGCAGTCGAAGTCGTCCATAGAAGTGGATTTTTGGACCGACACACGCTCTGTATTGTCTTAAACTTCCTTGATTATTGAATCGATAAGAACCTTATCCGAATTAATGAAATCGCCAGCCGTGCGATGCCGTTACCAAGGAAAATAGGGAATAACTATTATATTTATTGATTTTGTCAATGGTACGTATTTTTTTGTTCGTTTCTTAAGTATAACTATGCTTTATGTGTTGGGTGTGATAGACATCCAAAATTAAATTGTTTTAATTCTTCATTTAGAACACGTTAATTAGATACTGGATATAGGTCATAATTTAAATGTATGCTTTATAATTTTAATAAACACAGTTTAACATTTTTTCATATCAATTTTTCAAATGCACATTTTTTACTGAATTTCTTGAAATAAAAATACTTAACATCAAAATACACTTATATTTGCTATTATATAATTAACCATTTACGTACGGTGTAAATCGTGAATTGGATCCATTTCCTATTCTGTGTAATCTGTTTCCACATCAACTAGTGCATGTATTATGAGATAAACCTACAACTTCAATTCTCTACCAAATACTGTACCTATTTCCTCTATCCAATTTAGTAATAAATTGACTTATAGCATTACTTATTATATTCAAATATGTTTCCATTGGCGTATGGATTTTCGGTCTATCAAATTTTATCGGCCTCCGAAAATACCCTTAACGGATGATATTACAGAATAAAGTAGGCCATATCTTTTCTAAGGCTTCTTTCCCATAAGTACTCGTATACAGAATTTCCCTAAAACCTGTTTTACAATTGTAAAGCCAAAGAAAATTTAATGAAAATACAAGTTTTTTTTCGTAGATCTAGCAAATTCCTAATGAATGTATGTGAAAAAAATTACCTGTATCATAACGATATACTCGTAAAAATAAGAATACCCACCGCGATATGCATTTTAAACTGAAGTCGATGCAAGTCGTTGCATCTTGTCGTGGCTTTGAGACAAAATTATGGGTGTTACGAATGTCAGAGGAAAATGGGTTCCTTTGTTTCGCGCTCTATATACAACATACCAACAATAATGCCGAGTGCCGTTTGACTCGATGACACCCAGACCGCAATTAGAATGAGTGCTAACTCGCGGCCATCGAGATCGCGTCGTAGCAATTCCGTAGCGGTCGTAGCACAAGGCGATGTAGTGCTACGAGAACGATGGATGCTCGTAGCCATTACGCTACGATTTCGGAGTGAGCTACAGTACAAAGTCATAAAGCCTCGTGTTTATCTTTGTTTTAAGTTTTGCTGAAAGATGTATTTTGCTTAATGGGCTTTGGAAAAAAACACCATATTGACGTTTATTGTACACATAATAAAATAAAAGTAAGTAACAAAATTTAAAATTATTATGTGGACATTGTGAATGGAAATTATATTATTAGTCTAATCTGCGAGACTAACACACTGCGAGAAAGATACATAATATACATGTGAGTTATGTTTATCTTACTTTGATAAAAGCTTTGTACCGAGCTTCGTCAAACAAAAAGCTCCATTTTCAACAAAAAGATCTTACGATATTGACCTTTGGTGGACATAAAGGCCCGACCCACGTTCCGTCTGAAGTTGAACCAACGATATTGATGCGTGCCTAAGAGCGCTGTCTCTTAGCTAAGAAACTCGTCTGTGTATAGAGCGACTCCTATCGGTCTGGTAACGATAGCGATTTGAAAGAGACGTGCTACACACTGGGTAACAATCGCGAGATTCCGACCATTACATGAAGGAAAGCTTTACGGACATTTAATGGAGAAAAAATTCTGTGAATTTAGGCACGTATTGTAAATATCATCGGGCAGTAATTTAACCGATACCGCGATGACGATTTTTCTTTAAAGTTGTATCATTCATGTCTTATTCAAGTTCGTTCCGATCTTTCCAGACTATAAAGTTAAAAAAATTTAATCAGCAATGTAATGATTCGTAAATATCTCTATATTACTTATATATTTATAAAAAAAGCATGTGTGCTTAAATTTTGCTCTAGTTATTTTTTTTTATTTTGAATTGACCATGCTAAGCAGACACATTTTTCGATACTTACAGAATATTAAAGTAAGATTCTTACTATTCGTTTTTAATTTTATTTCATGATAATCACAAAAATACATACAATATAATTTTGCAGTTCTGCCAATATAAAAACGAACTATGAAAACTGTTTACGACAGCGACCCTTTCATCTCCGAACATGAATTAATAGAACGATTCTTAAAGAGACGTTTTGGTCTGAATTCGGGTTGAACCGGAAATCTATTGTTGCCGTCGAGTCCGTCCGTCACACCTCTCTTACAGAGGCTTAGGAACTCCCATTTGGAATCGAAAAAAGTAAATGTTTGTTAAATTCTTTACCTCAAAAATAGGTTGGCTCTTCAATGCTATGAAAAACTCTTTAAGACTACAATATTTAATATCGTTCAAAAAAAATGAATAAATTTAATTTTCTTATCATTAATTTAAAATAAATGAAATGTAAAAACAAAAATATCCAAAAACCTAAATTTAGTACCTATATCACGATGAATATGAAGCTGTCATAATAAACTCAAGATGCAAACCTTCATAAATATATTCATTGCATCCGTAAGGTAGGCATTGAAACAATTTGCAAGGGCCGCAAGAGCCTCCGGACGGAATTTACATACAAAAGCACATTAAGGTTATCGCGTACTATAAGTACTCAGGCACCGCAGCACACACGGATCACGCGCGAGATACATCACCGTATATCAAACCGCTCACTTGTTAATAGCTTAAAATGTGATATTTCTCGAAGATGCGATCATAATATGTCTTGTCAAACGCTGCTGGTTATTGGTCGAGTATTTAAGCGGCACTTTTTTTATCAATCAAATCTTCTTAAACAATCTGATCTGAAACAACAAGGCATCAATTGTTTGTACGGTATAGACCTTATAAACATTTATTAATTGATGCCTTACTTACAAATATCAAAAATACAAATGACTCAAATTTAAACCAACAACTCGATTTTAAAACTTTACCACTTAGCCACCATACTGTTTTAAACATGTACGAGCTTTATGTAACACTTTAAAGAATACAAGAACATGTAAAGCTGAGGAAGCTAAGAAAACAGCTCATAAACGCAACCGGAAGATGCTTTAATGTCAGTGTCTCTATGGCGAGAGGAAAATAAAAGAGCAAGTAAACACGGGTAATGTTACGATCATTTGAACCGCGGCTATGAAACGTGTGTTATAAACCCGCTATTTACAGAATAGCCTCTTTCGGGCAACGAGAAAAAATGCTGAAGAAATTTTTAGTAAGCAAAAATGGGAGTTTTTTGTAGAGAACACATTTTTACGAACTAAAAAATGGATTTGATATTGGAAGAAATATTTTAACACCAAGTTTATGAATACCACTGCATTTTAAACATTTTGGACAACATGTACAGCTTTGTTATTAAATTTAAAATATTCAACGAAAACTCGAACTTTTCAGATGAATTTTTTTGATTAAATTTCCATTTCAATCTATCGTTGTAAAGTCAGGAATGTAAAATTTGATACGACGGTGTAATTTTCAAAGGTAGGTCTGGCGAAAAAATGTAAATCCACATTAATTGCCCCAAACCCTTACTTCTTTGACCCTCTGGATTTTACCTTTATTAATTTAGACCTCTCAGAATATCTCATCATATTACTTAGTGAGAATGTAACGTACTCAGTGATAAGATACTTACCTACTACATGTATCTAAATGAGGACACGTTTTTGATGACATAATTTACATTTTGATTACATTTACTTTATTTTACGTATATGTGTGTAGTTAATTACTTGGTTTATTTTGTGAAAATAAAATTAATAGATTAAATCGTATTATTCCTCAAATATGCTTTTGCAGATGTCTATTAAAAAGTAAACTAGATGTAGACTCAATATCTATACGCTAGGAATCTATGTTTCCACGATCATGAACTTTAATAAGAAAGGCAATAAAGAGATCGACCTAATAAGAAAGTTATCGTCACAGCCATAAAACTAAACACTAGTTTTATTGACATGAGAATTTTGCATTTGCACACCGATAAAACAAATCGGGGTCGGGTTCTTAGCCGTTTCGACGACGTGTTGAAGTCATCGGGGCGAATATGCGCGTCATTATAGAGTTCCGCTCGAGCAAGTATCTCAATCCTGGTTTGCCCAACACGATCAAATGGAAGGGATTTTCTTAATAGCCAGCATCGCTCAGCGGATCGGGATCCTATTACGGCCGAGTGCAGACCGCGGGGCAATCAGTCGGTGCGGGATCAAGCCTTGCTATTGTTTTGTTGAGCACTGTTTTGCATTTAAGATGTTGGGGCCGATACTTATTTGGTACTTGTATACCTATATTACAATACGGTTCGCTTTCTCTTCGCTCAACAATACGGCTACTTAATAATAGTTAATGCGTTAGTTTATAAACCTCAAATATAGTAATAATAATCGGTAGGGGAAAGGAAAAAAATACAGTAGACACAAAAAAAAAATTGCATAGTATCGTAAATTGTAAGATTCTGCAAACTAAATCCATAGTCAATTACTCTGATAATTGTTTAACCTGACAAGTAGGTAAAATGTCAACCAAGAGCAATTGCAAGCGCGTTTCTTACCTTTTTGCTTTGCCAACTCATGTTGTAAAAATATGTGCACATGGAACTTAAAAAGGGTATTAATTTGAAACGAAAACTTCAATGTTCAGTTATACAAATATCTTCATGCACTTCACATTAAAGCAATCATAGGGCAGGTTGCAAAAAGATAAAATGACAAAATTGGCACGGCTAATCAAAGTCAAATGTAAAGGACTAACCAAAATCAAAGGCAACGGTAGTCAAAGAGAAATTTCGGGTAAACACGAGTTCACCGACGGTTTCACGTAATCTGTGAAAAGTTTGTTCTAAAAACTCCCGCTTTGACTGCTCTGAATGAAGTTTATCGAACTACAATTTTATTAAGCCATGTACGTTTTATTTCCACATATCTTACATAGTAAGGCCCATAGTTACAGATTAAATGACAGTTACTTAATGTACACAATAAATAGAACACCCTTTCAGGAAATCTTAAGACTTATAAAGCTCTTTAGAAAAAAGTTAGTCAGAAGTTTTAGAAGCCTTTCTAGGCTTTCAAAACTGTTGACCCTACTCGCCAGGCTAGACTAGTACCTATGTGCCTTGTTGGGCTCAAGTATTTATTTTTACTTTCATGGTGTTTGAGGTGCTACAGAAAGCTAGCTTTTATGAACATATCAATTGGTGCACCTTTTTTTTACACCGTGCATTACAATCATGAGAATGATATGGTTCTGCAAACAATACACCTGAAGAAAAAACGTGCTCCGTGATATTTCCATTGAACCGAAAATTACACGCGATTGCTTTTTTCAATTAAAGGCCAAATTAAAATCGATGCTGCTTTTTAAACGGGTGAATGACTGAACTGAACATTCTCATTTGTTTTTATTTGATTTCGTCGCAGAGCCTTAACTAAGAAAAAACTAACCCAAAGGTGAGAAACTTGAAAATTTTGCAGAGGGGTTTTTTAACGGGAGCATTAAGAATGGCTTTTAAAAAATTCATAAAGTTAGCACGAAACTTTTCTGTTTTTGAAGGTTTGAATTATGATTTTGATTTCAATAATTAAGTATATTCATCGTCATCAAAACATAATCAAGTAATATATAATTTGGAAATCATCGAGTAAAAATTAAAGAATGATTGGAAAATGCTTGTGACATTTTATTTTACCTCATTTTTCAGTCATACATCTCGTAGAAATCTAACATCATGTTTTTAAAACGCAAGCGATTATCTCAGTGTGAAAGATCTTATAAGTTTCCATCTCTACTCTAGCCATGGCCAGATCAAAATCTTGATAACCCACAACGGCGTTGAACGCTCACAAAGATCACTTACCTCCATTGGTCAGGAGCGTAAGGTCTGTGGTCTGAGGCTGCGCATGTGCGGCGGTTGTGTGACTCGGGCCTTCGCGCCAAGCGGGCCGCCTCCGCCAACCGGGCCGATTCCGCCAACCGCCGACGGCGGCGCCACAAGTCATACACTCGCGAAACAACTAACTATACGAGTTCGATGAGGTGAAACAGTTGACTGATGATGATGGCCGTCAACAAGTTTGTCTTCGCTATGTTTTGGTGAGTGCTTTTTTCAATAGTTTTTTTTAAGTTTCGTCGTAGTTCGGATTTTGAATTGTAAACAATAACTTTTAATACGTTTTCATTGTTGTTTATTGATAAATGATATAACTATTAACCATTGTGAAAGATTGAATCAATTTAAAAGAGCCCATTACCATATTTGCAGTAATCTGATAATAACGACACACACTTATAAGATCGATCTCGTTCATAGACATTCTGGGTAACAATTTTATTTATCATAGCAAAAAAAAACTAGTTTTGATCTGTGTAATATTTTGAATTACATAATCAAACGTGATATAACGGGAACGTAGAGTGAAAAGTGAGACGAAGGTACTCTTCATAAACGTACTTGTATATGTATCGATGTATTTTATCATGGCTTGATGTTGACGTGATTTTTTACAATAATAGATAGTAATGAGAGTAGGTATACAAGAAGTATTAAGATATATGTGACAGGTGACTTAAGAACCTAAAATCAAAATGTAGTAAAACGTGTGTGTGTTTTAGGGGTAAGAGCCATCAGCTCCCCCGCAAGTCCAGTGACGATGACGAGGCTACTCCAAGCCATCATCGTAAGTCAATTAGGAAAAAGAAGTAAAACGTGTGTTTATGTCATGATTCATATACGATACATATACTATACTTTCCCTGAATGTATACAATGATTTAATGAAGTCTTATGGGTTATTAAACCTCGTAGGCGTTCAGACCAGCCTATAAGTAATTAGGTCATCAAAATGCAAACTAAACCGATTATTCCTCACAAAACTTGACTATTGACTGATTGATTAGAATCATGCCGTAAGATTGCGCTTTGGGGATTTTAATTGCTGGGCAGAAAGAAAATAAATCTCTCGGTGTGATAAATGCAAAGACTTGGATTGTCTTTTTAACGAAGGACCCTCGTCAAATGTCTGCTCCCCACGCCTCATAACGGCATCTTTAGTGTACAATATTTGTCAAAAACATGAACATAGTGAAAGCTTAGAGGTCTCCTAAGGCTACATTTTATTGTAACTATTGAAATCATACTTTTTTTCTGATACTTTTTGTACGCAGAGATACATACCTCCATAGTTGACCGATTACACAATCGGGACTACACTGTAGCTGGCATGTCATTTTCCATGATTATAAGATAGTTGAATAAATATAAGAATATAGACCTACATAAACATACACAGTTCTCTCGGTCGGACGTGTGCCTGAAGCCGTTTTGTACTAAGGACCTTTGCTATTAATAGCCCATTGAAAGTTTTACTTAACGAGTATAAAGTAAAAAAAAGTTTTTTATTATGGTTTCCTAAAACGATTGGTGTCAATTTAGAAGCCCGTTGCTACGGTGTTAGTTAGAGCTATAAATATCGACATGAAAAACATATTCCTTTTCCCGGCTCAGTCGGTAACAATGATACTCGGAAAATACGTTTATCATCAGCCCATATAAGTCCTCACTGCTAGGGCACGGGCCTACCCTAAACTAGGGCGATAAGGCTTTAGTCAACCACCCTGGCCAAGTGCGGGTTGGTCGACTACACAACCTTAGAATTTCTTCGTAGGTGTGCAGATTTCCTCACGATGTGTTCCTTCACCGTTAAAGCGTCGAATGATGGTACATATGAATTTCAAATTTGAAAAACACGTTGGTACCTGGCGGGGTTTGAACTGGCGACCTCTCGCATGGCAATCAACGACCTTAACCACTCGGCCATCGACTCTATCGAAAATACGTTACGGGGATAAAATGTATAATATCTTTTTATTTCAAATACGAATACAGTGACATCAATTGCACTTCGCACAGAACTTATATTAAGTATCCTTATAGGTCAAGTAGTCATATTGCTCGTTTCGTTTAAAAGGAAGTAAGTGAACAGATGCTTCATATAATGGGATATTGCTATTGTCACTGATACTTGAGAGCGTGTTAGGAAGCAAATGGCCATTTTGAAAATCCTCCACCGTTTCCGGTTTTCAATAAAGATGCACCCTTCCTTTTATACTCAAAGACGCCGCTTTCATCTCACGCGAGCTTACCACTCCGAGATCTTTGAGATATTTGATCTTATTTTACACTACACAAATCCAGTAAGGAATTGAATATCTACACTCTTCGATCGCGTGGCGGTGCTCATGAACATTGAAAGAATCTCTCTTTAACTTAGCTCGTCACAATATGGTTCTAACTTTTGGACTTTTTTAAATATCACATTATTATTTCTTAAACCACCTTACGTCATTTCCACATATCTTCAAGAAGTTACTTAAAAAGCCTAAGTCTTAATCATTATTCAAATAGTATGTTCTATTAATCTACAAGGTGGATGGGTTTTTACTTAAATTAAAATAATAGTTATTTAAGACGAGGGTTTTGGTCAAATGTTTTTTTTCTTGAACTTCTTTCATTTGAACAGGTATACTCTTGTCGCCATATTGATTCTGAAATCAACAAACCAAGTGCTTAAGCTACTTATCTCGGAAACGGTTCAAATCGTAACTTGATATTCATGATTTGACTAGTGGTCCCGGCGAACTTCATACCGCTAATACTTACTTTTTCAGGGACTTAGGAACAAACTGAACGGATCTCTCACCGTTCCCTGAACTATCGCGAATATTTCAAGACCAAAATAACCCTAATCGTTACAGTCACCCTCATGCTTTGGCGAGACTAACGAACAGCAATTATTTTTTTTATATAAAGAAGGTTACACACCTAGTGTGAATTAAACTAAATTACGTTTTAAAAGGTTAAGGCTGTGTAGTCAACCAACCAGCGCTTGGCCAGCGTGGTTGACTATGGCCTTGTCGCCCTAGTTTAGGGTAGGCCCGTGTCCCAGCAGTGGGGAAGTATATGAGCTGATGATGATGATGATGATGATGATGACCTTTTAAAATCAATCAATTTAGCAGATAGTTTGAACACAAACAAAATTAACGAGAACATTTAGCGGCTAATTGCTTCAGAAAACTTGAAACAAGCGAGCGACTCGGCGAGGAATGCAGCGCGCTTAACATCAGTTTGATACAAAGTGGTTAGCGGGAATCCGGACTATTTGCAAAGCTATTTCCACCTGGAGCCTATCTCGGCGACCCACTAACGGCGACACGTTAACTGAAACGCGCCACCAACTTTTAATTGCTATTTTAGAAACTATCAAGAGTATATACGACTTAGTTTAATACTGTGCGGCGACAGTGGTAGATAGACGCGCCAGATGTTCCTGCATCTAGATAACGGTGCTATCTAGATTCATACACAGGAAAGAGGTTTTTAATTTATTCGGTAGAACAAGATATTGGTAGTTGTACATTGATTTTACTAAAAATATTATTCGTTCTATTTCTTTAAAATATGTAGAAAATGTAAAACTAATCAGAAGTGGGCTTTTAAGATGTAAATTATCTTTTTCACATTTTCTTTAACATATTTCCATGACTCCTTTTGAAAAGCGTCGTGGCAAATCCATAATTTTTGTATTCGTGTTGCCAGCATAAGTTAAAAAAGGTTGCAGAACAAACTTATGATGTTCCAACGAGTATCGTACCAAATGGTACATTTTACTATCCCGGAACAAAAAGTCCGGAGCGAGCAACGAAGTTCTAGTGAGAGACCGTCGCCTAGAGATGGGAAACGCTGCGCCACATCAACTTTTTGAGTTAACTCATTTCAATGCGTTGGGTGTTTGGGCACAACCCACATTTACAAAATTAGGCAGGCCCGGCGCAGCCATGAATAGGTAAACCATAAATAAATAAAATGTTAAAATTATTTCCTCATCAAGTCAAGTAAACTTTACTTATTTGAAGGAGCCCGCAATCTCTACTCTATTACGAGCGATGTAAGTGAAAGTCATCGAAACGTGAAATAAACGTGAAACAATAAATAAATACGTGAAACATTAGAAGGTAAGTATAATTATTTAGAATACCCACGTCAATCACACGCGAGTTTCATCCATTAGATTGTTTTCGAAAAGTGTAGTGTGTAGAGTTCGCGCGAATTAAAAACAACACTTTAAACTGTCCTTTCCTAAAACGCAATTTTGCGTTAATTTGATAGCAAAAGCTACTTTCCACTGCATCTGAGTACTGAGTTACGGCACAAAAGACCGTAACTCAGCTCTACCCCGTGTACGGCTATCCGGAGAGCTAACCGAATCTACTCTCAACTATGTTTCGTTTTATAGAATTAGAGGATATCGAGTTTACCTTCGTAAGAATGGAATAGAGAAACCCGTACGAGGAAATATCTTGCCTTATTCGTTCATTGAACTATCTCTACTTTGAGTTCTATAAACACACAATCATTGTCAGCTTTTTCTCCTAGAAAAAAGACTTAATGCGATTAAAATATAAAAACAATATTAAATTGGGATCTTATTTATATTTAGGTAAATTAATTGTTATAGTATTATATGTAATGGAAAGCGAGTTTCAAATCGTTCAGTATAAAATATTACACCAAAGTTAAAAAAAAACAAGAACCTTAATGAGACCATCAAGGTGCCTTAAATACCTATAGCTACAAACACCAACCCACAAATACTTCCCGTGCCATCCCTATAGTCCTTTACTCATCTGCAGCTATTTCCTTTTATCCCATTTCTTAGAATCCCGATTATTCATTACGAGTCAGGGCCCTAGATCGTCTTTCTTAACACAAAGCGATTTAATCTGTGGACTGAAATTCACTCACGAAGCTATAGACGCCAAATAAAATACCTAATTGCAAGCAATAGATACGGTTGTATTGTATCAAAGGCGTTGACTTAAAATACAAATTCTTTTAATACAGCATGGTCTCATGCTTTCCAGTATATAGGTACCTACCTACCAGCTATCATTTTAGTTAGAGACGATCTTATTTTGTTTGAGCTAATTAAACCGGCTACCGGATGTTGCCGCTTTTTTTTTATACATAAATAATCCAATAGCATACAGATCTGTTCTTTAAAGCCAACACTGACAGTGCCAACAATTATTATTATTTATTTAGCGGAATGGTACGAAGTTGTATAAATGATCAGCGATATCCCGTTTGCCGTAGTCTGCTTAGTATTTACGTAACCATTCTGTTGAAGTCTCACTTCTACTTTAATGTTTTCAATCTTTGCAAGAACTGCCTTTAATAAGCTGTTTGGGTCGAAAAGTTTATTTGGATTGTTTCCTCGAACTCTGATGAGTCTAAATGTTTCGTTAATATCTTTGTATTTAATTATTATACCGAAAGCAAAAGTTATTATATAAACGAGAAATTGGTAAAAAATACAGTAGGTCTTATTGTGGCCTGAACCTGACGATAAATAACTTGTTACTAAAAATATATGCCGACGAATTAAGAAGTAGGTTGACAGTTTGTCTGTACGTCTGTTCGCTTTTGTCGACAAACAAACGTTTTACTATAATACGATTTCTAAACGTACACACAAAGCCTATTAAAACTATATTCCCATTTAAAATCAAAACAAACACAGATAGGTAGAACACTGGTATATATTTTTAGATCATATTTTCTTGTATAAAAGGTTAGGAAAAGATCGTGTAACATAATTACGTGTCTGAAAGATGGCCGTCGGGGGACGGACGAGTAATCTCGTTGGGCGTTGCGTTTGAATCGGTTAATTATATAAATTATGCGTACATGACTTGAAAGTGGAGATAACGTAACGGAATGTTTTGTGGGCGAGTCTGTGAAGTCTGAACGGCCCTCAGAAAATGTACTTACGTTTACGGCTTCTCTTGTGAATGAAAAAGAAATACCTTAATTTCAGAACGGGATTTTCCCTGATTTTTGTTTTGTAGACTCTACCTTAACTAATTGATTATTCAAGGCTCATTATTGATAAATCAGTAAACAAGTAGTTACCTAAATACGTATTTCAAAAATTGTATTGGTTTATAAATGTAGGTGTAAAATACCGACAGTCATCTTATATCTTTACTTACCACTAACTAATGAAAAGTTACAATTGCAAAATTTCACTAATTAGCATTTAGCCTTTTCATTAATTAAAATATAAAACGCTATACCCACTTGAATGAAACAAAATCAATGTGAATCAAATGAAACGAACAAGTTTTCACGTTTTACTGTATGCTAACTTGTCATCGTTAAATTTCTCGTAGCACACCGCTTGCGTTTTGGCATCAAAAACTTACCTATCACACCCATCGCTCATAGCCAGGCCAGACGGGGAACATCCTGCCTCCGCCACAATACACATGATAGATTGGAAAATAACATTATCTGCCAGTATGCCTATACACCACGCATGTTCCCACAGGATAACTACCTAAGTGATATAATAATGTTCCTCGATCGGACATTTTTTGGTTTCGTTATTCATAAAAGGAGGATTTAGGGAGGCGAAACGTATAAACGGAATGGGATCCTCATGAATCCGTGGATCACTTTATTGATGACCCAATTACCTCAAGCCTTTGGAGCTTCGTGTACCCGCTTCCATTTAGGCTTTGCTGTATATCTTCAGGACATGGGTTGTTATAGCTAACCGACTGTTTGTGTAACTTGAATCAAAATAAATAAAGGCATAGATAAGAAAAAATAAGAAACTTAGTTTGCACTCTTGTGAAATTCATTATGTAGCAATATTTAGCAGTTTATCAAAAAATAGTTAAATAAATATTGCATTCAGTTGAAACATATATTTTTATATACGAATACGTCTTCTCAGAGTTAACTTAAGGCATTGAAAAAATTAAACTAAATACTCCTCGTGAAATAATTTTCGTGGAAAAAAAGTTTTTCAACTTCTTAACGAGTATTTGAACTTCTTGTTTGTGGTTGAATAAATTTTATACTACCGGAACAAATTTCATTACATTCATTCAGGCTGGTGAAAACAAAAGCTCCCGCGTCGATTTCTATAAAATGGTTTAATAAGTATTCAACCGAGTAAAGTTAGTAGTACTCCATATTCTCATTTCCAAAGGAAACTCCGGTCAAGCAGTTATCGAATCATTTCATTGAGTTCCCAATTGGAATAAGCACGTAACTCATATGGGTGGTAAAATTTGTAAAGCGAGTATACGGAAGCATGAGTTTGGTGCGTTGCATACGAATTCGATAAAGTGCCTTCGGCGCTATCTTGGGCGGAGGGCGTGAACAGAAAATATCGCAACCCCTACGTGCTTATCTCACCCAACGACGCCTATAGAAAGGGCCTTTCAAGAGTTTCGACCCTACATTTTAACAGTATTGAAATTTATGAGTGTCCTTTGAGTGTTTGTCCGACATCGCCATGACGAGCCGCTGACAAATCTCGCGAGGGATATAGGCCATAAATTGTATGGTCTGCCACTGTATCGAGCTTTTTAGGTTAATGTTCGTATCGTGCGGTTAAGGCTTTTACGTTCAGACATTATGCATGCTTATGTTGTATCTAAGTGTGTCTTTACACTTCTTTGTAAAACGCAGAATAGGTCGTATCAGTTTTGCGAGTATAAATTTCATTTTAATTACATTACTTATGTGAACTATTTTGATCTAATCAATTAGGTTAACAATGTTTTTTCAGTAACTGTTAACATTTCAAGCGTGAAAATATTTACAATAGACAGAAGGTAACAATTAATACAAAAATCTTTTTTTTTATTAAGGAGGTTTTAACCCACTCCATTGTATCTGTCACAATGCCATTTTCACATATTTACAAACATTATATTAAAAAAAACAACTTTAGGATATTCTTAGTGGCCGTTTAACTTATCAGGTCAGCGTGTTAAGGTCATATAAAAATGCAAAGGTCAAACAGCCGAGAAGTGAACCCGCGACCGTTCACGGAACCATCAAGACCCGTTCATGACACGATTAAGCGAGGGCCACGTGAGTGTTCTTGACGAGCTGCCAACTATCGACCGCGGCCGATGACAATGTCAACCACCACTCACGACTGGTCAATAATTAGCAACACTCATGCTAAAGTTAAGGAATGTTACATTTTTATATTTCGTTAACGACTATGTATGTTAATATAACTATAGTTAACCGGTTCACTATCGTAGAGCTACTCAACATTGAAATTTACTCATAATTAACTGTTATATTGTTCTTAGTCCGACAATCTCAATATTTGTATTTATTATCAATTAATACATTTCCAAACTTCAATGCAAGCAAAACTGATAGAGGTAACCTGAAAAACAAAATTGATTTTTTTGAAAGAAAAAAAGAAATGTTTATTTAATGACAACAAAAATAACTTATACGAATGAAAATAAAATAAGTAGTAGAATTTTAAATACGGAGCAAGAGCAAACAAAACTGAATATATTAACTATGTGCATAGATGTTTCAAGATATCATGAACTCTACTTGAAACCCAATAGAAATAAAATCTCAATGACCTTGGGAGCGTTTAATATCGCGTTATAATATAACCCGTCCAAATTCAAGACTTCAATCTTAAATCCAAATGTTACTAACTACCTCATATGCATACCCATCAATATTTCCACCTATTAATACTCCACACACTCCATCGATACTCTTCATCAAACAAACTTCGTAAACTTCGGATAAGTTATCACAGTTTGCACGTTGACAAAGGCTATGACGGAACGATGCACTTTACATCGCGCTAGTGTCTCTTGACTACGTTACCTCCCGCCTCGGCTCGGCGTTATCCAATGGACCTTTAGTTATGGACGGGAAATAACAATGTTAGGGCCCGGACACATGGGCGGTTACACGATTTGTTGATATGTAAACAGTACCTGTGAGTCAGTCAGTTCAACGTAAGACTGTGTTTTCAAATTTCAAATTCATATGTACGCTATTAAGGTGATGGGAACCTCACGATATGTGAGGAAACCTGCACACCTACGAAGAAATTCTAAGGTTGTGCAGTCAACCTACCCGCACTTGGCCAGCGTGGTTGACTAAGGCCTAATCGCCCAAGTTTAGAGTAGGCTCATGCCCCAACAGTAGGGACGTATATGGGCTGATGATGATGATGAAACAGTACCTAATTTATGCAGATAAGTTACTTAAAAGGTGTTAGATATCAGCAAGAACTGATTTTGCGATATTCCACCTCTAAGGGGATAAAACGATGGTTGGAAGTCTGCACGGAAGACTTAATAAATACCTCTACACGTACTAAGTCGTAGACTACAGATAGCTTAAAATAAACCTAATATCAAAATGATTACATATAATTAAAACTTTTGTTCCTCTAAATACATCAATCAGCAACCTACATATTTGATTTTTGACGAACCTTGGCCGTCAAACACATTGTCATAATACTACTTTAAATGTAAAATACATTCTACTGCGAGCATTGTCATGCCTAATACCAACTCCGTGTGAAACCACCCTTACTCACGCACGCCAGCGCTCTAATACAACATCCGCTAAACGTACGTGCAAAGATTAAAGCCAACTAGAAAGCCGTTTCGCCGCCAAATTAAACTATTTTGATGAAAACGTCGCCTTTGTAGCAACGAAACGTTTAATAATGTGGAAAAATAGAGACGCCCTTCTCTTCTCGTCTCTGTGAAGTCACTATTTTTCCACCGGTGTCTCGGATCGTAACGGTGACTGACGGGTGGCAATAGAAAAAACTTGTAAAAGGGACAGGTATCCGAATACTCGGGCGGCTATTGATATACAAGCAACTAAAAGCTGACTAGCTGGGTGGGAACGACTTCGTAATAGATAGATTTTTTTGTACAAATTTTCATGTTATCTTTGATATACAGCTTATAATTAATGGCTAACTTATACAATATTTACGTTAATTGGCTAATTAATACTAAAATATTAGTTAACCTGGCATTTATTAGGTACCTCTACGATTTAATTGTGACAATTTTAGAGGTCTATGATAACATTATTCTATCCATACATAAGTGAATGTGAAGAAACACAATCATAAATCAGTTCTGTAAACCAGGAAAGCACACAATATAGTTTATAGTTTTCATTGTCTACATTGTTTAGTTATTAATGACGATATTACCGTTTCAAAGCTGCGTCAAAACTAACTTAAAATATACGGTATGAAAAATTCAAGCAATTCTTTTTACTGTATTCGGTGCGGTTTCACATATTTCTATTATAACATGAGGTAAACTATTTGTTTGTCGAATACAACCAAATATTATCTATCGAGGGGACCTTTGGCAGATATCACGTTACGGTGTGATCGATTGATCTGATACTCAATATTAGATCACTAATCTGACTACACTGACTTCCATGCTGGCCTGGGAGAAAAAGAAAAACCTAGAATGTGCCAGCCCCATCTCCACCCAGGGGTGTCGTAGAAGCCGACTGCGGGAGTTCTGCCCGGCGCACAACATGAGAGCCAAGGGCACCGGTACGGTGGACGGTACCCACCAACAAGTGCATTCCCAAGGAGGGTTGGTGTCAGGCAGGCGGCCGACTGTAAAAGTTATGCCACACCTAAATGCAACATGGACGGTATAAATGGGAAAATGTTGTGCGATAGGGTTAGGGCGTACCCCACAGGCGACGCGCAAGGGCAGCACCCGGCCCCTGTGGGAAATGGACTAGGGTTGTTGCTTCACCCCGGGCGGGAGCAACGTAAGAAGCGAGCCCGGGAAGTAAGAATGAGAATGGTAAGCTGGAATGTAGGAACGATGACTGGCAGGGGAAGGGAATTAGCAGACATATTGGAAAGAAGACGGATAAACGTTGCGTGTTTGCAGGAGACGAAGTGGAAGGGTAGAAAAGCTAGGGAAATCGGGGCAGGGTATAAGTTTTTCTACTGTGGATGTGATGGTAAAAGGAATGGAGTGGGAATAGTACTTGATAAGGAATTGAAAAAAATGTGTGATGGATGTTAAGAGAGTGAATGATCGAATTATAAGGATGAAGGTGATGATTGAAGGGTCAGTTATGAATATAATGAGTGTTTATGCGCCGCAAAGCGGGTGTGATGATGTGGTGAAAGAGAAGTTTTGGGAGGATTTTGACGATGTAGTGATGGACATCCCACTCAGTGAGGAAATATATATCGGAGGATTTTAATGCCCATGTGGGAAGAATGAAAGAAGGATATGAAAGAGTACATGGGGGACGGGGCTTTGGAAGCAGAACCACTGAAGGGGATATGCTACTTCAGGCTGCTACCGCTTCTGATTTGGCTATCGACAATACCTATTTTGAAAAACAAAATGAACACCTAATTACCTACAAAAGCGGGAGCCACAACACCCAAATCGACTACTTCCTTCTTAGAAGGAAAAATATCAAGTTAGTCAAGGACTGTAAAGTAATACCCGGAGAACCTCTAGTAACCCAACACCGACTTCTTTTGTTGGAAGTAAAAATAATTAAAAGGACAATTCGTAAGCCCAAGCCTCCACCAAAAATCAGATGGTACATGCTAGAAAAAGAAGACTGTGCGAAAGAATTTCGAAAACGTGTGAATGAAAAAATAATGGAGATGAATGATAACATTAAACTCAAATCTATGAACGAATGCTGGAATGAAATGGCTGCGTGTATGCGAAGTGTGTCAAAAATTGTGTGTGGTGAGACGAAAGGGAAGGGAAATATTGAAAAGGATACATGGTGGTGGAATGAAGAAGTACAGAAGGCTTTGAAAGAAAAGAAGTATGCATTTAAAGATTGGAAAAATGGGATAGATGTTGTCCCTGAGGTGAAGGAGCAGAAGAAGAAAGCATATGATGAATGTAAGAAAACAGCTAAAAGAATAGTTGTTATTATTGCTAAAGGTAAAGCGCAAAAATAAATTATATAAATCACTGGAAAGCCCCCAAGGACAGAAAAACCTTTACCGTTTAGCAAGATTGCGAGAGAGGAATGCGAAGGATGTAGCCCATATTAGGTGTGTAAAGGACGACAGTGGAAGAGTTTTGACAGAGGATGCAGAAATAAAACAGCGCTGGAAGGAATATTTTGAGAGGTTAATGAACGAGGAAAATACTTGGAATGGAGATTTAGAAAACGTGCAAACAAATATAGGTTTGGTAAATGAAATAAGTGTTGAAGAGGTAAGACTGGCTGTGAGAAGTATGAAAAATGGTAAATCTGTGGGTCCAGATTCTATACCAGTTGAAGCATGGAAGGTTTGGGAGCGGATGGATGTAAGTGGCTGGCTTTATTTTTTCAATAAATTGTTGCAAGAGGAGACGATCCCGAAGGAATGGTGCAGCAGTTCGCTGGTACCCATTTTTAAAAATAAGGGTGATGTGCAGGAATGCAACAACTATCGAGGAATAAAGCTAATGTCACACAGTATGAAAGTATGGGAGAAAGTAATAGATAGAAGAATGAGAGAGGAATGTGAGGTAACCCACAACCAGTTTGGTTTTATGCCAGGACGGGGGACAACAGATGCAATTTTCGCCTTACGACAACTATGCGAAAAGCATCGTCGTGCGCATAAAAACCTCCACATGGTTTTTATCGACCTAGAAAAGGCGTACGACCGTGTCCCCAGAAAAGTCCTATGGTGGGTTTTACATAAGAAAGGCATGCCTGGGAAGTATGTAAGGCTGGTGCAAGGGATGTATGAAGGAGCGCGCACGAACGTCCGATCCGAAGCCGGCGTGACAGACGAGTTCAATGTGGCAGTTGGTTTGCACCAGGGATCGGCTTTAAGCCCATTCCTGTTCCTCCTGGTGATGGATGTTTTAACATCAGACATACAGGAGGAGGCACCCCTGGTGCATGCTGTTTGCCGACGACATTGTTCTTGTCGGAGAAGATGCAGCTGAGGTGCAAAGCAGACTGGGAAAATGGCAAGAAAAATTGGAGAGAGTTGGATTGAAAATAAGTCGCACCAAAACAGAGCATCTGTTCTGCGGCTTTGGTGACTCCTCCAGTTTTTCTCCAATTGCCTTAGATGGTGTAACCCTACCGGTCTGCTCCGACTTTAAGTACTTAGGCTCACTTTTCCAAAACGACGGCAATATTGATCGAGACGTTAAGAATAGAATGAATGCTGGTTGGATGAAGTGGCGACAGGTCTCGGGAACAACTTGTGACCCACAAATGCCCCTTAAACTTAAGGGGAAAATTTACAAAACGGTCATCAGACCTGTCGCGATGTATGGATCAGAGTGCTGGGCAATGAAAAAGACTGAAGAGAGGAAGATGCATGCAAATGAGATGCGTATGTTGAGATGGATGTGTGGAGTTACAAGGTTGGACAGGATTAGGAATGAATATATAAGGGGAAGTCTGAAAGTTGCACCAATTTTAGAAAAGGTGAGAAGTGCAAGGTTAGCTTGGTACGGGCATGTTATGAGGAGGGAAGAAAGCCATGTGACTAGAAGAGCGATGAGTATGAATGTCAATGGACGTAATAGTAGAGGAAGGCCGAAGAAGACATGGATGGATTGCGTGAGAGATGATATGGGAGTGAAAGGAGTACACGCAGAGATGACGAATGACAGGCCCGAGTGGAAGAAATATACATGTTGCGCCGACCCCACTTAGTGTTGGGACAAGGGCAGGAGAATGATGATGAATCTGACTACACTGAAAGCTTCTTTATTGTAGCTCTTTATTATTTCTTTTCATTAATCATGAAAATACTTTTTGACTTGCTGTACCTATCGGTCAGCACTACAATATGAATGCTAGTAAGAAATACTCTTAGTTCAATTAATAAGACTATTATAACATGTTTATTTTTATTTACTGTCATTTTTAAAAATAGAATGTACATCATCAGCCGATTCTTTTTTTCTTAAAACGAAACCTTGTAAATGCCTGGTGGTTAAGATTTAAAACTTTAACTAAATAATTCATGGGCTATGAACGAGGTACGATGGGGTCTCAACCCATATTTGCAATTCAACCGCGCAATTATACCCCGGAGTCATTCAGGGGTACTTGTGGCATCTTGATTCAGTTTTTTAGGATTCCGCAACGTAAAAAAACACTGGGATCTTTACAATGTGACATACTTCTGAAAATGGTCCGGCTATCAGCGGTTTAACAATTTATTTATTATAGCATAAATAAATAAATTTTATAAAACGTGCATTGATCTGATTGTAAAGATTAGGAATCGAACCCACGGCTCTTGGGGCAAGAGATAGGGGCACTGCGCCATCGAGCCAGTGAAAATAATATATTATTTTGTTTTATTTTTTCTTATATTCCACCACATAATAGCCTTTATTTGTACTAAACCAACCAATAATGAAACTAGTGTCTAGCAATATTTAACTTGATTTTTTTTTATATTTTCCAATCAATATTCATTAAAAAAACCACCGCAACAAACAAGTTGACATTTCAAATTTTTTTAAATTACTTTTTAAATCTGGACCAAAAACTTTCACTCTGAAAAATAATACAGGTAATACATTTAGTATAAAAATGTAACGACATCGTGGACCAAAAGAATAACTCTGCAAAATCCCCAAGATTAAGTCGGCGGCATCTCTTTGAACTGGAAACATTATTGTCCCTGCTGTCCCACAGATGCGCGTCCCATTTTATGACCGAACCAGCATAGCGACACTTGGGACTGCCGTCTTGCCGGAATTTACCCTTTTCTTCGACGGCCACAAATACCTTTGCCCTCCCAATGCCGTCCTGTAGTGACTCGACAGTATAATATTCTAATAATGACGGTTAAGTACAAAAATGCTTGTTATAACTTCGGTCTATTAAATATCCAACTTTTAGATTGGTGAACTATTCAATCAGCAAACCAAATTACATTATTCTGCTATTTTTATTTTATAAGTATTCATTTCTGTCCTATATAACAGCACACATGAACGTAATTTGCCTTGTCTTTGCCTTACTTCTAGGCAAAGAAGTATTTATTCTGAAAAAACTCTTACAAAAACTTTCTAGAATTAAATACTTTGTGGTTTTGACATAATTATGTGAACTTGACATTTTTGGCCATCATCTATGTAAATGAAAACCATCAACATGTGGCCCCGAATAAATAAACTAAGCATCTGCATTATTTGCATGAAACTACTGTTTCAGTCAAATTAAATCATAGCAAGAACAAAAACCGAATTTGCTACGATGGGGCAGATATGCAAATAATGGAAATAAAGTTAATTGACAGAAGCATCATTCAATAGCATCACCATGTAATGAGAACTATTCATAAATGATTCGCACATCAATCCATGATGAAGATATGCAGACCAGAAAGCTTATCAGGACGCCCGGAAAACATAACGAGGCAGTCGGTGTGGACAAATTTCTTGATGTCCGGCTTGCAGTTCTATTTAGCGGTGATAAGCGACTGTTGTATAGTAATAGGGTTTGTCTTTGGGAAGCTTACCTGCAGTGAAGTTATTTCCAGTCTCGCGGGAAGCATACTAATACTTCTCGGCCATTTAGTAGCGCTGGTTGCCGATGGCTTCGTCATCTGCGAGGACTTGCTCTATGTGAAAGATTATAGGCGTGACTTCAGCATAAACAAATACTTAGTCGTCGCGAACGTTCTGTCACTGATTGGGCAATATCAGGAGCTGAAGTTTGCGCTTCAAACAATGACATGAGCTGAGCCAATGCTGGATTTGGATACATTTATAGAGGTGTACTTGCCGTACGTGGGACATTTTATAATGGCTATGGGATACATTCTGGAGCAGATTGAATGTGTAGCGCCCCCGGTTCCCAGCGCTGTGGTGCTCGTAGGACACCTATGTGTCCTTTCAGATCCTCGGACCCTCTCGCCCTCCCAGCCCAGCGTCCAGGTCATCAACCTCATATTCCTGATCAGCAACATCTTAGTCTTCATCTACGATTTCGTCAGCGCGCTAGAATACGAATTGCCTTTGATAAGTGAACTCGACCAATACATGGGGTGAAAGACGTGCAATTAATTATTTGATTAATAAACACAACAAAATGGGTTTTGAAATATCTGCGTTTCAATCTACTGGTAGCAAAACAAATAAAACCCTTATTTCAAACATCACAACGTTTTATTTCAGAGAAAGTTTGGTGTCAAGGTCTGTTTTTGTTGGAATTATGAAATGCAATTAGGTATAGATGTACACAGTTTGTACTAGATTTATTTTCTCACAAAGTCACATTCGAAAAGAAATCCTCTACATAATGTAATATCATTCAATGGAACTTTACAAATGTAAAACATGTTGATTGCCTTTGATCCATCACAGTAGGTAGTTGTTGGAACGTAAAACGGTATATCATACATGAAAGGCAATTTAACTTTGCTGCAAGCAAACACATTGGTATATCTACTCTGCTCAATTTTGCCAAATACCAACATGGGGGCTGCGGCTGTCCACAAATTACCGGACTAATAAAATAATAAATAACCCTTGCAACGGTTATAATTAATGAGGGAGGGTTTAGACATAAGAAAATTTTAATTGGCTACGTGATAATGTTGGCACAAGCAAATTAAAACTCGTCTTCACCAAACTGGTTGCGCAAACTCCTATTAAGTATTTTAGGATGAATAAAAAATTGTATGGTAGGTAACTGAGTTTGAGGGGTTTGAATAATGGGATGTCATGTTTTACATTTAATTAGTTTGATGGAAGAAAAAATCGCTCTTTTCATAATGTGGTAATAAAAACTTCAAAGGTGATCAGAACCAACAATATTATTAACTAAAAACAGTTAAATATATAAACAACAAACATCGTCGACAAGACAACAAACCAAACGCACAATTCTCGTCGAAAGAGGCAGGGACTCTATCAAATACGCTATTGGAATAGTCTAAATTGACTAAATGCTTATTAATATTTAGAACCGTTTTCGAACACTAAAAAAAGATATCCCTTTAAAATACTATAGTCAAGGCAAGGACGAGGCGTGTTCTGCAATATCAGAAGTGCGATCAAGCCTGAGTTGACAATTTGGCACATTTTGTAACGAGCCAAGGGCCCTCCAAAGGCCCTCTGCCGCCAATGAGGCCGCGCTGGTCTTTGTCCTCCTCACAAAGAGAAAACACGGTATTGAAGGTCACTTGATAAGGAACTTCGTTACCATCCCTGGACGGATCTTGTTAGCCGTGCGTCATTGTACAAGCCCACTTGGGGAGTCAAACCGTCAACAGTCAAAAAGACCGTCGGATAATTTGTAGAGCTACTATTGCTGGTGTAATTGGTTGTTGCTATTGGCAATCTATACTAATATTATAAAGCTGAAGAGTTTGTTTGTTTGAACGCGCTAATCTCAGGAACTACTGGTTCGATTTGAAAAAATCTTTTTGCGTTGTATAGATCATTTATCGAGGAAGGCTTTAGGCTATATAACATCACGCTGCGACCAATAGGAGCAAAGATACAATGGAAAATGTGTAAAAAACGGGGAAACGCGAACGAAGTCACTGGCACAGCTAGTCAAACATAAAAGTCAATTTAACAACATTAAAAATGCATGTTAATGTATCTTTGTAGCAGTAAGTACGTCTAACGACGGTTCGAAGTTAACATTTTTCGACTCAAAACAAGTAATGTAACG
The DNA here is from genome assembly GCA_039566165.1 of Maruca vitrata. Lineage (NCBI taxonomy): Eukaryota > Metazoa > Arthropoda > Insecta > Lepidoptera > Crambidae > Maruca > Maruca vitrata. Next base: position 10,984,023 of record CM076920.1, on the reverse strand, counting down.
GGTGTTACGTTACTCGTTGGTCTATTGGTAGCAAGTGCTGCGTTAGGACCGAGAGGTCCCCGGTTCGAGTCCGGGGTCGGGCAAAATTTGTGTGAGTTTTTCTGTAATGAAATTACTCAGCCCGGAGTTAGGAAGTTGGCGGTTGAACGCCCGTGCCTCGGAAAGCACGTTAAGCCGGTGGTCCTGCGCCCGATCTCTCTTCGGTCATGTCGGATTGCCGTCTCACCGAATTATGAGAGTAAGGGAATAGAGAGTGCACTTGTGTTTGCGCGCACACTTGTGCACTATAATATGTCCTGCGCACTTGGCTGATCTCAATTGAGATCGGCCGCCATGGCTGAAATCGGTCGGACGCCTTTATTTTTATTTATTTACTTGTTACGGGTATTATTGATTATTAAACTTTTTACTTATAGTTAATGAAATATCCATCATAAATATAGATAGAAGAAAATAATAAACAGTTTGGTTTTATTTACTTTATTCCTTCACCCAATGTAGGTATTGTACCTATTGATGAGCTTTCATAAAATACTGGACCAAGTAATTTAGTCATTTTTAACACAATTATTATCGGATCATTAGGGCGATGGGTGTCGGGGAGATTTTGATCGTTCGATTATGTCGAAATTGGGACGTCGATAAAGATTGCTTTATTAAAGCTTCAAAGCCTTCGCTGTTTACAAAGCTTTTAATAACCGAAGCTTTCGGATACTTCTAATACCTATTAGCTTAATCGGGTAACAAACTGTGTACTTTATTTAGCTGGTTACTCATGTGGTTGAAACAATTAAAAAATGTTATTTAAGCATGATTATGCTACCTAAATTAAAAAAGAGAAACTTTTTAAATTTTTATATCTTCTAATTCGTTTACCTACCTAATATTTTTATCGAAATAAATAAAATTGCTATCCTAAATTACTTAACAAAAGTTATAGATATATTACCTACAATTATATGATAAATTAAATCGTACTAGTATAATAGTAATAAGTCTTGCAAGCCTATCATGCCGTATTCTAATAATAAATCTCAGTTCCGTAAAAGAACACATAAATCATCGCGTCGCAATTAACAGCGATACTTATTGAACCTTTCGGCCGGGAACGGGGAATTAGGGAAAGGCTTTCATCACATTACGTTTCGGCTAAATTAATGGACGCCGGTGCCCGGCCGGTACCCATGCCCGCTAGATGAGCAACAAGAGGCCGCGTGCAATGAATCACAATGCTGCTCTGAGCAGTGAGGCCGGCATTACATACTGATTGCGGCCACTAGCTCAATGAGCTAAGGAGACAAGCAAATAACAGAGTAACGAATGTAAGTCTTGTAAGTTATGTAAACGTTCGATTTCTTTGATTAGATGTACACTTGAAGTGGTCTCATGTCAGCATAAATTCACTTTCTTTTACACAATGTAATACCCAACTGCAACAATTTATGTAAATTGCATTTCAACCAAAGACTTTTATTATTTTTTTAGGTAGATATGTCATAAATGTAATTACAATTATAAATAATGTAAGGAGAAAATCGCAGAAATCTTCTTAATTATTTTGAACTAGCGACCCGCCCTCGCTTCGCTTCGGGTATATCTCTATCTCTATATAATATATTTCAACCCCGTAAGGGATTTTACATACAGAAGGTATTTCCCATAACTCTCGTTCCCATGGGAATTTTGTAATATCGCGTTGGAAGTAAGCTTTACGTTCATTAGGGTAACTGCATGCCAAATCTCAATCGTCTATCAGTCTATATCGCGGTTTAGATTTTTTCATACAAAAGTTTTTTCCCTATTACTCCCGTTCCCGTAGGAATTTCACAATATCCTGTTGCAACTAAGCTTTTAATTTATTAAGGTACCTGCATGTCAAATTTCAAGCGTCTAACTTATGCGGTTAGTATTTTTCATACAAAAGGATTTTCCCGTTATTTCCCGTTCCCGTGGGAATTTCGGGAAATCCTGTCCTAACGGATGCCTACGTCATAACATCTACCTGCATGCTAAATTTCATCTCGATCCGTCCAGTGGCTGTGACGACTTCGTCCGCGTAGAGATGTTTAACGGCTAAAATATTACTTCTTTTTAGCGCAGTCGGTTAAAAAGTAGCCTATAACCTTTTCTAGGCTCTGGACTATATCTGTACCAAATTTCGTTTAAATCGGTTCAGTACTTTATGCGTGAAAGCGTAACAGACAGACAGACAGACAGAGTTACTTTCGCATTTATAATATTAGTAAGGATAGAGTACAATCTTAATTACAGAGTACAATACTAATCTTAAAAGTACGAAAATAATCATGTATGCACAGAAGAGATTAAATAATAAAGGCAGATAAAGCTACGGTTTAACCGACTTCACTATAAGAGGGTAATGTTCTAAGCGATAAACGATTTCACTCACACAAAGTCGCGAGCGGAAAACTAGTACCTAATAAAGTAACCGAGCGTAAACCTCCATTCACACGGCTACCGCAGGCGTGTGACAAGCAACTTTTAAAACAAACTACTTATCCCGTCTTACGTGGAATGGAACGCGTGTGCTAATGCGAGTTGTTCTTGCCTTATTTCACTGTTTGTTTTTCAGAGGTCATGTCGCCCTAACTCGTAGTTACGGACGTCTCGCCTCGCTAAGGTCTGGCCAGTTGTTCTCAAAGAGGGGTATTTTGACCCCGGAGGGCTGCCGGCGGCCTGTATGCGTTTTTTGGCAGATAAGCCTCTGTAATGCTACCTACACTACAACACTACAATTATATATATGGTGCTAGTGAATGCTAGCACTAGCTGGCTGAATAGCCATATGATGATTGATAAAAATCAGGGCTGAACATAGAAATTTATCTCTATGATATGTTTCTCTAAAATTCGTTAGAAAGTGGAATGCTTAATTATGGAGGTCAATGCAAAATAAATCAAAAAATATAATAATTAAAAACGATTCAAAAAGTGAGTTGAATACACAAATTCAAAAATCTATAAAAATTAAACAATTTGGGGCCCTCTGATCTACCCTAATATATTAGTATCGTACCATTATGTCTGACGCGACTCCGTACCTACATCTGTCAAATAAGATAAATCGACTTGGTGTGTTTACGTTTATCTTACGATGAATGAGACTAAAACCGTCTAGGGTTATTTTTCATTTTATTACGTCTTTAACTGAGCGTCTTGTATGACCTCTACGCTATGAGAGAAATCCATCGTATTTGCCATATTATTTTACATGGTCTGATATGTACGTTTATTGGTATGTTTTACTCACAACCAATATTATACCTACAACAATACTTACACACACCTTTTCATATTCCGTATACCTATGCCTGTAACGGTAAAGAAAAAACATCCTGCACCACACCTATGAAGAAATTCTAAGTTTATGTAGTCGACCAACGCGCACTTGACCAGTTTGGTTGACTAAGGCCAGTGGGGCTACCATGAGTTTAAAACTTACGCGCTCGATATCGCCTACGTAAATATGTCTATGAAAAACTTATACAGCGCCGCCTGGTGGTTACGCGAAGAACTACAATCGGCCATATGAAAAAAACAACTCGATAGGTTTTTAACGTACGTAAGTTTACGATAGCCAACTCATGGTAGGCCCTCAGAACGTCCTTGTTTTTGGTAGGGCCGTGCCCCAGCAGTGGGGACGTATATGGGCTGATGATGGTGCCTAAATTGGTTTTCAATTTAATTACACGAGTTGACTGGTCATTTAATAAATAATAAGAATCCTGACAGGTATTCAACACATTTTTTAAATAAAAAAATGTGATATTGATATAATGGATAATTGTGACCTTGAACCTTCCTTTTGAATCCTTCTATCTATAAAAAAACGCATCAAAATCCATAGCGTTTGTATGCAAAAGATTTACGCATACAAAGGGATATACGGATAGAGAAAGCGACTTTGTTTTGAACTATGTAATGATATATATAATTCAAAGTTCAAAAAATGAAAAATATTAATTGACATTACAATAAATTGGTCGAAGTCGATAAAAGATGATTTAGATCGACCATTTACTTTATGTAGGTGTATGTTACCTAATTCTCGAACTCTTTCGCGAGTTGATAAACATCGTTAATGGAGCGGTGAAGGCTCAGCCGACTCTATCAGATGGGGAAGCGGATCTTATTTTAATAGCGTTTTTGCCCATCTGAAATTTTGTAAAAGCTATTGTTTTTGCTATCAACCATGTACTTCGCTGTTTTTTTTAACAGCCTAGCTGTAACTAGACCTCTAAAATAATATAAATATGATCTTATTCCTCCAACCAGCTAAAAATTGTCTATGAATCACTATCATATCACTGCTCAATTTAACATCTATATAACTCTATACCTTGTTGTAGTAGTAAAGTACTTTCAAAGTATATTTACTCGCTCAACGTAAATAATGACGGCCATATTGAATGACTTTAGTTTATAAGCAAAGTTTCATAGCCCAATTCCCACACCAGCACGTGTTTTATGCCCAACATAAGCGTAATTTCATATTGTAACTTTTTTATCATTACTTTAGGCGCGCGGTACTAAAAATATAGTCCCCTAGAAGTTCAAAGGCCGGGAACAGATCCCTACCCAGTCTACAAGCTGGGACTATAATAAGGATGTACCGTAACCATAACATCATTTGGTTCTGTACAGGCAACGCTGTTCTTTATGCGATTTTCCAAGGCCTGCGAAACTTCCGCGAATCACGTCTTTATCAACTAGAAACTTATCAAGTAAAGAGGACAGGTTTTATTAGATAGATAGAAGGTTCATTGGAAAACGGGTCGATATGGCCAAAGTTTTTGTTTAAGCCCTTCGTACATACAAACCTACTTAAGCTTAGTTTATTTAATAATATTGTGCCCAGTAACAAAGTTACTTTTTTCTTTAATTACAACGTACCAAATATGCTTGAGGTTTTTAATAAAGGGTATATTTACTTACACAGTCTGGTATAGGCTTGTATTAAAAGATGAACACATATTTTAACTTGTATTTGTATCAGTTGTATTCACGAAAGTGTATTTTTTTATACTGACTTTGAGCTTTTCTCACGTTTATTTTCCAAATGAGGACTGCCTGATAGAGCGACTTTCACATTCACTAGACAATCAACAAACGACGAACTAATTACCTCATGCCACGTGCAGTTGCGACTGAAATGCATTCAAATGCACGTCATGCCATTTTCTGTCCGCCTATTTCTCTGAGCTGCCTAGTAAATAGGCGTGACGACTGGATCAAAATCTTATTATTCTGTTTAGTCCGTAAGTTAGTTTATACAAAAATATGGGACACGTATTTTTTTGTTTTTCAATTCATTGCAAATGACAAAATTATAGCTTATCAAACTTCTGGAGTGGGGGCTTGTGACGTCACAGTTACGCAAAAATTTTACCTAAATGTGACGTCATACGAAACTTCTAAGCACTATATCTTCATAATTTCTTGTTGGTGAAACAAAATAACAAATACGAGAACAACATTTTTAAATAATCTAAATAACGGACTAATTATATTTTTTTGTCGTCTCGCCAATTGTTCATAGTAGACCAAAATACAATACTTTTTGACTCGAACGATATATTAAAAAATGAACACTGTACTGTATACCCTACTAGGCAAGGTCGAGCTAAAAATAGCATGAATACCAATATTCAGCTGTGGCCACTCTAGTCGAGAGGCTTCCAAATATCTTCAATCCTTATATTCTCGTATTCCATATGAAGTCAAATTCATTTAGCTATAGAAGTCATTTATAACATCACAGAAGATTTATTGATTTATTAAATAGGTGGGGATCGTGAGCTTAAACCAATTTAGTATTAAAATATTCTATGGATGTCCCTGTCCTGTCAGCCATATTACCCTCATCAAATATGTCAGCAATATTTGGATAAACTGATTAAGAACCATTATAGGATTTAAGATGTCATGACTCGACTACAAGACATGAAATATTTTTCACAATTCAACCTGTGTGTTAGTCACTATCATATCTTGATGTTATGTAAGAAAAGAAATCTTGCGTTAAAGGACTATTGTTTTCAGTTTTTATATTATTATTTGGATTGAATTTCTGTATGATGAGAATTTCCGTTTCCGAATTCACGACCTACATAGATAATAATGTAGTGCCTTACATAATTGAATATTCCGAATCATAAGTCTTCAAAACAATTAGGCGTCGAATGTAAGTCGCGACCCAAATCGCATTTGTAGGAGGAGACGCAATCAAATCTCTTCATAGAGAGCGGGAGCAATCACGTATGTCAGCCTGCAATTAAGGCCGCATACACGAAGAGTCCGCGCTGATTCAACTACCCTCACTATCGGAAGTATCGGGAAAAATTCCAAGCTCCAAATCCAAGCTAGGAAATAGAACACCATCCTCCAACGGTGCCCTTCGATTACACCAGATTAGCAGGCCCCGTGTCCCCTTAAGCTTCCACAAACACCGGAAATGAAACCAATTACGGCCACTGGCTGAAACATTAGTCCAAATATTGGAATTTAAATCGACCTGGATCACCGAGCCCCTTATATAAACGGCCGGGCCCGCGATGAATAAAAATGACGTATTCAGAAACATAGCGCTATTAGGGAACCCTTTTTATCATAAACTAAAAACAAAAACGGCGGTATGGCAGTGAGCCAAGGTGTGTAATAGCTATTTCAAATGGAATGGAATCATCGGGATGTGAATCGAATCGTTACGACTATTTGGTTCGCATTAGTATGGCACTGCCAAGTGTGTCTGTACCTTTTTAAAGTACTTAGGTATTTACTCAAGTTCATCATAAGTATTTTATGAAGACTAGTGAATTGCATTGATTTATTTATTCGATATTTTTGTATAATAATTACTTAGACAAGCCCGGATGAAAGAAGTATAACTATATGGTGTGGCCCCCCCCATTAGCGTGGGACAAGAGCAGGAAAATGATTATGATGAATTACTTCGACAGATGTCCAAAATTTTAGTCCTAAGAAGTCTTCTATTACAACGCCTTAAACAAGCGTTATTACAATACCAAACCTATTTTCCTGTCATCTCTTCACCGTCTACGCTCGTTGCGAGTTTAAGATACCTATTGTAGTCATAGAACGTAATAACGTTCCGTTCCATCCTTTCAGCGTTTTAGAAGCCGACGCGAAAGGAGCAATCTACTTGACGACTAAAAATGGAACATTTCCAATAGCGGTGACGTCCTTGAAGTCCCGGGACGGCACTATAGCGCAAGACACTCGGAAGATATTCTCCGCGGCCACTAAGAACTTCTCTCAGGCGGCCCCGTCAGCCCGCGATGACTACTGGGACGAAGACGAACTACTGCTCTCCAACTACATAAACGACACATACGACATGGATAATAGCGTGTGGCGAAGGAACAGCAAGAGGAGCATCAATGATGCCGTCTCCAAGAATATCACTTTGGTCCTCGAGAATCTTTTGAAGAATTACGAGAATTCGCAGCTGCCCACGCATGGTAAAGGTACGAAATCTAAAACTATATTTCATGTAATGAAGTGTAAGATCCCAATTAGCACTAAGTCAAATTCTTTTTTAAATTGATCGTGCAGTATTCCTTCAAGCTTGCATAGGAAAGCAAGTAAAATGCAGATATTATGAATCAACCAATTGGTATTTCACAGGATACCCCACAGTCGTGCAAACTAATATACTTATAAGGAGTATGGGACCTGTGTCTGAACTGGACATGGTAAGTCACTTCTTTTCATCACACCACTGCACTGTAATTATTTCAGCATACGAAACATAAAAGTGTTCCGTGGTTTCTATAATAATCTATCATTAATCATTGTATCAGGATATCTTATACCTTTGAACTGCAGGTATCAGAACTCATTGAATGTTTGACATGAGACCTTCAACCTCAACCATTTTCTTCCCAGGACTACTCAATGGATTGCTACTTCAGACAGTATTGGCGTGACACGCGTCTCTCATTCCTGGGGCCTATTCGGTCGTTGTCACTCTCCATCAAGATGCTGGAACGAATCTGGAGACCAGACACGTACTTCTACAATGGAAAGCATTCCTACGTGCACACCATTACCGTGCCTAACAAACTGCTGAGAATCAGCCAGCATGGGGATATCCTGTACTCGATGCGGTGAGTCTTCCACCATCACACCATCTTCCACAAGGCAGAGCTTAGCCAAGACTCTGAACCTATCTCCCTCTGGTCTTCATTCATCTCGTTCCACCAATAAAGAATCATGAAATACAATAATGACATCCATATGACATAATAATTGATTTTTGGTCCTTAGAGCCGTATTTTTTGTCTGTTTAACAACTTAAATGCCATGTAGGGTATCGGGGACTGGAAAACGATACATAATTATATGGTAGGTATCTATTTAACAAAGTGTCAACAAAACTAAATAGTGAATGACAGAAAAAAAAATATGGATATCGTGCACTATAAATTAGTAGTTTTCTTTTTATACATACCTTCTGCTGAACTTAGGTATATCTGCATTACCTAACCTCTTACTACCCCGCCTCGTAAGTGACTTCTGCGAAGGATGTCACCGCCGGAGGCTAAACGCAGAAACAAAAGAGAATCGTGTCAGGAAGCTAAATACGGGGGACACAATTGTGACGATGCAAGCCACGCGGAACAATATGTATAATGTAACGCCTTTTACGTACGTGCCAACGCAATATTCTACGTCCTCAAGTATCCACTTAGCTAAGTCTCTATGTATGATATTCTCATACGCTCTGTATTAACTTTATAATTACATGTGGGTTGGCTTGGCAAGGTTCTATTATAATTTTACTTTTCTAAAGATAAACCACATTTGTGCTCTAATGGGGACGAACACGACGTTCCCTCGCAATGTGTCAAAAGTTGGACAGACTACATTTTATTTGATCTATCGCATTTAGTTGAGATTAAAATGGAAGAAGCGTAAATAAACAGTATGTATTGTGAACTTTTTTTTAAATATCAGGTTCAAAATTCAAGATTTCCCGTGATGGTTCGACAAACCTATCCGAAGACAAATAAATATCTGCCATGCTACTTTAAAATATGTGTTTAATTCCTTTAATATTTATAATATTTATGTACGTGAGTAAATTCCCTACGAACACCTAAATATTAAAACTACCAAGCCACTATGCACACACATGGACAATGAATCTCATGATTACCCAATAAATGTTTTGGGAGTAGAGGTTCATTAATTCCGTAGTGCAGTGCAAACAGACTTCCCCATTTTTAATTGGCAGGGTGAAAAACGCGCGCTCCGATTACCCGGCCAGATATTCATTGGACGCAAATTGCCATGGATATTCTTAAATGAACAGCCAACTCACTCGGCTAGTGATAAATTGTGGTATTAATCAAGGGTTGTAAGAATAAATGTTAAACGGACATAACAATGAATTTCAATTTTGGCGATAAAATGTCCAATCGTAGTAAGCTTTATAGCTATAAAGCTTGCGAACCTTCGCAGGATAGGTTAGGTAATCGTTTTTGTAGGTTTTTTTACATGATTTTTTTATCTGAAACCGTCTACTATCGTGAATACGTAGGTATCTTTAGTGACGATTTGGAATTAGTGTTGATACTCGTATGTGTTTTAAGCATTTATATGGCTATTCTTAATTATTTGATACCTATCGACTTTCCATGGTACTGTGACTATTCCAACATGATAAAACATGAGTATGTTATTTTATATTGTTTTTTTTAGTTTTCTCCAGTTCATTCACGAGCTTACTTTAAAAAAAACAATACAGTGAAACAAAATATAGATTTTTCAATTGGGTTGAAAATTTAAAATTTATCGACCATAACGCTTTTATTGCGAACTCTACAAACACTATACTAAAATTAACGCATTGTAGAAGTTCTAAGATGATATTTTAGAAAGAACGATAAAATCAGATGAAATAAAATTGATTTTATAACAATCGAAGTGCACCTAGGGTACACTCCACTTTAATGGGTGTGTAGAGGGCTCTCCAGGCAAGGGCCACTAACTGTGGATGAACTGACAGATATGAGTTTTATATTGCAATATCAGGCAATTAAATACTTTAAATTAATCTACACTCTTATTGTCTGAGAATGGTCCCGAATAAACTAACCAATTGATGCAAAACTATGAGTTGGTAAGATTACATCTTTAACGGTGTAAAAAGAGGTTGTTTTTAAGTATTAGCGTTAAATTCAAAGATGAACTGATAAGGCAAGGCTTTTTTTCAATTGCTAGCGATCGAGTCTTAGTGGTCATTAAAAAATAGCTCACTCAGGCGTTTTTCTCAAGATCTCCGTTCGAGCAAAGAGCATTTTTCAATGTCTTCATTTGGTCAGGTGCGAAATCGCGTCAGTCTAAAAGATTTATGTTCACACAGTCACGAGTACGGTCACGAATACGTCCCTAATACACAAAGTTAGACACTCAACTTTGATTTACAATGTAGGACATAACATTATTTAAATTGCTTTACCCAAGTTATGTACTTTAAGTAATTTAAGTTTAAGCATTATCGATAATTAACCATTAATGAGAGTTTTGAGTATGCTTGGTGCACTGGTATGACGGACTGGCAGTCGCATACAAGCTTGCAAGATTAATAAAATATTACATTTACCAAATATGTAGTAGGTATAACAAATCCACTAGGATATTATTAGGACATTAACTACAAAGTCTTATAAATACTCTTTCGATCAATAAAATATAAGCGTAGCTGCTCAATACTTTCCTAAAGTTTTCAAATATTTTAGCCATTCATAACATGTTGAAACAATCACAATATTGGCTGTCAAAGGAAGCAAAACTTGACAGCAATACGTTTTTTACGTCGCACTGACTCAATGCTAATAAGCTTTTTACCGTCCTCGTTCGTCTGACTAGATTGAAGAGCACGCCGAGCGGGACTAGTGCATTCACTTAGCAGAGTGCAAGTTCCAATCAGCTGTTAATCGGTTTAGTTCAAGCGCTATTTATGTTTATCTATACGCGGGTGACATCCGTAAAATGTAAAACTTCAAATGTGTAGTGCTCGCGTAATTATTGGACGTATAGTCAACGTACTGTATTTCGTTGACTATATAAAAAAAAAAGACAGGTATCAGTAGCTCGATTTTTTAAGACAAAATGACGTGATATCAGTAATCAGTCACTTAAAATATACAGTGTGGACGAATATGTCATTATGGGGATAAGATTTATTTCATGCGCCAACCCCGGGTCACTCCCCGAGGGCCACGTTCCCGGAGGCCACGTCCCCGGAGGGCCACGAATGGCCAATAGAAAGGAAAGGGCTTTCCATTGATCATTCGTGGCCCTCCGACGTGGCCCTCCGGGAACGTGGCCTCGGGGAGTGACCCCAACCCCCCTTCACCCCCATTGCATTATTTTCTCGTATATAACTGAATTAAGGACCCTTGGGATCGCATCCATCTTGACAATGACAGTGATATACACATTGTTCGGGGTTATTTAACCCTACTTACATTTACAATGTAAAAGGGACACTAGAGTCCTATCAATTTTAATAAGATCGAAAGTAAATAAGAATTTAAAAATACTGAAAATAACATTACATTACATAGATACTTCATATAATAAATAGACCTACAATTTATGCACAAACCGTACAATCGTTAGAAAACTGAAAATCTTTATAAATTTTTTAATCGTTATTCTATTCTATTATATTCAAATGGGAGACATTACCTACCGTGCATTGTGCATTGTTAAATAAATTTTGAATCCGTTACAGGGGAAAAAGAATTACATTTCATGCGTTTATCTATCGTTAACTAGGTACTCATAATACATACATACATACATAAAACCACGCCTTTTTCCCAGAGGGTAGGTAGGCAGAGATCACTTCCTGCCATGTGCTACGGTCGTGGCACACCACTTTCGCTTCATCCACATTCATCAACCTCTTCATGCACGCACTCATAATATTATTCGAGCAAAGAGCATTTTTCAATGTCTTCATTTGGTCAGGTGCGAAATCGCGTCAGTCTAAAAGATTTATGTTCACACAGTCACGAGTACGGTCACGAATACGTCCCTAATATACAAAGTTAGACACTCAACTTTGATTCACAATGTAAGACCTAACATTATTTAAATTGCCTTCCCCAAGTTATGTGCTTTCAGTAATTTACGTTTAAGCATTATGGATAATTAACCATTAATGAGAGTTTTGAGTATGCTTGGTGCACTGGTATGACGGACTGGCATTGGCATAATAATATACCTATTACATTTACCAAATAGTCATAACAAATTCACAACTGGACATTAACTACAAAGTCTTATAAACACTATTTCAATAAATAAAAGAGAAGCGTAGCTACTCTGTACTTTACTAAAGTAATATATATGTAAGTTATAAATGGCTAGTATATATCAAATATTATACTAGCCATTTATAACATGTTGAAACCATAATATTGGCTATCTAAGTTAACGAAACTTGACAGCAATACGATTTTTACGTCGCACTGACTCAATGCTAATAAGCTTTTTACCGTCCTCGTTCGTCTGACTAGATTGAAGAGCACGCCGAGCGGGACTAGTGCATTCACTTAGCAGAGTGCAAGTTCCAATCAGCTGTTAATCGGTTTAGTTCAAGCGCTGATCGCAAGCGACGAAAGCGCTGAACGCTGGCCGCTCCGAGGACCGCTCCGGATCCTATAATCTCTGCCTAGCGCCTGCTGTTCCGTAGCTAGTTAGGTATTACATTATCCACGAATGCACTTAGAAACTTCTTCCACTTACCGTTGTCAAAGCTCAGTTTAAATTGGTTTTGAATAGTTCCTAGTTGCGCCAGGTGTTACAATGTTTGAAAGCTATTTATGTTTATCTATACGCGGGTGACATCCTTAAAATGTATGGTTAAGCTTCAAATGTGTAGAGCTCGCGTAATTATTGGACGTATAGTCAACGTACTGTATTACGTTGACAAAATAAAAAAATACAGGTATCAGTAGCTTGATTTTTTTTAAGACAAAATGACGTGATATCTGTAATCAGTCACATAAAATATACAGTGTGGACGAATATGTTATAATGGAGATAAGATTTATTTCATGCGCCAACCCCGGGTCACTCCCCGAGGGCCACGTTCCCGGAGGGCCACGTCCCCGGAGGGCCACGAATGGCCAATAGAAAGGAAAGGGCTTTCCATTGATCATTCGTGGCCCTCCGGGACGTGGCCCTCCGTGGCCTCGGGGAGTGACTAACCCCTTCACCCCCATTGCATTATTTTCTCGTATATAACTGAATTAAGGACCCTTGGGATCGCATCCATCTTGACAATGACAGTGATATACACATTGTTCGGGATTATTTAACCCTACTTACATTTACAATGTAGAAGGGACACTAGAGTCCTATCAATTTTAATAAGATCGAAAGAAATAAGAATTTGAAATAGACCTACAATTTATACACAAACCGTACAATCGTTAGAAAACTGAAAATCGTTATAAATCTTTTAATCGTTATTCTATTCTATTATATTCAAATGGGAGACCCTACCGTGCTTGTTGGACTGCATTGTTAAATAAATTTTGAATCCGTTACAGGGGAAAAAGTAATACATTTCATGCGTTTATCTATAGTTACCTCGGTACTCATAATACATACATACATAAAATCACGCCTTTTTCCCAGAGGGGTAGGCAGAGATCACTACCTGCCATGTGCTACCTATCCTGGCACACCACTTTCGTTTCATCCACATTCATCAACCTCTTCATGCACGCACTCATAATACTTATGAATTGTACGTTACAAAATTATTTTAAGAATGTAAAGGAAATAAGCTACTGTTTCGATGCCTATAGGTACCCCTTATACCTTTCAAGGTACTCGTGACTGATAACGATAACGTGTTATCCACAGGCTGACGATCAAAGCGAAGTGCCCTATGGAACTCCGAAATTTCCCGATGGATCGACAGTCTTGCCCGCTTATACTTGGCAGCTGTAAGTATAACAGGAGATACGTTACTAATGTCAACGTTGGTTTTAATGTTCAGTTATATTCAGACATACTTGAGTGCTAGATTTCGAGAGTTGTTGGTTGTTTCAACTTTTAGTTTTTGTTATATTATTTAATTAGTTTTTGAATCGGGAGATAATTCACAAAAAATAATTCATCTATTAATAGCGGTCGTGATTTAACTATTAAAACAACTGTCAAGAGTTGTAAAAAGTTCGAAAGATGTTCGATGGATGTTTAGATTAATTAATACGAGTGTTTAATATGGAAAATTTTAGTTTTTAAGTCAATTATCTAGTTACTTTGTCCATTATCCATAAATATTTTTCTTTACTAAATTTCTTTGACGATTTCCCTCATTTTTTGTTGTTAACCAGATGCATACTCCAACCAGCAACTAGTGTACCAATGGCAGAACTCGGAGAGCGTCAACTTCGTGCCCGGCATGACACTGTCGCAGTTCGACCTCATCAGCTTCCCTTACCGGAACTTCACCTTCACCAGAAGGGAAGGTAAGTTAAAACTAGACAGACCTAACATATCTCTTAATTTCTACTATGTTATATTTAGTAACTAGGAGGGATAACTCAAATGTGTATTGCTTCTCCATAGTGTACAAAATACAATCACAACTATCAAAATTAAGCGGAATATTTCACAATAACATCAAATGTAGTAAAACATTTTGTACATAACAGTACCTCCATAGAAGTAGTGAAAATAAAAACTATTTGTTTTCAAATTAAATCAGCTTCTCATATTTATTTTCTTATATTGTATCTATTTCATATACCTATGCTGTGTATAACTACTTCGTGGCTATTTTAGCGTTTGTCAAAATCAGTTTTTAGTGAGATTTAATATGTGAGGATGCCAACTTGAAGAACACCAAATAATCAGTCATTTAGTATCCTTAGCTTCAAATAGAGCACCTGGGCTTTTCTAGAGATTGCTCTTTTCGTAGAAAGCTCAGGCTGTGTTAGAATCAAACACAAAGTCGTTCAAGCGAGAAATCACTTAAGTCTCATAGTCATAAGACTAGATAGAATCAATGTTTAAATATTAATAACTTAGCCAGTTTTGTGTAATGACAAACCTAATTTCTGAGATCGATTCAGTTTCAACTTTTTAAGTCTAATCTACATATTATTTACAAATAATGGACGATGAACATACTCGCACCTACTGTGGTGACACAGGTATATCTGTATTATTCATTTATAGATATAGTATTGTAAATAGTTTTTATCTTAATTTTACTCATTATGGTCCAAGATCCCAGAGCTGCCAGACATCACTTATTTTCTAATGGACAAAATATATACGATTGAGTAGTGTTGGGGTGTACTATCATCATATGACTAGTTGCTACCTTGACCAGACGGCCATTTTTCAGATATCAACCAATCAAGGTACATAGAAACACTGCTCACCTCACTTAAATTCTGATGGCTGATTTTAACATATATTTCACACAATATCATTAAAAATCAGGATTCATTACTCCCAGACACATGCGGTCGGCGGTTTTACCTTACAGACGCTTTAAAGCTACGAAAAAAATTTTACTTTTACTTATTTTCTGATGCTTGATTTTTATATATGTTATTCAAACAACTAAAAAGTGCTCATCTGACCGCAATAATTATAGAATTGTATCTTACCAACTATTTTATAAGAAAAACTTAACTAAATTCAATTTAAAAAAAAAATCTAAAACAGTTGGGTCTGGTGAATGTTTGGCCCCTTGGATCGGTCTGTCCGTTTGCAAAACGTTTTAAAATAGTTGTTTGAATAACATATATAAAAATCAAGCATCACAAAATAAGTAAAATTAAGTAAAAGTAAAATTTTTTTCATAGCTTTAAAGCGTCTGTAAGGTAAAACCGCCGACCGCATGTGTCTGGGAGTAATAAAACCTGATTTTTAATGATATTCTGTGAAATATATGTTAAAATCAGCCATCAGAATTTAAGTGAGGTGAGCAGTGTTTCTATGTACCTTGATTGGTTGATATCTGAAAAATGGCCGTCTGGTCAAGGTAGCAACTAGTCATATGATGATAGTACACCCCACCACTACTCAATAGTATATATTTTGTCCATTAGAAAATAAGTGATGTCTGGCGGCTCTGGGATCTTCCTCTATTAGGTTCTTTTGTCAATAAATACTGTTTTGTTCATGCTGTCAACCATTTATAATAGGAATTAGGTTTTTCGATGACATGAGTGAGTACACAACCAGATTTCCTGTAAAATATCGAAGACTTTTACCACTACCCTGAACACCCACTAATTAATTAAGGAATATTAGTCAGCTATAGTATATGTTCGTGCATATTTTTTATGTACACACATTCGTGGTTAATAGGGCGTCCCATTCGTCTCCTCTCACCACATTAATTGCCAGAAGTTCCATTAATTTAGCAGAAGTTTGCGCGGTACAAACAAACCAACCGCCATTATTACTTCCCCTATACGAACAACGAGGATTTTTTCTCCCATGCTACATCATTATTGTGTCCTGTCATGGTCTTTATAATATTGTGCGATCACACATGTATGCAAGAGTTTATGAAAGTACGTATGTACCTATTATATTTGATCAGAAAAAAGTTTCTTAAGGACATTAACATATATTCTGAATATAACATGTTTTTTTTTTCAATCCAACTAACATTTATTATTTATATGCTAATTCTTTTCGTTATGTTTGACTTAGTTATCAAGAATCCAGAAGATACGAGAACGGGCACAAATGGCAATAGTAATATACCTACCTACCTACCCATTTATCTTGAATTGTAGTAGAAATATTTTTTTTATGAATCATATTATGATTTCAAATCGAGAGCTGTCTGTAGGCGTAACTTTGTTAAAAGTTAAACAAGTTTTCATCCTTTTCACCTCACTACCTCAAGCTCTTACCTCTCTACACCCACGGCCTTCCAGCAGATGGCTTAAAAGGCACTCCGCGATTTCCTTAATTATATTCTAAGAAAACTTGAAAAATGTGTTAACGCTATCAATACTGAAGGGTCTCGAACGCCCCGAGCGCCCTCAGCCCATCTCGACTAATCACGGCGCCCGGCGTTATCCGCTTACCGCTTAATGTGATTTCCTCCATACACGAGATATGGAAAGTATTACCTAAATGTGTTTGTTTATTGCGGGAGGGCGTAATTTTGTTACGTGATAAATACAAACAGCTCTGTACATGCGAAGCTATTTTGAGAGCACTAAGGCCCCATAAATAGGTTAAGAGATGGTAGGTAGGTAGGTATATATGTAGGTAATAAGTTGCGAACATCATCTTGGGAAACCACCAAATTATTCGGCTGTTACTGCTCGATAAAGAAATCTTAATAAATATTAGACTTCTAATTTACAATAACTAAGTTGATATTTTAAATACTTATTGTTAAACTTTTACTTTATTTTATCTTATTTTGTACTAGGGACCGTCTAACCGATTCTCCGTATCTTTTTTGTGTTTCCCCTACCTCCACACACCTACTCCCTGAAGATCAAATGCATTAATGCAATAATGTATTTAGGTCTGATGTTTGTATTCTTCTAATTTCGGTTAAGCCGTTCCCAGCACCTATGCCTGGCCAGTGAGTGATATTAGCATAGAGATGTTTCATGTATTCCATTTCTTCCGTGCAAGTGTAACTTTAATATTTCGTTTATTTTTTGCGGCACAAAGTACGTTTAAATAGAGGCAACGAGAGGTATAGGTACGTCTATACATCTAGACACGCGGTAGCGTGTCAAGCCAAGTTCAAGAAACAGAACTGGCGAGCCGCACCGTGTGTAATATTACACGAACCATTTGGAACCACTTTTGAACCCCTCATAAATCAAAAACTATTTCACATAAACGTATCAAATTTGGCTCATATATTGTGACTTGCGAGATAAATATGTGTTCTAAATTTCATAAGCTTATCTCAAACAGTTATTTAGATATTAATGTCCAAAAATCCTCATTTTTATCATTGACTGACTGACAGATCAAAATTCTAACCCAGTTCCAAATGACCTAGAGAGTTAAAATTTGGTATGCAGATAGGTAATTGAATACAAAGGAAAAAATAAAAAACTGGCAATTTTTTAATAATTAGGTTTTTTTTTATTTTTATAAGAGGCTAACAAGATGACCTCACTCCACCTGATGGTAAGCGGTAGTGAGATCCACATATGAGGTCGACAGGCACAATAGACCATGTTGAGCCTGTCGCACTCACCCTGAAAGCCGTGAAAAAGGAGACCACTGCTGCGGTTAGGTTAGGTTAGGTTAGTTAGTATATATTTAGGTATACATACTTACTTATTTACAATTAAGAGTAGGTACTTATAGTCGGTTTTCATATTTATTACTTAGGGTTATACCCCGTAAACGTAGGAAAATACAGTAACTGATTCAATTGTTTTATATTTATAAAGTCTAGTTTTAGTTTTGAATTTGTCCTTTTCAAAGGACCTACGGCGTTACGATGATATATACTTTTCTACAAAAAGTAATGATATCCAATCAAAAACATAAATGTGAAATGAGAGCCAAGTTCAATATTATGATAATTGCCTTGGTTGTTGACTTCAACGACAAAAGAAGTGAGATCTAAATGGGTGCCAAGTTCAATGGTCAACCCTGAAATTTATTTATAAGTAACACTATAACATACCTATCATATCTTCTTATAACATAAGATAATGTATGGTGGTAGCCTATGAAGGTCTGCCTTGGCTAGTTTTCTTTAGTTAGTAGTCTAGTTAGTTGTCTTGGTTAGTTTGGTATTTGTCGGTATTTATTTTATAATTCCGAAAATTTGGATTGTTGGTAGAAACTAGCGAGCGAACATAATAATACGTTGGTAGGTTTATAGAAACTAGCCAAGACAGACCTTCATAGGCTACCACCATACATTATCTTATGTTATAAGAAGATATGATAGGTATGTTATAGTGTTACTTATAAATAAATTTCAGGGTTGACCATTGAACTTGGCACCCATTTAGATCTCACTTCTTTTGTCGTTGAAGTCAACAACCAAGGCAATTATCATAATATTGAACTTGGCTCTCATTTCACATTTATGTTTTGATTGGATCATCAATACTACAACATATCTGTAGATAGGTAGACGTCAGCCATCAGGGCTTGGTACGATATTGAACATGGCACATAAATATCGTATCTAAGTACCAACGTCTTGCAATATGTCGGCGAGCAGTTTCCCGTGAAACCTTTACATATCTCGTTTATCGAAAATTCCTACATCACGTTCGTCGTGCTTATCTCAAAACGTCTCCAAAATAGACCTCGAATGCTTTCCTTTACAAATATGATTTGCTTTTTTCGTCAGATACACATACCTATACGTAGGTATGTAGATATATAGTAATATCGGGCAAACAGCACCGTCTGATTCGACAACACGGATCGGCTTTTACGCATGACGTACCAGCGAGCGCTCAAACGTTCCGCCGAGTGTCTCCGCAAATGGTCATCGAGGATTTGCCGTTTGTTATTTTCAATGTTGAGCAGGAAATATATTCCTGTAAGATGATATATTTGAGGCTTTTCTCATTGTAGGTAACGTGACGTAAGTTTAAAATTACCGGAAATTACTTCAATAAGAGCTAAACGTATGTATCATTAATTTTGTTCTTCAGGTAGGTAAAAAGCTCAAAAAAAGTTGTTGTTAAGTCGAGCCGTCATATGACGGGTTAACGAATGTCAACTACAGATAATTGGAACATGAATCAGAAATTATTGTAAAAATCTTGCTCGTCCGTCGAAACATGTATCGTATGAACCACGCCTTAGCTAGGTAATTTAATAATGGCCTTTTCTTCTTATTGGTACGGCTTAAAACATTGAAGAATTAACCATACATCTTGATCATTAGAAAGGTAGGTTACCAAATATTTCTCGATAATAAGTTTCAGATAACATGTGTCTCATATTCGCCACCATTATCTGTAGAGAAAATGTAAAAATCACGTTTAGAAAGAGGGGAGAATTTGCTACAAAATTTCACAAATGTTTAGGAGCATAACTTGGAAGAAGGGCGCGATAAGACAAATTGATCGCAAATTGTCGAGAACAGAATATCAAAAGTACGTGTCTTCGTGTTTATTTTTAATGCTTTTTTATCGTAATAGCAAGACAAAGTCAATCAAATCACAGTGTTATAAAATTATTTTTTAATATAATTCTGACTACGGCTCTTTATAAGCTCGCAATGCGCATAATGCTATCCTTCCCTAAAAAAAATTTAAAAAAATGCATGCATTGTAACTTTAACCATTATTTTATAATATATGTGTCGTGGCCAAATCGATGAATTGATCATTTCATGAAATGGTTGGCCATTTCATGAAGTGTTCACGTTTCATGAAGTGGCCAATCAATGGTGACCAAATCATTAAACGATAAACGTTTAACGATTTGGCCACCCACGTTTGACCATATCGTAAAAAGAGGGCGACTATAAAATATTTCATGAAAACCAGGATCAATTTTGATACGTATTTGTTTATTTTTAGTTGTTACATACTTTCAAAATAAAAAGGTGCATTTAATGATTTTTTTTATTGTTATAAAAAATGTACATTTAGTGAAATTTGCAAGTATTTTAGTACAAGCAGTATAAAAGTCAAGTAAATAGGCTAAAATAGGCAAACTTCCGACAATTTTGTCCAAATTAAAATTAAATGTACCTACTTTAAAAATAACATGAATTTTATAAAAAAAAATGTTTTGCTAAAAATATGCTATTCTAAAATAAAAGATAAAATAATATGCTAAACAGGAAGAAAATTTAGAACATTGTGCAAATTTAGCATATTTGCACAAAGTGCTTAACTGGTATGGCAACTCTGGCACTCTACCGGTAAAGTCAATGAAACAATTCCACGATATTATCGATTGAGATTGATCGTTTCATGAAATGGCAGTGCATCTAGTTGGCCCAATCGTCAAACGATTTCTTTTCATTGATCTGACCTGGCCACATCATGATATGGCCAATGGACAGTGAAATATTTCATGAAATGCAACCATTTCATGAAATGGCCAATCATTTCATGAAATGGCCAATTCTACGATGTGGCCACGACATATGCATTGGAGTTTATCTATTACGGATGAAATTATAAGCAGGTAAATTCGGTAGATACACTAAGCCCACGCGTTCTACTGTAAATTATATAAAAATACTACATATTTATGTACAACTACAAATGTTCACACCAACCAATCAATCTAACATGTAACCGCATGTATGCACATAGCTGCCATCCACATACAAAGCAGGCTGGTGGCTTGGACCAAGAGGTTTAGTTCCCCTTTTCTGCCACGTATCATTAAGCCATGGAATGCCCTTCCAGCTCATGTTTTCCCTCCCTCCTCCTATGAACCCAGGCTCTTCAGGCGGGAGGTGAAACGACATTCAAGGGTGAGTGCGACAGGCTCAATATGGTCTATTGTGCCTGTCGACCTCTGGATCTCACTATCGCTTACCATCAGTTGGAGTGAGGTCATTTTGTTAGACTTTTATAAAAAAAAATCCAAGCTTGATACCCGGGCCTGTGTTAATAGACACCTTTCGACGCAGTCCAACTTCGATCCCCCTAATGGGTCCGATCTGTTGCAGGTGACTTCTCGGTGCTGCAAGTGTCGTTCAACCTGCAGCGGCACACCGGCTACTTCCTCATCCAGGTGTACGTGCCCTGTATCCTCATCGTGGTTCTCTCGTGGGTCTCCTTTTGGATACACCGTGAGGTAAGACAGTTGAGATAGTGGACTTTCGCAAATCGTATCCAATAGAATATAGTCTTGTTGCCCTACTTATTGGATTTGACCCTTGCGTCATTGAGTAAGCTTTTGTGGTTTAAGAGCCAAGAAGGTTGAAAACGATTACAAAGGTAGGTAACGCTTATGAGAATGCGACACCCTTTTTAATTGGATCTTTACCTTACAACGCAACTGGCCCATTAAAAGTATGACAATAAATTTTATACTTGGACATGCGTAAGTTCAACAGAACATTATATTGATAACAATCAAAACGCGTGAATTTTAGACGAAGTCATGTTATTGGAAAGTACGTGGCTATAAGTATTAGTGACTATTTTTATAAATTATGACGTTATTTCCGAATTACCGTTTTCTTTTCAGGCGACGTCAGATAGAGTAGGCCTCGGCATCACGACCGTGCTGACGCTGTCCACGATCAGCCTGGACTCGCGCACCGACCTGCCCAAGGTCCGCTACGCGACCGCCCTGGACTGGTTTCTCCTCATGAGCTTCTTCTACTGCATTGCTACCCTGCTGGAGTTTGCCGGAGTCCATTACTTCACTAAGGTCCGTGTCGCAGACAAAGTAGTCAACTCAGTGGAAACAGCCATCTTACAGGCTTGGATCTGTAACTCCTGTAACTTTTATAAAAATGAGTGTATACTATACATGACGTGTGTACACTTACAGTAGAGCTAAAAGAGCGATGTCACCTTGTCTGCTATCTTTAGATGTACCTTTTTCGTATTTCTACTTTACAGGACAACAATACTAGCTACTCAGAGATCCTAATTTTAATTACGTCTCGGCTTAATAGATTGTCAATACAGTTCAAATCATTCCTCACATGTAACTCTACTAGGTACTACGTACACACTTGAAATAAACACATAAAAGTGATCAAAAGATTCGCAGTTTACGCCGCATTGCATTTCCTTTATCCACTATCTCTTCCGGAAGTAGTTACGCCACGGATACTGACTCATTAGGAGTGTTGTGGCGAAGCGAAGGGTCGCTTCAGTCCCAGTCCAGTCCAATGATAACAAGACAAGCCGAACCAGCTGCTCCAACTCATTATCATAATTTGGAAATTTCTAAGTAATCAAATACAGCTAAATGGTAACCAACATTCATGGGTTTTCGTCAAAAAATATCATTCTTCTCCGTCCCAAGACTTAATCTACTTTGAATGTTCCATTTTCTTGCACTTCAAACGTTTTTAGTGTCAACTTCTGCTTAAAAAATGCCAGTTGGCTTTAGAGGTACTAGGAATGGAACATATAAAAGAGAGTTCATCTTTGTTACTTTAGGTTGGCTCCGGAGAAATCGTGATAGATGATTCGGAGTGGGAGGAGCTTATAGAGGAGGTGGGCGGAGACGCGTTCGCGGCGCGCCAGCTCGCCGTGCGCCGACGCAGCTCTGCGCGCTCCGTTACTAACTATGTAAATATTACTTACACCACCACTTTTTCACCACTTTGTGAAAAACCTGAAATTTTGCTGTTGATTGGCCATCTTAATAAATATGAAAGGTCAACTTTCAAATCTAAGCGACACTTAATCGTAGGTAGGATGACGCCATTTGCCCATTATCAGGTAGGTAGGCACTTTCCATGCCTCTCATGCCCAATCTCATCTCTCTAGAATCTGTCTAGCCGCAGGAGTAATCCCAAAAAATTTTAATACTGTAACCAATTACAACGAGGTCCAAATTTGATCTCATTAAGCCCTTTCCTACCTCTGTTCTAGAGCTTCTCTTTACCACCAAACGCGCACCCGGGCGAAGAGGACGGCCCGACGGAGCAGTCCGGGGGCGCTGTGCGGCTCACGATGGAGCGCACCACGCAGACCGAGACCAGGGTCCCTCGCTGGAGGCAGCTGCTGTACTGCCTCGCGGGCGACGACCGCTACCGGCGGCAGAGGCAGATTGAAGCTGGTAAGAGGACTTTAACAGGCTATTTAATTAGAGGGCAGTGTTTGGAGTTGGCTCCACTGTGGCTTTTGATTTTTTGTTGATACATCATATAAATCATACAATGAGTAATTTCTCAAAGATGTCAGGGTAGAATGATGCAATGCAGATCAGATCATCCCATGCAGTCTGCAAGTCTGACTGCATCGGTCGATCAAAATTATTAGGTAAATTAAAACTGTCCTCATGTCAACCCTCCCAATTGAGTTATTTATGTACAACAGAACATATACAAAACATTAAATTATAATATCTTATTGTACTAGTCTAGTATATGTGTCACCGGAAATAACAAGAACCGCAAATTTATAACTTTCCCAGGAAAACTACAAACCTTCGCAGGACTCTACACTAGAGATAAAATGTATTATTTTTCGCCTAAATTCTAGGAAGTTTATCAATTTGCGACGTCGTGTTAAAATAAAAACACTTTTTAGGACCCTAATAGTTCTTTGTTTTTTTTCCTAATTTGGCATGTCTGGAGTGAAGTCTATGGAGTTAAGCATTGCCACTGCTTGCGTCAACCAATCAGGGAGCTGTGTGTTATTTTCCGTTTTATAAGAAGCGTAAAATTAAACACTCTTCTGTGATTGGCCGAACCGCGTAGAATCTTACGGATGAATATCCGTAAGTTTATTAATTTACCACACGACGTCGCAAATTGATAAACTTCCTAGAATTTAGGCGTAAAATAATAAATTTTATCTATCGTGTAGAATCCTACGAAAGTTTATAATTTTCCTAGGAAAGTTATAAATTTACGGTTCTTGTTATTTTCCGGTGACATATGCACCAATTACAGGTGTACACAGCATTACTTAACCTATTATTACCTTATTACTATTACATCTAATAACTTAACTTACTTTACTAAATACTTTATTCGGTATCGAAAGAGCAATGGAGTTTGCGTTTAAATTGGTGCATGGAGTCATGGAAAATGTCAGCGCTGGGGTCTCTCCCTACAAGTCGTCTGTACTGGTCGTAGCATCTTGCTAATGGGGCATGATGGCCAAGGTTAGACTTGCTAAGAGGTGTGTGGAAGATTTTTGAAATTGTACGACGAGGATTCCTGTAAGGAACGACCAACCCGACACGTCCCACAAGCTCCGAGCATTTTACCCTGTTGTTGATGAGTCCATGCAAAAACGATAAATCCAAGATTGAACGGCGATGACGCAAGGTTTCAATTTTAAAGAATTTCAATCTAGAAATGTACCTACGGGGCCCTGTGGCTGATTCCTTGAGATCGATAAGCAAGCGACTTCGTAAAGGATCTCTGTATTTGTTCTATTCTTTGGGAGTGAATAGCATAGGAAGGACTCCATATTACACTGGCATACTCTAAGTGGCTTCGTACCAAGGTATTATAGAGCAATTTGTGGGTGGAAACGCGTCGAAAACACTTACTGTTCCTTCTAACAAATCCCAACATTTGTGCGGCTTTCTTCACAGTGTTATTAATATGTGGCGAGACGTTTAATTTCTTGTCCACGGTTACTCCTAGATCGCGGATCTCGTCTACTTCAGTTAATATTGAGGTGCCAATTGTATAAAGAGATTGTTGAAGAGTTAAACTACAATTTTTTTATGAATCAAATATAGGTACATACTTGCAAGTAGGTAATGGTATTTTATTATCTTTTCTGATAAATATAAATTTTCATAGAGACGAACATATTTCAATTCTTTTACAGATACATACAAGAGATTACTTACGGACGGATTTGGTTTAATGTTAAACTTGATACTTTCATGCGTGCCTGGGAAAAGGGATTAAGACCCTTTTCAACGACATAATTCTATAAGGGTTCTTCTATTCAGCTTGTTATACGGAACCCAAAAATGGAAATTTGAACTACTTACTCGTACTTAGTAGCTAAGTACTATCAATGACTATTGCAATGGGTGATCGAGTTTCAATGTTTTTAACTTAGGTTGGTACCTACCCACTACTAAAATATTCATCAACAAACTTTGACTGCTGAAGTTATGACATCTAAATTTTATTATAACTTTAAGTCGGCAGATCATAATAACTTGTCCAAGGTCGTAACTTGATTTCCCAAGGCGTCTTCACCTACCTAAAACAATAATTGCCTTAAGTTTCCAAAGCAATTCCAATTGGTGCTATAAATAAACATAATAGCTAAATAGAATACTGTCACATGAATATTCATAAGTAAGTCTATGAAAAGTATGTTCCGGAAAACATATTTATGAATTCGATACCACCTACCTAATCACATCTTACCTATCTATAGGCAGATAGATAGTATTTGAAAGCTCATATAGACCCCATCGTTTAGACAGACCATCGTTTTTTAATTACTAACATAACTAATTCTTTCATCTGTAGGTACTCGTATCAGTGAAAAAAAAACCTATTCTGACTTTTCCCATGTTACGCAATGTTTTTTGTCACCAGGAAGTCGCGGTCACATCAACAGCGTGTCGCACATCGACAGAGCGGCGCGGGTTATGTTCCCGGCGTCGTTCGCGCTGCTCAACCTCTTCTACTGGCTCATCTACGCCTTCTCCAACGATGACTTCGCCTGGAGTGACAACCCTATCAATACGCTTTCACACTGAACTGTTTTACAGAGGTGTCGAGCTTTTGCCTCTTGCAAATCTGGTGATGATGAAAAAGCAACTTATTCAATAGCAAGTAGCACTACTCTACTCGGGATAAAAATTCTCCAAGATGATCAATAGTCAGTTACAATAATAGAAAGCCCACAAGGACTAGGATTGGCTTGATCATAATGGAAATCATAGGAATAGATTTAATTCGGAAAAAAATAGCTGTGTCGTAAAGGCGCGATCCCATTAGGCGATCAATGGGTGACTTATAGTTTGCAGCTGTCTCATTCTGTAAGGACCTTATATTCGCAGCGCCTGGGTCGCGCGGTTTAAAATGTATAGAGAGACGAACTGACGATGTTAACCGCTTACTGTGAGCCTAGTGGGCCCTTATTGTAGGCACTCTCAAAATAAAAAGCAAAGCATCTTATTCCATTTCGATTTTAATTACGGAAAAAGTGAAAAATGAAATCCAGACAATTCGTTTGAGCAAGTAATAATACATTTTGTTTTGAAAAAATCTACTCGTTCGTAGGTTGCCATAGTTATTACAATAAGCTTCGAAATATGTCTCGCAATTAATTTGAAGGATAGCTGCAGGCATTCAGAGTTATCGAATCGTAAATCTTAAAATTGTATTTGTACGCCACTAATGCACAAGTGCATCTACGTCATTCATTACGAACGCATTTACGAAGCATCTTCGAAGCTATCACAACTAACAACCCCATTACATAAATATTTACAAACTTATCAGACGCTGTATGTAGGAATATATTTGATAGGAATGGTAGGAGTTAGTCTTTCGTGGCACAGTTTTCATAAGGCCAAAATTGTTTATACTATTTCGTTATCAATCAGTCTAATGATAATGATAATGTAACACTGAGATTTAAAACTTTACAGGATTGCGGGTAAAACAGTCAAATTGTACAACCTAATACAATAGAATGATTTTCCAACTAGGTACTTTCGATTTCAAAGTTTAAGTGGTTTTCCACAAATACATTATTATTATCATTATTTATTACATAATTGTGTTTATAAATTTTTATATGCAAAGCTCAGAGGAAGCACCCACCAAGATTAATTTTTCATTAAAATTATTTGTTATCATTTGAGTATATTTAAACTCAATTAATAGGTAATATGGTTTCTACAAAGCGCACTCATGTGCATGGTCAAATCAGGACAATTGTTAACTTTATCAAAAATATTGAGAAGAGTGAGAAATATCATGTAACATTATTTCTCTACATTTGTTACAAAGTGACAAACTTCACTTTGACACTATCTAAATAGTAGATAATCTTAATTAGAATATCAAACATCGTGAATTTAAAAAAGAAAACGCTACGAATTGTTTGTATACTATTGAATTGAAATATTTATATATAAAGGTAAATAAAACAGTCATACTAATTGTCAGCAGTGTAAATAAAATTATTATACATATTCCACATATTTACATATATCACAATTTACTACATTCAGTAGATTTCGTTCGCGTAAATAAAAAAACAATACATAGCGAATAGATGAACTAGACAAACAGAGAGCTAATTACAATACAACACACATAATACCACATTTGGTCCAATATTCGGTAAATAGTTTCATTTGATTTATTTAAAAATGCCACCATCATTAATAATTTTCATCTACAATAGAAAATAGACATTTTGAAGGCAATAGTTAAAATACAAGTGGAATGTTTAAGGCTTCCATCATAAGTTTGAAAATCACTATTAAGTCGGAGAATAATGCAAATCTAATGTTTCGTATCTTTAGAATATATCAATTGGACACTTGTAATGTACAATAGGTACGAGATACTTCTAAGTAATATATAGCTTGTTAGTACAGCGTTGTATGTGTGAAGTCTATGGTAGAGATACATAAATTATGTTTATATTAGTGACTAATTACCATTTTATATAAAAATGTTGTGGATTTCATAAATTACTAATACATAATATACTATTACCAAGCAATATTTTTGTGCATGTACATACGTAAGTGTTCATAAGAAATACAATACTAATATTATTACAAATATATTATATTTAGACAAATAAAAATAGTTTTTTGAAATAAAAAGATTTCTAAATTTATAACCACATGGAAAGGTACAATATTACGTACATAGGTACATACAATTATTTATATTCAAATATAATAACTACAAAATTTTAGTACCATGTATTCGTTTATACACATTTTTTTAATAAATAAAAAATATTATTATTGGTAATATAATATTAAACTATGCACTATTATATATTTTTCTACCCCCAAATGGGTAATATTAATTTTATATACAAAATATATTTTTTACAAATTATAACGAAGAAAAATTATATTCGAATATACAATCATTGAGGTGGTCTAGTTTTCCAAAAACAATGTAAACATAATATTTTTTAGACTACCTTTAAATAATTTCTCGAACATTCGTCATTTAGATCACCTTCATTTGTATCTAAATATAATATAGAAAGACAAGGCCACCTCATCGAATTTCCATTGAGACTAGATCACTGGTCACAGGTTTTATAATTATTAAACAGGCAAGGAGATTTAGCACTTTTTCCTATCAATAATTCTAGTAAATATTTCAATAATTACATTCATGGTTCCTACACTTAACAATAAATTAATAATATACATATTAG
Organism: Maruca vitrata; assembly: GCA_039566165.1. Taxonomy (NCBI): domain Eukaryota; kingdom Metazoa; phylum Arthropoda; class Insecta; order Lepidoptera; family Crambidae; genus Maruca; species Maruca vitrata. The sequence continues at coordinate 10,954,954 of CM076920.1, read as the reverse complement.
CCTAACAACACAAGAGTATTTCTTTAAGCTGCACATGTCCTACGACGTACTACACACAATAAATAGGGGTACCTCGACATAACAATATACAATATTGTATAAAATATAAATCACAGATTTCGTACGAACGTTTCCATTAGCTATGTTTCCTTTTTAGCGACAACTAGATACACGTTCATGTCATCTTTGCCTTTGACGTAGACGCTGCCTCGCTGCTCAAAGTCGTACCTATTGGATAGGACGGGAATGCAGGAGTCGCCGACTTGGATCCGTTTGACGACCCCTGTCGAGTCCATGCGAGACGCGATGTTGACCGCGTCGCCCCATATATCATAGTACAACTTGCTAGTCCCTATCACTCCGGCCGTCACATCACCAAAGTTGTACCCTATCCTAAGTATAAAATCGAACTCTAATAGATCCTGATTGAAGTTTTCTACTACCTTCTGCATCTCTAAGGCGAAGTCCATCAACTGGTACAAATGATCGCAGGGGTCGCGGGAGGTTCTTCGAAGACCCGGATTGAGGCCGCTAGCCGCCATGAAAGTGCTGCCAATAGTCTTAATCTTCTCCACATGTTGAAACTCCGGTCGTTCCAACAACTCGTCAAAGTCCGCTATCAACTCGTTCAACACTCGCAAATACTCCTTCCCTTTCAAATACGACTCGTCGTACATTTCGTTGAAGTTCACTATGCTGGCGAATATGATGCCGACGTCTTTGTGATTCTCGGAATATTTAGCTGTGTTTTTGAGCTGGTCTGCCACGTGGCGAGGTATGATGTTATGTAGAAGCCAATCGGCTTGGTTCCTCATGTTCTGTACTCTCTGCTTGTCGCGATTCGCCACAACGTTGCTATAGAAACTTAACCGGTAACTTATTTCAAACTCTCTATTAAGAAACCACACTAACATTAGCAACAACGCCACATCCAAATACAGTTCCGTTAAATGCAACTCATTGTGTGAGAAACCTGAACGCTCCATCGTCTCGTTACTTTGTAACCAATCGTCAGTCGAGTTGTTAGTAATATTGACAAAACTTGACATATTAGAATTGAATTTCGGATCTATAATATCACCTATAATTTGAGTATTCGCGTCATGGCAGCCTAGTACGGCGAAGAAGAGGAACAGACCGGCGTAAATGGTAACAAGAGTATTTTTCATCAGCCAACACATCTGCGTGAAGTTACAAAAGTGCACTATACTCACACACAGCAGGTACACGTAGAAGGATTGATCGCCCTGCAGTATTACCATGGTGGTGTTCTTACAGGAGAAGTTTATAAGAACGACCAGAACAGGCAAGCTGATTAGGAGACTGCCTGAAAGATGCCAGGGGTACCAGTTCGATAGTTTTCTGAATATCCTGACTGACCTTCTCAACGTGTCCGTCAAGAGAGGATCGTTTTTTGTTTTCCATTTGAGGTAGTGCCTGTAGACGCAGAGGGTGATAGCTGTGACTTCGATGGACGCTAATAAGGCGAGCCATCCGATGGAGTGCCGCCACTCGCCGTAGAGTATGAATACTGAGGCGGTGACGGCTAGGAAGATGATGGTGGAGACTAGTATGTCTAATGCTGTGTTGAACCGGGACGTGGTGAGCGTGGGCGGGAAGTCCTCGCTGTCGTCGCTGCGGTGCGCGCGGTCGCGGTAGTGTCGCTCCATCTCGTCGGACTTGAAGTAGAGGGAGAACCTGTTGAGGGGCCGCTGCACGAAGTAGTTGATGCCGGAGCGGGCGTTGTCTTGCACGCACCGAATGAGTTGCAGGTCTGACTGTTTGCGGAGTTTCTGGAGCGAGTTTACCTGTGGAAGTTAAAGATAATGATAATGTGGAAGTAAGAGATAACAGATGTATAAAAATATACAAGCGCTTAATTAATAAAACAAAGTAAAGATGTTATTTTAGTTCATGGACCACACGATTACTTCTTAATTGCCACACGAACCACACTACTTAATTGCCACCAAGTTTAATTCATTTCAATTCAATCATAAAGTGTTGCGGAACGGATTCCTCGACGATTTTTTATTTTCGGGGTGAGGATATGATATTTTGAGAATTTAGCCCGAATTTTGTCTCCTTCAGGTCACCTTTCAAATCACAATGAACAAGTATTTCACAACGTCAAAAAATGTTCTGAAATAGTCAAATATGTAGAAAAAGTACTAGTGCAAGCAAACGGTAAAGCCTATCAAATTGGTTTATGTTCCAAAAAATAGTCACAACGATATGACAAATTCCGAAATAGTCCATAAGAGATTTCAGAGATATAAAGCTGAAAATTCTGGCTAGAACATTTTTACAAAAATCACCGAAACGACTACGATTTTCGGTTTCAAGAAATAGTCGAATTTTGACGTAAGTACAACTAATTTTACCGACCTGTTGTTCATTGAGCGGCCCTGGCAGACGAGTCCTGGACGGCTCGTTGAGTGACGACTGGCTGGATGTGTAGTACCCGGACACCCGGTGCTGCATTATGTCCGCTTGCGAAGTCGCTATCGTCGCGTGGTTCAGCGCGAATATCTGAGGACAAACACCTCAGTCAGTGTGGAGTTATGGAAGAAACGAGCCCGATTTTTAAATCTTATTAAGAGTCGCTCTTTACGGTAGAGCAATTTCCACTGATCAGTGTCGAAAGTGTTTTTTTATGTATTGCAATTTCGTAAGCAAAAGCAAGATTTATACGGTAACGGGAATAATCTATACTAATATTATAAAGCTGAAGAGTTTGTTTGTTTGTTTGTTTGTTTGTTTGAACGCGCTAATCTCAGGAACTACTCGTTCGATTTGGAAAAATCTTTTTGCGTTGTATAGACCATTTATCGAGGAAGGCTTTAGGCTATATAACACCGCGCTGCGACTAATAGGAGCAAAGATACAATGGAAAATGTGTAAAAAACGGGGAAACGCGAACGAAGTCGCTGGCAAAGCTAGTTAAATAATACATATGTAAAAATAGAATAAAAAAACATTTATTGATCATAAAATTAAAAATACAAAACCATAATAAAATAAACACACACAAATGTGTGTATAATATGATCAAAAAGTTCTGCCTCAGCATGTACCTTAGCAGCCGCAAGGACGCGACGGCGCTGATATTCTGGCAGAACCTTATGAAACCTTAGAAATGAAACTTTCGTATGACTTCATATTTTTAGAAAGTTCTAAAAATATCCTTATTAGGTAGGTACTAGCGGCCCGTCCCGGCTTTGCACGTGGGGACTTAAGATTTTTTACATAGTTTTACGATTTATTATTAAATTATTAACTTCGAAGTCCCGTCGCCAAAATGACATAACTTTGGAGCAAACATCTAAATCATTAAAACGATTGTTATGGGTAAACTATAAAAGGTAGACATATTCTCTCGCGGACTTTTTTAAGATAATGTTAAGATGAACAATTCATCCATAGAGCATTTTTGTTTAATTAACTATATGCTCAGCGCACGCCACGAAAGGCCTCAGAAACGATATTTTTCCCCCGTTTTTGGAACATTTTCGGTTACTGCTCCTCAACTATAGTACGTAGCGTGATATTATATAGCCTATGTTACTTCTGAATAATGCAAAAATTATTGCAATCGGTCCAGTCGTTTTTGAGTTTATTCATTGCAAACATACAAAAATACAAATCTTTCCTCTTTATAATATTAGTGTAGTTAGTGTAGATGTAGATTAAAACATCAATAATTATTGAATTATAATATTACCGAATTATATATTTAATACAAATTAAACTCAATCTGAAATTTTAAATAAACAAATTGCATTTGAAGTAGGTACTTTTACTGTGAAAAATGACACCACATCGATCAAATTTCGTAGGCACGCACGTTAGGTTTTCTTTTTTAAAATATATTTTAGACTACACTTTTACAATAACTGTAAATATGTGCCGTTTTAACAATTACATAATATAATCTGTAAGCTAAGCAACTGACATGATGCGGGTGGGTTATCAGCAAGATATATGATAAAATCGCCATAATTGTAATCTTTTATAATTTTAATTGTAGCTCTGTAAATTGTTCTGTCGTTAAGTGTAAAGAATATTCTCACTAAAATTATAAATGCAAAAGTCACATGTCTGTCGGCACAGAATGAAAGAATACATATCGAAACGATAACGAAGTTCGGAAAAAATAAAATGTATGGGATTGACATTAGACGCGATAAATCACGTGGTCAATCCCATACATTTTGTTCTTTTAGAACTTCGTTATCGTTTCGATATTGTTACTTTGTCTTAACCCTTTAGGACCGATTTAAATTAAATTTAGTACACCTGTAGTCTCAATGTTAACTCGTCGGTCCCGCGCTTACCTGCTGTTGTATGCTGGAGCGGCGGCTGGTGCTCCTGATGCCGGAGTCCTTGCGGCTGTTGACCGAGGGGCACAGGCTGACGGCGTCGTCGGCCGGCCGCATCGGCACCGGCGCCGGCAGAGGCAGGTTAAGCCGTCGGTCCCTCGGCCGTACTAGCTCGCCCTGGGTTGTGATCGTCGAACTCCTCGCTCGACATACCGGCACCTGAAGTATTAGGATGAAACTCAATTTTTCAATTAGGGGTGAGAGTCGTCTGCTACCCCGCAAGTCCGGTGATGATGACAAGGGTACTCCAAGTAATCATTGTAGTCAGATATAAATAAAATCAATCTTTTAGATTTATATAGAAATGTAAATATGTTGTTATAATAGTAATAGCACTATCCAGATATACTCTTTGGTCTATGGCTGGAAGCGCTGGGTATAGATTGAGAGGGCCCGAGGGATTAAGCAAATTTAGTAGTTTTTCTGTTAAGAAAAATGACTCGGCCTCGAGTCAGGATGATGGTGGACTGTTGGCTTGGCGGTGGCCGTGCCTTTGAAAGTATGTTAAGTCGGTGGTCCTGTGCCTAATCTCATCATCGGTCGGATTATCGGTCTGCTGAAGAATGCCGTCACACCAACTATGAGAATTAGGGAACAGAGAATTCAATTGTGTTTGCACGCACTCTTGTACGTTATAATATTTCCTACGCAGTTGGATTATTTTCAGGTCGGACACCTTATAATAAGCATGGGAGTATAATATTCATAATCCATATTGCTAAACTATCACCGATAACTACTAGGCACAGCTACTATTTACTATCTATATCTACTATCGAACTATTGATAAGTACCTATTTATATCTACTACTAGGTATATCAAGAGTATTACTCATCCGTCGGAAAACAAAGGCTGAAGACGTCATCAAACAGATTTGCAAGTTGAAGTGGAGCCGGCCACTTCACTAAAAGGGAATACCCTTTAGTCTTCGTTAGAACTTACGTAATTTTACTACCAAAGTACGAACAAATGTAATGCATAATCAATTTCCAATAACAATCAGTAAACACATCAGGAAGGAAGGACTGAGCAAACCTACCATAATTTCGTAAAAACAGGCCTCTCGACTATACTGATTACGCCTCATCTTCTGATATCGGTCACTGATAAATATCGTCTTTTTAATTATACACACGATAGCAAGCGTTGAGATAAACCAGCGAAACAATATGTATCTCGCAAAGGCCAGAGATAAGTAAATATTGTGAAATGTACGCTAGAAAATTAAAATAGTAGGTATTCATCGGCGCCAGTCAGTCACTAAACATTTATCGTAACAATTTAACGATCACTCCACTCAATATTGATAGGCGGAACTTTTTACTTGCTCTGTTTGAAGTGGATTATCTTGTTAAATCGTGACGAATAAAATCGTACTCATCACGATACAAATCTACAGGTATGAATGAACCCATTAAATGTCTGTACTGTAATACTACACTACACGTGCATGTATAATAATGATATTCACGCATATGCATACGGTTGGAAAGGTTTATGCATAATGGGTGCGTTTAGCCGACACACAATCTTGTCAGCACAGAAGAAACATGGCGAATGCTGAGTAGCATAGGCTGACGCGGCTGAGGAATGCTAAGTGGCGATATTCAGATTGATTGATAGATTCGTCATATGGCGGAATAACAGCTAACTTCACTTCTCTCATTTCCACTCAGCATGGTTCTGGCCGATACTGTAGTCAGAATTGTCAAATGCTGTTCAGCACTCTCAGATTCTGACCAGTCTGTCTATCGGCTAAACGCACCCAATGTATTTCTAATGCTGCAATACTTGATTTTAAGGATTTTTATTTTTGTTACGAAGGAACATCTCTTGCCTCGTTTTGTAGGTAATCGTATCGTAAATATTGGGGCTATTCATCAAGTCCGCATGTTGTGTGTCATGTGTAATGTCAATATTTCCATTACGCTAATTAGTGTGTACACTTAGATTTTGTTACGTAAAGAATTCGATTTTGTTATGTAAACTATTTATTAGAACACGAAAAATTTCACATCGCAGATAATCGGAATGCCCCGCCTTATTGTACTGCCTATTTGCCAAAGCTTAGCCATGCAAACGAGTGCCGCAATAAACCGCGATTTTGCGATAAAACTGTCCTGACGTTTACGTAGTAATTTATCAAAACATTTTACATGTCAAATTAGTATTAGTAATCGATTACCGATATTCACCTCAATGTTATTGTGGGGCCTTCCGTACTGCGACCGGTAGCTACTGCTTCTGGCAAACGGCGACATGTTGCTCCTCGATTGGCTCAAATACGAGCGGATGTCGATTATCTCCCTCTCGACCGAGCCAGAGTCGTGTATCTGTGGTATATTCAGCTTACTGCTACTTTGAACTGGTCTGCCACATTTATTGTCTTGAGATTCTATCACTATAGGCACTTGTTGGTAACCGTTACTCGACTGTATCCCCGGAAGGTCACCCCGCTCCATAAAGTTTATAGGTTTCTCATTCAAATCTTGCTTTTTTATTTCGTGGAGCGGAGTGTCAGAATGTTTCCTTAAAAATTTGGGCACTTTCCAATTTTTGAGCTTATTAGTGTACTTGCCGTAGCTCCCTGAAATATATGAATTAACGACAATTTTATAGGAAACAGAAATAGCGACGTGTTCCACATTGTCTCGGTTTTGTAAGCTATGAAAGCATGTAATGTACATAAGATTAGTTCGTTATGATGCGTGTAATAATAGTTTAGCGCTGACGAGAGTATCTGCTGCAAACGCACGCAAGCCGGGCTAATCATGACTTCTTGTACGTAATTATTATTTAACAAGTTATCACTTGAAGGTGCTGTTTACATAAGCAATAAGTATCGTTTTGTGAAGACGTGTGACAATTCCCAATGATTTGTAACATATTGATAACCCGCCAAAAGTAACATTTTAGAAGATGCTTATTGGAAAAACGTGTCTTGAACTGAGAATAGATATATCTCAACGAAATCTCCGAGCTTTGTAAATCCATAATACACAACATCACCTTCAAGCAATAAGAGTCATAATATAATCTTATCGTTGGTACTTGCGCCTTGTCCCGCTGATAATATGACTTTGCCACAGTTCAACTCATTACATATCAGCATGGTTAAGTAAACAAACGAAACAGATATAGAGTTTACATCAACACACCAATCTTCTAACGCACACGCGAGATGAATTATTGCAGTCGGTGGCTAATCTCGTATGCGCACTCTTGTGAATCATTCTATCAATCTCTCTTCTATTTTCTGTTTCATGTCAAGGTACAGCGCGAATACATACTCATACCACGATTAATTAGGTTACGCCGAAACTATAAAAACAAAAAAAAACAGACACATGCAAACTTACCTACAGACGTTGGACTTTTTGATGAATTCTCATGCCTCTCAGGGAAACCTTTATCTCTTTTCTCGTCCAATTCTACATCCGAATCCAAAATACTGGGCAGTGAACTAGCTTTGGTACGAAAATTGAATGGGTTCGGTGATAAGAAGTTGTTGACATCGGGTACCCTTGGGCTGTGCTTGTCGTTCCTCAAGTCAATGTCTCGGGGCGTGACGGGCGGCGGGGAGTGGGTGAACGACAGAGCGGACTGGGGAGACACCGCGGGAGAAATGATGAGGCGAAGGTTCACTGGGTTACTCGGAGTCAGACACGGCTCATGGTCGTATGGGGAGTACAGCTGCCGACCTTCGATGAAGAAGGTTTTGTGACCTAAACACAAACATTCATAACATTTAAATGTATTCTAGCAGGATTTCTACATTGATAATAATATTGAAAATAGAGTAAGCACTCACCAAAGACCTCTTCTCCCTCTTCCAACACGTAGGATCCGCCAAGAAATTTGCTTGTTTCCTCAGATATATGGACTCGACCTGGTTTCCCGGTGGACTCCATTTTATTGGCGAATGTGACGTCATTGCTCCAAACATCAAACTTAAACCGTCGGGTTCCTACGATACCGCACAGCACGGTACCCGTATGGACACCCACCCTCATGTTAATCCCCTCATCCCGCTCCCTATCAAAATCTTGAATTGCATCTATCATACCTTGAACAATAAATATCGGTACATCAACCTACTCGATCATTAAAGTATATTACTTTAGATATGGTCTGAGCAATTGATATTATGCAACGAACATCCAGTTTAAAGCCATTACCTACTTGTTATTTGATACCGACATGTTTTACTTGCAATTGCAAAATACAAAGAATTGTTTCTTTAACATCCATCTAAATTTGAGACATTGCGTCAGAGTCAGAGATGATCGCATAAAGTAACAGCCGACGGCAGAACCGTTTCATATGCAGAATAAACAAATATTATAATAACTTTAAGGACAGTTTAAACAGCCGGCGTGGGCGAAAAACGACTGAAGTTTTCTTTTTCACTGAAATCATACAGCACGCTCGTGGCTTGCATTACATGATTAGGCTATAACTTTCAAAGTGAGGGGTTTTAGAGTTGATAGATATAACCGTGTACTGTACATAATGGCTAGGTATTTTAGAGGCAATGATAGGCATAACACGTGTATAGCGCCTGTCTGGTCAAATCAGCGGTGTTATTGCGAAGTGATGTGACTATGATACATTGACGAAGCAAATAGACTTTATTGCATTGCAAATAAGGTTCAATTATAATACATAGTACTCCGCAGACCGTTGACAGCACGACAACTTCTTGTGTTTGTAATATTCTAATACAGAACTAGGGCCCATAGAAATAAGATATGTGATTTTCTGTATCGGCGCTCAGTGAGGCGCGAAGGTTCCCAATCCGGCTCATACCAGTTGTCTAAACAGGCCTTTACTGTTAATTTACGTGAAATCATATAAGCACATTATGATAAGCAATTGTTGATTATTCCATTGTTGCTATGTTGTGGTCTTTTCAACTCCCGACGCATAATGCTTTGTATTCTAATTATAAATTAAAGTAACATCTACCCTAAATAAATAATAATATGAAAATCTTACCTAATCCCATTTCAACACAGCATGTCGCGTGATCAGGCCGGGGCTCTGGGCAGCCAGACACACAGTAATAACAGTCTCCTAATGTAGATATCTTTTCACATCCATGAACTTGGCAAAGTTCATCAAATTTCTCAAATAGATCATTCAATATATTTACTAATTCATCAGCACCTTTGTTACTAGACATTCTTGTAAAACCAACAATATCAGCAAATAGAATACTAACATTATCCATTGAGCTCATGTTAAATGGCCTGAATAACGACTTGATGTCAGAGGCCCCTGGATTTGATATTCTAGGATTGAGTGGGTTGTGGGGCTTGAGATTTGTTTCTAATTCTAGGACTTGCTCTTCCATCAGCCAACTTGCCAACTTTGGTGGCATCACAGAGTGAATCATTTTTTCTTTTAGTTGTTTCTCCATCTCGAGTTGCCTTCTCACCAGTAGACTTTGACCTACTTTCATAAATGTACCACGCATTCTAACAAATGTCATTAAATATATATGTACACCTATAATGTGCACACACAACTGTAGTAACACTCGCACAAACATTCCTGGCCCTTGCCATTGCTGCTCTGTTAAATGCAATATAATATTCAAAACTTCAAACACAATGGAATATAAAAGTCCAATGATTACACAGGCATACAGTGGCAATGGAGTTAGTGTATAGATAATTAGGAGAATCTCTATACACATGGTGAAGTGCCCTGACTGGCTTATGTCTGCGGCCTGGGATATGGTTTCATCTAGCTGGGTAGTCAGCGTCACAAGGGATAGGCTGAGGGTACATAGAGCAAGTGCCATAATCAGGGAGAGTTTAAAAGTGTAGATCTTATAAATATTTGTAAATGTAACAAACAGCATAACAGATGTAATCAAGAGAACCCCACCAAACATTGAACATAGGAATGGCCACTTCACTGTTACACTATTCAAGCCAAGGCCCACAAAGTAGACAAACCAGGATATAGAAAATATCAAAATGTATAAAAGTGCAAATCTGAAAAGAAAAATAACAACATCAAATAATCTCGACCATAAATCATTCAAGTAACATGCAAGAGAATATTTAAATGTGACAGTTAAAGTTACCTGAATCTTAATCTTATTTGTTTAAAAGAACTACTCCGGTATTGACCTTCCAGTATTTCAGAGTCAAACCGAGGGTTCCACCATGTTCCAGGAGCAGCCCTCTCAAATGCGATGGGTATGGCCAGCCCACAGCAGTTGGTGGTGGAGTTGTTATGTGCCAAGTATGCTTGTACATGCGGGGCCAACCGAATCTGGGCGTCTTCTCCTTCTGAGCATTCAGCATCATGCCTGATATCAAATTGTTGGGAGCCATCGCTGCAGTTTACACATCCACTCGGAGAACTCATTGTTAACGAAATTGCATCCTTCTAGCCATTTTCAATTCATTGTATGGCCGGCCATTATCAGTCTACTGAAATAATTGGAGACTCATAAAATGATAAAAATATTCATTTTACATGCAAAACAAAAATGATTCAATTATAAGCTTCTTTGGATGCAAGATTAAATGCCAAACCTAGTACTTGTATTTTCATTAAAAGTACCATGATGAAAGTAAAGCACAACTTAACAGTTTATCACCCAGGCCAGTGGGCAATTAATCAGAATCACTATCTAAATTCTGATAATTATAAATTACAATATTTCTTTATTAGACGAGATATTTTGCTAAATACAAACGAACCCAGGTTTTCTTCCTAGTTTATTTTAAATTTAAAAATCAGTAAACAATTCTATTTTGAAGGACAGCTGATAAACTAATTTGATCATGGAATTTCTGATGCCTTCTGATGATGAAACAACCAGCTGACTGAAGACGTAATTCATAATTGCACTTTATACTCATCATAGAACAAGTTTTTTATTGCGATTTTACTTACCATTAAATTTTACCAATACTTCAAACACTCGAGGATTTCTGAGTTAACACTGTGCACTGAAAATTATAGCCACAAAGTACACTAGCATACAAAAAAATTATCAACGTTATTGGGAAAACTTTTAACATTTCTTGATCTAAACACTCTTATTTTGAACCATTTCGAGGATGACTAGAATGTGAAAAAAATATTTTGTTGTCGATCCCCAGAACCCTTGCCTTGACAAACAAGCAAGACTGAACGAGAAGAACGGAACGACACCAAAAAAAGTGAATTTTGTAACCACAGATAACGAAAACGATTTGTGACAAACAGGAGAGAAGCTAGTACTTAATACTTGTTCCACCAACTAATATTTTAAATACATGTGACCATTTCAAGGATGACTAGAATGTGATAAAAATATTTTGTTGTCGATCCCCAGAACCCTTGCCTTGACAAACAAGCAAGAAGAACGAAACGACACCAAAAAAAGTGATTTTTGTAACCAAAAATAACGAAACCGATTTGTGACAAACAGGAGAGAACCTAGTAATTTATACTTGCTCCACCAACTATTATTTTAAATATATATAACTACTGGCTTTCCACCCGCAACTCCGTCCGCGTAGAGACTTTTAACGGGTAAAACATTACTTCTTTATAACGTAGTCGGGTAAAAGGCCTATGTTCTTTCCCAGGCTCTGGACTATATCTGTACCAAATTTCATTTAAATCGGTTCAGTACTCTATGTGTGAAAGCGTAACAGACAGACAGACAGAGTTACTTTCGGATTTATAATATGTATTAGTAAGGAAGTAAGGATAAGGATAATTTAAGAAATAATGCGCTGAGTTATTATGATTCCTGTAAACATGAATCTATCTATTTTTTTCAAATTTTAAATTTACACTGAGCTTTAATAACACAATACACAAAAGCAACAAATAAAAATTTATCGCTATTATTGTTCCGTCATGTCAGTTCAAAACCTTTTGATTTTGGTAGAGCAGGTGAATATTTCGTTTATGAAATATGTAATGACTATTTTGTTAGTCAACACACATTTGAATAGACACCGTGCTGCTTTTTAGACAGCTGAAATATTATTATAGGTACCTATTTTAATATTTAGCCAGCTGTTTATACGTTTATTACCTATCCGAATTCCTTTTGTTGCCCACGAGTCTGCTAGGAGCTCAAAACATTTTGGAGCGTGCTACTAAAGGTGATCGCCCCGTTTTACTCCTTTCTGTATTTTAAATGATGGGCCATTGGTATACAGTTTGAAGGAGTGTTATGTTTAAAGGAGATCGTTGTCCAGCAGTGGGTTGTTATGGAATAAATTTTTAAAAAGTTTAAACATGTAAGGAATTAAATGTATTACTCTTGTCAAATTTGTAAATGAAAAATGCCCATCACTAATTTACTACGTCATAAATGTCAAATAGTTCCTCTTTCACAAACATTTACTTACATTATTTTATGTTTTTAATAATTTGCAAAGTACATTTAGTTATAATTTAATGGGTTTTTAAATAACGTTAACATTATATTTTGATGTACAAGTATTTGCCTTGTGTTTTTTAAAAATGTATTATCGTTTTTTAATTTGTGTTTACTTATTTATTCCACATAATAGTGGAAATAGTATATCAACGCCAAGTGCAGTTTCTCCTAAAATTATTTCTAATACTACCGTAGAAACTGTGATGAAAGATTTAAACAAGACCACCGTAACATTAATGTCAGAGGGTGGATCTGTTGAGGCGATACCACCGATTGCCACATTACCTAAGGAAGAACACTCCAACCTTATAAACTTGGATAAGGAAATTGGAAAAACAAAAGGGAAATCTATTGTCCCAAGAAAAGGGGTTCAATACAATCCTATTGAAGATGATAAATTGGTAGCGAATTTTACAAAGCAACAAGTGGAGACCACGGTTTCAGAACCAAAGACTTCTAACATTAAGGTCAGTCCAAAACCAAATGCAGATGAACTACCACAAACTAAACTGTCTACTAAATCTTACATAGTTAGTAATATTACTAAAACCACAATGGAAAATGTTACAAAAACAGTTGTAAAAGAAGAAACTATTGTTAAAAAGAAGCCTTTGGTACTCTCAGTGGAAGCTATCAATGAAACAGATAGAAAGGTTGCTCTAGAAAATGCAAAGCTGGGAACATCATCAAAACCCTTGGTTTACGACCAAATGTCATCACCAAAAGTGAGGTATGAACAGATGGGGTCAAGTAGCCACCCAGGTATGGTGATGCCTATTGTAATCACCATGCTGGTGGTGCCCATGTTTGCAGTACTCGGGTACATGGCCTTGCGCCGTGGACAGGAAGCATGGAAAAACCGTCATTATAAAAGAATGGATTTCCTGCTGGATGGTATGTACAATGACTAAGTCTGATACAGCAATGTTGGAGATGTTCAATTGAGTCCTATTATGGAGGGGCACAGTAATTTATTTTTGTTTTACTAAAATTTCTATTAAGTTATTACTTAGTTATATTGCACAATTGTTCTGTCTAATATACAACATGTCATCTGCAACAAAGACATTAATATGAAAGATACATTATACCTTTCAATATGTTCAGTTACACTTTCCTAATCTAAGATATTTGACAGGTCATTATCAGACCTGAAAAAGTTTTTTTTGGGATTATATTCATTTAAAATATAAAATATTTTATGAATTATAATTAGAAACAAGTCTGGATAGTAATTGTGCACAAGAAATTGGACCTTTACTTATCTAACATAGGTAACAAATTGTGATAAAAGTTTGATAATAATAGTACCTTATGAAATATTGTTAAATTATCACCCTAAAGCCCTCACTATCAGAATGTGTACAATAATTTATGCAAGTTTATTGTAATTCATTATATTTAATGAATATACCAATAGGTAAGCAATATTAATTAACTATTAACAGCAATAACTTGGTGCTTATGGTGTGCCTTAAATATGAGTGTAGGAATATAGAAGAATTAAATAATTGTAAACTAAATATTTTTATAATCTTTAAAATTGTTGTAAAAGTTAACATTTTGTCTTCCAGGATTTGTATTTGTATAGACATTTTTATGTTATCAAGTAAAGGAGTTCTTATACCTACTGTGCTGTTTTTAATTAATCAAGCAATAATTTTATTTTATCTTGCCAATATTTTTGACTAGGTATCACTGATTGTTAACAGTTCATAATTTTGTACCACATTAAATGCTTGTTAGTTTAACAAATTCATTCTTTACCCAATACTTGATAACATAAAGTGTTGTTACCATTTGTAATTTTAAAATAAAGTTGCTTTATAAATCGAATTATGAGGTTATTGTGATAGTAATTGATATTATGTAATATTAATTTATACAACTATATTGATTAAAGAATTATATATTTTAATACATAGTTCTATTTCATAGCATTTATTCTATGTTACTAAAGCTTTTTTTCATTTTATATCATTATTTATTTTTCATATTGGTGACACAAATAATACAAAAGAATTTTGTTATCAAATTATGTTCATAAAGTATATATCTTCATAAATTTGTTCCAATCATTAGTTTTTCAAAGTTACCAATAGCATTAATAAACCTGCTATCTAAATATTATTTCAAAAAATTTAGAAATTATTATATTAGTTAATTTATTTATTGAATGTTAACTTGCATTTTTAAGTGTGCTTGTGAATTTAAAATGGATTCATGTTTTTGTAAGAATTTTGTTATGGTGATATATTATGTGTAGGTAACTAATATGTCTTGAGAATGGATTCTACACTTATTGCTCTAGCCTATGTTAAATTTAATTACGTCCATATGATGTTCGATATTTTGTAAATAAATGTTGTGACAGAATGTAATCTTTAATTTTCTTCTGCCTTTGTAATTTTTATATCATGAAAACTTAGTTCTGCACGCAACCCCGTCTGCATAAAGTGGTTCATCTCCCTATGCCCTAGATCAAATTTCATTCAAATCGGTCTAGTGGTTTTGGCGTAAAAGTGTGAACATGACTTGTTAGTCTGAACTGTATTTAATTACGGGTGCCATCACCTGAATTGCCGGCCCGGAAAAAACAGCAAATATCCCGGACATAAATGGACGGTTTATGAAAAGGAAACCTAAAACAAAATTGTTATATTAATAAAAAAAAATGGGTCCTTCCGGGTATAACCTGGTCATAAAACTTTGTCGGACGGACCCTTAACGGATGGCAGTTCAAGTCTGTGAGGACAACTAAAAGCCTTGCTTAGATGGTTGTACTTTACCTTACTTACCTTAAGTTAAATCTGAATGCTCAGTACTTTTTAGATTTCTAAAAAACGTTTAGTGTAACTATTAAAATTAAGACGTAGCTTAATGGTCCTAGCAACCAGGCCAGACAATTAAAAAAAACTTCATTTATTGACATTGACATTTGCGACTTTCAAATGACATGTTGATAAATTGTGTTGAGTTGAGAAAAATGTAATGTGAAATACATTTTTGTTTTTTTAAGTTATACGATATTATTAGATGCCTAATTTAGACATCAGTTGTCAGATATTTCGAAAAATGTGCTTGATGAAGTAATTGCGCAAATAGAGGAATAAATATGAGAACCCGCAGCAATTCTGGGGTCCGGTTGGACTATTACCAAAGGGTAGTGCACAAGTTAATTTTAGATCATCAACAGCCAGTTACTGGTCTGTTCCCGGCAAGTCCACATAATGACCATGCCTGGATCAGGGACAACTTGTATTGTATCCTTGCGGTATGGGGATTGTCAATGGCCTTCAAAAAAATCGCCGATCAAGATGAAGATCGAGCGAAAACGTACGAGTTAGAACAAAGTTGTGTCAAACTTATGAGAGGTAATTTAACTTATGATACACCTTTTAGAATCACTAACGGGAACTGTAACATAGTTAAATGAATGTTTTCATGATCCTACACAAATACCAATCTGGCATCATAGTTCATTCAGGTGCCAAGTCTATTTTGGTGTTAGTTTATAAAAGCTGAAACTATTATAAACATAATTAATAATTTTCTTTGTTGGTATATATGTATGTATTATTATAACCATTATTGCAGGTCTACTAATGGCTATGATGCAACAAAAAGAAAAAGTAGAAAAATTCAAAAGTACACAGCATTCTTTAGATTCTCTCCATGCTAAGTATTCATCTGCCACTGGCCGCATTGTGGTCAAGGACAATGAGTGGGGTCATCTGCAAATTGATGCCATTTCTCTGTACCTACTTATTCTGGCTCAGATGACTGCATCTGGCCTGCAAATAGTATTCTCATTGGATGAAGTTGCCTTCATTCAGAATTTAGTATTCTATATTGAATCAGCATATTGCACCCCTGATTATGGGATTTGGGAGAGAGGAGATAAAACCAACCATGGGTTGCCTGAGCTCAATGCTAGCTCTATTGGCATGGCCAAGGCGGCTCTAGAAGCTATGAATGAACTAGACCTCTTTGGAGCGAGGGGTGGGCCTTCCAGTGTGATCCATGTGTTGGCTGATGAGGCACAAAAGTGTCAAGCAGTTTTGCAATCTATGCTACCAAGGGAATCAAACAGCAAAGAACTTGATTCTGGCTTGTTATCCATCATAAGCTACCCAGCATTTGCTGTGGATGATCCTCAGTTGATTGCAAAAACTAGAGATGCCATTGTCACAAAATTACAAGGAAAATATGGCTGCAAAAGATTTTTGAGAGATGGTCACAAAACTCCTAGAGAGGATCCCAATAGGCTGTACTATGAGCCATGGGAATTGAGAATGTTTGAAAACATAGAATGTGAATGGCCACTGTTCTTCTGCTATCTCATTCTTGATTACTGTTTTCAAGGGGACAAAGGTAATATTAGTGATTACATGCAGAGGTTAGAAAAGATTATGATAAGGAAAGATGATGGTATAAAACTTGTTCCTGAACTGTATTCTGTGCCAGCTGATAAGGCAGATTTAGAGTACAATGAGCCAGGAAGCCAGGAGCGTATTCCACTTGGAAGATGTCCATTCATATGGGCTCAGTCTTTGTATATCCTTGGCAAACTCTTGCAAGAGGTGAGGCATTGTCTTTATTTATATTTAACCTTATTCAATTCATGACATTTTTAAAATATTTTGTTTTTAAAAAAGATAATAAGTTTTAATACTTATTTTAATTTTCAGGGTTTCCTGGCTGTGGGAGAACTTGATCCACTAAACAGAAGACTTTGTTCTGAAAAGAAACCTGATGTTGTGGTTCAAATTGTTATTCTAGCTGAAGATAATGAGATTAGGGACAAATTGATGGAATATGATTTACATGTTCAGACAATAAGTGAAGTAGCACCAATTGAAGTTCAGCCTGCAAGAGTATTAAGTCACCTCTACACATATCTAGGTAATTTGATATAGCCCAATTTATATTGATCAGTTTGTATATCTTGTTTGCCACTGCCAAGAAAACACGAATTAAGATATTTAGTGTTTGAAGTCACAGTTATAGAAATAGAAGTATGTTTATTTGTTGGAAATATCATATAAATAGGTGTTACATTTTATAAGGTTCGCATATTTCACCATTTTTGGCATACAAATTTTATTTTGAGTACCTACCTACAAGAGAGTAGGTACTAACTTCTTAGGTGTAATACAATCAACTTATGAAATTTAACAATAAATAATCTAATAATCTAAAATAATCCTAATTTACTTATAATTTAGACAATATGTAACAATTTAGAGATCAAGTCTATTATACTTCTGCTATACTTAAAAAACTCTTCTAAACAATAAAAATTTATTTCTTTATTTTATTTATTTAAGCCACTTAATTAATTTAATTTTAAATAATTTAGTAGGTAACAATTTCAGATCTTTGGGAATGTTATTGAAAATTTTTACACACATTGTGTCACAGTGACTAAAATTTGGACTTTTGTTTTAAACTAATTTGTGAGGGCTTCGTGAGCTACTAGATGTAAAAGAATTATTGTTTTTGAATAAATGAAAATTACTTTTGACGAAATGCGCTATTGCTATTTCGAGTATGTACATACAATACCTAAATATCTAAATAAAGGTCTACAAGAGTCTCTCGGACTTTTTCCACAAATAGCTCGAAAACATTTTTTTTGAGTGATAAATAGTTGAATACAAAATTATGTCAAGGATGTTAAAATTTCTTGCTTAAAATCTTATCAGTACCCATAAAAACTACAAAAAATACAGGGTTTATTTATATTGCCTTGATACCTGTAAATGCTTTAGCTTGAAGATATGTTTTATAATTATGACTGTTTCTTATTAGGTCGGAACAAAAAGCTTGGCTTATCAGGCAGAAAATCTCGAGATGTTGGCATACTTAGCACCAGCAAGCTGTATTCACTAAATGACCGCATATTTGCATTCACCCCACAGGTAATTTTTATACCATTTTCATTATTCTTCTCTGTTTACATAGAAAAAAATTTATTTTGACAACTTTGATCACATTTAAATGGAAAAAGTAATTTAGTTATCGAGAAAAGGTGAAAGGAAGCAATTAAAGGAGTTTAGATTTATTATAATAAGACTTGATTTTGTCTTTTTTATGTTATTGTAACCTTGTTATAATATCAATAATTTATCATCTGAAACTCAGCACAATCAATCGGCCACTTTATTTATTAGGCATAGAATAACTATTCTATGTAAGAACAGTTGTTCTTGTTAATTTTTACATTTGTAAAAATGTAATTGTGACATGTAACAAGTGTAGTAACTACATCTATTTAGTATTAGAACAATTTCTAATAATGTATTATTGAGATTATGACTAACAATGATTTATCAAAACTTGTACAGACGACAGATGGAAATGGTCCAGTATTTATTAATCCCTTCTAACTAAGTTGGTTGATGTCACTCTTATGCACAGAATCCCACCATCAGTGAAGGATCCAAATGTGATGCAATAAGAAGCACTTGTGATTTTAATAATTGTGTTTTTACTAAAAGTTACTTGACTTATTTTTTCATCTTATCTCCATTTTATTTACCAATTGCTTAATAAGTTTTTATACTTTATTTGTGGCATGAATGGGTTTATCTAACTTCATTTTGCTATAATAAATTATTGCATGTCATGTTAACACAATTTTTCATAGAATTAATTTATCAGTGTACTAATTTATATTACTGACTATTATTTTTTGTTTATTTTAAGTTTTCTGATATGAAGCGTTTCTACATAGCTTCCGACTATGAACTGATGGTTGATACGCTCAAAGCTGAAATTAATTTCTTGAAGTCCTCTTGGCAAAATCTACTTGGGCGTCCGCTTGTTGTCTTGACTTTGAATCAAACGTATTTAGGTATTATTTTGTTTTATTTGAATGGTTTGGTTTGCGCTTGCTTTCTCTTCCCATTTCTATGTTCATATTTCCTTATGGTTTTCTTAACAAAGCAAATATTTATGTAGCATAGCATTAACTGGTTGGGTGTACTTAACCAATGCTGAGACCATTGCGATATGTCCCATTTTTAGATGGTAGTGTTTTGTTGTCCCATATATCATGTTATAATAGTGAACATGATAGTAGTAGGTTCCTTGAATGGTGTGATAACCTCCCGCATGGGTGTGCCATAGAATTTCGACTACGAGGAATACTACATGTCGCGCGACCCGGCGTTGCTCGCCAGCACGTTCACGGCCAACGTGGCGTTCCTGGGCATGAGCTGGAAACAGATGCTCGGACGGCCGACGATCACCTTACTTGCCACGCAGTATTTGTTAGGTAACATTGACATTATACAACTAACAGCGATACTCAGATACATTAGTATTAGTAGTAGGTAAATAACAACTATATATAATAGACACGCTTGAAATGGGACAAACAGTTTACATTGAGCGGCAGTTTTCAATTAAGTAAACCCTTTTATGTATGAATTATGGACATACATTACTATGATCTTGTATAATAATTTATCTTGGCTTCATAGCTACAAACAAATATTATTCTTGATTTTAAATTTTAGAATATGGCATTTCAATAAAACTCACTTACAGATCAAGGTAAAATACCAATGGCGATGATAACTACAATGAAGAAATTGAAATCGGGATATATAAACGGGACGAGAGTAACCCTCGGGAATCTTGGAGAATTTCTGAGTACTTCTGCTATTACGAACTTGAGTTTCCTTGGCAGTCAGGAGGATGGGTACCCAGACAGTAAGTAATGAGTTTAAATCATGATTTTAGATGCTACATTTTACACATGTCATACTTAGAGCAAATTGTGGTTGGAACTTCCTTTTAAGCGATAAATTTATTTGTATTAATATTTATATATAATTTTCCTATTTCCTATTAATAATAAATAAATAAATAAATATAGACTATGTTATAAAGACAGAAAAAACACATGGTCACCTGACCCCAAACCGAGCAGAGCTTGTACTATGGAGTGTCAAAGACTGATATACATACAGGGTGTCCCAAAAAGTAGTGTCAAGCGGAAGTCCTGAGATAGAACACCCTGTGGGGTATCCGAAACACCCCCATGTATGTTCCGCGATTTTTTATAGTTTTCGAGTTATGATTATTTTTCTAAATTTTTGAGAACAACTGACCTAACCGACTAAAAATATTGTAAAGAAAAAAGTATTTGACTTTTTTGACTAATTCTTTTTGCAATTCAATTTTCATGAGTTTTTCTTTCATGCCTAAAATATTTGTCTTCATAACTTATATGGAAATTATCAAAATTATGGTACAAACTGAAAAGTTACGTTCTGTAAATAATGTCTTACAATTTCAACGTTAGATTTAAGTTATAAGGAGGTAGCTGCATGGTTCCTAAGTAACTTTAAAAACTGCGCTAGACTCTCAGCTTTCATAATCATTAATAAAAACTGGTACTTAAAGGGCTACTTTTGCTGAAATCGGACTTTAAAGACAGAGAGGTGGAAAAATAATAAAAATTTGCCATTTGAATACGAAGTTTTATTTGGGCATTTTATCATTTCTAAAGTTAATTAGATTGTTAATAATCAAATTTATACCAGAAATGCTAAGAAATAACCACTTGAAAGTTTAATTTGTGATAGGGGAGACTGGGTACGAAAGTGACAGTGTACGGTTGTGACAGGGCACATATCTCCGAAACTATCAATTGACGGTCGAGGGGTCCAAGGGGAGGGAAGTGCGCCTTGCAGGTTTGAACATGTCTCACGGGATTGCGTCAGCCGTCGCGCGAAAACAACGTTTGCAGCGACCCATATTGTATTTTGGGGACCAAAAGTAAGTATTTTTGATTGTTTTTCTTGATGAATTGTGTCTTTATTTACACATTAATTGTTGAGTGTTGTTTTTTTTAGTATAAGCTAGACTTTAGTCGATAAAATAAAATTAGTTATTATTTAAAACAATTAGTTCATAATGTCTTAATGCTAGATTATGTTTCGAAAGATAGTGAAGGGACGGTTGTGACAAATTTAGTGGGTACGGTTGTGACATCAGTTAAAGCTTGTTTTTATACTTTCAGATGCCTAGGAAACGAGTCAGAAAGACTGAGAGAGGTCAGGGCGACTTGTCACAATATGCAGCTGCTTACGAAGAGGTTAATCGGGGTACTTTTCTACGTGTAGCTTCAGAAAGACATGGAGTGAATCGCATGTCGTTATTGCGATACCTAAGGATTATTTTAATTAGTTTGTGAGATCTCAAGACCTATTTTTGTTACTATTTTAATCATTAGGTGCAGAAAGATAATTTGTAATGTTGATTACTATGATAACACTTATATTTTCATATTTAACCTAGGATCTCAGAATGTTTTTATTATTTTAATAATTTTGATTGATCTGAAGATATGTTTTTGTTTCTACTTGTTCGTGATAATGTGTTAAGATCTTTAGTAACGTTGATTTTGTTGAAAATGTTATTACAATAATTAAAATAAATAAGTAGAAAATCCTGAAGAATGTTATAATAATTATTAAAATAATAAATGCTGAAGAATTATATACAAATTATAATTAAAATAACGTCAAAGTGCCTTAATACAAAGCTTTCATTTAAATAAAGATACAGCACAATTTTGAACCATATTTGAGTATTATTTTTGTATGTCACTACTGCCCCCATACACTGCCACAACCGCCCCTGGCATGGGTCGGATGTGACAAAATTCTTTAATTTTTTGTAACTACTTTGTGACATAACTATAATACCTAGATACAAAATTTTAGTATTTTTATGAAGCCAAATTCAGTGTATACAACACTAATCTAATCAGTAACTATCGTGTTTCTGAACTGCATACAGACAAAATTATACACGATCAAATCAAAATTGGCACAACCGTACCCAGTCTCCCCTACTTAAAAATTTAATTAAGTTTAAAAATGGGAACTTTATTGAAAAAAATAAGTTATCGTTTTTGATTATTTATTGTAAAAAGTTTATAAGTAGAAGTTTATTAAAGTCCGTAAAGAAAGCAAAGTTCGTCAAGTTCGTCATAACAAAGGTATTGCATGTGAAAACAGTGTGAGCGCAATGAAACTTAAATTAAACAAAAGAAAGCATACAAATGTTTGCATCTGAGTGCTCCTGTATTAAATTTAGGTTTGTTAACAAACTGACTAACTTTCGGAATAATAAAATGTCCAAATAATGCTTCGTATTCAAATGGTTAATTTTATGATTTTTCCACCTCTCTGTCTTTGTAGTCCGATTTCAGCAAAAGTAGCCCATTAAGTACCAGTTTTTATGAATGATTATGAAAGCTGAGAGTCTAGCGCAGTTTTTAAAGTTACTTAGGAGCCATGCAGCTACCTCCTAATAACTTAAATTTAACGTTAAAATTGTAAGACATTATTTACAGAACGTAACTTTTCAGTTTGTACCATAATTTTGATATTTTCCATATAAGTTATGGAGACAAATATTTTAGGCATTAAAGAAAAACTCATGAAAATTGATTTGCAAACAGAATTACTCAAAAAGTAAAATACTTTTTCTCTTTAATATTTTTAGTCGGTTAGGTCAGTTGTTCTCAAAATTTTAGAAAAATAATCATAACTCGAAAACTACAAAAAATCGCGGAACATACATGGGGGTGTTTCGGATGCCCCACGGGGTGTTCTATCTCAGGACTTCCGCTTGACACTACTTTTTGGGACACCCTGTATATAGATATTTTTAAATATATAATCGCACCCAGACACCGATGTTCATCACGCAAATATTTGTCCCGAGTGGGAATCGAACCGACGACTCTTGGAACCGCCAGCCAGAGTCACTAATAACTGTTCCACCGAGCCACTCAAAACATCGAACTCAGAAAAGGATTCAACGTGTATCCTTTCCAGAATTGAACCCGCAAGTGCAGAGCTACCTAGAGGAGCACCTGTTGAAGTCGTTCAGCAACAAGCTGAGCTTCGTGCCGCGGCCGCCAGGGGCGCGCAACGCCCGCGCGCTGCGCCGGCGCATGTCCGTGCGCGGCGCCATCAAGAAGACACGCTCCATCAACGTCGACTGTGAGTACCCTTTTGTACTACGAGTATAATGGGCCGATCATGTTTGATTTTGCCATCGACTCGATAAGAAGAAGACTGTGTTCTGTAGCGCTACCATGAGTTAGCTATCGAAAACTTTCGTCCGTTAAAAACCTATCGAATTGTTTTTTTCATACTACCGATTTTAGTTCTTAGCGTTATCGCTGGGGGCGCTGTACCTACATTTTTTCTTTTTTTCGTAATTTTTTTCGATATCGAGTCTGTCACTTTTAAAGTCATGGTAGCGCTACCGTTTATACTACGAGTAGGTATACTGTGTTCTGTAGTCTGTCTGGTTGGAGAATCGGATGCATGTAACTCAGAGAACCCTGATTCTCTCTGAAAAGGCAACACGCTACATAGAAAGTTATAGGGAGAGATTAGCATCAAATGGTTGGCCGAGTGGTTAGGGTCGTTGCTTGCCATGCGAGTTCAAATCCCGCTACGTACCACTGTGTTTTCAAATTTGAAATTCATATGTTGGTACGTATTCGACGCTTTTAACGGTAAAGGAAAACATCGCGAGGAAACCAGCACACCTAAGAAGAAATTCTAAGGTTGTGTGACTACACACGGTTGTGTGACTACGCTGACCAAGTGCGGGTTGGTCGACTGACCAACCCGCACTTGGTCAGCGTGGTCGACTAAGGCCTTACCGCCCTAGTTTAGGGGTAGGCCCCTGCCCCAGCTGTAGAGTCGTATACGTACTGATGATGATGACTGTGTTCTGGTTGTATAATCGTACGCGCGTAACTCGGAGAACCCTAATTCTCTCTGAAGAGGCAACATGCTACTCAGAAAGTTGTGGGGAGAGATTAGCACCATAGTAATACTATTAACAGTATTCCAACTCCATACAAACGAATCGCGCGTCTCGAATTTAGACATGCGCTAAGCATGCACGCAGTCACGACTGCCGTAAAGACTAAAGGACGGTGTGATGTTTTTAAAAGGCGAGGCTGTAGGTATTAAACGTCTTAGCACTCCACCCTAAGCCTAACCCATCATCCCAATCGCTGCTGGTACTTACCAGATACAGTTAAAAAAATCAAAAGAGCCGAAGTGCTATCTAATTAGGTAGTCTTGTATTAAAATTGTTCAAATACGTGATTAGCAAAGTCCTGAACCCTTGCACTTTTCATATAAAATGCAGTAGGTACATCAAAATATTTATTTTGCAATTTCACGTTAAGACTGCAATATAAATATTCCATTTTAGATACATTAATATTCTCTATTGTAATGCTAATGTATTGTAATGTCATCTTCAGACACATTGTGGTAAAACACTAAAGGACATTCTTATTTTTAATATTTTTTTTTCAGCTGAAACCCTCGGTATGGAAGGAGAATACGCCGGTCCCCTTCTTGAGAGGAAAGCATCGTGGCTTGAAGTCGATCCTTTGTACGGGCGCAGTCCGTCTCCCGAAGACGCAAGAAGGAAGGCTTTTACCAAGTAGGCTGCTTATTTAGTTTCTCATTTGTATTAGTAACATGACACAAAAAGCGTCGATGGCCGAGTAGTTATAGTCGTTGCTTGCCAAGTTGCCATGGGAGACGTCGCTAGTTCAAACCCCCACGTAACACTTGTGTTTCAAATTTGGGATTCATATGTACAATTTCATGAGAAAACCTGCATACCTAAGAAGAAATTCTAAAGTTGTGTCGTCAACCAACCCGCACTTGGCCAACGTGGTTGATTAAGGCCCGATCGCCCTAGTTTAAGGTAGGCCCGTACCCGAATAATAAATAATAAATAAATAAATCTTTATTAGAAAACTTAGTGCACAAAATTAGATCTTAAAATCTACATTACATTTAAAGTTCCGGGTAACAATATGTGTGCCTGAACTAGGATTTTCCTGTGTTTCAGGCAAAAGAGGGGCTTACAAGGTTATATTGTGCTATATATCACTACAAAAACGTGAAACTTACATGTATTTATCTTATCTTAAGTTACATAAACAAAATTATATATTAATAAATGTGACGACTTCGTCCGCGTAGAGACGTTTAACGGGTAAAACATTACTTCCTTATAGCGCAGTCGGTTAAAAAGTAGCCTATAACCTTTCCTAGGCTCTGCACTATATCTGTACCAAATTTCATTTAAATCGGTCCAGTACTCTATGAGTGAAAGCGTAACAGACAGACAGACAGACAGACAGAGTTACTTTCGGATTTATAATATTAGTAAGGATAAACGGTCATATGGAGCTGAGCAAAAATAAATAATTAAATTCTAAAGACATATGAATTGAAGTCGAGCATACATATGAATACTAGCATACATATATACTCGATGATACATATGAATGGAGACGTATATGAAATGATGAAGATGGTGAAGCTTGACTTGGCGTACTTTAATGCTAACTTTGGTATGTATCTTGTTTTAGGGGGACATCGACAACGAGTTTGGCAGTCGGCCCACCTACGATCGAAATCACGAAAGAGCAATCTCCATCACCACCAAAAGAAGGTTTATACAAAATTTAACTAACTAATTTATTTAAAAATCACATTAATAAAATAAAATTATTTAAAATAAAAAATGTGATAATTGAAACAATGGATTCAAATTAAGCTATTTACTGCCCGACATTTCTAATGGGGTACACCAACCATGGTAGCTACCGAACTCAAAAACCAGTCGAAACGTCGTAATTATATTTTGATGCTTTAACTACATAGCCTTTATCCCACGTTATTTCTAAGGTGCTGTGGGCGTACATAACCAGTATTTGGGGGTTAACTGTTATTCTTTCCATGTGTTACAGCGATAAACAAAACCATTCAGCCGTTGGTCCGCAACCGCACCGCGTCCGAGTCGCAGACGATGTACGCTGAACAGGAGACTGACGAGCTGATCGCGATGCTTCGAGAGACCGAGAGCCTGGACGAGCAAGGCGACATCCTGCAGTACCTGGTCGATACGCACGGACTCGACTTCAATACAGGTGATGGTGCCAAGTTGTTTAGGGGCGAGAGCCATTCGCTCCCCCGCAAGTCCGATGATGATGACAAGGCTGCTCCAAGGCATCAGCGTAAGTCAGTTAGGAAAAAAAGGGGGCCAAGTTGTGTCTATTGTTTCGACTCCAGCTCTCTCTCTAGTGTTTCATCGTCATCATCATCAGCCCATCGCAGTCCACTCCTGGACATAGCCTAACCAAATACACGCCACTCCCGTCTATTTTCGGCTACTCGCACCCGCTGCACTGTTTGCTATGCCCGTTGAGGCAGAGATGATTGTTGAATTATCTCACCCCCCTTTTGATCTATTGAACTCCAACGATATAACGACAAAAGCGACGGTCAATAGGTCAAATTAAAGCTGTAAAATGTATCTATCAGCAATTAGCCGATCTATTTGCAAATCAAGTTTGTCCCTTTGTGCCGCTGATTTTAGGCATTTAAAACCAAAAACAGTTCAAGTCACGTTTCTATCATATCTCTTGACCTTAATGATAATATTTATTTATTCACCTTCGCAGGCATGCTAGAGAACGGCAAAAACGTAACAGTGAAAGACCTCCTCAAAGTCCTTTACGAGAAGGCGTGCACTCAAAAGCTGTGGGGGCTCGTCCGTCACACGGCGGGCATGCTGGGCAAGCGCGTGGAAGACCTCGCTAAGGCTGTGACGGACTTACTCGTGCGGCAGAAGCAGATCACCGTGGGCATGCCGCCTAACAACGAGCATACTATCACCGCGCCGCTGCCTGAGAATGAGCTGAGGCAGCTGATACATCTGGTGAGTACACGCGCTACCTCTGCCCTAGAAGGTCTATTGGTAGCAAGCGCTGCGTAAGGACCGATAGATCCCCCGTTCTGGCCCGGGGTCGAGCAAAACTTTTTTTGTTAATAAATTACTCAGCCTGGAGTCAGGAAGTTGGCGCGGATGCACGCCCGTCCCTATGAAAGCACGCTCAGAAGGTGGTCATGCGCCTGATCTCGCATTGGTCATGTCGGATTGCCGTCTCACCGAACTACGAGAGTAAGGGAACAGATATTGCACTTGTGTTTGCGTGTATACTTGCGTGATTGGCCGCCTTGGCTGAAATTGGCCGGACGCCTTATTATCACAAACGCTACCATACGTACACAATTTGGCTGTGTGAGCTATCTGCTCCCACGCAAGCCTGGTGATTTTTTTCTTTGACGGTACTTCCTCCAATCTTAGTACAGACGCTACCACTAACATAATATGACTTATGGTAAATTAATTAAGGGAAGATTCGTTAATAAAGGTATGTACCCAAGTGATTTTCCTAATATTGACTTCATGATTTGTTACACGCAGACATTTCGTCACAAAAATAATGATGAAAGAAAGGTAATCATACTTTTGTCTTTATCTTAGCGTTTTAGTACAGTCGTTCGTGAACATTCTTTCACGAATAATAATAGATTGTTTATTTGGTATTTAGTAGTTATCTCACATTTTTTAAAAGCAGTTTGGTGCATAGGTACTGAATGAATGGTAACAAAATGTGTTTGCAGGCGTATGGAGACGACGAGAGTACGGCGATGTTGACACAAGAACTGTTGGTGTACCTGGCCATGTTCATCAGGACTGAACCACAGCTGTTCCTCGAGATGTTGCGACTGAGAGTCGGGCTTATTATACAGGTATGCTCAGATCTCGTATGAATTCTTAATATAACCTATGGCCCTGTGAGCAGGGGGCGTACACACACTGGGTAGGTATAACTCAGCGGGCGTGGGAATTAATATATAAGGCTGTGTTTTATATATTTTTTTAGAGAAAGGAAAAGAAGGTTTTTAGAGAACCTCTTAAGAAGTTTGATTCAATTCTTGAATCAAACTCGCTTTAGTATGTATGTCCTTGCCTTTTCATTGTAAATCATGGCTCAATTGATAACTTAAGTATTTACTTACATAATATATTTTATTACTCCGAAAACACTGTACCTTCAAACGGATATTTTATTTACTTTGCCCCATTTGTTTTTTCTCGTGCAGGTGATGGCGACAGAACTGTCCCGTACTCTTTCTTGCAATGGCGAGGAGGCTTCGGAACACCTTCTCAACCTGTCGCCCTTTGAGATGAAGAATCTTCTCCATCACATACTGAGCGGAAAGGAATTCGCTATCAACAGCGGTATTTATATTATCTATATTAATTTAACTAAATTGAACCATCTATTCTACAAAATATTTTAAAACATAAAACTTGCTTTCATAACAACTTTTTCTTGCAGCAAATTCCCTTTTCTTTGTAAAGGAAAAATACAGCAAAAGTAAAGGCGAGTTTAATAGAACTTCCATGTCTATGTGTGTACCCTGTGATTGTCACACCTTTGTTCATCATTTACTACTTAACTGATGTCGGCATGTTACTCGTAATTTGTTTGAACTGAATGTTTAGTCCTTTTGTATATATTCTCTGACATTCTATTGTTGTTGTTGTTTCGTCTGTAGATTTGGCGATTTTGACCCAAAATATGCAATGCCTAATACACCCTTTCCTAACGTCATTGCAAAGTTGCTTCGTTTTTTCCTAAAAATTTCTAATTCCTGAATTAGTATGAGACCTCATATACAATTTTTGCAAATACTTTTCTAGAGATTTTTGTATGTTTATTTGCTTTTGTATTAGCCAAATACTGCTTTATCAGGCTAACGTATCTTACAGTGGGCCGCGGAAACTTCTCCATCGTCAGCAACAAGTCGCACCGTTACGGAAAGAAGTCGCAAATAGTGCTGGAAGGACAATCTTTGCAAGGAACTATTGATGACAGTAAGTAAAGCTTCCGATGTGCCTACTCATATCTATGTACTTATCTAGGTTTTCTTTTATCTCTTGGTGTTATATTTCTGTCCGGTGGATATTGGTGACATCACTTTGCTGGTTACTCTAAGGATAATTTGAAACTAATCGGCACAGTAACTCAGGCTGGTTTTAGGATCGCGTTGACCGGTCAGCCTTACTTATAAACGTTTCCTATATCGACATACGTCTTGATATGTCGATAGTTTTTTTCTAACTGACTTACGATAAAAATAAAAAATAAAACCATTTATTGCCTCAATAAAAAACATTTACAACTTGTCAAGACAAATTGTCAAGACAAACGGAGGAGGTTCAGCCTCGGTTGCGGGGGTGCGGATGGCTCTCACCCCTAAATGGCACTGATAGTGTGTTGCCAGCGTGACTAAAAGCCTCACAGTGTATCCCCAGCAATACGCGTTGGTCATGCTTGGAACCCGCCTAATGCGCATCACACAAAAATGGCACTTGAAGTTTCGGATCAGCGATTAATTATTGAAACAATCTACATGATTTGAACTTGGGAGTGAGAGCCATACGCTCTCCTGCAAATCCGGTGATGATGACAAGACTGATCCAAGCCATCATCGTATGTCAGTTAGGGAAAAAAATACATGATCTGAATTTGATTGATGAATGTTCAGTTACCATTGTGTAACATTTAACACGAAGAACACGATGAGTTGGATGTTTTTGTTAATAAATATATTAAGTTTAGGCATAAAGTGAAAAGTATCCTCAACTGAGCTATCCTTAATTTTCTCACAATATCTTTCCATTTCCTTTGGTTTGTTATAAAAATGTAATAATAATAAAAAAAAAATGTAATATTAGTTTACGCGCTATTGTTTAACCACGCTGTGTGTACACGTTTTTGGGTCATAATCTAGGTTTGTTATTTTTAAATGTTTTTATTCAAATTAATTTATGATTGTAACCTGTTGTGTATACCTTAATAATAAATTGAATGTTCCAGCTCCTATAGCGGAACCGGACCGCCAGGGGCAGTGGCTGCGCCGGCGCCGCCTGGACGGCGCCCTCAACAGAGTGCCGCGCGACTTCTACCCGCGCGTCTGGGGCGTGCTGGAGAGAGTGAGTACTTGTTATACTTGACTATGACTGGCTCGGTGGAACAGTGGATGATAGTGCCCCTAGCTGGCGGTTCCATGAGTCGTGTGTTCGATTCCCACTCGGGACATATACTTAGTTGTGTGTGATGAACATTGTCTTTGTCCCGTGTCTGGGTGTGATTACGTATTTCAAGAATGTATTTGTAAGTATCTATTTACGTATATCAGTCTCTGATGCTCATAGTACAAGCTCTGCTTAGTTTTGGGTCAGGTAATCGAGTGTAAATATGTCCCAGATATTTATTTATTTACTTACACATTATCTACATATTATTATACTTGAGTATAAACCTAGCTGAAATCGCCCCAATCTGACGTAGATGCGAAAAGGCTGAGCCTGTTCCACGCTATACCAAAGCCTGTTTTAAGTTGACCGATTTGACACTTTTTATTTTATATTTTGCATTTATCCTTGTTAAGAGGAACATATTTAACGAATCATAAAGAAAAACTTTGAAAAATAAGATGTTATTTCAAAATGTCAAATGCACCTAATTATCTAATTATTTGTCTTTTATTACTTAAAATAATAGAATTATAAAAAGAAAACATAAAATTTCCACTCTGTATTACGCTTTTACAAGGCTACGCCGTTTGACACGTTTTCATAGTGACGTAATGGGTAATACTCACCAGAGGGCCCACCATGAGTTGGCTATCGAAAACTTACGTACGTTAAAAACCTATCGAGTTGTTTTTTTCATATGGCCGATTTTAGTTCTTCGCGTAACCACCAGCGGCGCTGTACAAGTTTTTCATAGACATATTCACGTAGGCGATATCGAGTGCGTAAGTTTTAAATTCATGGTAGCCACACAGGTATTTTTCAAAATAGGATGAAGGATTTAATAAGTATTTTATTTTAAAAATAAATATATTTTTAGATAAGAAACTTCAATTCAATCTTCTGGATGTAATTGTATTTAATAGAAAATTGTTATAATTAGACCTTGCTTAGTTAAAAAGTGGAAATAATTGTTACTTATATGCTTCGGCAATTTTACCGTTGTCCCTCACTAGTGCAGGCAGTCTGACATGTGTCAAATCAGTCAACTTAGAGCGGCTCTGGTATAGGCGAAAACTTCGCCGTGGATCTTTCGGTATGGAATGGCAGTGTGCCCGCTATAGATCTGATAAGAGAGATCCGCGACGGAGGTTCCGCGTAGTGTAGTGCTGGCCCGAGGCCATTTACCGCGCGAATGGCACCGCGCCGGCCGCCTTATGTAAACGACTAAGTGTCAGAAAGCAGGCAGTCAGATTCACACATTTTATTATCTGTTGTGTATTGTATGAACGTGTCGCCAATATAAATTTGTGCAGACTGTTCGCCCTTTGTACTACACAGTACATTATTATAGTTATTTCTTTCAGTGTCAAGGATTGGTGATCCAAGGAAAAGTCCTGCAACCGAATTTGACCCAAGAGATGACGTCAGGAGAGTTGAAATTCGCACTCGCCGTAGAAACGGTCCTGAATTCGATTCCCCAGCCGGAGTATAGGCAGCTGGTGGTGGAAGCGCTCATGGTCCTGACGCTTGTGGTCGAGTACAAGGCCGTCGATCACTTGGGCGCCATCATAGGCGTGGAAAATCTCGTGCACAAAGCCAACCAGATATTCTTGGAGGATCAGGTTAGTTGAGAATTTTGGCAATTGGACTGATGTCCAAAGTTACATGCCGAGATGATTCTCAGCATGTAACTTTATCTGAGATCGGAATATTTCGGTAGTAAGATCGAACTATCTGGCAGAAATTGTTGGAAGTACCTTTTTATATTTCGACCTTTTTATGCCAGATACCTATTTCGGACTAGAAACACTACACCTGTTGAAGTTTCTCGGATAAGATATCTAATGAATTATCACTGCTTTCGTGTCGATGGGGTGTCCAGCCAGTGAACATTATCTCAGTTTGACTTCTGTGACCAGATGCGGTGCAACGGCGATGCGACGCTGTGCTGCGCGAAGGCCGAGGGCGGAGCGGAGGGAGGACGCCTCGCGACCGGCGGAGCGCTCGTGTGCGGGGGCGCGGCCGGCGTGTGCCAGCACCTGTACGACAGCGCGCCCAGCGGCAGCTACGGCACCATGACCTACCTCACGCGCGCCGTGGCCGCGCTGCTCGCCGACCGCCTGCCCGGCGCCGCGCCCGTCCCCTGCGCCATCACCTAGGCGTCTCACCCGGCGGGGGCGCGGCCGGCGTGTGCCAGCACCTGTACGACAGCGCGCCCAGCGGCAGCTACGGCACCATGACCTACCTCACGCGCGCCGTGGCCGCGCTGCTCGCCGACCGCCTGCCCGGCGCCGCGCCCGTCCCCTGCGCCATCACCTGGGCGTCTCACCCGGCGGGGGCGCGGCCGGCGTGTGCCAGCACCTGTACGACAGCGCGCCCAGCGGCAGCTACGGCACCATGACCTACCTCACGCGCGCCGTGGCCGCGCTGCTCGCCGACCGCCTGCCCGGCGCCGCGCCCGTCCCCTGCGCCATCACCTAGGCGTCTCACCCGGCGGGGGCGCGGCCGGCGTGTGCCAGCACCTGTACGACAGCGCGCCCAGCGGCAGCTACGGCACCATGACCTACCTCACGCGCGCCGTGGCCGCGCTGCTCGCCGACCGCCTGCCCGGCGCCGCGCCCGTCCCCTGCGCCATCACCTCGGCGTCTCACCCGGCGGGGGCGCGGCCGGCGTGTGCCAGCACCTGTACGACAGCGCGCCCAGCGGCAGCTACGGCACCATGACCTACCTCACGCGCGCCGTGGCCGCGCTGCTCGCCGACCGCCTGCCCGGCGCCGCGCCCGTCCCCTGCGCCATCACCTAGGCGTCTCACCCGGCGGGGGCGCGGCCGGCGTGTGCCAGCACCTGTACGACAGCGCGCCCAGCGGCAGCTACGGCACCATGACCTACCTCACGCGCGCCGTGGCCGCGCTGCTCGCCGACCGCCTGCCCGGCGCCGCGCCCGTCCCCTGCGCCATCACCTAGGCGTCTCACCCGGCGGGGGCGCGGCCGGCGTGTGCCAGCACCTGTACGACAGCGCGCCCAGCGGCAGCTACGGCACCATGACCTACCTCACGCGCGCCGTGGCCGCGCTCTTCGCCGACCGCCTGCCCGGCGCCTCGCCCGTCCCCTGCGCCATCACCTAGGCTGTGTTATGTCGACTTCGCACAATACCAACCGGACAGAACACAAATTTATGTTTACGGGTGAGATCCATCCGTTCCCCCTCACGCCCGGTAATGATGACGAGGCTACTCCGAGCCATCATCGTATGTCAATGTCTAAGAACGATGGACATTACGAGAATTTATGTTCTGTTTACCATAAATGCATGCTGTTGATTTTAACCACACAGGTGACGACCCATCGCGACCCCGGCCTTATGTTCCAACTGATGATGTAGATGTTACACTATTCCTGCATTACGAAATGAGGGCCTGCCTACGATATTAACGATTGTTTTTTTATAATATCGACGTTTATTCTTAAATTGATTGATAAACACATTTCATTCAATATATGTATTTGTATATTATATCTTTAAGTTCAACTGAATTCAGATTATATTGATATCTTATTATTTGTTATTTAGTCATGTAGTGCAGAATTTTTACAATGATATGTGTTGTTAACTTGCTCTAATAGAATTTTTATCAGTTCATTGAATATATTTACTTTGTTCACTTACTTATTCATATTGCAATACTATATTGAAATTGAGAGAATCTAAATATGTATTTTAAATGAAATTATATTAATTCACAATAACTATGTTTGTAATATTTTATTGGCTGAAATAGCCCATTTAATTGTTCAAATAAATGTTTTAAACTATATTTGTAATAAAACATTATTTAATATTAGTATAATGTTGTTTTTTTTAAAATATATTACCTTACTAGCTTTCTGTCCGCGTAGAGATTTAACGGGTAAAACATTCTTTATAGCGCAGTCGGTTAAAAAGTAGCCTATGTCCTTTCTTAGGCTCTGGACTATATTTGTACCAAATTTCATTTAAATCGGTTGTGTACTCTATGCGTGAAAGCGTAACAAACAGACAGACAGACAGACAGAGCTACTTTCGCATTTATAATATTAGTAAGGATTTAATGTTTTATTTGTGAGGGGTGTAAAATAAAAACAAATTAGCAATAACCATCTATCTACTTCAAATAACACTTTTACATCTCTTCTAAAACAACAATTTATTTATAAATTGTATTCTAAAGTCACCTAAGCTTCATCTTTTTTACCAAAGGGGTTCATTTTCGATAACCAAGATGTAGTAGTACTGAAAAGAAAAAATACAGAAGTATTAGCCAGACATTTATACTACTTTTTACATAACAATGATATTATATAACTTTTCTAGTTTTACTTACGATATTTCGTCTGCTGTTGTTGTACTTCCTTCAATGCCTGCTGCTTTTAATTTCTCGACAAGATTCTTTCTATACACACTCTTTAGTGGAATTGGTCTATTAGCTGCTTCCTTTTGTTTGGCAACTTTACACAGGGCTTCATACCAAGTCAGACCATACCATTCTATTTCTTCAGGGGTATACTAAAAGAAACAATTTAATTTGTGGCAAGTGAAATAAAATAACGATAAAATATTCTATGATAGGAGACAATACTGCAAAGATTCGCCATCAGAGTGCAGCACCACCATAGATAGTAAACGGTGTTTGAAGTTCAAAGCATTATACTTATTTTACTCTCAGGTTCAAAGCACAATTAAAATTGGATAAATACTACTATAATCAAGTGTAAAATAGAGAAGAGTTTAAAAATTTAATATAATAATGCATCAAAATAGATGATACAATAATATGACATTCATCAAACAATAACATCTATATGCCTTTGACACAAAATTTGTGGTTTGTTTACATATATATGTATTGCTGGTGGTGCCATCTAGAATGAGTTTGCATAATATCCTTTATAAGCATAAAATTATCTTATTAGAGGCCTAGATGTCTATCATTTTAGTGTTTTTCACATTATTACTTACATATTTATTACTGATAAGCGCAATAAAAAAATCTTGTGATTATTGAAAATAAAACTCACCGATGACAAATATGTTTTGTACTCATCATACACTTCCCTTTGTTTGGAAGGGTCATGTGAATATCTCGGACAACCATTCACCAGCTCAGACAGTATTTGCTTTTTCAATTTTAGTGCTAACATTGAGCTAAGATCGCAGGCAGGGGTCTTAAGTAGGTAGTGATCAAATCCATAATGATCATTGATAAGTCTAATTGCTCGTTCAGTCACTGTCACTGAGAGGTGAGTGTTCAGAACCTCTGACTTCACAACTGTTCTCTTGAGAACGGGGACCCAGTAGTGAGGTACCCTGCGCCTATGTTGGTCACGTTTTTGGAAACCTGAAAAAGTGTTCAACTGGTAGGTTAACATTCAACGATAAAATAAAATGACCTTGATGATGCAACATAAACAACTTCATTGTTCTCTTGAAAACAATTTTGACATAACCTTCACCAAAAATATACTCTTCAATAGTAGTTATT
Source organism: Maruca vitrata (assembly GCA_039566165.1). Classification (NCBI taxonomy): domain Eukaryota; kingdom Metazoa; phylum Arthropoda; class Insecta; order Lepidoptera; family Crambidae; genus Maruca; species Maruca vitrata. The sequence continues at coordinate 10,918,666 of CM076920.1, read as the reverse complement.
ATTACACTTTAGTTACCTTTGACGACGGCTTCGCCACCCCATATTCCCTCATGAAGCTCAGCAGGGTGCTTTAAAGGGATAGGAATATTTTGTACAGGCAGTGTCTCGCCAGTTAGCTCGTCACGCTTCCATTTGCCTTCCTGGGGGACGAAGTGAACAGCCGCAGGCTTCAGCACCTTCCATTCACGCCAGAACTTCTTGTATGCTGCGGGTAACTCGGAGGCAATACCTATTTCGAAGCGACCTTTTTTCTTGTATGTTTTCGACAACTGTCGCACAGTGGCCTGAAATAAATTACGCGTTTCAGAATGTGACGTACGAGCGTTCAGGTTAAGAGTTTCTTATGTATTTCACCAGGTTACCTGTAAGCGAGATGATGCCATTTAATTAATTTTTATATTTTCGGGCATAAGATACAATATTTTAGTAGAATACTAAATTTATTTTAGCAAATTTTAAGATTACACCTGATGGATGATGAAACTGTCAAATTTATCTCTTTGAAGTTGACATTTCATTCTGACATTTCCGAGATCGTTCGAAAACCATGGGTCGAATTTTCGGATAAAACTGACGGCTGGCTGTCTACCTTCCTTGTCTTATTGTCAGATGACGTGGGCAAAAAAATGGCATTGGCAAGTCAGTGCCAAGTGGTGGTGGCAAAATATTTTGTTTACTGTGGAATTTAGTTATAAATTAATTCGTTTCTAATCATTTAGATTCATCAGCTACGTAGACTTGTTGGTATCAAAGCAGAAAACAATATACTATACATCATTCATGTCCACTGAATGTAGCAAGCCATGGCGGATCATAGAAAAGTCGATAAACCCCTTGAAGGGGAAACATCATCCACTGGGGATGATGTCGATACAAATTTAGCAGTGTCTACCAGCGAAGTGTGTAGTGTTGCTGGAAGTGTTAGAACCACAAAGGTACGACATAGCACCTAAAAATTACAACCTTTTTACTGGGCTCATAAATTACGTATTACATTACAAATCATTGCTATCAATACATGTTGTTAAATGTTCTTCATAACCTGTTTTCTTAATTGTATTTTTACCATATGATATCATGCGCCACAATCGACATCTAATGTCCATCAACAAATCTATTCAATTTGTCATATACTGAGGTCCATATTTAACAGATAAATTTTCATCTTGCAGAATATTTGAATCGTTCAGTTCATTAAATTCTTTCAATTCATAAAATTGTAATGCAATATTTGTAAAACTACTCAAAAACATAGCCATCACAGGTTTGTTCTCTTGATATGCTCTATTTAATCCTGATTGTGTTTACCATATGTTACTACATATCAATCTCTAATTGCATAAATTGACTTGATAATCAGATGATATGCATTCTTTTCAGACGCAGCGCATGTCATCTTCTTCAGATAGGCAGGTTAAGTTCGAACGAGCTCAGAAAGCCTTAGAGAATGCAGCACTTGTATCCAAACGCATTAAAGAACATCGAAAAGCGACTGCAGAATTACTGGGGCGCCCATTTGGTAAGGCAAACATTGGAAACCTTATGTAGAGTAATATTTTAGTTATCAAATCTAACCAAAATTATTTTTAAAAAATTTTGTATTTGTCAAAAACATGTACCTACTCTAATTTTAAGTACAGTAATGGTTTCTATGGGTTTATGTGTGATATTAGGAGTATCAAATACGTAGTTACTTACTGCCTGACACTTTGACTGACTTGCACCAGTCATGGACCACTATTTAATGTATTGAATGTTAAATACTCTCATATATACACATGATTTTTTTGTGAAGTTATATTAGGTATCTAATTATTTCATTAAATATTTTTAGAGGATGATGACATTGGAGATAGTGCTGAAGTGGCATCCACCGTGAGTGAGAGAACAGGGTATTCTGTAGCAACTGACACCTCTACCAATTTGTCTGTTCAGGATGCATTAAACAGTGAGTTTTTTTACATTATATTGAGCCACACAGAAACATTTATAAAAATAAACTTTAAATTTTGTGTGGGTTTATAAATACAAAAGTATATTACGGGAATTTTGTAGAGTTGGATTATTAATTTTATTTCAGTACCTGGTATAAGTGAAAGTTTAGCAAATACTTTAAAACAGAAAGAAATATTAATGGAAAGGATAAAACAGTATAAGGAAATCAGTAAGAGACCAAGTAAATCAACACCTGTCAAAAAAGAAGTAGCTGTGGAATCGAAATTAGATGTAAGAAAGGTATGTATGTGATTTGTAACTGAGTATTAAAAAACTCATTTATTGTCTCAATACATCATCATTGCCCGATATACTTTTTGCCAAGTCGGGATTTTGGAACTTTTTGAGTGAAAAAAGGGGGATTTTTTTGTCAAAAGCGGGACTTAGTAAAATAAACATTTATAATCAAAAGATTTTGAATATTTGGTCATTCTATTTGAATTTAATTTACTTTTGTATGACAATAGAAAGTAAAAATAAATATCGAAAAAAAGTGTATTAATCATAATATGATTTTTTAAAATCAAATTTATCCTATCATTAAATAATTGTGCAAAATTCTGAATAAAAATGTAAACTCCATTCTTTTCTGTGCCAACCGTCAGCGCTTTCTCTGTATGCTATACACATGGTTGTGTTATTCCCGAAAAGCGGACAGACCCAATTAATTTAATTAAATGTTATAAATAAAATACTGTGTTATTTTACAGAAAACGGACCAAAGTGAAGTTACTCAACTGCTAAGCACTATCAAGGAAAAAGAAAATACACTGAGTGTTATTCAAGTTAAAATGAAAGCTATGGAAAATACTATTCTGGACTTGCAAGAAAAAATCAATGAGAAAGATCAAATCATTGAAGCTAAAAACATGGCTACAACTCTCATGTCTGATAGTTTGAGCAAGAAAGGTAAATAAAATAAAATATTTATATTGAACTACCTAATTTATTAGAAAAGTTAGTGTTTTAAAAGATACACAAACTTTTATTTATATATGTTGGTTTGTTTTTTTATTAGAATAGAATACTAAATCAATTTTGATATAGGTACCATGACACTTTAACAAACAAATATTTCTTCTATCTAATAATGTTTCTGCATTAATATTAATTTCAAATTCTCACCACTTTAAACTGTGTATTTTTAAATAGTTCGAAATTAAGATAATAATTGTTGTATTTATTGACAATATCAAATATTTCTTTTTAGAAAAAGACTCAATGCTGCTACTTGAAGACACAAGGCAACAAATGACAAAAATGCAAGAGAATTTTATAAGCATGGAGACTGAGTGGAAGGAGGAAAAGCAAAGGTTGATGAAAGAAATTGAAGTAAAAGATGAAAAGATAAGCCACCTAGAACAAGCAAACACCATCTTAGAAAATTCAAGATTTGAAATAACTGTTGCACATTCGAAACTATTAGAAGATTTAGATATTAAAAATAAAGAAATTGCTCAATTAGAAGAAAGTTTAAAGAAAATTACTGAGGAACACTCTTCTAAGTTACCTGCCACTGAAAAGGAAGATCTAGAGGAGCAAGAGAAAGGGTCTCTTGAGATTTCTAACATGGAGGAATTGACTAACAAAATTGAGTTACTTGAGCAAATAAACTGTCAGATTCGGCAAACTAATATCGAGCTCGAAAACAAACTTGCTACAATCAATACCGAATCAAAAGCAACTACTAGCTCGCCAAGCAAAAAGGCGAGCCCACTTCCGGGCCGTAAAGGGGGCAGAAATACAGCAGCTAAAATGAAGTCACCCTGGAGTAATTTGTCTTCAGAATCTCTACCGCAGGAAAGTGATAAGAAGATTAATAAAAACGAACTTGCAAAATTGGAAATGATGGTTCAATCATTAAATAAAGATATTTTGGACAAAGAATATATAATTTCTCAGAAGGATTCATTGATATCAGAACTACAGTCGGCAAATTCGTTAAATGAAGCCACTATAATTGAGCTAAAATCAACAACAAAAGAGCCTAGTATTGATATGGTGGATATGGGTGTGTCTACTGAGGCTTTAGAGCTTGTAAAACCAGAAGTTGCAGATGCGCCAGTGGCAAGAGATGACGACATTAAACTAACCAGTGAGATTGATACAGCAGATATTGCAGAACTGGAGGAAAAACTGAATGCAGCTCAAAACCAAATTCTTATGCTGAATGAGGAAGTTGATTTAGCAAATAAAAATATGATAAAAGTGAAATCAAGTCACAAGTTGAAACTTAAACAAATGCAAAAGACTATAGATAATTTTAGCAAGTTATCTGACTCGAATGCTGAAATTGTCAAACTAAATGAAGAAATGCATCAATTGACGCAAAAAGTAGCAGAGCTTGAAGAAGAGAAAGGTAACTTGCAGTTACATCTGGTGGACTATGACAGCGGGCGATGTAAGTACATATTTGTGATTTATTTAAACTCGCATACTTCAATACTGTAGCAAGTGCTTTTAATAATAAATGCTGAAATTATTAATATCTGTTGTTGTTTTAGTGACTGAATCAGATGTCTACAAAAAGATGATAGAGATGGAAAACTTGGCCGAAACTAGATTGAAGGCTATCAGTGTGCTTGAAGCACAAAAGTTTGATCTAGTCCAAGGTATGCAGTACATTTTAAAATTTATTTCTCAATAACCTATTCATATTTACTAACTAAAATGTGTTTTTATCATTAAATAAATGTATGTTATTAATTTCAGAATTACACATCTTACAACAGAAAAACCTGGATATGGAAGATAAACTAGCAGATATATCCCAATTACAAAGTGAGCAAGTATGTTCAGAAATTAAATCCGTGCAATTAGAAGAACAGATTGATGAACTTACTGCTTCGCGAAAAGAATTGGAACTGATTATTGAAAATCTAAAGTTAGATAAAGAGCAGCTAAATAGTGCAATAAAGGATTTACAAACTGAAAAGGACGAACTAATCCACAAGTTAGAAAGTTATATTCAAGAAAATATGGAGCTTAATGACAGACTTGAAAAGTTGAGTACAGAAAAAGTTAGCTCTGCTGAGTCCATAGAAATTGTAGAATCATTAACTACACAAGAAAAGTTAGAGCTAGAGGAATATAATAAAGGTATCATGGAAACTAAGACAGACTCTAATATAGAAAAACAGGCGGAGGATTCAATAAGTAAAGAAAAGAGCATAGAAAATCTTGTTGAGCAGACAGTAGAGTTGAACAACAAAATTGATCTTTTCACTCAGGAACGAGAAGAGGTTATGGACAAAATGGGTAAAATCAGTGCAGAAAATGATGCACTACAGAAGAATTTAGTCCAGCTGAATAATGAGTGCAGCACCTTACAAAATAATATTGATTTATTAAATCAAGAAAAACAAGACCTTCAAGCGCTAAATGAAGATCTAAATCGACAAATTGAAGAGTTAAAACGTGAGCGTATAGATATTATGAAGGAATCTGTAGAAACAGTTAAACCAGCAGTTCTAGAAGATACTCTAGAGACAGCTACTGATACACAACATGATGAGAAAGGAAGTGTCGAAAAGGGCGCTAATAGAAACAAGTCTGTAAAACAGTTGACTAAAGAAATTCTAAAACTTAAAAACACTATCAAAGATAGAGAAGCAGAAATAGGAGATTGTCAGATGAAAATACTGTCGTTAGAAGAACAACAGCAAAAGCAAAGTGAATTAATACAGACCAATGCCTCTTATGAAGCTAAACTTAAATTATTGGCAGAGGAGAATCAAATTTTGAAGGAAAAGTTGGAAGATTCCGTCAACGATAAGGGGCTTGATCAAAAAATGGAAGAACTAAAACAAGCAAATGTGTTAATCCAGGAAGAGCTTCAAAGGGCTCGGCAAGAATATACCAATACAATTTCAGCTCGAGATAGTAGAGTGAATGAATTAGAAAATATGTTAGTTGAATATGAAAAGCAAATATTTAACTATGGCAATACATTACAACAGAAGGATAAAGAAATGGTGGAATATATGAATCAAATCACTAAATTAAATGATGTTTCACAAAAACTTAAGTCAACAATAGAAATTCTAGAAGAAGAGAAAGCAAAAGATCCTAATGCTGAACTAGTGAAATCTTTAAACAAGCAAATATCAACTTGTCAGAAAAAACTGGTTGAAAACGAAGAAAAAATTAAGCATTTAGAAGAGGAAAAAACTCAGTTGATGTCTTTGAAGATCACATTAGAAAGTAAAAATACAAGTATAGAAACTGAATTGACTAAACTGCAAGATTCTTTAGTTGAAAAACAAAACCTCATTAAAGAATTACAAGTGCAACAGCAAAAGCATTTGGAAGAAGTGGCTGAAGTCATGCTACAAGCCAAAGAGCGAGAAGAAGAAATCCATGAAATCAAATTACAACTAAGAAAAGAATCTATAGAAAATGAAAAATTACGAGATGCTTTGGCAGAGAAAGACAACTCGGCAAAAGAATTTGAAGTGACAAAAGATAAATTTAATGAGCTTTCTGCTGAAAAAGATCAGTTGTCTGAACAGTGTGTGACGTTGGAAAATAAAAATAAGGAACTACTGGAAAAGCTTAAGAAGTTCGCTATTAATATAAAGAAGAAATCAACATTGTATTCTGAATTAGAAAATCATTACCATGAAGTTCAAAAGCAGTTAGAGAATCAAAATCTGCAAATGGAGCAGCTTTCAATTCAAGTTGAAACTCTGCCAGCTCTACAGGAGAAACTGAAACATGCAGAGGAAGAAATAAATCGCTTACAAGCACACAAAGTAGCTACAGAACAACAAAAACATGATGACATCACACAACTGAAACAAGACATCGAATCATCTGAACAGAAGCTGTCTGCGGCATGGAATGAAATCACAAAATTAAATGACGCGTTGAATACAGCACATAAGGAATTGCATTTCCTCCGCGAAGAAGAGGTTAAATATAAAACGCTAATAGATCAACTAAACAATAAATTAGTCGAACATGAAATAGAGCAGAAAAATAATACGAATTTGTCTACCAAAATATCTAGTATGGAAATGGACATCAATCAAAAACAGTTACAAATTGCCGAATTGTTACACCGAATAGAGAACCAAGAGCAGCAAGCAAACCAATTACAATTTGGACATGATGCAAAAGTACAAGAGCGTGACTTGTATATAGAAAGTTTGGAAACTGAAATTAACAAATATAAAACAAGGATATGTCGCCTCGAAGAAACTATATCTGCAATGGAAGATAGACGGCATTCCCTTGAGCGTAAAGCGGATCAATTAGATAGCCAGTTACAAGAAAAACAAAAGGCTTACAGTGAATACTCCAATCAAGAGGATGACTTAGTTAATAGATTAGCGGTACTCATGGATCACGATAGAGTAGTTGAAAAACAACTGCATGAGATTGAAGACGAAAATAGACAATTACAAGATAAGATTCAAAATATGATAGAAGAAAATCAGACTCTCCGTAAAACTGTTTCTGATGTTCAAGGAAATTACAACAGCATTATAGACAAAGCAAACAGAACTGATGCAGCAGAATCAGAAATTCTTAAGCTGCAAAACCAAGTCCTTGACTTAGATATGCAACTTAAACGCGTCACCCAGGAACACCAAATCAACATGACTAAAAGAAAACAAGAAATAGAAGAATTAGAAACTGAGTTCAATACTCAAATAGAAAACGCAATTAAAGAAAAGAAGCTACTGAGTGAAAAATACGAAAGAGTTAATGAACATATAACCCAGTTAGAAAATAAGCTTCAAGAGTATCAATCTGAAAACGAGCGTCTGAAAATTAACATACAAGAACTTAATATAGTCAATCATGAAATTTTGGAAAAATCATCCGTTCAACAAAGTTCTGCTCCCGACTATACTGATCAATATATAGGTGAAATAAATAGATTGAATTCTATACTTAATACTAAAAATGAAGAAATTCAAGATTTTGCGAATAAACTACAAACACTTCAAGTCAATAGCGGAACGACAGTGTCAAATTTGGAGGGGAAAATCCATGACCTGACAAATAAATTGCAACAATCAACGGTAGATGTAGATCAACTGATAAATGAAATACAAATACTGAAACAAGAAAATGAACAGTTGCAAGTGTCAATGCTTCAAAAGGAGGAACAATTTAAAGAGTTGAAGGATAAAAAGAAAGTTTCATTTGAAATGAACATTCCTAAAACTGAAGGTTTGATTATTTCATCCACAATCGAGGCCATGAATATGGAAGAACCTCCTAAAACTGAATTATTTGATTTAGAATCTCAAATAATATCAGATGTCCCTTCGGATAGTAAACGGGAACCAGAGACTGTTCAGAAAAAATCCTTTGAATCACATTCCGATTCTAAAAATGTATCTGAAGAAATTATTGTACCAAAAAAAGCTTACCTATGTTACAAAGAAGATGAAAATGTGGCAGGTGAAGCAGATCCTTTCAATTCTGATGAAGGATGGGGATTCGGCGAATCAGAAGAGGTAGCCAGTGAGGTGACGCCTGAAGTGACTTATCTTAATGAACAGATAAGCACACTGCAAAAGCAAAATGAAACACTGAAAAATGAACTTGACGTCAACAATACAAAACTTCTGAAAGTTATGAAAAAACTTAAAGAACTAAAGACTAACAATGATATGCTTTCTAATGAATTAAAGTTGTCTAAACAATTATCACAGTCTTCATTTTTGGACAGCGCTATTGAAGATGAATTACGCAGTACTGTGTCAGATCTTGAGAAAAAGATGGAAGAAATCAATACAGACTTACAAAAAGAAAAACGTGATAAGGAAGCTGTCAAGAAACAAAACGAAGTATTAAATAATGCCAATGAAAAATTGATAGAGATGAAAGAAAAATTAGATAATGAGGTTGAGTTATGGAAATATAAATTTAAAGAAGTTAATGATAAAATGTCCACGTTACAATGGGGTGGGGAGACTAAAGATTCACCAGTTCACAAATCAAGTCCTCCTCGCGTGGACCTTTCAGCAGACCCATTAAACGATGAAATGACGAAACTTGAAAAAGAAAACGATGAACTGCAGTCTATGGTTGATCAATTAACCTCCCAGAACAAAGAATTGTTATCTCAAGAATCTAAATTAAGACATGAAATCGAGTCGCTCAATTTGCAAGTCACGCAACAACAGGCATGTCCAAATTGCGACATTTTGAATAATCAAGTTATCGAATTAAACGCTAAAACTACTGAGTTATTAAAGGATAATTCATTAATGAAAGATAAATTGCAAGATCTTGAAGTTAGGTATAATGAAGCTGTACAAAATTACAATACTCTGCAACTTGATAAACAGAAGCAAGACGATTTATATGAATCTAATAAGAAAGAGTTTGACTCTATCTGTAATGATTATACTAATGAGATTCAAGACTTAAAAACAGCTGACATTGAAGCTACAAATAAAATTGAGTCACTCAGTCACGAGCTTAGAATTTTGAATGAAAAATTGCGATTATCGGAAGAAGAAAAACATAATACACATCAACAAGATAGCCTAGTTTTATCGGAAAGGTGTAATGCTTTAGAAGAATACTCATCACAATTGAAACACCAAATCGATCAGTCATCCCAAAAAATATTAGAGCTGGAAACTATCAATCAGGAGATGACCCTCAAGATAAAGGACTATGAACAAAAGAATGAAGAAATTCATGTTTTGAAGTCTGACTTTGAAGGTACTGTAAATAAATCTTCAGAACTGGAAACCGAAAACAGTGAACTTAAACAAAAAATAAAAGAATATGAAACCGAAGTATCGGATTTAACATCTAAACTGCAAAATTTGAACACTGAAAATGATCAGCTACTTTCTAATGTGGCAGAATTAAGATCTTCTATATCGACTGCCGTGGATCAGCGAGGATTTGAAATAGCCGAGTTATGGAAACAGCATCTAGCACAGAGGGAAGCTGATTATTTGAAGACAGAACAAGAACTACGCGCGGAAATAAGTGCATCTGAAGCTAAATATGAACAGTTACTTGATAGTGTCCAGTCTTCCAGCCAGGAAGAAACTAATAAGTTAATTATTATGGAGCAAGTGACTTCCTTACAAAACAAGCTTCAAGATAAAGAGGAACATTTACGTAACCTCCAAGACAAATACGCTGAAGTAGTGAATCAAATGGATCTGTTGCGATCGGAAATTGAAGATGAAAAAGTAATGTACGAGAACAAATTACTTTCTCAGCAAGATGAGTTTGAGAAACAAATTCAAGAACTTAATCTTAAACTTCAACAAAACACCGAAAGTTATGAAGGAACATTTAACCAATTAAATACTGATTTTGCATCATCCAACACGAAAATTGAAGAACTACGACAAGAAATAGAAGACTTAAACGAGAAGTCTAAAGATGATAGAGCCAACATCATTGAATTAAATAATAAATTAGCGCTTAAAGAAAGTGAAATCTATCATAAAACTCAAGAGTACTCGCATAACTTAATGCTAAGGAACGAGGAATTCGAGAACCTCAGGCGGCACCTGATGGAGGTAGAGAGGAAGGCGGAAGAAGTTGGCTTTGAAAAAGAATCTGAACTTGCTCTGCTGAGACTAAAAATGCATGACAATGCGGACTATTACAAAAAGAATATAGATGATTTGAATACGGAGAAATCTAATTTAGCCGAAGCTTTAAGTGAAAAGATTATAGAATGTACAAATTTGAATAAACAAATAGTAGACTTGAATAAAATGTTGGAAGAACATTCTAACAGTAGTAAAGAAATGCAAATGGCTCTTGAAAATCAAGAAATAGAAATAGTAACATTGAAAGATGAGATCACGACATTAGAGCAGATGATGAGGAAAGCGAGTAGCAGGATCGAGAAACATGTTACGTTTTCGTCTGACACCAAGCCTAGTCCGGACGGCGAACAATCTGAAGGGTTGGTGAATAAAGAGTTGCTAGACGCGGTTCCGAGAGCTGAGCTCGATCTGGCATTGTACATGTTGCATCAGAGAGACGTACGGTGCGAAGAGCTTACTATGGAGTTGACACAGCTGCTGGAGGAAAGAGATACTTTGCAGTTGCGTCTTTCGGACAGTTTGCGTTCCAATGAGGAGTTGAAGTCGAGAGTGAAGACAGATTTGGACGTGTCCAGTGATAGTCAGGAGACTGTCGGTGAGCTTCCGAGCTTCAGCATGGAACGGGAGCAGGTGCAGTTCGTGGACATCCACCGCGGGCAGACGTCTCGTAGCAGCAGCATCAGCGACGTCGATGGCGACAAGCCGAAGCTTCAGGCTAAGTAAGTTAATTGTCATTCGATCTTTAGTTTTTAACATATCAAGGGTATTAGAAAAAATCCAAGTCCACCTTTTATAGTATCTTTGGAAACGCTCCAGGCTCAATGACTTGACTGATTTTGATGCGGGCTCTTCAGGCGGGGTGTGAAACTGCATTTAAGCAGGCCTTCAGGGTGAGCGCGACAGGCTCAATATGTTCTATTGTGCTTGTTGACCTCATATTTGGATCTCACTACCGCTTACCATCCGGTGGAGTGAGGTCATCTTGTTAAAATCAAAAAGCGAAGTGACAATGTTATCAAACGTTGTGCACCAACAGCTACCTTCACCAGCATATTGTAGACTTTTGGAGTGTTTTAAAATTTTTCTGTTTGTTCAGACTGTCGGAACTCCGCACGGTGAGGCACAGTCGCGACGTGCGGTTGCGGCAGGAGAGCGAGCAGCGGCAGATGGATCTGCGGCTGCTGCGGCGCGACGTCGCCAACCTGCCGCCCGAGGCCGTCGACCAGCTGGCGCAGGCGCATCACACACTATGTACGTACCCACTGCCTCGTTGGTCTATTGGTAGCAAGTGCTGCGTTAGGACCGAGAGGTCCCCGGTTCGAGTCCGGTTTTTCTGTATTGATATTACTCATCCCGGAGTTAGGAAGTTGGCGGTTGAACGCCCGTGGCTCGGAAAGCACGTTAAGCCGGTGGTCCTGCGCCCGATCTCTCATCGGTCATGTCGGATTGCCATCTCACCGAATTATGAGAGTAGGGGAATAGAGAGTGCACTTGTGCACTATAATATGTCCTGCGCACTTGGATGATCTCAATTAAGATCGGCCGCCATGGCTGAAATCGCGTCCGACCGACCTTATACGTACACCACTGAGCGGCTTCCTGCTACTGCATCAATATTACTAATAATATGTAGGCGGGACATGAAACGGCATTTTGAGCAGGCCTTCAGGGTGAGTGCGACAGGCTCAATATGGTCTATTGTGCCCGTCGTCCTCATATTTGGATCTCACTTCCGCTTACCATCAGGCGAAGTGAGGTCATCTTGTTAGCCCATTATAAAAAAAACCATTCACTGAGCCCATAAGCTCGTACTTAAGGGTCGTCTCACGTACAGCCAGCCCCTCATTTCCCCGTCAGGGGGCACCTTCAGGCAAACGTCGTTTAAATTTATTTAGAGGTGAGAGCCATCCGCTCCGCCGCAAGTCCGGTGATAATGACGAGGCTATTTCAAGCCATCATCGTAAGTCGGTTAGAAAAAAAAACATTTCACTAAGAAATGCACTCCTTACTTCCTACGCGATAACGGCACGTGCCGAGTAATTTCTATCCCCGATGGTATGTTCGCATTAAGGACCGCCCAACGACGCCCTGAGACGAGGTCGAGCCCCGTTAGAAGGCACCCTCAGGCAAAGGTCGTTAATTTATATAGGGTAAGAGCCATCCGCTCACAAGTCCGGTGATGGTGACGAGGCTACTCCAAGCCATCATCGTAGGTCAGTAAGGAAAAAAAAACAGCCCCTCATTTCACTAAGAAATGCACTCCTTACTACTCGTTACCGGCACATGCCGGGTCGTTTCTCTCCCCAAACTTATGTCCGCATTAGGGACCGCCCAACGACGCCCTGAGCCGAGGTCGATCCCCGTTAGGAGGCACCCTCAGGCAAACGTCTTTAAATTTATTTGGGATGAAAGCCATCCGCTCCCCGCAAGTCCGGTGATGATGACGAGGCTACTTCAAGCCATCATCGTATGACAGTTAGGAAAGAAAAACTAAGACATGCTGCTTATGTCTTCAAGTAAAGTATAAGATTCTCGTAGATGGGCACTTGTCCACGGCTAGAATACACCACGTTACGCTATGCCTAAGCCTATAACAGCGTAATTCTTCAATACTTCTTTCTAGAATTGTGTGTGAATCACGGCGTTTGTTTACTATTATGAAGTTATTAGAAAGTATGCAGTAATTGCTGCATTCGTAAAACCCAATAGACGCTTCTGTCCTCATTTGATTGCAGAGAACTATTGTAATAATAAATATCAGAAAGTATCCGACTGTGTATTATTTTGTCTCTAGCTATTAATAATACTGAGGTCTTTGAGGTCGAGGATGGCCGCTAAGATTAATCTGAACTGTATGAATATGTTGTTTTAATGATAAAAATGAAGATTTTAAAGGATGTGTGATTAAAGTTGTCTATTTTGTTCACAGCCCGAGACTCTCAAAGCACATCAACTGTTCTTCTCAACTGGCTCCGAGGGAAAAGCACTCCCAAAGTAGTGCATATGTGAGCTTACAAACGATTGCATATGACAATAATGTGATTCATAAAACCGTAGCGGCCACATAGTATCGTAGATAACGATTGTTTTAATCATAACCAAATATATCTTTACGTTTTCTTTCCATTTCCTTCTTTAGACTTTATCTGCATTTAATGAAATTGTTTTCCACCACCCTACGACGCAATTGTAGATGTTTTAATAAACATTCTTATACAAATTGTGGACTAATAAAACGAACTTGCCAACTCGTACGGTTTTGGTTGTGCCGTTAGTCAATTGTTTATTGCCGAATATTATAATTTATTAGTGTGTTGCAATGACAGTATTATACAACTTATGATGTAGATAACAGTGAGTAATATTTTGTAATGGTTAGCAGAACGTAGAAACAGTTGAAGTGCGAATACGCTTCCTGAATTAGGTAGCTCATTTTAGTCTTCCACTACAGTTTTTAGGTTAGTTTCCCAATGCTTTTTCTGCATTCGCCGACATTATATAAATCGTAGTTATCTGAACACATGCAGTTGTCATGAGTGAGGTACCAAAGTCCATTTACGTCGGCGACACTGATTGGTATGGTTTGGCAAGTACGAGCGAACGAAATACGATGCATTCCTCTCTTTTATTGTTAATCGGTTTCTGGTTTAATTAAGGTCATCCTATCCTATTCTTTACTATTATATATTGAAGTGTCATGTGCTCAGTTCACGTCCCTACATCGTGTATTATTCAACTTAATCAGTAGGTACCTATCTATCGACACTAATGTTATGCACCTACAAGTATATGGAAAAAGATTATAAAGCTGTTATCGCTTTTAAAAACTATCACTGTAAATCTCGTTCAATGAAATTTTAATATAATATAATTATTATTATGTATTGATGATTGTGAAATACTTAATTTTGAAGCGTGCCTTCTCGTTTATAAAACCAAATTGTAAATGTTACACAAAGTCATGTTATATAAATTATCGTACTTGTATTATTTGTGTACATAAACCGCGGGTCTCAACATGCCAGGACCTTTGTATATGACATTGTAAATTTGTTTTGGAATAAACATTATCATAATTTATCAATATGCATTTTATTTTTCGGGGTTGGGATTGGGAATAATAAATCTGTTAAATTTTGAAATTTTTTATTGTTCTTTTTAAGTATTTATGTATTTACATCGCAACGCGTTGAACATCATACAATCCAAAGAGAATCTAAATTTAATAACTATCTAATAATCACATATAAATTCAAACATCCGCTTATTTGCTTGTCATAACATATTTAGAATCTTGCTCTTACTGTTTATATATTTATATACTTAGTACAGTGAAATGAATAGCAAAAGATCACTTTGTTTGAGCATAATAGCTCTATATACAATACAGGAAAAATAATATTTCCCTAAACTTTTTAATAATAACTATCTCATAACAAAAGTACTTAAATTTCTTAATACACTATATTAAAAAGCCAGTCCGAAAGCCAAATAAGAAGCATTAATTAATATAGACTAACTTTGTAATGCGTATATTTTCCCACATAATTTTACATACAACCTAAGTCTATTTTATGTCAAATTTATATACCCATCGTCATCATTCAGGCATCAATTTACTCCACAACCAAAAGAATATGTGCCTTAATATAATGTATATCTGTATAACTTTATTAAATATATTTGTTACTGAAGGCAATTATTTATAAAAAATACCTTCGAGCACTTTGTCACATATTATTGCTACTGTTTATCAAATACTATTATAGTAGTGTTACTTATGGCACCACATGCTTAGAGCATATTATTTAATGTTGAAAAATATGTACATTTAATTCTATACATCTGCTTAGGCTAATAAATCTACGTACATAATTGCAGATCAGTAGCAAACTTTAGGATGATCAGACACTTTGCATGCATTGCAGTTGCAGCAGCGTTGGCTGCTATGTTGTCTGATCCTCCTTACGCTAGTGGAAGACATTGGAGTGATTCCTTGTTCACTATCTATGCTTACAATGAGTAATAACTAACGGCGGTGTATGTCGATAAATCCTAGATTAGGTAAAAGCACTGCAGGTATCGAGTACCCACTCCACCCGTACTACATACATAAATCAAGATCAAAACTGCAAATAAGTAGGCATATCACAATTTCTACATTAGTAACATGAATTTGAATTTTTAACTAATTGTCGTGATCATTAAGTACATACAAAGTAATGGAACATGACTATTGTGTATGATTATTTCCAAACATTTGCATTCATAGGAACGTAATCTGGTTCTAAATGACTAAGTGCTATTCTATACATCTTACCAATGATTTCTAAATCACATTTTTGTTTTTTTTTCTACTAGGTTATTCTAGAAACTTTACATAGTAACTCCTACATTAACATATTATGACTGGAAGTGACTATGATATGAAGTTCGATAACTTTCTAATTCTATCACATTAAAGTTAAACTAATAAATTGTTGGTACTTTTATCAATCAGGAACAAAGACATTATATTTAATTACCCTTAACAATCAGAGGCTCATCTTACGTGAAAATATACAGCCCTTTGCTGAGATTAATTCTAGTAATTACATAAAGTCGGCTAACTATGGGTTTGAAGAACGTGCAGAAACGTGAGTGTATTTGTATTTGACTCTGTATAGCATATCATAAATATATAACAAATGAACATAATATTCGTTTTTACAACATAGAAGCGTAATTTATTGCCTTCCCCCGAAATAAATGGAATCTGTTTGAGAAGATTTTTCTACATTATTTGTTAAGCGAAAATGATCAATGTGACTAATGATGGGAACTATTTAGATGTGTGAATTAATTTTGCGTGTGGATATATTTAAACTGAAAAATTTGAAACTGAAAAAACTTACATGGATCCATCATCATAATTTCTAACTTACATATAATTAGGAATTCAATTAACGTGATATCTCTACTACTATGATTGTTTATGATACTACATATTTATAAATAATGACAAGTATCTGAAGTAAATCAGTTCATCATTCAAATCAAGATACTGTGAAGAGCTAACTTTGGTCCCATTCGATAATAAGTTTTAGGTAATGACTATGTGTAACAGCTATTTTATTGGCAGAATGTTATTTAATTTATATTGACAGTGCCAAGCGAAACTGAAACTTATGTCTTATAAAATTAAGAGGTAGATTGCAATTCAAGGAAATATTAAACCTATATCCTGAAAGAAGTATTAAGTTAACTCATTCAGTGCGACGCCTCTATCAGAAATAAGATTAGAATGATTCTGACGTTCTTTCTACTAAAAACGTAAACTACAACGAAATGTCTAAAGCTATTTCGTGCAATGAGGCTTCGTGTAGCGCTCAAGGCTTATAATAATTCATAGTTCGCTTACAAAACTATACAACATTCAGTACTCATTGAGGTACGTATGCTAAACACAATATGCCATTGTCAGTCTTGGTATCAGTCCTCCATCACGGTTGCACCCTAGAACTTAGTTTAAAGTATTTTCGTACTAACGCACCGTTATTAAAGCAAATAGTTCTATGAGAGAGACACTGGGTTAGAAGTGTACGTCTCTGACGTCGGTGGGTGTGGCGGCGCTAGTGTGCGCCTTGTCCTGCGCGGGAGGGGGCGTCCACCCGGCCTCCCGGTTCCCGTTTGGGACTGCGATGGCCCGCTCCTCGATCATGTTGTCCACCATCACTTCGATCTGTTCGAGGCAGGTTTGGAGGCAGTCCTACAACAAAACATATGTAAATTAGCACAATTTCTATAGTAAATTAAGTCGAGTAAGAGAGAGAAAGCTTTTCTATTGCCTATGCATAATAAATCTTAGCAAGGGCCGGGCTAATGAGGTTTTGGGATGAGCTACCTCGCTACTAAGTATTATATTACTTTTAGTGAATAGGTAAAGGAATACTAAAAATTAAGAACCTTATTTGAACAATGAGCTTTATATGAGCTTTTGTGTTCACAGGTATGGCTAAATCAGTAAAAACCCTGTGCAGACCCGCTTCTGGTTAAACTATTAGTGAGATTGTGTTAATCCGTTTAGTCGTTGGCCATAAAGCAACCGCCGTTAAATGCGCTGCGTATGCGCAATCGTCACAAAAAATAACAACAGACTTTAATCTATTGTCTACAGAATAGATTAGGGGGTGTGGTGGAAGCACGTGTTATTTTGGTACATAACAATACGAGCAGCGAAAGCGCTGAATGAAAAAGGGACCTACCAAATCAATACGGGTGAGGTCGTGAAGCCGGGGAAGATGCCCATCTAGGCCCAGCCCGCGCAGCGCTGCAGCGATGCTGCAAGCGGCCAAGGTGCTGGCTGAGTACAGCGTGAACTGGTAATCTGTAACAAAGAAACGAGGATCTTATTTACATGCTACAAAAGAACGCTTTTGCACTGAGGTAGACGTTGGTGCCTAGGAAAGCGAAATGTGGCCGTTACGAACTAGGCAGCGCTAGGTTATGGAGGTCAAGGTGATCCAGGCTACAAATGATATGTCCAACTATTGTGTCTGAGTTTTGACCTTCTATAGGGTAGATAGAAACTAACCTTCAACATTAGGTATCTAGTTCCTATACTAAAACTTTAAACATAACGATTAATTATTACGTCTTATGTTAAACAAGTAAGAAAGTTAAGACCTGGGATAGTGAGTAACTTAAGTTTCGATGACGTTGCCATATTGTTAAGTTGGGTTATAATATTAAATTAACGGAGCGGTCATTATAGCTTCAGAAAAAAGACCGGCATAAATTTCCTTGTTCTAAATTTAATGATTTGAAGTAGTATCTAATAAAAACCACCTATAGATTGCAACAGTTGAATTTCTATTGAGTGCAAGCATCAATTCAATGAATCATGCGCAGGGAGTGTCAATACGTTAACGCGCGCCGTAGATATTAGAGGAGAGCCACATCCGGCGAAGAAATGTTGCTTTCTCCCTCGCGCAGGTTGTCAGTCCCTCTCGGGAGAGTTTAGCCTCAAAGGAGCCGGCCGCCCTCACGACCGCATTCCTCGCCCGCGCCCGCGCCCCCGCGCCCGATTCACTCGAATATTTCTCACGGACTTACTTTGGCGAAACCATTATGTGTATGTATGCAGCCAGAGCCAATTTGGGCCTGTCTCTCATGTTTTAAAAGATAATTTGTTTTTCAACGGAATATAGCTTTTTATGATACCCAACTCGAGGTTGCTGGAAGCTGTAGGTACAATGATATAACGACAATTTGGTTCCCTAGTACTTATGTACATTTTGAATGTTTGCGAATTTCGGTTGGGAGTCAAGTGGCTAAAATCGTAGTAAGGGGATTTAACTAACCGCTAATTGAAATCCATTTGTAGACCGCCTTCAGACAGACAAATAAAAGCTTGTAAAAAGAGTAGGTTCTGAGTTCATCAAACTTTTATTACTCATCCAGTGCTAGCAAAAAGTGTATAAAAAGTATGTTTTATTAAAATTTAAGTACCTAATCAAGGCAGCACTTGAGATTTTACCATAGGTTTTTTAGCGATGAACATAGCTTAGCGCGTTGATATCTAATAAATATCAGTTAGCGGTTTCAAGCTTTACCTATCTGTAGGTACCTATTGTTCTAAGTTAGAACTGAGAGGATATCCTTTTTTCCTTCCTCCATATGGATTAAAATAAAATTTTATGAACACTGTGATAAATAAACAGGAAAATCGGTTGTCCGGCCTTGCCGATAAACACACCATTAATAACTTAATACACTGATAGCTAATATTAAACATGTTTGTTTAGTTGCAATAAATAATCGCAGACAAAAGAGTTTGCAAGAGGGACACGGTGTTCCCACGCTATTACAAGAATAATTACAGAGAGGCCGTGTAAACCACAAATGCCCAACAGACATGAGGACTCACAAAGCGAGTGAAGCCTTCAAGGGCCCTCCATTCATCACTAAGTAGACTCCATTATACCGGCCAACGTATGGATATCGAACACTCTTTCAGCTCATTTAAAAGATTTATTTTCATTTTTTTTAATTTGCATGTCGGCATACCCGAGATAAAGGGAACAGGCAGAGGGAACGAGTAAAAAGAACGAGATGAAACAACGAGAGCGGCCGCTCACTCGGAGCATTTGCATAATCTGATGTTAATCAGGCGGAGGCCGCGCGGGCCTCCCGCCCGCCTCACCAGCGCCTCTTGGAACCATCCTGGATCTTCATTTGTTTATCTCCTTATCGATAACTTTACTACTTCCACATGCCGTTAAGTTATGACACGCCGGGACACACGCACACCGGAAGCAGAGTTATTATTATGCGTTGTCGAATGTGATGTAAGATCAGGATCCATAATAGCTTATACCCAAGAAATTATGGCATGAGCTCATGTAAATAACTACTCAGAGTAAAGATGGGACCCTATTAGAGATGAAAAATGAGTAATCGCGTTCATTTGCCTATTAACTATTATTCTCTTTGGTAAGAGTCAAGCTAGGTAGGTAACAACTATGTGTATGATCAGATGCTTGTCCGCTTGTACGTTTGAAAGCTGTAATCCTGGCGTGCTCACGCGGTGACATAATGTCTTTATTGCCCTTGAACGTGGAGTAGATGCGGTAATAGACGGCGGCGATGCGGGCGGCGGCGACCGCGCGGGCGCAGAGCGTAGCGTCTACCGCGAGGTGAACGCTCTTGCGAGGCCGCCCGTACCGCGCTCACCGGAACAAACACCCTCGCGGCCCCCGCAACCGACCGCCGGCATAATCGCTCACATGTGAAAACGCCTGCCGAGATAAGATACCTGCCCTCACGCAATGTCGCCACAAACGCTCTAACAATATCAGCACAACGATTCGTGTGAAATCGCCGACCTCGCCTCGTTTCTGCTAAATCAACCGGCACCTCTCGCCTACCCACAGGCGAGCTGTGTCGGCGGCCGAAGCGACAATAAAACTTTTTATTAAAAAAAAATACATAATTTATCTCCATCGGTAGACCCTGCGAGACATGTCAGCTTTAAAATAACCCATTACAAATTTAATATCCCCACGAGTTATGATTCCAGAGTAAATTGTGCCATTCGAATAATGATACATAATGCGGGCTCTCTCGACACCGCGAGACGTAGTAGTCTACGAGCCCGCCGCTTTAGGGTACCTACTCGTTTGCCATCTATTTATACGCCGACAGATTGGAAAACCTGATTGAGGAATTTCTTAATTCAATGTTCTACGACACGGTTAGTTTGCTGTACCAATTTCTTCATTATTCGGAGGAGACCGGACAAGTGCGTCCGATTCGGAGATGATATCCGAGGAGCAAGTGAAAAGAGCTGGAGCGTGAACTTCATCGACAAAAAACAACAAGACAGCGGCGGCGAACAACAAAAACCGTTGCACAAAAACATATGATCCCATGAGGGTGGCGGGGGGCGCGGGCGGCGGGCCCGAGGCGTGCTGGAATGCGCTCGGGCGAGCGGCGTGGGAGGCGCCGCCGCCCGCGGACACGCGGCCCTAGCCCTCGCTTACCCTCCGCGTAAACAAACCTATTCTCATCTCGAGCCTGTGCCCTGCGAGCGGGCTGCGGTTCCGCGAAACGACCGGCCAATACCGGCCAAGAAGACCGACCAAATTGGCATTCATATTGATAACATCGAAAGGCATTTCGTTACAAGAAGCGAAGAATACCCACTTATCTGTATTTTTAAGCAGAATAGCCCCTACTTATACCTTAATGAACGTAGGCAGTGTTATTTACAAGTACCTACAATTAATTACGCAATTCGTTACGCTTCAAAGCATCCAATTATTAAATTTATTAGCGTTACCTACACCTATAATGCGCAATCTTTTTATAAGACCATTATGATTTTGATATTTAACTCCTTTTTTCCAAACGGTTGTTTTAACATTTTCGCTTGTAGTTAGATAAATGTTCGTTAAAACGAAATGGTTCAGTGACATGAGGGCCGCGAGCGGAGGCCGGGCCGAGACGTTCGTCGTGACATGACGTTGTATCTAGATGCTAATTACTGTCTGCCGTCGCAAACAACACTATACTAATTTATGTACACTTAAACTGTTTAACCTATTCAATATTTGGTCTGGTATAAATAATCTGTTTTACTGGGAATACTAATTCAAACGGCTTAATATATTCGTCTATCTTAATGTTCAATCCGATGCTTTGGAATCTAAAAATTCCCAGACGGTTTTTTTATCGTTGAAAGCAAGTCCTATTTACATTCCAACCAATAGAAGTAACAAAATTAACTATGAATTTTCTTAATTGCAATCCAGATAGTAAAAGAAATAGGTTTTAACCGGAGGCTCTGTTTATTTTACGCAGCTTATGGCAGTTAATGGACGTTTCATTACTTGACATTTATATTGCGAATACGGCTGGTTACAATTATTGAGTCAGATTGCTGGAGGGCAAATTATTTTGTGGACACGCCCACCGCTTCGGCCTCTCCTCTCACTGATCCTTACTGAGTGTTTTAATGAGAGAATGACCCGACATGATTGAAGAGATCAGGCGCCGGACCTACCAGCAAGTCAGATTCGTTTTGCTGAGGGCTACAGAAAGACAAAATAAATAAATATAAGAAGATCTAAGTGCCCAAACCAGGACCACTCTGAGCTAAACACCAAACGCCTCAATAAAGGCTGTTAGACAGAGATGATCAGGATGAAGATTGTAGTTCGACTTCTTTTGCTAGCAAGAGATAGTTAAGTTGGAATTATGCTTAGTCCTTTATTGAGGAAAATCGAGGTATAGATTGAGCCCAGTTCTTACTTCTCATGCTATTTAGAGGTTAAAATATAGATTGTGCTTAGTTCTCACATACTTGTCTTGCTAGCAAAAGATTCAAGTGAGATATTGTGGCCGGTTCTTACCTCTGGCGGCTAACGCGATGAAAGTCTGCGCATGTCTCTGCACCATCTCGGTGTTGACGACGCCCCGCAGTGGGAGCCTGGACAGCAGCAGCGGCAGGAAGTCGTGGGCGGTCACCCCAGCCACGTCCCACTTCAGTTTGGATAGCACCAGCAGCTCCCAGCTCTGTTGGCAAACGGTATACATGAGATTGGTGACTTTCTTCATCTGTGTAAGGATTTGGAATGGAAGCATTGTGTACCAGTCTGATGATCCTGTCTATTAAGATACCCTTCGACAGAGAGAGCGCTGTTTGTGCCCAAGGTTTGGAAATTTCCATCCCGAGATTCGAGCTCTATTAGTATATTTCACGTGGGTTCTTTCGCATTTTTAGCACCTATTGTAGTTTCAAGGAACTAGCTTACGCTTTGTTTGTTTTGTGCTATTGTCAGGACACAAAAACTGCATAAAAAGGATAACAGATTAAAGTCAGTTAAAGAGAGTGTTAAGTTGGTAGGACAATAAAGTGGCATTCCTCCATCGCATCCGTCCTATAATCGTAAACATGCCGCAGTTTCGCCCCACTTCCCGGAACGGCCGCGTAGGCAGAACCCACACAATCGTTGTGCAATCAAACGTACAAATTATTTACAACACCGTACTCAGTTCTGTTTGCAAGGGATTTTCTTATGTTGTAACGCTCTAAATTCCTTTAGGTTTTGCCTATAGGCAAAAGTCACAATGTAGCAATCACAAAACGATTATTAATTAAACAAAAGACATTCGCAAAACTTCTGCAACTTATCAGTTTGTTTTTCTGTTGACAATTACAAATAAAGCTGACCTAGATCATATTAATTAACGTTATTATGAATCTAAGTAGAATACGTAACCGTAGCTGATATCGTCGGTTAATTTTATGAATAACTTGATTATGGAGTGTAGATACACATACACACTTACACAAACGGTCGGTGCATGTCCGTTGACAGATAATACTCATGTTTACTTAACTCAATCGCGGGGTCGGCGGCGAAGCGCTGCTCCCACCCACTCGACTTTATATCTCATAACGAGGAATTAGAGTCCGATGTCGTTCAGCAAAGAGAGTGCTTAGGGCATGTCGGTCCCGGGCCCGAGCGCTTGTGAATGAATGGAGCTCATCGCCGGAGTGGAAAGAACTCCGCTTGTCAGTCTGAGACGTTACATTGTAGCGTCAACATTGCTCTCTTTACAAGCTAATTTCACTTATAAAATTGACTTGAAACTAAACAATGGAATTGTTTCAGGGATGCTGCTATTAAGTGTGAAGATAGGTAGGTATAACAGCAAAAGCTGTTAACTGTGTCGTGGTATGCGGGTCGACCGCGAATTGAAGACGTCTTCGGGCGAAGTCCGGGCCGCTCGGACTCGCGAAACAATGCGCTCATAAAGCATTCACCACAGATGTCGCTGCGTGCCACCAGACGGATGTGTCCACACTTATCTGGTCTGTTAGGTTTATACAGTATGCATGCGCGATATGTACATGACATCATCCCATGTGTGTGCCCCTATCAGCTGACCTCATGACATGTCTAGTGCATTCAGCTGTGCGTATGTGCAGCAGTGGAGCCGAAGGAATGCTCGTAAACTATCAAGCCGACGTGGGGCGGGGGCTGCAGCGGGCAGCAGTTATCGAGCCGCGTTACAGCCAATAAAGTGAGCTATGCAAACAGCCGTCGCCGCGCGACACACACGCTAAATTCCACGCTCGGTTCCCATGCTTTATCCAATTTCATCGAACGGTCAACGGTGCGCCTGCGCCGCTGTTAGAACCAAACAATGAGCTCGGTGTCGCGTGGCGACTACGCTTCTGAGACTAAACAACTTCGGAATTTTCCAGATGCGGATAAGAACACGCATAACCGGCCAGCCGGTCGTTAATACCGACCGCGGAGTCGAGAAACGAGACTTAGATTAGCTCGGCCACAATGGCTCCGAGCCGCCTGGGCTCTGCTTACAATGCAATTCTTATTCAGCCTTCTAATAATAGCCGACGACTTGACGAATTTTTCGATGCTTATTTTTTAATCTCTAAAGCTTCGATACCTATCAGTCGGAAGCCTAACTAGTGGGCTTTGAATACTAAACGAACGTTCAACCAACCGAGGCAAACGTGTTAGGCATCTAAATCATATCGAAGGTGCCCGAGTAAGGCTGGAAGACAATGAGATCTTTCGAATTGAAATGTTGTAACGGAAATTTCCAAATTGGAATAGGATTAAAGTGACTGGAAGGGATTCCATTGTTCGGTGACGGAGCTGGCAGGCTGTCGATAGCATCGGCGGCGCCGGCGCACAATAGTCGCGCTCCACATCGCGACGCCGCTGACCACAACATTTTCATTTTTTTTCTTCCCTCACGGTCGCCGCCCGCATTGGCGCGCCCGAACCAGTTGGACTTTTATTATCTTCGGTGGTAAGTACTTTAAGTAGCAAATTCTACAGCAACTGCGGCAGAGGGCTTTTTAACTGTGTTACCTCATATCGATAGAAATTCTTAGGGAGAGGGGGGTCAGTTTTGAACATTTTTAAAACTTTGTCCTATATCTTAAAATTCTTTAGTTTTATATCGTTTTATAGTTTCCCAATGCTTAACCCGACCATTATGCCATAAAATTTCAGTATCATATGAAGAAGAATATTTAATATATAGCCGTAATATCAATTATAATAGCAGTAGTCAACTGTTCAAATCTGCCCCACTCCTGGGGCAGCTTTGAATTCATATGGGGCAGTTTTGAACTATCCTTAAAAAATGAAATTTAATGACTTTTTATACTTTTTTTTATTAATTTTATTAAAAGAAAACAAATTAGAAACGACTGAGATCAAGTATCATTGCCACATTAGAAATTAAAAATGATAAAATAGTTCAATATGGTGATTGATGATGATTATGGGGCAGTTTTGAACTATCCTTGAAAAATGGAATTTTAATGACTTTTTATACTTTTTTATATTAATTTTATTAAAAGAAAACAAATTAGAAACGACTGAGATCAAGTATCATTGCCACATTAGAAATTAAAAATGATAAAATATGTACTAGGGAATAACAAACTTCTATTTAAATAATATTAATTAACATACGGAAACAAATAAAATTATTAATTAACATTATGAGGTCAATCAAAGGAAACCCAAAAATAAACGAGATATAAATAAAACTGCAGTCTTCATGTCTCATCAATTTCATTCTCTCTCTTTTTTTTATAGTTGGGTACCATTATTACCTTTAAATGAAAAAGATACATTTGTATGTTCCTATTGAACATTACGCTAACAAATATATTCCATGTTAGAATAAAATAATAAAAAATAATGCATTATAACAATCTCAGTATTTAAGACTGAAGGTGGGGCAGTTTTAAACAATGTTCAAAACTGCCCCCTTTATTTTGTTCAAAGCTGCCCCAATGGTCCTTGAAAAACAAAAAACGTTTTCCTTCCAAATATTTTTTAAAATTGTTAGTAATATCTGCTTTATTGCGTGATATATGAAACCTTCTGACTAAAAAGTAAAAAAACACTTCATTTGCCTTGAAATGAATCTCTGAGATCCTTACGCGCGAATTTCAAAAAGTGTAAAATTCAAACTCGTAAAAAAAAACTCCTCGTAACTCATCGGCAAGCTGTCTAATGTGAGCAGTGATAAGTGACAGCTATGCGGGTTAGTGTTACCACTACCCAAAAAAACTACAAAAATTCTTTACATTAAAGGTTGTTAAATACACTTTTTCAAAGGTGCCCCTGTTCAAAGCTGCCCCCTCTCCCCTACTGTTAAAAGTAGGGAACACACTTGTAGCAGTAATATCACGATGTCACTTATTTAACAACTGATTTAATAATAATAACGTAATAAACGACCTATCAATTAATTAAGCAGCCATTTTAACTTAGCAGTTTGGTGAAACACATTTTCAGTAGGCCTAGTACCTAAAAAATATACTAAATGTAGATCGTCCTAGTGCCATGTTTTGCTTTAGCCTGCTCTTATACTAAAATACCAAATTGTTCAGCAGCTTTGAATTACAATCCATTCATAAATTTTGTTGCAAATGTAAACAGCAAAAAAATATGATATAATGTAATTTCGGCAGACTATAATTAACTAGGTTTAATTACTTCCCATTCAACAATTACCAGACCGTGTTGCCTGTCTAGTTACAGCATGTATAAGAAAAGCGTTGTACACATAGGAAATGAATGTAATATATAACTTTCGAGTTTAAGTCAATCATTAATGAGTTACTATAACCTCTTTCACTTATCGCTGCTGACCGAGTAAGATAAAGGGTCACACTTAATTGTACTACACTACATGACGTGCCAACACCATTCATTGAATAACTTTTAAATTATTTTATTGATCAAAAGAGTATTGTTAAGTAGAGCTGTTTTTCGATAGAACAATATTATTCCCTACTACTCTGTTAGTAGATGTATCTACTTAGTTCTATCTGTATTTAACGATTCAAAGCACTAAAAATATGTCTCCAGTTCTAAATAACTTTTGAACTTGTTGTTTAAAGTTTCTTTAAAAGGAATAAGCAGAATTAATAAAGTGAAAGATACTGCAACTTTAATTGCAATGCCAGCGCATGTAAGGACGCATTAAACATCATTAGCGGGACATAAATATTTGTATTTTTCTAGCTTATGCCCAGACGCGGTATCATTACCCTCGTAAGAGTGAGCTGTAGAATACTGTGGATGCGATATTGAATTTTCTCTTTTGACAAACTGGCACCGCGAGTCGTAAACTTATGCTTCAATTATAATAAACGTTTACGGTGGTGGTGTGGATGTGAGAACGCGCGGTTTATGGCCGGTCCGGTCGGCGAGCGCGGGAACCCCGCATTATGCTCGGATGCCGAGGACAGTCGCTCTTTTTGTTCACCAAGAGCAAAAAGAGCTGCCGGACCAGTGCTCCGCGGATCTGGCCCGATCTGATAGCTCGCACTCCTCACGCTCCTCTTAAATAGGGCCAAATAGAGCTTTTAACATTAATAGGGCCTGTGACAACTTCACAAAAGAGGATCAGTTGTTCGTGAACCTCAAGAGTTCATTGGCACCAATTGAATGGAGAACCATTCTCAGAGTTACATACACTGCCATGAAAGTAATGATTACTAATTAATTATTATTGGTAATAATAATTGCAAAATAGGTACTCAAACAAAGAAAAAATCAACTGCGGAAACAACTCCGGTTTGTGTTCTATTATACATAATATTACGACTGAAGGTGTAAAAAGAAATACGTGTAACTTCTCATACGAAACTTAGTACAAAAAGATAATTTATTGGCATTATCTTTCGCTATTTAGTTAGGAACTATCGTGCAATGTAATATTGGTAACCGGGATTTCAGAAATCCTATTTCCATAAAAACCTGATGGTGTTTAAGCTAGTCGGGTAGAAAGCATTATTGTTCGTTGCACTTGGTTGAACGATTATAGATGAGCATAATTTGAGTATGCAACAAGTGTGACGAGGCCGTTACTATATGCCACCTGTATACATATACATACATACACGTTAATACCACACAAAAGATATTAATAACAATACATAGAGTAACTGTACTTCGTTAATTCTAGAACAATTTACATTTTATCGAACATATTGTGCACCTACCTAGATGATAAAGAGCTGTAGACATCGGCCTTTACGTAGCTCGTAGTCGCAGTGCTACGAAGTTGCTACGAGACATGTATAGCTTCGTTATTTTGAACACTGACTCATTTAGTGTGATTAGGACGTCTTATCTTGATACATTTTGGCAAAAAGTATAATTAGAATTAACTGATCTTTTCTCCTGGTGTATATTTATTATTTAATATAACATCATGAATGTTTGTGTGCCTATCTAGTAGGTACAACTACTTTTTAACCGTATGAAAAGTACACGAGAATCGAACCATTAATAAATTCATCTTTTTTGCTAAACTGTTTATCATACAAACTGATAAACGGTGTATCTACGCACGTACATACGTTGATAATAATTACCTACACCAGAACCGTTTATTATCGGGGTCTTTGGCGATTTAAGTTCTCCGACTGTTGTATAAAAAGTCAATGTGAAATAATAGTTGAAAATCGAGCGTGCGATGTTATTTATTGGCGGGGAGCGGGCGGGGCGTCGCGGGCGGCGCGGCGTGAGAAAAAATAAGCGGCGTGCTTCGTCTGTAATTGGTCTGATTGAAACGCGGGGCTGGTTCGGGTCTTCCGAGAAGCCAGGCGGGGCTCGTTAGGGGACACTGGCCGGGGTAGCCGGCTCAGCCTGCCGCATTCCTCGCCGGACGACCGCCAGTCAGCGCGACCGGTACGCGGGTTTAAACTATAGCCAAATAGTGAAGCAAACCTGATTCATTACTGAAAGGATCATATCTTTTAGGTAATCTATTTAACTTTTAATCTCTTTTTATCTTGTTAAGTAACATTATTTGTACATTTAGAATTTCCTAAACCCAAATATAGAGTTGAAAAAAATAAAAGCATTGCATATCTTTTGTAGGGCCTTGATAGACTGACTGACTGATAAACATCCTACCTACCTGGGTTATCAATCAGTTAAACAATATTAAATTCATTACAAAGTTGCATAATGATTTGAAATGTTTGTTGTAATGATGTATTAATAAAATGTGTTTACGGCGAGAGTTCGTTTGACCCCTAACCGTCATTCTTGGTAAGAGTATTTTTCCATCAGTCTACAGGCAAAGAATAAGAGTAGGTACCAAACAGCAAGATACAGTTTAAACGTGTACGCCCCAATTCTCTTAATCCCGTGTCAAATGTGGCCAAATAAGTGGTGTCATTTTATTAGGCGTAACTAATGTGAGAGTACACGAGCGTACGCCGCGGAATGCACTCGGTTCACAAAACAGGTCGCATGCATCGCCGTAACAACGTACCGAAGATGTGCACTTATTTTATCTACGGGCGCGGGGCCCCGGCGGGTTGCAAGCGCTACGTATCAGCCGAATGCAAATACCTATTTAAATACATTATGGAAACTGATGAGCTAATTCGAATACACTATTTCTTGGCACGACGAGCAACACCTACAGCGTTGAGGTCACCCATTTAGGTGGGTACTTCAAGAGACACGTTACTTACAAATTTTAGGTTAGGGGAGTCAAGAAAAATTTACGGTATGTAATATCAGGTTGATAAATGAAGGTGAAAAGTTAAAAGAAAGAATACATTTTTACTAAACATTCCGATGAATTTGTGTTGAAAAAGATTTAGTAAATGCCTTTTGTATGTAAGACTAATCTGCCGGTATCAGCAACAACGTGTTTAGGATTGAATACAAAGAATGACGAATTCAGGGAATATATTTATAGAAAGTCAAATTATTTTTGTTCCTCGATTATTTATATAAACTGTCGTATGGCTGCCACGTGTTTATTAGTGTACGTTTCAAACGTTCCTTTCCTATCTGACATTCAAGAATAATCCTTTTGGAACGTCTACCTGCGTTTGCCTGACAGTAAATATTGTCAGTGGGTGCAAACACGATGTTATTTTAATTTAAAAAGACTAGCTGACCGGAAAATCATTGCTTTGTCGCCATAAGCGAGTCATGTAGTTTAACACTAAATCGTGCCATCCTAAAATAATGCATCAACACAGGTATTTGTTAGTTATCTATGTCCCTCAATGTTGAAACGCTAAGCGAAATAAATCTATACAATCATAACCATCGAACAAATTCATCTACCATCGTAAATCTAAATTCCAATCTCTCGCGGATGTTCAAATGGCGAATGATTTAGAAATCAGTGGAGTGAGCGACACGAAGCATCTAGCCCGCAAAGCGCGCATGCACGCCGCAAAAAGAGGCCGCAAGAAACAGAATGGTTAATGAGATCAGCTGTTCGTTTGCGCGAAGAAAGTTCATTAAATCTTCTTATTATCCGCGAGTATCCAGAGCGGCTGTCTAGTTATGCAGTCTGCAAATCTAGATGAACACACAGACCTATTGTTACACACTAACGCTTCTATTCTAAGGTCTACTTAACAATGTCTCGGTTTTGTTTTGTTTTAGAGGCGTTACTTATTGCTGTTAATTATTCGTGCCGTTGTTTGCTACGTTACATGAGACATTGCAGTCATGATGCCGTGGCGTGGTAACAAAGGTGTTTTATACTACAATTATTTATTAAAAGATATTTGATTTCAGCTATTAATATTAATGATTCGTTCTTCATAGATAAACGACTGTAAAAATAACGGTAATGTAGGTGTATTCTATTCGATTAGAAACAACTTCAACAAAAGTTTTAAATAACCGGAAAAATGATATTATACCGCTTGAAATTTCACGGGCTGTCATCATTACTTTCTGGTTTTAAACAATTAGGTATCTATTTTGATTGCTTGCCGTAATCATGAATTCCGAGGATGCAGACAAAGCCACGGTAAAGTGACCTTTACCGTGGCAGCAGAGAAGTCAGTAAGTAGGTGTAGTCCTGAAAATAGTATGAATGAACTTACGCATAGATCAGCGAGAGTGATGCTGTTGGCGGTGTAGAAGATGAGCAGTTCGGCGGGCAGGCAGCGCGAGCTGGGCTCCCGTAACTTGGAGGCGAGGAGAAGACACGCGGTGCCCAGGAGCTGAACCTGGCTCTTGCCCACTGCGCAGATGCTCAGAAACCGATCCAGGTACGATATCGCCAGGGGAAACACCTCCTCCTGACAGTTGTTATCCTCGCATATCTGCAACCAAACAGACCAGTTAGCTCCAACCTCACTAAGCACACCGCCGCACCCAGACCACTTTATCGGACGGAATTCCCGATAACCCATTTATAAAATTGAAATACACGCTTATTGCGATAAATACGACGAGCATTGCTTTCCTGCAGTTCGTTTCTTATCAGCACGAATTGTTAGTACGTAAGTAGCTAATTTAAGTGTCGGAAGTGACCCTAATTCTTGCTTGCACAACTATTTTGTTTGTAAATATTTTACGTTCAACGTATTTCGTAGTTTGAAATGTAACGAAAGTTTTGTGTGCAAAGCTTTATGTGAATGTCAGTCGAATGTTCACGACGGCTTCGTATAGAGTTATCGTGAAAACAAAGCAATGATAATGCAGACGATAAGTGCGCATTCGAGGGCAGTAATAAGTAAGTGTAGAGTGGCATGGGACTCGCCCGCAATTGGATTGTTCAGCGAATAGTTTCGCACGGTGTAACGCGAGCGCGGCGGATGCGCCTCGTATCGGCCGTCTGAGCTCATCTCGGGATACTTGTGCTCAGCTGACTGTCTCACGGTCTTGCACGTCAGCTGATCGAGCGCGATTTGCTGATTAAACCGCGATCGCTTTTTGTTTCCGTTACCAATTAATGATGCCCATTAAGAAGTGGTTCACATTTTTTTGCTCATTTACTTAATATGGAGCTGGTAATGTGGGTATTGCTTTTAACAATAGCTCTTTTGATTACGTTGAGTTACCTACTATACTGTTATCATTACCAGATGTTTACTTATCATTTTTGTTGATCCTTTTGGTTTAGTGAATAGTTAATAAAAATCTAAACGAATCGTAAGAAAGTAAATAAATGCATTTTATAATTGATTGAAATAATACATTTTTGGTAATAACATTGAAGAATGAGGTTATCCGGTTTCAATGATTTACAACATAAAATTAGTTCTTATCCTGTTCTTTTTAAAATTAAGGTGTTCGCGTAGGTTACCTACGGGAGAGATAAAAGTAACAACCACTAGACAAAAGTGGTTGGATAAGTGCAGACTACAGCATGACGCAATATGTACCTAGAATACCTACCTATATTAGGTATATTAGAAATAAAATCAACGTGGCTACAATAATTCTCATCACGTAGTAATGGTAATAGACAGCTTCTGACGTCTATACATGGAAGTACATAACCACGTACATAATGTTAACGTGTTAAAGTGTCATTGACCTTGCAGCCGTGGCCGCAGAAGCGTTTCGGTCTGCTTGTGCTGAAATGTGGTATGTGACTGGTTTAGATGTGCCGAGGCGCAAGGCGCAGGAGCGAGCTGGGCCGGCGCAGCGGTGACGTCACGCGCCGCGCGCACCACGTGGCGGGCCTCACCACGCTCACAGCTGATCCGCCTTAGCCCCTTCCGACCAAATCACACAGCTATGAACGACGCAAATGCCATCGATTACAAAGATAAGTTCAAATAATTAACTACAATCAAATGCAATAGAGTAAAAAATGTTGTTTAGGTGTATCAAATATCCATGAACTCAATCAAAGTATAAATTAATCGAATTGAAACCACAATCAATGACAGTTGCGTGTAGGCTAACAATTATTCGCACGATTATATCTGCGTACAAGTACAAGATAATAGTGCGCGTCCGGTCGGCGTCAGCTGTGTGTGTCAAAATCAGCTGATTATTCAAATAGAACGAGCGAGTCACATCGGTCGGCGACCGCGCGCCCGCGCGTGGGCCTCTCGCTCCAGCGCCGCACGTACCTACTGCCACCGGAGTACCTAACTACATTACACTCAGCTAAAATTAACAATGATCCTAGCGAATTTCGACACTTTCCGTTATCGCCATCACAATTCTGATAAGAATCTAACGAGTTAACTAACGAATGTGCAATCAGCTGATCATGTAAACAATGCTGTAACAGCAACTATGAAACATCTGATCACTTACCACGTTAGGAAAACACTTTCGGGCACAAAGAATCACATCATCACCGAGGTTATGACTCAGCAGTGGGGGTCGGGGGGTCACTGGGGAGGGGTGGGCGGCGGCGGCGGGCGGCGGCCGGGCATACCGGGGCCACCGCCGTCGCCGGCGCCGCGGAGGACCTACACGTGGCCGGAAAACGCGACAAAATGGCGAGCGGGTGGAGCGCGGTGTGGGTGCGGCTCGCGCGACGGGCGCTCACCTCTAGCATCCACTCGGCGACCAGGCGGCGCATGTGCGGGCTGAGCTCGGTCTGGACGGTGCCGAAGTAGTTGGCGGTGACGGCGTAGCGCTCCTCGGTGCGCAGCAGGTTGTCCAGCACGCGCCGCCGCAGCAGCACCGGGTCGGCGCGCGCGCGCGGCGCCGCCGGCCGCGCGTCGCCGCCCGGGCTCACCCGCTCCGCGCACAGCAGCTCCATGTCACACCGCACTGCGGCTTATTGATGGCTCGCTCGCGGACGGCTCGTGTTTACGTCGACAGCTGATCGAGCGAGCGAGGCGTAGGGCGAGGTGTGGCGACAGCGAGAGCCCGAGTCGCAGTGAGTAGTGAGGAGCCGCGCGCGCGCCGCCGAACATATGATCGGCGGGGGGCGGGGCGGGGCCGCGCCGTTGAGGCCCGCACGCAGGTTTCTCCCGATTCGACGTTCAAATAATAATAAAATACATAACGTGTCCTCTTGCTCGCTCGCGTAAGCTGCGTTCTTCCTTCCTTCTCTAAATAGTATTTACAAAATAAGATGGATTCTTTCTTATGATGGAACAAGTCCATCTACCTATCTACTTGCTCGGGATATTTTAGGAAGAAATATGGATTCCGTAAACTTTAATCGTTTCTTGGAAATATACCTATTACCGCAATAAGTTGATAGTAGATAAGTTAGGATTACTAAAGTCCTTGTATTTTGTTTGATATTTAATACATTAATGAAATACCTAGATAGAACTTGTGCCTGAAGAAATATCTTAAAATTATATAAATCTACCCAAAAATTGTCTAAAATACCACCATGCTATATCCAAGGATATAGGCCAATTTAAGTTTAAGGGCATCAGCAAAGACATTACATACTAAAGTATTGGTAAGATTTTATGCAATTTTAAATTATATTTTCTTATGTAGACTAATATGTATTTAAAATGTAAGGGCCAAGTACTACTGCGAAAATTAAATAAGTAAGTATTTCCTTTTACTACTTTATGAAGAAGGTACTAATTGTATCATTTTATTTTCAAGTTATGTTAAAAACCACCTAAAACCAGCGATGCTGTTTAAAAATTGAATGATCGTTTCTTTTGTTTATATCGACCGAAAGATACGTATTATCCTATTATTACCATGCATGTAAAATTCAGTTTTATTTGCTTTTTCTAAATAATAGGTTTGACGACATCTAGTTCAGCCACATGATATTACTTGCAGAAAACCATGTAGGTTAAATGACAGTGTTCTAATTCGGTCTAATAGAAGATTATTTGATGTAAGTATAATCTATGTATTTGCATTTACTAAGTGGAGACGAAATATGTTTGCTTAAAATGTAAGATAGACCTATCAATACGATAAATACAAATAGAAGGTAAGAAGAGTCGTCAATACACTCTACCTAGGCTACCAGGTATATGTCAACTAGGTCAGAAAATAGTTCAACGCTTCTCAGAACAGGAGCAGGAAAAATGCAAACTATGCATAAAACTAAGTGTTACCTATTCTCCCCAGGTATGCAAATGATTTACCATTGATGACGTTAAACCACTTTGGTGCAACCATAACCATGTGTTAGTAATCTTAGTATAAATCTAAATTAATAATTGCATTTGTTAGATACCATTATGCCAATTTATAGAGCTGTTTAAAACAGATTCATAGGTTCTAGAAGTACTAAGATATTTCTAAACAAAGGTTAAAACTTTAATCGACAATGACTCTGCAATATCTTAATTCAACATTTTCTGGTTGAAAATATATTTTTGACTTTCTTCTTTTATCTCGTTTTAAAGTCTTTGTGCTCCATTCATACCCCCTGGGAGTGGTGTTGTATGATGTTTGTAGGAAGGTAATAAACTTCTTACTCCGGTAACTACAGTCAAAAGAATTGAATGTTTCGTGTTTCGTTGAAATAAAAGGTTCCGGTTTTTGACCCGAAAATCAGAGGCGACTGGCAGTCGTAACAGAATTTGGGGCAAAAAACCTTTAAATGGTTTTTACACGTCTGCTGTGCACAATCTAATTCATGGACACTTTTAATGTTCGTCGGACGTGATTAAATGTTAGGTTCAAAATGAATTGCTTGTTCTAAATCTTGTGTAGTTACTTGGACAGGTACTTGCTCATGTCATGAATGCTTGCTATTTAGATGTCAAAAGCAATCAAGCGTATTTCGTTACACGACAGATAGTGAAGACTGGGATTCATTTTATTTTCAAAAGTTATTTTTGAAACGTGCATTTTTTGTAGTTTAGGCGGCTTGCAAGAATTTCTGAACTTCAGTAAAAAACTAAAGAGCTAACGGACCTGACGATATTAAAGTGAACATAAAATAAAGCCGAATAAAACTTATGGTATTTTTATGTGAACTCATAAACCGCTAAATGGGTTTAAAAATGAAAATAAATCTCGTAAGTAGGAATTGTTTAAGCTCAACATATTGAGTTTAAAAAGTTACCCAGGCCGACGCGCAATTATTATAGTTTTGGAAAGATTTGCATGATGAATTAATCATGTTGTATGTTTTATTGTTTACATGAGAAGAAAATCATTAGTTATCCGTCTTAATATTGAAGCATGGTTTATTGCGCTGTAATTGCAATATTTTGACACATCTAATAATTTTGGAAGTGTTTACGTTACCTATTGCAATTAATGAAATAGGCACAACCCGCCGATGTCAAAATGACAGCTGCTCACATGGTTAATCAGCTACCCTAGAGAAAAATAAAAATGTTTGTGGAATTTTATACTACATTATGAAAAACAACAATTATCATCACTGAACATTATGCATGTACCTATATGGGGTCGTTATCACTAAAATGAGCGATTGTAATTTCAGAATTTCGGCATGGCAACCGATCCTAAAGACCGCTACTTAATGTTTGAAGCAAACTGGCGGGAGGATGAATGCCATCATCGTCACGGATTTAAAAGTAAAGCAAGAAAATAACTTTTAATGGACTTGCTCCACCGACCATTCAATTTCTAACGTTCAACAACCCATCCATCCATTAGGTACGTAGGTACATACCTACGCAGTTTTGTACGCAGTCCTGCTTCGTTGGTTTATTTGGTGGCAACTGGCAAGCGCCGCGCAAACACCGGGAGATACTGGGTGGGGACTAGATTGAGTAAATTTTACTTTTATACTTGTCTTACTCAATGTTTTGCGAAGAAATCCATCAGACATTTTGTCCTAACCGTGTAAAACATGTAGGTAGGTATTTACTGTAATAATTTAAAACATTAGTTGGGTAGGCCTTGGAGCTTTTTCATTGTTGTTGAAATAATTTACTTACTTCATTTTGATTCGTATAAATATGTAGGATACACATACAAAAAATCAATGAGATAACTCGGTATTTATGTCATAGATTTTTTGTATTTATTTTGATGAGATCGCTGAAATCCGTTTGTCATGCAAACATTGTAATTTTTGTATTGCGGTGTGCAATTACGACTTTATAATTAGGTACCGTGAAACATACAATTTTACTAATTTCTATCAGTGATTGGTTGTTATCTTTGAAGAAATTAGGTACCTACCTAGAAGTTTTTTTTACTGTACTGTAACTTCATATAGTATGGCAACGGTGGTAAACTGCTTTGATACGAGGGTAACATGCCTTGGTTTGAGGGTGACACTGGCAACCCTCACTGGCAAGAGTGGAAAAATGTCATGGATATCTGTGCTGAGGGCGCCAAGAAGCACAGAGTAGGTATACTTACTCTGTGCATAAATTACAGGACGTTAGATAGAAATGGTGTTCCATATCTGTTAAATTGGCCACGGACCCTAGATTCGCTACGCCATTGGTGTAAAGCCAAACGAACGGAGATTGAACAATAACTCAACATATGACTAAACAGGTACAATGACGTTGCCTTTCTTATGTCATTGATAGGTGGTGCTGATTGCTGAGCATTGCCCGTGATAGTGGTGTCGATCAACTCATTAGTTTTTTTGCTAATTCGCTAGTGCGCGGGCGCAGGGCCGGCCGCAGGAAGTGCGCTATGACCGCGCACCATTAATCACGGCGCGGCTTCCTCCGCGGACGGACTGAGGGCGATGAGGGACTCACTTTTATTGTTTCATATTTACTTACAACTTTTTATGTTTTCTTAGAGGTCTGCAGGCTTTTTTTTAAGACGTTCTGCATATCGCTTGCCATCACGGTGCGGTGCCGGCCTCACAGTCCCGTGTTGGGCCAACTTAATGTTAAGCTGCATTCGTAAGCAGTATTTAGTGTACTCGCAGCTAAGAAGCTTTTGATATTACTTACTTGAATAGAAGTTTTTATTTGTCGGGGAGCTTAAACAATTTTATGCAAAGTCGAATTCTCTAGTCGGGGATGAGGTCAAAAAATTACACGGATTATCAAAGATCTGTCCTCTGTAGTAAAATTTTCCCAGGATTATCACAATTGTGAAATCGAAACCGGTTCCGTTGGGAACTTAGTAAAAACTAAAACTCGACATGCCTAAATGCCAGCTAATGGATGCCAATGTGACTTCACAAGACCTTTGACCGGATGCGAGCTTAGCGTTTCCTTACGTGTATTGAAATGAGCTTGTGCGCAAACAATGAACAGAATTCCGAAACATAGCAATAACCTTAGTGCGAGAGGGACATCATTCTTTCTTGGAACCACGAGGCTGCGTAAGGGAACGCGGCCAAAAGGAATGCAACCGGCCACCTAGGGCTGCACGTTTCTAAAAATAAGGCTTCACAAAGGGACTCAATCACTAACTTTTATGTTTTTACCACGCACCCACTGCGAAGTTTTTGAAGGCTTTACGACGGTGTACCTAACTGGAGGTTCCATCCTCCGGAATGGCTGCGATTATTGTCTCATTTAAAACATGTGGCACCAATGTCCTCTAAAACAAATGACAAATAAATCATTTTATTTATAAATTGCGGCAAAACAGAAGATACCTAAACTTTTTTATGCACTTTGCTATTCTTAGAGTTCTTCTGGTGTCCAATAGGCTAAAAGTAGGTTTCATAATTATTTTACCGATTTCGACTGACCTTCGCTGTCTAGCAGGGGAACTTTCTGACCTTAAGGACCGGATGAGGGTAAGAACATGCTTAATTGGGTCATGGAAAACATATTTAATTAACAGTGACCTAATTAACTCTTTCAATGGAAATATGTTATCCACTGAAGTACTAATCGCGGACACTTTAGAAGAGTTTTAATCACGCTACAGATACCATCAATGATTTGACTTTCCCTTGATTTATTGTATGGAGGAAAACCCATACAATTTTCCAAAGGCTTTCTCTTTTGTTAACCTAATACTACTAATACCTAGCAGAGATGTAAGTAATAAGTAGACATCGGATTATATTGTTGCGGGAACGGGGTACGTTAAATTCAAGATACGCCAAAAGTCACCAAAAGACAATTAATTTATTTATCGACTAACAATTACACAATTAAACACTTAAAAACACAATTAGAAACACTTAATTACAACACTAAACACGGAACACTAAATTACACTAAAGCACTGAATCACACTAAAACACTGAATTTCACTGAAACTATTCGCAGGTAACGCACTCGATCACTTCTAGTTCGCAGGAGACTGATTCGCTTCGCTTTCCCAAATCGGAACTGTCCCGTCGCGTCGTACATCCCGCTTTTATACCCAGTGAGGACGCAGCTCTTCGCGTGGCGTCGAGAATCTTCTCGCGGGGATCGAAATTTCTAGAACTCGCTGGAGCTCGCTCCGACCGACCAGAGTGTGTGACGTAGTATCGTGCAAGCGAATATAGACCTTATCCATACGACGATAAGACTAATTTCGCTTGCACGGTCTCTCAAGGTCGTAATATTATTATTACTTTAGAACACTCTAAAGCTCGCTACAACCTACCAGAGTGTGTAGCGTAGTATCGTGCAAGCGAATATAGACCTTATCCATACGACGATAAGACTAATTCCGCTTGCACGGTCTCTCGTGGTCGTAACATTATCCCCTCTTAGTCATGCTCGTCCCGAGCATCATTTGACCCATGGTAACGAGCCAATCGATCAATGTGAACAATTTTCGGCTTGCCTCTTGTCCCTTGTTTGATCCGATAGGTTAAGTCGTTCAGCCTAGTGATGATCTTGTATGGTCCTTCCCACCTTGGCTGGAACTTCGGTGATTTGCCCTTCTTCCTGAGTGGGTTGTGTAAGCAAACCAGACTCCCTTCATCGAAACCGTCGGTGTTGGCTTTGCGGTCGTAACGGGTTTTCATTCTTTCGCTGGATTTTAGACTGCAGTCTCTGACGAGAGCATGTACTTCATCCAGGCGCTTCTGTAGGTCAGCCGCATATTCGGTTACTGGTTTCGGAGCTTCTGGCGGTGTCCCAGTCAACGCGTCTACCGGAAGCCGCATTTCTCTACCGAAGTTTACCATTGCTGGGGTTGCGCTGGTGCTATCGTGGATCGCAGATCGGTAGGACAGCAAGAAAAGCGGTATGTACTGGTCCCAGTCTCGTTGATGCTCGTCCACAACTTTGGCCAAGTGGTTTTCCAACGTTTGGTTGAATCTCTCGACCATGCCATCGGATTGCGGGTGTGCTGGTGTAGTACGGGTCTTATGCATACCCAACAGTTGACAGACCTCCTGGAACAGTGCTGACTCAAAGTTTCTTCCTTGGTCAGAATGTATCTCAAGAGGCACACCAAATCGGCAAATTACCTCATGGACTAACTTCTTGGCGACCGTCTTTGCTTCTTGATTAGGCGTAGCGAAGACTTCAGGCCACTTTGTGAAGTAATCTTGGACCACAATGATGTACTTGTTTCCCTCATCGGATTCTGGAAAGGGGCCAGCTACATCTACTGCGATTCTTTCCCATGGAGCGCCGACGTTGTACAGCTTGAGTTTGCCCTTACTTCTGGTTTGTGGGCCCTTTACTGATGCGCAAGTCGTACATTTCTTGCACCAGTCTTCGACATCCTCCCGACAGTGTATCCAGTAGAACCTCTGTCTCAGCTTCTCTAGGGTCTTCTTCACGCCTAAATGTCCCCCGGATACCCCATCGTGTATGTACCTCAGTAGCGAAACAAATTGTTTACGGGGTACAATCAGCTGTAGTGTCGTTTGATCCCCTTTTGGTGTTTCCCATTTCCTGAAGAGTACTCCATTCTTAATCTCCAAACTGTCCCATTGTGCCCAGTAACTTTTCGTGATGGGGCTTGATGATGCTACATGGCTCCAAGAAGGTTTTTGACCTACTTCTTTCCATTCAAATATTTTCCTCAGGTCACTATCCTCTTTTTGAGCCTTTTTGATAGCGTCTTCGCTCCATTCATTATCAAGTCCCTGGGTGGTAATCATCCGGACTTCTTCTTTAGTCTCCGTCTTAGAACAATGACTGCAGGCCACAGGACAAGGTCTCCTTGATAGGGCATCGGCATTCAAATGCGTTCTACCACTCCGATGTTCTGTTGTGAAGTTGTACTCCTGTAGTTGCTCTAGCCACCGCGCCACTTGTCCTTCAGGGTTCTTAAACTGCAAGAGCCATTTTAACGCAGCATGATCTGTCCGCAGGGTAAACTGTCTTCCAACGAGGTACTTGTTGAAATGCTGTAGAGTCTTTACTACTGCCAACAGTTCCTTACGAGTCACACAGTAGTTCCTTTCAGGTTTTGAAAGTGACTTACTGAAATAGGCGATCACCACTTCCCGTTCACCTTGCTCTTGCGATAGAACTCCGCCTATGCCAGTATTGCTGGCATCAGTGTCCACGATAAACCTTCCTTCTCTGTTCGGGTAGCCAAGTATAGGACTGGTGCAGAGGTGTTCTTTTAATCTGACGAAGGCTTGATCACATTCAAGTCCCAGGCGAATACTCGTCTATCTTCCGTGAGCCGATGAAGAGGTTTCGCTATATCAGAGAAGTTTTTGACAAAGCGCCGGTAGTATGCGCATAAACCCAAAAATGATCTCACGTCGGTCTTGTTAGCTGGAATAGGCCATTCTTGGACAGCTTTGATCTTCTCTGGGTCAGTCCTTACACCTTTCGATGAAATAATGTGGCCTAAGTAGGCGACTTCTTCCTTGAAAAACGTGCATTTCTTTGGGCTGAGTTTCAAGTTTGCTTCTCGTATTCTAGTGAAAACCTTCCTCAGGTTACTGACATGCTCTATGAAATTTCGACCCATGATAATGATGTCATCCAGATAGACCAGGCATGCATCACCCAGAAGTCCAACCAGTACTCTTTCCATCAACCGCTCGAATGTCGCCGGAGCGTTGCAAAGTCCAAAGGGCATGACGTTGAACTGCCACAATCCATTCCTAGTTCCGGTCGTAAATGCCGTCTTCTCTTTGTCTTCTGGATGGATGTCAACTTGCCAGTACCCACTCTTAAGGTCCACTGTTGAGAACCACTTCATGCCGCTCAACATGTCCAGTGTGTCGTCTATACGGGGCAGGGGTAGCTGTCCTTCTTCGTTGCATTATTCAACAACCGGTAGTCCACACAAAACCTGGTGCTGCCGTCCTTCTTCTTTACCAGGACTACTGGCGAAGACCACGGGCTTGTTGAAGGTTCTATGATGCGGTTCTTCTGCATCTCAGCAACCATGTCTGCTACCTCCTTCTCTTTGGCGAATGGAGGGCGGCGAGGCCGCTGCTTTATTGGTGGCGCGTCTCCCGTGTCTATTCTGTGTTTAACGAGACCTGTCCTTCCCAAATCGTGGTCACCCTTCGAAAATATGTCGTTGAAATCGAGTAACAACCTTTTGGCTTGGTGAAGTTCCCGCTCAGATAGCTTGTCCTTACAATTTGCTAGGAGCGGCGTGACGTCATCTCGTTGACAAGATTCCGGTTCCCGGGCCCTTTTCAGCCTTCTGATGGATTGACCTGCATCGCACCGTCCGATGACACAGTTTCTTCGTAGCTGCACTTCATCTCCGCTAAGATTGATGACTCGCACTAGCGCTCCTTTTCCGGTCATGGCCAGAGTTCTTGCTGTGATCCAACTCGGATGGTCGCCGCAGTTTTCTATGACGACGCTTCGTCCTTGACACATAGTGTAAGGAAATCTAACTTTGACCAGAGTTTCAGATCTCGGCGGTAGGGTCGTATTTTTCAGGCAGTAAACTGCACATGATCTTGCTCCCTCCAGGAATACTTCTTGTTCGGAAACTAAGTACTCCTTTAGCGACGTCTACCACACACTTCTGGTCTCTTAAAAAGTCCAATCCGAGGATGCAATCGTCCGTGATGTCTGGTTACGAGTACACCGTATTCAAAGGTCTGTTCTCCAATGGTTATCTTCGCCATCGTCTCACCTAAGACGGTAACTGGCTGGCCTGTTGCTGTCTGAAGCTGAACGGATGGTCTCTGATTCCACATAATAGTCCTTTTCAATAGCTCCGGACGCACTATTGTTCTTGAAGCACCGGTGTCAATAGTAAAATGACACGTTACGCTGTTCAGCTGTCCATCCACTGTAAGGTTGTTCCCATTACCAATCTGTGAAACAGTGACGGTAGGGGCTCGATGTTGACCAGCCAGCGCCCGCCCCACGGCCCTGGCTCCTTCTAGTTTAACGACAGCTCTTCTGCATCCACCTGTAGAGGACGCTACTGTCGTTCTACGCGGCCATCTTCGCTTGCAAGC
Source organism: Maruca vitrata (assembly GCA_039566165.1). Classification (NCBI taxonomy): domain Eukaryota; kingdom Metazoa; phylum Arthropoda; class Insecta; order Lepidoptera; family Crambidae; genus Maruca; species Maruca vitrata. The sequence goes on along the minus strand of CM076920.1, from coordinate 10,875,638 downwards.
CTCCGAATATGGCCCCTCTCGCCGCAGCCATAGCACATCGGACCCAAAGAAGGTTTTTCCTTCACCACAACCTCCCGAAGTCGTTGAGTTCTAGCGTCTTGACGCACAGCTTCCACCTCCAAAGCATGGGCTAGAGCTTCCTGTAAGGTCTGATGATGGCTCAGTTTCACGGTATGCCTGACGTCTGCGTCTCTGATTCCATCACAAAAGGCTTGCGGGATCATTGATTCCACCATTGTCGGGCATGACACGTACGCACGTCTGACTAGCCTTTCGATTTCCGTTGCCCATTGCTGCAGACTCTCACCAGGCTTCTGCTGTCGATCGCGGAGTTGTGCTCTATACGCGTGTTCCAGGTGTTTGTCGCTGTACCTGCCTTCTAGTGCTCTTTGGAGAGCACCTAAAGTTCTGTTATCCGAAGGCAGGTTTTCCAACGTGAGCAGGGCATCTCCACGAAGAGCCAGAGTCAGAGCTATCAAGGACTCTTCCTCGTTCCACCCCTTTCCTTTAGCCACCGTCTCGAACTGATACCAAAATGCTGCCCAAGACGTCGTTCCATCGAAGTGGGGTACTTCGATTTTCGGAGAATCCGACACTACCGTAGCACCCCGGGTCCCCACTCTTGCCATTTTGGTATGCAGCTGTCGCATCTCAGCATCCACCTGGCTCAATCGATCCTCGTGTTGGGTGAATCGATCTTCATGTTGGGTGAATCGATCTTCATGTTGGGTGAGTCGATCTTCGTGTTGGGTGAGTCGATCTTCGTGTTGGGTCTTGACGCTTAGCACATCATCCTTGAGAGCATCAATCTGCTTTTCTAATACTTCTTCGTGCTTCTTCTCAATAGCCCCAACAAACTCTTGCTTAGCTCTTCCTGGCGGCGGGCTAGCTCCTCCAGATGGCGGGCTTGCTCCTCCTGGCGAAGGTCTTGCTTTTCCTGGCGAAGGGCTTGTTCTTCCTCAGTTTAGCAAATTGTGCTTCCTGAAGTCGGGCTAGCTCCTCCTGGCGGCGGGCTTGCTCACGGGCTTGCTCCTCCTGGCGGCGGGCTTGCTCACGGGCTTGCTCCTCCTGGCGGCGGGCTTGCTCCTCCCTGGCGGCTGGCTTGTGTCTGCAGCATTTTAAATAAGTCTGCAAGCTCCACAGGCCCAATTGATGTTTGAATTGATCCCTCCGTTGAAGTGCCTTCACCCTCTTGTAGGGCCGCGGTTTGACTCCTTGTTACTCGACCGTCACTGTCTTCTCGTGGTGTAGAGGCATCTTGAATCCACTTCTGACACCAATTGTTGCGGGAACGGGGTACGTTAAATTCAAGATACGCCAAAAGTCACCAAAAGACAATTAATTTATTTATCGACTAACAATTACACAATTAAACACTTAAAAACACAATTAGAAACACTTAATTACAACACTAAACACGGAACACTAAATTACACTACAGAGCACTGAATCACACTAAAACACTGAATTTCACTGAAACTATTCGCAGGTAACGCACTCGATCACTTCTAGTTCGCAGGAGACTGATTCGCTTCGCTTTCCCAAATCGGAACTGTCCCGTCGCGTCGTACATCCCGCTTTTATACCCAGTGAGGACGCAGCTCTTCGCGTGGCGTCGAGAATCTTCTCGCGGGGATCGAAATTTCTAGAACTCGCTGGAGCTCGCTCCGACCGACCAGAGTGTGTGACGTAGTATCGTGCAAGCGAATATAGACCTTATCCATACGACGATAAGACTAATTTCGCTTGCACGGTCTCTCAAGGTCGTAATATTATTATTACTTTAGAACACTCTAAAGCTCGCTACAACCTACCAGAGTGTGTAGCGTAGTATCGTGCAAGCGAATATAGACCTTATCCATACGACGATAAGACTAATTCCGCTTGCACGGTCTCTCGTGGTCGTAACAATATGCACTATCAAAATGCCAAAATATGCATGCAAATATGCACTAAAAATGGGCGAAATATGCACAAAATATGCACAATAAAAAAACCATTAGAATTAACTTTATTTTCACAATACATATATAGGTAGATACTATTGGTTGTAATTCTTGTGACAATATACAATAACATATTTTTCAAGGTTTTCTGGCGCAAATTTGTGACGTTTGTCACTTAAAACTAATTTATATGCTGAAAATTATCTTTCAACGTCAAATAACGCCACCGGACAAAACTTAAATTTTGGCGCCATTTCTGCCGAGACCTCTTCAGGCAGAATTTGTCCGGTGCCTTTGATAAATGCGCTAACTTTTTTTATTCCTTTCCCATTCCCACGGATTTTTATAAGCGAGGGCTATGTGTTGATGTGTGGTGTGGGGACGGCGGCGTAGTACAATACGCCGCCGTAGACGTTAGACGTATCTAACACGTATAAATACTAAAATAAGCACTGTGAATGAAAAAGTACCAAAATATGCAATAACGCTATAAAAATAGCATTATATGCATTTGCATATGCAAATATGCAAATGCATATAATCCGATGTCTACTAATAAGTATCTACCTCCAACCTCAAGAGTTCATCTTTTAAGCCGTCTCCATCAAAACATGAAACGTAACCTTTGTGAGTTGTTAAGTGATCTATATCTATTGCTGTCCTATTTTTTATGTTGTAAACGGTCACGGTTCATATTGTTACTAAGCATGTGGCTTTAAAAGTGTCCCTTATTTCTCGGACAAATAAATATAGAGCTATGTATATTCATAAACACTAACGAAACTATCTAGGTATACCGAAGCCGCTCTAAGATGACTGATTTGACACTTTTTATTTTATATTTTGCATTTATCCTTCTTAAGAGGAACATATTTAGCGAATCATAAAGAACAACTTTTAAAAATAAGAAGTTATTTCATAATGTCAACCGCAAATCTAATTATTTGTCTTTTATTACCTAAAATAATTGAATTATAAAAAGAAAATGTAAATTTCCACTCTGTATTACGCTTTTACAAGGTTACGCCGTTTGACACGTTTTCATAGTGACGTAATGGGTAATACTCACCAGGTATTTTTATAAAATAGGAAAAGGATTTAATAAGAGTTGTAATTTAAAAATAAATATATTGTTAAATAAGAAACTTCAATTCAATCTTCTGGATGCGAATAAATGTTTTTAATAAAAAAAATTATAATAGGGTATTTGATATTTTTTATTTTGATATAGTTGGATGGACCACTCGAACACAAAGACACTGTTGAAAGTATCACTTTGATATCTGGATAACTCTACGAGATATTACAATTTTAATTGCACATTATTTGGGCGAGCTCAAAAACGCTCCATACAAACGTCGACTGGCGTGTGACGTCACACGTTAGTTTGTTGTATGCAGCGCCTAAGAAGTTTGTTTTCATAATGAAAGATGTGACTAATTCTGTTATTAATAAGATGACAAAGGAATTTTAAATGATTTTCGCAATTTTGAAATGGACTTGCCCACCCAACTTTAAATGTCTTTTGTAGTCTCATTTCGCAAAAACATTTGAGTTTCGATTTCATTAATAATATTGATTTACATAAATCTTACTGATTTTCATAAAAATACACTATTAGACCTTGCTTGGTTATAAAGTGGAAATAACTGTTACTTATATACTTCGGCAATTTTGCCGTTGTTCCTCACTAGTGCAGTCAGTCTGACATGTGTCAAATCGGCCAACTTAGAGCGGCTCTGGTATAGTTTAAAGTGGTGTTCCAGAATCAGTGGAATGTCGTTTGTGAGTTATCGTCACCCCTATCCGCCACGTACGCTGCCTCACCACTCTACTCTCGGCTCAAAATACAGGTAAGTATAAGTTTTTTAAATCAATTACCTGGAAATAGCCATTTATTGAGATGTTGATCTAGGGACAACCAAGGACAATCAATTAGGTATGTATGTAACAAGAAATTGTTCGGTTCGTGATATTAAAAGTTGCAATTAAGTTTTTATGTTGAACCCTTCATTTGTCTCAATCAATAATTCAGTAACTTATTATATTTGGGACTAATTATTTCGACTTTGCTATAGTTGCGTAGTTCTCTTAAATGTTGACGTCGACTAACGTAAAGAAGAATGTAATACTTACAAACACGACTAATGAAGAATCATCGAAAACTGTAACTCTCCATTTTCATTACGCAACTCGCACTCGGACATTTGAGCAATAAAAGTACCAACTGTTGTATGACTGTTAACTGCTGAGTCGAGTTATAATCAGCTGATTCAATAAAACTCACTGTGTACTTTGTACATCACAATCGAATCGTTTGCGCACTTCTCTTCTATGTGACAACAATGAACTTTCCAAGTTGGTACATCCATTTATTATTTATCTAAGTGGAACACTTTGGCACGCATCCAGTGTCACGGCCTAAGAGAAATATAATTACTTTTGTTGTGTTTTTTCAAATCCAGCTCAATGAAGTATTTCTAGGTGACTTTTTATGTACGTTTTATTAACGTTGATGAAGATACTAGTATTACACGGTTAACCTACTTCCGATGTAGACACATCCTATGTTATAGAGATGCAATTGTTTTTAGTTATTATTGTCTTATTTATTTACACGATAAAGTTTGTGCTTGAATTATTTTATTACGTCTCTACTTTCATATTGATAACAGGAAGTAGAAAACTACCTACTTGAAGAAATAAGGTTGATTTATTTATGCGATGTTTATATACTTATCATCTCTGTCTATGAAATCAGTACCTAGAGATTAATTAACATGTCATTGTGTAAACACTGGTTTACTGTGGACAAATTGAAGGAATAATCATATCGTTCAATTATTGTATTGTTGTAGAGAGTACAACGTCAACATAAAGTAAGAAGGTGTTTAGACTTTTAACAACAAAAATGAAAATGTGCATCTGTGACGACATGCATTCCAGGGAGCAGGCATTTGTGCAAGCCGGCAATGAAACAAAGCGTCGTCTGTCACTGCGCTGCGCTGGGAAGCGACGAACAATGCGCACGCGCAGGCTCTGCTCAGCACCGCGCTTGGCATTATGTCTTCTAACGGTTTGGACCTGGTAGACAGGACTTGTTTAAGAATACCTGTAATTGAGAGATAACACAATAATAGTCGTCGAAGTCACGAACATCTTCACGAATTACTGAATGTCTACATTCTAGTTACAATATTATTTGCGCATTATGGGGCTTGTAACACAGTCTATATCTAGCTTACACCCTTGGTGCTGTTTAAAATAAGGATTTATAAGCACCTATATTACAACACTGTCATCGGAATCTGAAAGAGTAGCCTGTTAGCAAGTACATGATTCTATCAGTCGCATTGTTTGAAGGAGTACCTAGATCGATGTTATGTCTAAGTAGCTTACAAAGTTACAACTCTCGGTTTACCTAATTTATAGTTATCGAAAGATGTAATTTCAAGAATAACTTAATGAATAGCCTAAGCATGCAATCCGATACGGTTGACACTCTGATATTAGACGTCCATCACCTACTTTTCTAGGAATCGTGGAAACAAACAATGAAGCCAGCCTTATCGGAACTGGGTTGAAAATGTACGAATGAGGACAAAAGTGAAAGCTTCCCGCTTGTTGGAAAGACATATCTACATATTATCCTTAGCTACCATAAGCTACTCCCAGGCTACCTCAAGTGAGGCCCAGAGACTAAGGATTTCGGTTTGAACACAGGTCTTAAAATATTGGTTTGAGTATTGATTGAGTATTCGGATTTCATCATACTTTCCCATAGTGGAACGACGGTCCGATACATTCAGAGATAATAATGGTATCATTATCTACGATGCAAAATTCGGTATCAAACTTATCATCACCAGCTGTTCGTAGAATGATGAGTAGGTGTTCCTCACTTCAGCTTCTATAACTTTTGCATTTGCATTTGGGATCAACAAAAAGTCGCAGACTTTATTATTTTCTATTGTTACAGTTGTTTTTGTATGTAATAGAGCGAATTTTATTTTCACTTGTTAGCAAATAACTGGTACCTACGACAGTTATTTTATGTAAAGTCGGTGAAATATTTATGTAGTAGGTACTTTTTAATTTGATTTGCTTATAACATGCACGTTGTAGTAAGTAATATTTCAAGCAAATGTTTGTACTTACGTTTACACACTTTTCAGTTTAAGATATTGTGTAGTTTAAAATTTACAGGATCATATCTAGGACATTGTTGTCTACGGCATGTGTTCAGATACGAATAAATAGTCAAGTTATTATTGGGCATGTAATCTTCATTATGATAATAATTTATGCGTTCTAAGTGCGTGTCCGACACGCATTATGGTGAACTACTATGGCGGCGAATAATAATGTTTTGTTTGTTTGTATATCAATTACATACTTCATGCTCGGCGGTGATGCCCATTAGCCCTATTAAGGAAAATTACAAGTAGGGTACCTTTTACACAAAATTGTACTATGACATTCCAGAATTCATAATAGGAACATTTACATTCGTTTTACCTTTTCATCTCATAAAAATGCACAAATGTCGAAATAAAGAGGTAGAAAGCTAAACAAAACAGGATTAGGGAAGATAATTAGAAGTATTATTAACAATGGTTACGCTCTAGATCTTTGTCAAGATAACGACTAAAAAGGGGAGTGAATTCAAGCGCGAGCTAATATAGTACTAGTCATGGAAGCAAAAGATAATCTGAGTACGTTCCCAAGACTGCATCTATGTGCAGTTATGTCGAAACATTGTACTTGTACGGTGCGAAAGCCGACGTGGACTATCTTACACATATTTTCACACTGCGATTGAGGGCGGCGGCTTTGGTACATTAAGAGCGTGATATATTGGAGAAACTCGGGCCGAGTTACAGTAAGCACATAGCACGTTACATTGATTGGGTATCTGCAGCCTATTCCCAATTAGACAATTAGCCCATTCGAATTAAACAGCATTGTGCGAGTATCAGTCACATTGTTTAAAGTTTGCAGACGCACGATGTTTTAAGTCGTCCAAGGCTAAGGCTGCTGCACACTGATACTTCCGAAAGAATTTTAGTTATTAGAATCCTTGTATGCTTACAACTTTATAATCTCCTAATTTACAAACTTCATGTAAAGCTAAAAGAAGGTTGAATGATGAGGTTATCCTCAATCTAAAACCGAAAAATAACTTAAGTAATATCCTTAACATACTTCTATTATGACTTGGCAGTGCTCAAATACCACGAGCTTTTATCAAAGCTTTTATTTAATTAAGTAAAGGACAAGAATAATGATATTTTTGTTTAATTTCTACAAGTTTATTATTGCTGCTTCTTAGCTATTCACTTCGTCTCATTCAGGAAGAGCAGAGAAAAAAACTTTACTAAAGTATCTTTATATTCTTGAGTCTAATATGTAATAGGAGATACTAGGTTCGTTAAGGTATTCAATCCCGAAATACTTTGTTTCGCCGACCCATGAAAATAGCAAGCGCCATGATGTCACGGAACAAGGAGTACTTAGGTACCAACATCTGTTAGTGCCTTCATCATGGTCGGCAGAATGAGGCCCCGCGCTAGAGGCGCGAGCGTTGACCCGCCGATGTTTACTGTCCTTGATCGCGCGCGGCCGCCGTGACGTCAGCGCGGAGGTGCCGATGGGTTTCAGACGGAGGCCCGGCGCTCTTCACGCTTTTTCATCTAACTTTTTCACGGCTTTAACTTGAACTTCACATTGTGAGCGGCCAGCAACTATAAAATTAGAATGTATTTTCGTCGATTCTCTGTAGAGAAACGGAATTGTTTAAGAAATCATTACCAGGACAAGTAAGACAAAACTTTTTGTAGAGCTATTATATTTATCTATTGTATAGCGACAATTGCATCTTGATTTCTATTGCTTCCCATGATGGTGAAAAGGTTACATCGTTCGTAACTACATATTATCCGATTTTGAACAGTATACTCTTTTAGATGTTTGCAATAAAAAAGCTAGGAATATTTATTGAAATTCTATCATGAGAGTCAAGATAGATAAAATTAGTTTATACAGTTATTAAAGCTAGAAATTCTTTCTTTTCCTTGCCGTAGTAACCGGGGACAATCTAACAGACTTTAAGAACTCGATTTTCCGGTTCAAAGGTAAAGTTGTTATTTTAAATAGGTATTCCAATGAATTAAGCAACTTTTTAAAAATATTTATGAGCTAAACTTAGTAATTTGACTAAACGTTTACTCATAGGTGTAATGCATCAGCCGAATACTACAACGAAATTAAAATAGGTAGGTACGTAGGTATTTTATTTCTATCGCAAGTCTGGTTATGATGACAAGGCTACGTTAGCCAACATCGTAGTCAGTTAGGAAAAAGGTTTTGGATGGTCTAAATTCATAACTCGCTTTATACACATTTTAAGTTAATAGTCTGAGTTAGTCTAATCATGTCAAATGCTATTTATTGTTTCAGTAGTCGGCCGTTATATTTTGAGTATATAAATTATTTAGTCATTTTGACATACCGACCTATTAATGATGAATAATCAACAACAAGTGGTAACACTTGCACAAAGTTACATAAAGTGATCTCATTTCTATAAGTAGGCACACGGTCGATCACTAATTATACTCGTATACTCGGTCAATGACACTGAACACATACGAAGGACTCTAATCTTTTAAACAATATGCAGACATACAGCACTACACAACTATTGTTCGATAAGGACTAATTACTTAATTATATATACATTTGATCAAAACTGTTAATTTAGTTGCAAGGTTAATAGTTAATTGGAACGCTTCACGTTTTTCAATTACGTATCATGCTTATTTTATCGGTTATGGCTATCAATCAAAGCAAGGAAAGACCATCAATTTCGTCGATGCAAATTACTTTTTAACCGTCTTCTTTAAAAGACAGTCTGGCTCAATTAGTAACGGATTATTCGCCTAAGAATGTTCACATATCGGTAACGTATTATTTCTTGTTAGCCAATTTATTAGAATCCTGTTTGATAGTATCTGAAAGCTGCGCGCGTTTCACACGAGTCCATTTGTACGAGCCATCGTACATTATTTTAAGTAAAATATTATAGCGTAGTAACGCTTTAAGCGCATCAATCATGTATGTGTAGCGGCGCCTTTATGTGTCGGCATCGCCGCGAGTTGATTTTGTCAACGCATCAGTTTTTTATACAGTATCATAAGTTTAATCATTAAATCAGTGTACTAGCAGCACTCAACCAGAGCGGTTTGATTTATCATTCCCGAAACCCTCTCATCATCAGCATTCCAAAAGTGTGGTAATCCCCACATTTTTTTTGGTCCTTCGAGCATTGAACCTAGCGTGCGGTTTTGGTTCATTGCAGGACCTCGCATATTTTGCGAAATTATTCGCGGCGCGAAGTTTTGCTATCATATATATATATCAATCATTTGACTTTTTTATCAACTGAGGTGTATCAACTCAGTTCGTAGTGACAAAGTGACTATTTGTGCGATAGTGGCTTATACCGCCACGCTGTGTATCATCGTTACAATCACACGCTACGTGTCATCATCATCTTCATCACTCTGTGGGCGGGCAAGCTCGCAGCGTCGCAGCGAAGGGTAACTGATCCTGACTGTGTCTACCTACAACTATCATCAGAGAGCAAGTAAGACTGTTCCTTATTTTATAACAACACATCATATTTATCATGAAGGAACTTATTGCACGGCAAGCAGAGCTTTACGAGAATCTTAAGCAGATACAAACCAACTTTAAAAAGGATTCGGATAGTCGAAAAACACTAGAGTATCTTCAAGAGCGTATAAGCAGACTTCACAACCTTTGGTCTGAATTTGAGCGTAATCATTCCGCACTAGACGAATATAAAACCGTCGCGAGTACGGAACCTTACTATGCAAAAGATATTTTTCAATCAGCATTTAGCATTTATCAAGTCACTTTGGCCATGATTAAACCATACTTAGAGGAGTTAGAGCAGCCAAAAGAAGATATGAAAGCAGGTGCAAGTACATCAAAGCAAGGTGAACATGATCAGAAAGAAAAATCTGATAAGGGCATTATTCCCAGCGGGCAGATAGACGAGTTTCTGATAGAGCAAAGAACGAACTTCAGAGCATTACGGCGACTTATCAGTAGCATACACGTTGAAGACTTGACAGAGAGATGGGAGTTAGAAGACGAGTTACGAAACGTACAAAATCGTTGGAATGCCATAGATCGTTTACATCTGAAAATAGATAATATTTTGCAAGGTGGAGACCTAAATTACGAAGATGAGTTTATCACTTACGAATCTTCCTTCAAGCGCATAAAAGAGCTATCAATCAAAAAATTGTTTCATCAGCTCACGTTCATCAGGTGACGCCTCAAATAGAGATTCCGGTATTTACTGGCAAATACACTTCCTGGCCTACCTTTTTCGACCTTTTCACTGAGACAATACATAATAATAATGCACTCAGCAAGGCCCAAAAAATGCAACATCTAAAAGGAAAAATCAAGGGAGATGCTGAGCGCCTTATACAGCATTTGAATATATCAGCCGAGAATTACGATACAGCCTGGGATATTTTATCACACCGTTATAATAACCCTCAGGTCCTCTTTACTAAGCAAATAGAGACTTTTCTTAATCAACCGAATATTCAAAAGCAATCATCATTTGAAATCAAAAGGCTTTACGACACCAGCATGGAAACGCTACATGCTATCCATAACCTGGGTGTTGACACGAACACCTGGGACCCGATGCTTGTTCATATTTTATCAAAAAAATTAGATCAGGAAACGTATTGTGATTATAAAGAGTCACGCAAGAATCCGCGCGATCTACCAGCTTTAGACGAATTTATGCTGTTCTTAGAAAATAAATTCATAGCCCTGGAGCCAATTCATAAGCGTGAATCATCAACTTCTCATCAAGCAAGGCCTACCTATAACCCAGCAAGGCCAACATTTATCAAACCTCAGCCTTATAATTATCCAGGCAAATATCAACAAAGGACACCCTATCAAGCAATCGCTACTACGCATGTAAAATGTCCTTTATGCTTCCAGGATCATAACTTGTACAGATGCAAAAAGTTTTTAGGCATGACGTCGGACTTAAAGCTAAAAACAATATCGAGATTACGATTGTGTAAAAACTGTCTGTACAATCATTTTAACAATAAATGTTTTTCGTCGAAGCGGTGCAAAGAATGTAACGGCGAACACAATACATTGCTACATGACGCATATGTACCGGTGTCTAATTCAACCAACTTAAGCATGCCGCCTCTTCAGTCAACGCCGCCTCTTCAGTCAACGCCGCCTGTGTTTTATAATTCAGCGAAATCACACACCGATCATAAGCCACACAACGTGAATTATGTCGCAAGCAATGACGAAGAAATTTTGCTTACTACGCTGTTGCTTAACATTAAAACAACAGAGGGATATTATATCACGTTGCGCGCGCTTTTAGATCAGGGTTCCCAAATTTCCCTGATATCAGAGAGTGCCGCGCAGATGCTAGGTCTTAAACGTCATCAATACTCAGCATCTATATCAGGTATTGGCAATGGCTGTAAGCAGAGCAAAGGCATTGTAACCATAGAATGTCAATCAATCTACAAAGATTACGACTTTTCTACGCAAGCATTGGTAGTTTCGAAAGTCATAAATAATCTGCCATATACTTCATTTAATCAGCAAGCATGGCCACACATTCAGAACATCAATCTGGCAGATCCAGACTATAACATCTCACGCCCCGTTGACCTACTCTTGGACGCTAATGTCTACTCTAACATTATCATGAGCGGTCTTATCAAAGGAGCACAAGAGACCCCCATAGCTCAACAAACCAAGCTAGGGTGGATCTTGTCGGGAAACGTGAAGAAAGCATTCAATTGTCACGTGATCATTAATAATTTAAGTGACATCTCTAAGTACTGGGAGATGGAGGACGTCTCAACATCTGATACTTCTATAAGTAGGGAAGATCAATATTGCGAGGAACTTTATGTGAAAACCACAAGGAGATTGGAGTGTGGAAAATACGAAGTTGCCATCCCTATGAAACCCGACTTTGAAGAGAAGCTAGGGTTGTCAAAATCAAAATCGGTAGCACAATTTCGGCAGCTAGAACAAAAATTAATTCAAAATGAAAACTTAGCAAAACCATATCGCATCTTTATGGCCGAACACGAGCAATTAGGCCATATGCGTAATGTCAAATATCAACAGTCCAACTTAGAAGCAAAAAAGGCAAGTGTGTGCACGGCCTTACATCAAAATGAATCATCTATCATATCAGAATTGTTACACAATAACAACTCAATCACTCGAGCGGCGAAGACAATCGCTTGGGTATCGCGTTTCATTGCGCGCGCTCGGCGTCAGCAGAATGCTGAGTCGACAAATGCACTGTCGTCAACAGAAGTAAAGAACGCACTTTACTTTATCATTAAAGAAATTCAAGCAACTGATTTTAAAGACGACGTAAATAACTTAAAATCTAAAGGCACAGTACTAACTAATAGCAGATTATCTACGTTAAATCCGTTTTTGGATAAGGATGGCTTACTGCGAGTCGGTGGGCGATTATCAAACTCAAATGTTTCGGGGAAAAATCCCATCATATTATCAAATCATGGCCGACTCACAGAGTTAATCATTAATCAAGCGCACGCTGCCACTCTACACGGAGGTCCTAGACTGACCCTGTCTTATATCAGAGATCATTATTGGGTACTTAGCGGCATACGCACGGTTAAAAAACAGCTAAGGCGGTGTGTGACCTGTCGTCGTTTCAGTCATCGGAAACTTAATAATAACTATTGGCCAAGGTTGCACCTTAAAGGGTGATTCTTTTTCGTTATACGCTCACAACAAGTTTTATAACAAAATCAGCATCGAAGAGGAGACAAGAGTCCCAACAATATCAGCATTGAACAAACTCTTGAACACATCTATGCAGAGTATCCAGCACGACTATCCGACATTTGAAAGCAATGATCATCATTATGATCAGATCAAGGATGAATTTGAAACACTGAAGAAATCACAGTCAGGTCAGTTTACCATACATGACGTGCATCACTACAATATTTCTTACGTCATGATCTTCATCATCCTGGTCGTCGTCAGCATCTTTGTGTACACAAAGATAAGGAGTAGGCGTGCAGCACGGAGCAGGCGCCCAGCAGCAGCAGCCGGGAGAGCCGGCCCCGCAGAGCAAGTGTCAGTGATAGTGAAATGGCAAATGTAACACGCACTCGCAGCGTGCTAAGTGTCAATCAGGGTACCTCTCCTATGGTGGCCCGACCAGTTCGGTTTATTGTGCCCAGTGAAACCGTAGTAATAGATCAAGAGTGAGCGTTAAAATAAAGTATCAAATCAATGGACAAGACAATTTTTTCGATTTATTTTATTTTACACTATTTTAATCATGTAATTTTTTTGTATGTTTTTGTTTTCTCTTTTTTTGATGGCCAAGATGTACGAGCCATCGTACATTATTTTAAGTAAAATATTATAGCGTAGTAACGCTTTAAGCGCATCATTCGTGTATGTGTAGCGGCGCCTTTATGTGTCGGTATCGCCGCGAGTTGATTTTGTCAACGCATCAGTTTTTATACCGTATCATAATTTTAAACATTAAATCAGTGTATTAGCAGCACTCAACCAGAGCGGTTTAATTTATCAGCTCCCGAAACCCTCATCATCAACATTCCAAAAGTGTGGTTACCCCACACCATTATTCGTCCGCGATGGGTCCAGTGCATTACCCCCGCGGGAGTGCGGCTGCCGTTACATTTGAATTCTCTATTGGGCGAGCCTGATATCGACAAGTGTGGTTGCTAGTCTTGGTCCCGCGGAGCCGAGTCCAGTGAACAATGCAGGCGCCAAAGTTTTTCGCGTCGAGAACGCAGACACAAAGGGCCGGAGTGAGTGTCCGCAGGGCCGCGGGCCGGCGCGGCCGCATAGCTAGGCCTCACGATGCGCGGGCGCAGTTTTTGCGGCGGGAGGCGCGCGGCGAAGGTCGGCGCGCAGCCACGAGCGGTCTAGCATTCCAACCGCTATGAATGAATAGTCGCCCGACTGGTCTCGTGGCGCATACTAAATAACTTCAGATTAATTTGACAACAAACATTTAAGTTGGCAAAAACCGGATCGGAGGCACCCGCCCCGTGGGAACCGCGGACGGCCCGAAACGTTTGTCTCCGATGATTGCGCGATCAATAAGTACCTGCCTGCGCGCTTAATGGTCCTTTTATTTTACGCTGTTCGTAGCGTGATGTGCGGCCAATTTGCCTTGAGATTCATTTCGGCACGACATCGTGTCTGGACACGCAATTTGAGTTTGTGCCAGGGGATATCGGCGCGATCGCTCCCCGCGGACCTCTTAATGTTGATTCGCGAGAACAAAGACCATGGGGTGAGATCCGGCGTTTGATTAACTTAATGTATTTCAGAATCAGGGTTTTATTACGCACATTACTTAAGAACTAGTATACTTACGTAATTGCTTAATGTTCTCTTATCAGCTTTTACACACGTTTGTAGTTTCTATGAATAAATTATTAGACATCTAATACATCTACATTTTCTATTTGTGTATTTATTTATTTATACTTTTAGAATTTCCATTGCTTTATCAGTTCCTGTAACTAGATCAGGTTTTTTATATTAAATATCACAAAATATCTCTACCTCGGACTACTTCATTTTTAGAAAGAAGAGTTTTTCTCCTGTAACTCATACTGCACCAGTTTGATAAGACGATATTCGAACGTCTGAAAGGTGAATCCCATGGCGACGAACTGATTAAGGTTAATTAGGATTCCAATAACATCCATAAAAGGTAATCGTGCCGTTGATAAATTTAATCAAAGATTTATGTATTCAGATAGTAAATTTAAGAATTGAATGGAAATACCAATTCCAAAGATAAAATAACTTTACTGCCCACTTCTTTAAATGTTGATATATTAAAATATCTACGGGCCGGAAATAAGTAGCCATAAATTCTTCATGAGCCGTCACATAGTCGGCCTTGGGCTCTGTGCTTATGTCACGGTCGGTAAGGTATTCCGAAGGGGTATAGGTACACATAACGCGACGCTGTAGACAAGGATTTGTCTTCCTGGCATTGAGAGATACCGATCAAATGTACTATGGCCCGGCATGTAAGTGTGTCACGTTTAACATAATGAAGTAGTTGTGCGTTCCGTGAAAACGACCTAATACCGATCCCACCACGTGTATGGATACCGAGATAACCTAAATTGCTACAAAGGTCTAGAAGATAGCAAAGAACAGTTGATGAAGTTATTTAAGCCGCAAACCTCTTATGACTGTGTCGACGACAGTAGAATTGGAATGTAACTCACCGGGCACTTGCTCAACAGGATTCTCGTATCCTTTAGTCCACCATAAGGCCAAATGGGGCCATTATTATATAAATACAACACGGTTTATAATACCTTGACCTTAAACTTTTTTATAGCTTTTAATAACTAGTAAACTAATTTGAAAGGACCTTCAGTTTTGGACATCGTCTATTAGGGAGGGTATGTCAGTTTGCTTTTCTTTAACTATCAATGCATTATGACTTGTTTTATATACCCTTGTCTTCAAAATTGTCCGTATAAGGTAGTTTCTTTACATAAACCAAGTGTTAGGAATCATTGATGTAGGTTCATTTTCAGAAAAAAAAATCGCGATTGTTTTTTTTATTGACCATTATTGGATCCATTTGTAACACAATACTCATTTACTTTCCCTTATGTCAGGGCTGAATACCGAAACTATAGGAATTCACATTCTTAATGACCTAATTTCAAGTTTTATCACCGTTTTGCAGTCATCTCAGGCATGGGTGGCATACTTTTTTTAGTAAAGAAAAACCTTACTCTTTTTTTGTTGTTGTTGGCGACCATTATCCTTAGGTCGGAAAAGCGACTCTACTATCAAATCTCAACTTAAAATGTTAACTAAATTAAGTATTTAGTTGAATGTCAATAAAGATCAAAGGTAACTTTAATCCGAAAGCTATACCAAATCAATATGTAATTTTAATCTCAATATGTTAACTAGTTAACAAATGATTAATGATACATATTTTTTCATAAGGTGCGGCTTAACTAGACGAATTTCAATTATATATTTTCTTTGATCTGTTTGGTTGGAACTGACGACTGGTTTGTTACCATTTGTAGACCTGGCTTATTTACTGGTGACCATTCTTAATTCTTATGTAATAGAGTCGAAGATACCTTATCTATAGAGGATCGTGAGCTGGAGTGAGCGTGTGTGAGTGTGTGTGGTGTGGTCTTCTTACAAGGAGTGGATCACACAAAGGCGGATGACGCAGTGTTACCTATTATAAACGGCTAGTCTTAACATCTATCGTGGGAAAAAATAGCACGCTTTTAGATATTTTAATTGCTATCGAAATTTTATAAATTCCATTTACACTCATAAAGCCTGTTCCTGAGTGATAGGTAACTTTTGCAGTAGGCATGAATACAAGTTAGGTAGATAGATATACTAACGAATTATGACACAGTTAAAATAAGTGGTGATAAGAAAGGTTATTTGTAACATTTTAGTAATCTTAGTAGTTTATGAATGCGAGGTACATTGTATTAACCAAAATCTAACATATTCTGTAATGTCAAAACTGGCAGGTTGTATCTACTAGTAGTACCTACAAGTTGGGGTACATAGCAAATTTCAAACAGCCTGGCATATGTTAACAATAAATAAAAGTTCAATGGTAGCAGTGCCTCATAAATGTTAGTTTTTGTAGTAAACCTTAGGCGGAGTCCACATGTTCCGAGCCAGCAGATGATTGGCTCTTGCCCCCGCGGAGCGACCGTGAACTCACTCGTCTCCGCGCCTCGCCGAACCAAACCACTACATTGTTGGCTAAAACACTTACGGCATTAAATTTCGTATCGTAAACCTAATTCCTTGATGGGTCAAATAATTAACTTTTTAACCCAATTCTAACGAAATTCAATACTGCAACTTAGTTGGAACTTAATATAAAGAATTTAACAAGCAAAGTCATGATAACGTTTTCAGTACCTTGTATTCAAAATCGAAATACAAATGTTGCTAGAAAAGTTCTAAAGTTCTATATAGAAATTGGCCGGAATCGTGTACCTACCTACTATAAAATTATTGTGGTCATACATACCTTATTAAGCATACATTACATTTTATATTTCATATTATGAATATATACCTTGTTTCTCTTTGACAATATAAAAGTTGGTACAATTTGTAGTTCTATAAAGAGTACAAAGATGCGTATATGAAGAAGTTAGATAGTACTTCATTCGAAGAAATATGTGCCGGAAAATGGTACATAATGGTGTAAAAAATCGATAACCCGGCAACTGTAACATACAAGATGTAGCGACTACGAAACATGTTGACTCCGTCCGGGCAGCTCTTTATCAGGCGGTAGGTATCAGAGCCCAGTTTCGGCAGATGCTCGCTAAACGCGCTTGATAACTTTATGCGAGTACTTTACTTGTACTACAAAAAATATTAGCACGTTCACCCAAGATAATGTTCGTGGGATTGAGGCTCTTATTGCGACGTGATACGGAGATTTTGAGCGTTAGAACTTTTTAGAGTTCACGATCACGTAACATCCTGGCGGTTTTGTGTTGTCATCGTTGGCGCTCAACTTGCGATGAAATCACACCGCGAAAAGTGGGCGGCATAATATGCAACCAAATCTCTAGCAAATGCTTTTATTTTAAGTAGGAAACACAATCCTGATCTGTAGAGCACGGATAACTTATTCATAAGTTCGAATGAAATAGCTTGATTAATATTAGGCCGTATTTCACGGAGTGAGCGGAACTCACTAAGGTCAACGTTTTTCCCCATCACGCGTTTCACAAATAAGCTTTACTCGTGTAAGTAAATAAATAATTATCAGATTGAACTGAAATTAAAACTTAAAATCAAATACAGGATTAATATGGTTTGAACCACCAAATAAAAAAGGTTGCGTTGCGTTTTTCATCACTTTTATAAAGCCATTTTTATAGACCTTTAATATTTCGACCGTTTCAGGTAACAGATGAGATATAATTTCGTAACGCTTTGATCATTTGTCACAAGCGCAGGTTGCTATTAGTACCTACGAGAGACCATTAATGAATACTGATTATTTTACCTACAACTTATTTGCTGTTTGATTTTTTTATTGTTAGATGTGATAAACTAGTATTTAGTGGACTTCTTAGTTGGGTATATCGATCCTTCACTTATGCTTATTGCTTATCTAAATTCTGTTGAATATCTAAGATGGTGTGTTAAACACGATTTGATATCACGATTTGCTAAACCTACTACATCAAAGATGCTTTTATGATGTCTAATAAGAATAGTCCACTCTATTAAGAGATGTTTAATTACTCCTTGTTGTATGGCGCCTAGTAACTAGGCACATTGACATGGTATGAATCATTCAATCACTTTATGACATTGCGACCTAGTTATAGAAAATGAGGGCAAGTTTATGGCTAACTTTTTGATGTATTCTTCGTCTTTGATGTACTGCCTGACTACTTACAATCTGATCATTAATTAAACCTAAAACAGTTTCCGTATTATGATGATTCCACTATGACTTACAAAAATACGGATCCTCAAGAGATAAGTACTTGCAGCCAATGACTTTGAAATAGTACCTACTTCTACTACTAAGTACTACCTACTACTACTACCTCACCTATACTTACTGGCAGTCTACGCCAATAAAATTAAATCAATTATAAAAATGTGAATTGCTCAAATGATTTTATGTACACAACTGCTCTCTCTCTGTACGTATGTATACCATTCAACAAATATAAGCAGTTTCGCTTTTCAGTTAATTTTATTCTGTAACAGCGTCTCTTACCAGCTTGTTTGTTCCTTAGGAATTTGATTTTATTTGTAGCGTAGCGTATCCTTTTTTGCGCTTAAGGTGGAATGGGAACAAAAAAGCTCCCATTAAGTACCGCACTATTTTCGCCACCACCGGCTATTTTAGGAAAAATGTTGACGCCTTATTTTGGGTTAGGCGCTTAGCGCCCGCGGCCGCAAAACCGGTTCGATCCGCCTCGCCCAACAATAAAAACCGACTTTATTTCGGGAATGGCCCTTATCGCACGTTAGACCAATCGGGAGCGAAGTCACCTTGTCTGTTCAGACTTCAAATTCTAGATACTAATTCTTAGGCCATAAAGCATTAAGTAGTACTTACTGCTCTAGACAGATTAATCCTGAAGGTGTTTGTTTAAGAAGAAAATTCGGATGAAAGTGATCTCACGTGTAGGTATCCAAAAAACAAAAAAAAAAACTATTAACACTATCTGTATCGGCTATATCTGTAAAGGCTAAGGCAATTGTAGGCAAAAACGTGTGAAATCTCTCCTTCCTCTGCACAGGCCGATTGGCATTCGATAAAACCGCAAGATTCAACGGCATTCAATTGCATACAGCACTGCTCACTTCCTGAGTCTGGTTTTCTATAGAAATTGCATAATAAAATTCAAATCACACTCTTTTCGTATAAGGAGAGTCGTTTAGTGAATCGGACCAAAGTTATCACGCTATAGCTACGAACTATGTATATGGAATATCCTGGGTAACTACATAATAATTAATAATATGTCGATTGGCAACCTTTTCAGCATTTTTATATTGTTTTCTTTATTAAATTTTACACGTACGTAATATGAGGTTTTATCGCGAAATCTCTGAAAAATGCTTTCTCTTTCTATTAGCCTTATGTCAAATAGTTCTCCTCAGTAACCAACAATGGCTTAAAATCAGTTATTTTACTACTATTATATAATCTACTACTGCATGCGTACGTAATAAACATGGTGTAAAAGATTATAACGCTTGACGGATTACAAAAGTACTGATAAGCGAAAGGTGACGGAAGGCTGTTATCTAAATACGAGGGTACTGCGAAGCTCAAAAAGAGCTTTTGTATTCCTGTTGGGGCATCCCCGATTGTGTAACTATATCCGTTGAATATGTTTTCCTGGAATTGTGTTCCATGAAGATACTTTGTACTGAGTAGATAATTATACTTAGGACCTTTGTATAACATTATTATGTTACTTGCTAAAACTTACAGGTAATTACGTACTTTATATATAGGTACTTATTCTCTTTTTATATAATGTGTGTAAAAGAAGTAGTTGTGTTACGCGATTGTTTGGTACCTCTCAGAGCCTACACCTCTACAGGCGCTCAGTTACGCTACTAAATGATCTTACTGGTATCTAAGTTTCCTATTTGGAACAGGAATTTCATATTATATACGCACCTACCTGCCGGGCATTTGCAATTCCAAACTGCGGCCTCCACTTTGCGCCCGCGCAGCGCCTCTCGCTAATACGGTCACACATAAAACTGTCGCCAATTTATTGCTATACCGGTTCATTTTTGAATCGATAACACTAAATAGTACCTAGTCTAGACTTGGTGTTTGATGAATGGTTTGGTATTCTGCAATTGGTGCGTTTTTGGAAAGCTGTAAAGGAATGTAATATGGACGCCTTGTATTAACGTGGGATGGGTATTGTTTTATTTTTATCGTAAGGCTGCATTCCTTGCTATCCAATAAAGAGAAAGTCTCATTTCAAATTATCGATATTATAAACAGCAATCCAATGTGCCGGTAATACTGAAATCTTTAGGAAACTTACTTTAAAAAGATTATATTAGGATCGTAAATGAATTTACGAACGAAACGTTTTACATTTAATAAGATTTAATTTTGTGAGCATACCTATGTATTTATTAACTGTGGGTACTGTAACAGGCACGTTATGTCTAAGAATCCCTTTAAATATCTTCTAACACGGCACTCTTCTCTGAACAACGCAGTAAGGCAACGAGACTCTAAAACTGCATACCGTAGTTAGGCTCGCTACGAGATGTGGCATCTACGAGACCGCCCAGTGCGCGCGAGGCCTCGTCGCGGGGTGAATGCCTGCGTAGACTGCGCGAGCGGCCGTTATTTTACTGTTATGCCCTCTGCACTGTGGTCCCGAGCCAATGACTCGGCCGTTGTAGCTTTAAAACTTGCTCTAGTGTTGCTATCCAGAATATCCTTTCCCCATGGAGTACCGAATGGAACATTCAAACACTAGTAACGACTTTAGTGGTAATTTAAAATCCTTAAAGCTATTTTATTTCTTCTGTCTTTGATGATATTAGAAAGTGACACTATGACGTCTTTGGTGTTAAACTGTGTAATGCATAGGTCCGTAATGAGTAGGTATCGTTGCAAATTTTGAAAATATCCTTGAATAAAGATGAAGTATTAATTACAGTTATTGAATTTAAACATACATTATGTTCTTCTAAACGAGGATGCTACGAGTGCATGACGTTAATAGGTCTAATTATTGTTTCTTTCTTCTGAACTCTCTTACTTATTTTGGTTTATGTAGTTTTGCTGTTCACTTATGTTTAGAAGGTTCATAATAAGTAACCCGAACTAAAATTGGAGGCCTCTCCGGCCACGTAGGCCGGCGGACTACAAACGAGCGAACGCTTCAAGGTAAAAAGACCCGTACCAAAACGCACACTCCACCACGCCAAATAGCTAGCTACCTAATTAAAATTTTGGCGAGTGCGGAGCCCTAACAGCTGTAGAATACATTTTGCATATTACGATTGTGTAACCGTACAGGTTATATTATAAATTCTATATGCAATCATCGTATAAAATAGGTAAGTGCGCAAGTACTCGTGGCTTCCTCCATTCTTAGTTTTGTTACTTACAATGTTACAGGCTATGAATACAGGATTTGCATGTGACAATCGGGTCCTTAAATATTGTATTGTCATTTGTCTTAGTTCCTATTGACTTAATAAATAAATGCTATTTTATGGTCGACAAGACTGGAAACAGGTAGATAAATTTGCCTTGTAATTGTAGCGGCATGTGTCCATTTGAATTATGCTATTTGTAAATCATTGGACAAATATCATAATTCAATGTCGCAGGGCAAATGGTTCGAAATATAAAGTGTCGGTTATCAGTCGCAATGTCGGTCACAGCGCTGAGCGACCATAGGGGCACTATCGGCTCCATGCCGCACCTAATAATAATCTGCAGTGATTGGCTCAACCAAACACAAACCAAACCGACTCACTCTATCCAATGACTCTATAAACTTTACTGTGAATAGATAGAAAAGTACTTGAATAGTATGGAATGTCAATGTAGTACTACGCGTATAACTCTGCGTCTATTCCACTCCGATACTCAATGAAGGTCTGCAAAAAGTTATCGTCGCGGTAAACGGAATTCGTGCAAGACAATTAATTAAGAGCTATTAATCGACGATTCCCCTTAACCATTCTCCTTCGTAAGTACGTGTGGTTGAAGGGCATTCTTTTCTCAAGGCCTCGCGATTCGATTAAATACAGATATCGGTAATGACATTGTAGATCGCGAACGTCCGAGGGAATTCTACGGATGCTTTGCGTGTCTCAAATCATTGCAGGATGGTAATTATGAATTTGCCCACGGATATGTCGTGAATTATTAGGTAAGTGTACACTACGCACCTACTATTATTGATGTGTTCCTCGTTATGTTTCAATTGCTAGGTATACTAAAGACGTGCACTTAAAGACGTTTAACTCATTAAATTACCTTCACCAAGTTAACCAGAGTAATTTCAATCTGATATTTTAAACGGATCCATTTTCAACAATTAGTTATTACGAGTGATTATTGAAAATTGGATCCGTTTATCGATCGGAATAACACGTTTACCGTTTCGGCTAAAGACATTCCGTTGGAAATTATGCATACGTATTAATTTTCATTAAGATATTAGCATATGTACGTATGTACTTTGTGTCATTCTGAAGGTTACGCAACGCAGACACGATGATCTCATTGAAAGGTTTAAAAATGTATCAGAACAAAGTGAGTAGTGTAAGCGACTTTGTATGTAAGTAGGTACATAATTTATATAAGACTTTATATGACAACCGATCAGCCCACACTTGGCCAGGGTGGTCGATTAAGGCCTTATTTCCCTAGTTACGGGTAGGTCCGTGCACCAGCAGTTGGGACGTATATGGGCTGATGATGATGATATGACAACACATGATTACTGGACACTAATGTCAAACAAAGTGACTTATGAGCTTTTACATCTACAACAATGTTTAGGAACAACTTTCTATTTACAAGCAAATTGAGATACATATTTTTATTATTTTGTTAAATTCGATGATGTAATATGAAAAAGGAGAAGCAGTAGACTAAATGCCATCATTAGTTTTTGGAAAATAGCATATGTCTTTGTTCGTTATTTCTTGATATTTATTTTGTCCTTAAGGTAGGTCGGCATATCTTACTTAGGTAAGTGTGTAATGTAAATTCAAGAACTCAGTTTAGAATACTATATATGTATTTCCATTTATGCCTTTATGTTACGTTTATACCTATATTTAAATTTATTTATTTTACATTCTTTCGGTACGTTGTGATGATATACCTACCTATATTTATTTATCATGCTAGAGGTCGCGAATATTTATCATGTCTTCTTAGTTGTATCATCTATTTATTGTTAGGAACTCAATCAGTAATTTAAATCAATAGTTATTTGTAAACATACTTAGCTTAAATAAGTAAAGCTACTGAACCTTTGAATGGAATAAGACTTCAGCTTATTTCAGAATTAATGGCATTCAAGCAAAAAGTGTTTATGTACCTATTTTGTCTGAAGTTTGTTTGTATGATTGGAATTGATGATACAAACGACATGACATACATTGATCTGATCTCGTGGTAAGTAGATTAAGCAGTTGTGTTACCGATATCATAATAAACAATAGATACACAAATATATTTAATAACACACCCAGACACGGAACAAACACCGATGTTCGTCACACAAATATTTGTCCCGAGTGGGAATCGAACCCACGCCTCTTGGAACCGTAGGTAGTAAACCTGGGTCACTAACCACTGTTCCACCGAGCCAGTCATTGGAATTGATGATACAAAAGATATTAAATTGTATGAAACTAACCAAATGTCATTTATGGGCGCGTAATATCAACAACAACTTGGAACTATTTTTCAGTCTGGTAAGAAGCGTGCTGGAATACTGTTGTCCGATATGGTCTCCACACTACAATGTGCATATCGAAAATATTGAAAAGCCGCAGAAAAAATGTCTGAGATACATCTCACAAAAATTGAATTTCGGTCAATCACTTAGAAATGCCAGTGAAAGGCTTTCTGAATTTAATATCTTACCCTTGCATACTCGCCGTAGACGATATGACTTGCTCTGTCTCCATAAGATAGTCCATTCAGCCATTGTCGTCCCAGACCTTCTGTCCTCTCTCAATTTTAATACCCGACATATTTCTCGTCACCCGCCAACATTTGCGATTCAAGTGCACAAGAATAATACCTCCTATTACAATCCTATAGTGAGAATGTGTCGAACGTACAATGATGTGATGCGTAGTGGTGGATGCATGGATATATTTAACGACAATTTTCGGTTGTACAAAAACTTACAACAGTCTTTATTGAAACTGATCTCGGTCTTAAGGAGTGCTCCACAGCACTTCCGTAATGTCTTTGGGTTTCTTGTTTGTTTCGTTTTCTATGTCTTTTTTTATATTTATTATATCTTATTAGTTAACTGTGAATATTGTATTTAATTATGTAACTATTAATAATTTTAATCATGCTGTGTGTGCTATCCATGGATTGCCATCTAGTTTACCTGTTGTGTTATGTTATTGTGTTCTTGTAATGATTGTAATCTGTAAGCATACCTTTTTGTAAATAAATAAATAAATAAATAAATAAACAACTCTTGTACCCACCTTGATAAACATCTGATGCCTTATTATGATATCATATGAAGAATAGAATCCTTTTGAACGTCTCTTTGAATGAATTGAATTGACAATGTTCTGATTCTACCATTTATCAAAGAGTAACATAATATCTCAGAGGAAGTTGGTAGCAAAGTGCGAAGAGTTTATTGACCGAAAATGCGGAGACAGAATGGTCAAGAACTGGCTATATCCTGCGGGGCGGGCGATCAGGCGCCCGGCGCTAGGGGACCGAGAGAGCACTTTGGGACATTCGTCTTACGCATATACATAACTAGTGACCCGCCCTCGCTTTGCTTCCGGTAAATTTTACATACAAACCTTCCTTAAGAATCACTCTATCTATTTAAAAAAACGCATCAAAATCCGTTGCGTAGTTTTAAAGATCTAAGCATACATACGGACATACAGCGAAAGCAACTTTGTTTTATACTATGTATTGATAAGTATACTTACTACGGTTCAATGGCGCATTTGGTAGAGTAGAACGCTTGTGCCAAGAGTCGTGGGTTCGATCTCCACCTGGGATAAATATTTAATAGCCTAAATGTTTCTGTTGCGTATTTATGGATGTCTCGACAGAGATTAAAGCGAGACAGAGAACGAATGAATGCTAATCCTAATGGATTTTTCTATAATACATGATATTCTTTTTTATTGGTAAGTTTTGATAGTCACTCTTCAGAATGTGTAGGGGTATCGAAACACTAGTTGTACATAAATAAACTAATTATTTAACTTTTACTAAGGGAACTAACCAAAGTACTTATGTTAATAAATAAAAATAAGTAACGGTTGAATCTCGCTCAACAATCACGCGATGTTCAATACTGATAAGAATGCTAAAGTATTGGCACGTGATTCGTGTAATGGTTGTAATAGTGTATATTATTTACAGAACATTATGTCCCACATCCCAGTGGAACAATACGCGGGTTGCGCCGGCGCAGCGCTTCGCACGCTCCCGCAATGGGATTTAATTGAGTCCGATGGCAGGAAACAACGGTCGTGGCCACACATTACAGCTAGCATGCAATTCAGAATAATAATAAACATCTAAATCTATCGAAACAGTTGTTTATTAAGGTTTAAGGATAATATATTGAACTCGGAAACTCTAACAGTTGATATTAGATAAGGACTTTGGACAGAAATCGGTTCACCGTTTTCTAAGTTATCTATCCATACCATATCTATGCATCTGCAGATTCTGATGTTTTGCTGTATATACCGACTTAACAAACAGAGGTACTACTGTACCATTGTTTTGTATTTTTAATTTTTCATGACTTTGACAAAAGCACTTTGATTCAGAGTTCAGCTATTTAAAAGTATTCAACGTGCTTTGACGACTTCCTTTAACGGTAATAATATTTCAGACATTAACCTAATTATGTACATCTTCTTCCATGAAAAAGATTTGCTTGTTCGAAGCGAATAATAACTCAAGATGCCATGAAAATTAGGCACGTGATAGCCGTTATATCATAATACAAAGTCCCTGAGGACATTGAACTCGAGGAGATGACAGATGATTAACAGGGTTAGACCCATTCGCCGGGCCGTAGTTCGCGATCGGCATTGGTCGTGTGTGTGGAGACGAGTACGTTACTATGTACTTACAATATGATGGAAAGAACTACAATATACTGTTTGTACAAATATATCGTTATATTTGTACGGACAGCAATAAAAGCAATACAAACAACAATGTTTTTAGGATAAGGACTTTTTTGACTTATTTCAAGTTGATTAATTGAAGCATAATGGATTAAAGACGAATATTGCACTTAGTTTAAAATATTTGTCTTTGACTATGACGATGAAGCAGGTTCTAAATTGAAAATTTATTTGAGGGTTCAGAATTTACAACCGTCTTCATCATCATCATCATCTTCGCGATTTCCCGGTTGCATCCTTGCGGAGCCCGGGGTCCGCTTTCCTACTCCTAGCTCTCCACTTCGCACGGTCTTCGGCATCCTTTACGGAGAGTTTGTTGGCACGCATGTCATCCACTACGACGTCAAGCCAGGCCTTCTTGGGCCTTCCTTCTGCTTCTGCTGCCAATTTACAACCGTCTTGTCATCTGAATAATGTTTTTGCTACTGAGTAACTTGTATAATATTTCTTACAATATTTATAAATGCAGCTGAAAATATGACAATAATTTATGTACTTGGCGTAGTTGATATTCTTATTATAACATTGAAATAAAGAACTGCGAATAATCCATCAGTACAACTATTAATCTGACAAAGAGTTAAATAATGGAAGGTTAACATTACATGGTACCTGTTACGAAACTTTACTTATTTATTTATTTATTTTGCTAGTCACACTACATAATAATACATAAAATATATAATTAGGTACATGTGACACCCTGCAAGGGCGCTGCAAATAATCTTACATTAAATGTTATTAACAATGAATATTATGTCTATTAAGTTATTCTTAATTTATTATGAAATAACAATTTATAAATATATATAATCTTAGTATGTAATATTGCACAATCTAATCTATGGTTTTACAATTTTTTATAACATATGGTCTCCAAAATACTCTGAAATATTATAATAAGTTTTCATTATAAGAAATTTTTTTAGTTGTACTTCAAATTGTTTACTGTTATCTATATTTTTAATTTGATTTGGTAGGTGATTAAATATTTTAATTAACATAAGAGGTGGGGAATCAGATATGAATTTTAATTTAGTGAAGGGTACTGTAAGTTTATTCTGGTATCTGTTATTTCGTCTTACAATATTTACCGGTGAATATAAGTATTTGTGTTTTTGGACAAACTTACAGGCCTCTAATATATATAAGCAAGTTAAGGTTAAAACTTTTAGCTTTACAAAATAAGGTTTACATGACACAGTTTGCTTTATATTGCAGATAATTCTAATACATTTCTTTTGTAATATAAATATTTCCTGAATGAAGCTGGAGTGACCCCATAGTATTATACCATAGCTAAGCCGCAGTGGGCATAGGCATAGTACTTTAAACAGTAATATAAACAATTATAAATCTTGTTAATTAGTTTTAACTATAATAAAAAGAGCGGATAAAAAGGCGTAGTTATTTTTTTATATGCTGAACCTAGTTAGTTTTTCACCGCACCGACCGTAGAGCAAGAAAAGCTCGGTTGTGTTAATAGAGCCATGCTAAGTGCTCTATCTTAGTTTGAATACACGTTCTTTAAATTCGGTATTCGCAGGATAATAAAAATCGGTTATTTTTATGTACTTAAGTGCTAAATGACTAAATTACCAAGACAAACATGATTGCAAAGTTTCGAAAATTAATAATGGTATATTTTTAGAGTTTTGTAATATTTTCGAGTCTCAACTTTTCTTTCTTAAAAGATTAGGCCAAATTTGTCGTACCCTGAAATGTACTACACAAGCTATAACTAATGCTAAAGGTTAGGCATTAGTTTAAAGAGCCAGTTGACCCGACGGTGACTTATGCTCTTGGCTGACGTGACGTGTGAAACGCCGTGTCAATCGAGGCACAGGCCCGGGGCGGCGGCTCATGCCGAATGGCGATCATTACGAGAGGCCAGAGGGTTAGTTTAGACTCTAATTTGGGTCTGGCCGACGCTAGAGCCCGCACGCGTCGACCAGCGTCTCATGCCCCGTAATTATCCTATGCAGTGATTTGCACATACTTTGCATAGTTATTTACGATGCCAATTAGCGGCTCGCCCGTTTCATCGTATCTTGACGATCGGAGGTTATGGTTCTGTTTTGAAAAAAATATGGCGTAGTTTCGTTTGGACCTCGCATCTCGTTAGCACTGATGTAATAAAATCTCAATCGCCGTTTAATTGAAGCGGACTCAAACTAATATCGAGATATCCATGTACATTATTGGACATGAGATGATCAAAGGACACTTGAATAAACTATCAAGGTGTTGAAACTATTATGTCAAAACTGCTTCACTCACACGAATTTGAATGGAACTACTTATTTTATGTACAAAACACAACATACATGAATCTTGAATCCAAATCTATTCCGTAATCTTAAACAGCAAGGTCGCATAATAGTGTCAGAATTGAATAATTCAATAAATGATGGCCCGACTATTATAAATTTAGTTCACATGAATACTGTTTTTAACTCGTGTAAAAATGTCTTTTGTTACGATTTCGCTGGAACGTAACTATGTAGTGTGTGCCTAGTTAAAATAATACAATAAGTATTTAGGAACTAACTTCTGTCGTTTATTGCGTAAATATTATCCGCGTAAAACGCAGTCGATTAAAAAGTTGACTATTTCCTTTTTCAGGTTCTATATTAACTGCTGATAAAATATAAATATTTTATTTTCGGCGTGAAGGCACGTCAGTTAATTTCATTACGATATGTATTAGCAAATCTAATATTCCAATGTCCGATTTCTAAATTGAGTCCCGGATGTGCCAGGTCGAGCTGGCGACCCTACGCGGCGAGTAGCGGCCCGTCTCTCGCCGCCCGAGTCGTGACGCCCGTTTGTTATACTAATGGCCGACAAAAAGAAAACTGCCTTCCATTCTTCCATTAACTTTGTCCAAGTGTGAGTGTTGACTCGGCCAATTTGCACGCGCGAATAGAATTTGTCTTAAGTACCTACTTGTATTGTGAACGTTTTTATTTCCGTCTGGATACAGAGCGTCACACTGAGATCGACCGCTAATTCGTGTCTACTTATTTCAATGTCGTCTCTTGTGAATGCGGCGATTTGTCTCTCAGAGAACCATTAAGATCGGATTAGGTAAGTTAACAGCCTATTCACGGCCTCTTTACAACAAGCAAACGCGTCATTTGTAGAGACTGATTGCTAAAGCGAGGGGTATCTGATCATCCGGGATTAGATTACCCGGCGCATTGGGCATGGCTTTTATTAATTTTTTCATCACGTATTAGTTTTGAGAATTCATACTTTGTCGTGGTCGAATCAGTATAATCAAACCACAGCACTAGATAGTTGTTAACTAGGATGCCCAAATAATTTAATGATGGTACTTGATATTTAGCTAGAGTATTGCCTGGAGAACTATCCAAAATCCTTTTGTAAAGTTCGATTCAGGTACTGTATTCAAATACAGTTCTAATTTAGCTTCAAACTGTCATCTCATTTACCTACGAGTGTGAAGTATCAGAAACTAAACTCCCAAGCTCAACGCTTGGCCGCTGTCAATGAGAACTAGATAAGGGAGTTACTACTACATATGGGAGAGTTACGTTGGTTGCTGGTGCTTCTTCCACAAGTGACGAAGACGAACACCCCAGGCATTTCAGTTAGTAGGAGTCTTACATACCTCACCTAGTCCTTCGAGCTTTTGGACATCCATACAGGATTTCATCTAGGTTAAGAAAAGGGAGCTGTCAAACTCTCTAAACGCTACCAAAAGGAGGTGTTAGTAAAACGGTTGGCCCTATTAGTAGAGGTGCGTCGAGGTGATCGGTTCACGATGAAGTAATTAGCGAAGGCACACATGTCGCTTCGCGGGGGGCGGATCACATGGCGCGACTCGCTGATAAAAACCACAGTACACTCGTCCACAGTACTCCAACTAGACAGTGTCCTTGAAACTCAAGGTTCCTTTGTTCTTGGATTGTGTTCGGGATTACTTTTGTTTAATTTACTTATGCTAAACAAACAAAATCGTTTTAAAGTACAAACATACATACATACATAAAATCACGCCTTTTTCCCAGAGGGGTAGGCAGAGATCACTTCTAGCGATCCACATTTCACCTCTGTGGGAAACGTGACGTGACGGGTTGTGGACCACGTCGCCGCCATTCTGCCTTGTGCATTGTTTTAACAAGGTCATTGCGTTCCCACGAGTAGCAAGGATATATGACGGGGGAAGGAGAAGGGGAGGAAGGATACTATCGCCTCGGATGGTTTGTACTGAGTCGATAGTAGCTCGAGCCGGGGTCGCTTACCCGTATACTATTCACTAACCACCGGACAGATAGTTGTGACTGGTATCCCCTGACTATCGTTTTAAAGTATTTAAAGAAATGTTTGTTTAAAAATGTAAACAAAAGCATTCAGTAGGTAAAGGCATAGGTAGCTACATAATGTTATTGTTTACGATGTTGTCAAGTTTAAGAAAATTTTAATATATTTATTTACCTGTTCATTTGAAACTGGGGGGTAACAAATAGCGGATGTTTTTTCTGATGTTCTTTATATAAGGAATATCGCTCCGTGCAAACATTAGCCCGAAAAATAAAGACATTTTTTTTTGTAAAACATTAGAGAAGTTTAGAAGCACCAAAGTCTAAGATAATTATGATAGTCTGAGGCATTGGGGCATTTCTATGAAGTTGTAATACTGTGTAGTTATGTTTACCGTGTAAAAAGCGTCGGGCCCGGAGTCGCGCCGGGCGTGAGAACACCGCCACGTGGCCCACAGCTCATTCATGCATTTGATTCATAAACGCCTAGCGCATGCAACAATGACTCCACATCACAACTCGCGAGGGATTACTCCGTTTTGCCCCACCAACTCGCCCCCTGAGAGGGCATAAGGCAATTCTAAGGCAAATTACCGTTATATATTTCAATTGTCTGCAAATAGGTAAAAAGGTTACAATTAATATGCTAAAAGGAGGTAGAGCAGGTAAATACCTAATTTGATTTATTTAACTTATGTAGTATTGAGAGTTTAAAGTCAAAGCGGAGTGATCCCTTACTCGCGACGCAATCGGTCCAGTCCACCGTCATTCCGCGACGGAGCTTCGATCGCGGTGTCGATGAACCAATGATTGATGAACTATTTAATTATCAATCAAAGTGTGCAAATATAATACCGTTTGAGTTTTAATGCGACCCACCTAATGGAAGTATAAATAAAATACGTGCATCATCTTAATTGAAGAGGTTTTATTGAAATGTGTACCTACTTACTCTAATTGCCTTTCCCGTTTGCCGTGCATTATGTACCTATTTGTATTTGCTTTTTCAAATATCGTTGATTAAACTAATAATACGTCAATAATTCCGAAAATGTATATCTTATCGAATTTACGTTTTACATTACATTCCAGATATTAATCTAGCTATGAGTTTGAAAATGCATGAAGAAACGTAAAAAATATTTTGATGAAATAAGATAATCTATCTATACCATCAAAGGCTTTAATAATTACCTATAATTACTGCTGCTACCTAAGTAATTTGGGAAAGCGGACTTATTGTAGGACCAGTTTATAGCATAAGAAACGAGCATGCATTACGCCAAAAGCTCTGTCAGAATCTATGTCTCGCATCTGTACGAGTGGATCACCGGTCTATAATATAAGTACCAATTTTACATGCTTCTTAACAAAACCGAGACTGTACAAATCAGGAAGAACAGATTTTAAGGGAGCTTTTTTCTTTCGATCGGTCCTTAAAAATTGTGCAATAGATCCAGTAGATCCATATAACGGAAACAAAATGCACCTGAGACGTTGTACAATGGAAATTGCAAACATGCAAGTGATTAAGCTTCAAACGGTCTCGTTTACGTCACAAATATTGGTTGCTGTGTCGTTTCTATTGTAATAATACTTAAACGAGTAGGACAGTGGAAAAATGTAGGCTGATGTTGATGGCCATGTTCTCTATAGAGAGCCACGAGCGGCATTATGGTCACAGTGGGTAATGGTCTCCGCATCGGGCGCTCGGCCCCATCGCTATAAATCAGGGCCGATTGAGGTCGGCCGGACGCGGTTATTTTTAAAATTGCGTGCGCAATATTATGTGTTTAGGTGGAATATGATAATTGCGGGAGGCGCCGGAACCCGACACCGACTATGGGATTACAGGGCGCTCGCCGCATCGCATGATCGCACCTCGTTACCTACGAACGAATACGTACGCCTTAACGCGGGTGCGTTAATGCGGTTTGCAAATTGCATTTTTTCAGAATGATGATGAAAATGTATGAAATGTAATCATCGTATCCCACTTTAAGTACTGGCTCGATTTAAGTGAATGTTTTATTTTCAGTTTACCTATGAGTCTGCTTGAAGAAATAAAAAAACTGTCATCACCATCCATCGCGCTGAGCAGCGGCTCAATGCCAGCTCCGCAGAGCTAAAACGCAAAAATAAAGGGATCTATTATATTGTTAAAGCTTGACCATGGATTTGACATGGTAATTATAGTGGACCAATACATCTGTCTGTCAAACAACACGGAAACTAGATTTTGATTATATCATTAGTAGTTATTAAATTATTGTTTTAAAAGCGCAGGTATCATTTCTATTGAAAGGTGCGATTTAGTGGCACGAAGAAGGGTTGTAGATCTTAACTTGAGTTGTAGTTTGTAGATTTTTACAAAATTTAAACCTCAGAGAGGGCCCTGACTGTAGTCGGATACGTAACGACAATCTCGGAATCAGTATAATGGCCGAGGTACTTTCCACCGGTCATTACGTTTGTCCGTCCGAGTGATCTATGGCCAGAAACTACTGCTTCCTTGAGGCCCTCAGTGGAACGGAAACTAGCTTTTACTGCGAGTTCGTCTTCCATACGTGCACGCCCACGTACCCGCTGCAGTTAGCCCTTAAATAATTGCATCTTGCTCAGCCGGCCAATTGAACGATATAGCCGTGGATATAATATGTGTCTGTTTTTTTAGGGTTCTGAACCTCAACGGAAAAATATTATGTCACTTATAGGATTATTTGGCTGTCGGTCTAAAAATTAATACATTAAAATCCAGTGATAAATTCCAAACAACATCACATACAATCTGGTCCCGTTAGTTTCAGCATTTGTGTCCTTTGTTCCCTAGTTTTAATACAACTTATTATAAAAAATATTTGTAATCTTGGTGATTTATATCGTATGTTAGGTATATCAAAATTCCAGTTACTGTAATTGTTGAGTTGCACCTTAAAAGATAAAAT
Source organism: Maruca vitrata (assembly GCA_039566165.1). Classification (NCBI taxonomy): domain Eukaryota; kingdom Metazoa; phylum Arthropoda; class Insecta; order Lepidoptera; family Crambidae; genus Maruca; species Maruca vitrata. The sequence continues at coordinate 10,841,867 of CM076920.1, read as the reverse complement.
CGTTATCGTGTATTCATCAAGAACCATTGCATGTGCAGTTGAAAATTTGCCTTCAAATCAATAATGAGGATAAAAATTATACTATATCTACTAAAAACTTTACCGCATATGTGATACGTAATATGTATTTTTAAAATCTTTATCAGCATACTGCTGACTTCGATAGTATGTTAGGGAAATCCCAACCACAAACTGAGCTCGGTGGTTTATATATAAGCAAACCTTCTGCTTCGTTGAAATCCGTGCTTTAACATATATAGTTAATATTTTCAATACAATACAATAAATCGGATTATTAATAACATAATATACAGATTTAGTACACGTTACATTGTTAATTGGACCGGCAGTGACTTGGAATTTACTATGATGGCTTAATTAGTTGTGATTTAGTAACTAAGTATTCAGAAAACTACCATGTAAGTTTCACAGCTCAGCTCATTTTATTTTTGAATTCAATTTTATTTCCTTTTGGTAGATTCAAATGCCTCAGAACATCAATAACTGGAGTACCAAAGTGAAAACAAAAAAGAGACTGGTTAACATAAGTATCTGTTTTTAACTGTTTTCCCGATGGTTAGGGGTGCAATGACAAGCATGAAAACGCATTATTCCCAATACCTATTAACATCTAACAAAGAACCGCCGAGCCCTCGCCGCCTACAATTACAAGGGAATGTTACCGAATAATGATAACAAAGCTATTATGGCAACTATGAATAATGCTACGATATTAGAAATTAACATAATATTTTTTGTCGCCTCCTTTGGTGGTGGCCGCGGACAGGTACGCGCTATGAGGGTGCAGAATTCCTTGAATGGGCGCCCGGGATGCGGGAAATGCATGCAACAATAGGTCGTCTAGCAAACGCAACAGGTTCGAAAGTCGTTTTACCATATCTAATCTTATTTGGGATAACCAGGATAGACAACGAGAAAGACATTTTATGAGATAGGCCGTTGTGATTAGGTGCATTTTGGTGTGCAGCGGCGAAGGTGCGAAGGTCGGCCGCGCTACTATCAATCAGCGAGGCGCCATTGAGGGTTGGCCGAGCCTCGTGAGAAACCGTAAACACTTACCCGCTTTATCTGATAGAGATTTTTTTCGCTCAGCAGCGGGTCCGGTCAATTAATGGATTGCGCCGTTACGTGGTTTATTTTTGTTACCGATGCTGCTTAGCATTAGAAGAGACTAATTTATTTGGAAGGGTTTGACAGGTAACGTATTAGGACGATGCAAATCGCCATCACAAAGGAATGTTACGTCTTATCATTGATTATTATAATAAATGAACGCAGTAATGCATTTCTGGGGGGTGGCTGTTCGTCGATAGCGTATTACCTAAACGGAGATATCAACAGACAAAATCCTTTGTAAATACCGAGGTGAAAATTAATTGTGTCGTTTCTGGAAAGCCGATTGACTTGTTATATTGATTTGTGGGGATGTAAGTGTTTCAGAATTGAAGGCAAATATTTGTCGGTGGTCTGGGCGGTCGGACCGCGCCCCACATGTGCGTGTGCGCATAAAAAACTCGTGCGCAGTGCGCGGCGTGTTGACAGTGCGCATAGCTGCGCGAGCGCGACCACCCTCTCGGACCTCCTTACACCTCTCCTTTGTGAACACACTACCTTTTTCTGGTCTTTAAAGGCGCCGCTGCGAGTTAGCAGCCGGTATCAATGGACTCCAAAACTCTTTCATAGACATATTGTTAGTTATTAGGGCTGCATCGAATATTTTCGAATTCTAATGACACAGGCATGTTAATTTGAGCTTATGTTTTGATTGGGACATCGGGAATGCTCGTTTCAGCAACTGTTTCAACATGAAGAAATCTAAACAGCAATTAAAGTCGTTATACGATTGTTTTGTCATGAAACTAAACATTCCATAAGAATTAATTGTGTAAGTCTAAAAAAACAATCATTAGTGTAGAAATAAATAACATAGGAATCAGTCAGTAGATTAATGGTCCAGTGGTAAATGTTTCAAAATTACTATATATGAAAAACCACAAGGGCCCTACAACAATGCGCAGTTATGCGGAGGATGCAGGATCCGCCCCGTGTGAACCCTTATCTAAAAGGAAGGAGTTCTTCTATTTTAATAAATATTTAATTTAGTTGGAAAACGCGTGAGACGCCGTATACCCACAGCCACAATCGGAGGTAATGACGGGTAAATCTCACTGATTAGATACCATCCCTGGGAACTGACAACAAAATTAAATAGTCGACCGCATTTTCCTGTGCTCTACATTCCTGGCTCCCATCGCACGCCCGTGACGTTGGTATAAGCGAAAGTGAGGACATTAGGCTGTACTGTGGACATACAATCATAGGCAAAGTCAAAATTTCTTTATTTACAAATAAGTAATAGATTAGTGACTCTACCACCTACCAATATGGCGACCGTTTAACCTATTGCCTGCAGGGACGAGTATAATTGACTGATAGCTCATAATGTATTAAGACAATAACCGTAGTATAACAACATACAAGATATGACTGTAAGATTTTAGACTTTCGCGTTCCATTACTAATACTAAGTCATGACTGCTAATCAATTTCAGTATTACTATATGCTCTTCGTGTTTATATCAGTGGCTCAATTTGTTACTTTGCAAAAGTTAGGTGGTATGGGTAATTTAATTTAAGAAAATGAATATTATTCATTTTCTTAAATTAAATTAATTTTTTTATTTAATTAAAGGGCATAAATTTTGTTGGAAATTCATATTATAAAATAGTAATCATATTATAATAAAAATGGACGATACAAGTAATCATATTATGTTGAACACACATTCTTAATAGTTTTAGATACTTATCAAATGATGAACACCTGAAAACAGTACCTTAAAAACGATTTTTCACTTTTTTTCCTTGGTTGTTATAAATATTACACTATCTAATGTGTCATAAAAGTATATCACGTACTCGTACATGTCAACGCTAGTATGTGACATAATGAACGGGTGCATTAGGTTGCACTACTTAATTACATATGAGTATCTATGTAGGTTAACGTATGTTAGCTGACTTGTGTAACTGTAGCTATAATTTACCCACTTCCAGCCTTACATGGCTGTGTGTCCCAATGGTGGATAGAAAGTTGTACAGCTTTGGAACAGTAAACACATTTCAAGGTCTGGAAACTGATTCCCGGGTCACACGGTATGTTATTGGTTATTAGGCGCATATTAGTGCCGGCTCACAAACAAACCCTAATTCTGTTTACCGAATGAGATGTGTCGACTGCACGCAATCCATTCTCACGACCCGACACGGGGAAAAAAAGGAATTCCCAAAATTTAACGCAATAGATACATTGTCTCTAGTCTCTACATAAACAGCGGTTAAATTTCATCCCAAAAAAACTTAGCTGTTACATTGTATGGAATGCGACTATGGTTTATTCGTGTTACTAGTAATCTTTTTCCATAATTTATGGAATTTAATGCTGTGATTCCATGCACTAACATTTTGGTATATATAAATTTGAATACTACATACACACTTCATCTGTGTTAAATAACCAATTGCAAATTACAATAAAGGAGGAGTAGATTTAAGTTCCACTTTATGTTTTTTTTTTAGTTTTCAACGATAGATGACCCGCGAAATTTTAGTGAGTACTTATTTATAAAAGTCTGCAGATACTATGAATGTGTTTTTACCATCTTACAGTCGAACAGTTAGTGTTGGTAACATTGTAATAGCGATAAGATTGCCCGAGTTGGCTACCTTTGTACCTTATGTTGGTGATTCTATAAATAAATTGTACTCATTTTTAACATCACTTTGTTTTATGTACAACTAGTGACCCGCCCTCGCTTTACTTCAGTTACACTATACATAAAAACCTTCCTCTTGAATCCCTCTATCTATAAAAAAAACCATCAAAATCCGATGCGTAGTTTACAGACAGACGAGGGAAGTGACTCTCCTTTATTCCATGTAGTGATAAAGAATATCCATCATCCTCATAAGTTTTAGAGAATTCCCAGCGCAGGAATTTTCCAACTTTACAATTATTAAATTATATGTTGTCGTTAAAATAGTAAAGCCACCGCCACACTAGGTTAGCCGCCATCTCATAAGGAATGCTCGTTCGTCGGCGTCTGCACTTTACGCCACCTTTGGAAATTGATTGGTTGGCTCCTTTTGGCTTGGATCTTTTAACAGCAACTAACTACGTGGCTAAGTTCCCAACTACCACAATATAGTAAAGAGTTGGATTAGGAAACTTTCATCTCACAATGTAATCATACGTTAGAGATATGATGTATATATTTATCTAAATGATCAACTGGGTTTATCAATTTCAATTATGATAAAAAGTGAACTGTAAAAGTAAGTTATATTTTTATCTATATACATATAACTGTAAAGTTTGACACCTCTTCACAACCACTTACATCAGTCCATATTCATCGAGGTGTTGATTGGGTAAAAACGTGTGACGTGCAAAAGTATTTTTCATCAAGAAAGTTATTATAATAAAACTCATATCACGTCATCTTTGAATTCCTTGGGAACATATTAAAATATTCCCCGGTTATATCGTAAATGCGAAAGCGCTTACACACCAAAACTACCGAATGGAATTAAATGAAATTTTGTGCAAAGACCGTCTAGTAGAGACTGAGAAAGGACATAGGTTACTTTCGAACCGACATTGCTATAAGGGAGTAAAGTGTTAAACAAGTGCGGGCCGAGTCGCGTGCGGAGTGCTAGCAGCTATATAAATGCGGACGACAGTGATATCATGGCTATGATTAAATGCTTGTACACAGACGGGCCGCCACGAAAACACATCTGCTCTTTGTACCAGTCGTCTCGTTAAATTGTGTGACTCACCGCGACCCTTAGCAGTTAGTTCTGCCTACAAATTGATCACGCGGTTATTACGCGTATCTGTCTCACCATCTCACGATACGACATTATCCTTGAATTGATGGTTGTGCCTTGGCTACAAGAGGAATTACGATGATTTTGGTATTATAAAGTCTATTGGAGCATTTTACTTATGAAAGAAACAAGTATATAACGCAATGAACACATATTGCTTCTTGCCTGGCTCAGAAACTGCATTGCAAATACGTACATATTTAAAAAGAAGTTAACCTGCCAAACCCACTAGGTGTATGTAGAGTTACTGAAAATAAGGTAAGGTTATTTATATCCTCGAAATGTATACATATGTATTACAATAATTACATCAGTATTATGTTTTGTACAAACAGCCGTACTTCCTATGTAAGTGTTGTTTGTTGCCAAACAGCCAACCCTTGCCTTGTTCGCTTAATTTTTTGCTCCAATACTCCTAATGAGTTGTATAAATACATTAAGCGGAGGTGTCACCAGTGCTTTCGCCAAGAAAGCACAAATTGAACGCAAAAAACGACAGGCCCTTTGGAATTTTTCGCTTGTGGTGTATTAATATTTATTGGAAGTAAACATATTACCGTGGGATGGTCGGCGGTCTCCTATCGCCGGACGGTAAGGTTCAGGTTCGCAATTGGTTGTGTGCAGTGGAAACAATCCGGCCCGACGCGTAATGCCGCAAAAATGTCGCTCTCTTGTAATTAGCACTAGACTCCCAAGACATTACACAAATAGAATTGCTCTCTTTATATTTCTCGCTACTTGTGGCAAAGGGCAATGTTCTCGGTGAGAAATAAACGGGTATTCATTGTGTTGGTAACCTAAAACTGTTGCCCACTAACATAGTTGGTTGCATTTGCAAATCTTAATCTCTTCGTTCACATATCTACAAAGAGAAGCAATAAACAAAAGGCATTCTGAAGAGAGAGTTGGGTATATTGTAACTTTGTAAGGTATTAAGTGTTTTTCATATAAATAGAATATTAGTTTATCTTGGTTTTGTACTAGGTAGGTATGTGATTTCGTTTTTGGTATATGGTACTAATAATCTTATAAAAAACTTAAATCGATCTGCAAATTACAAATTAAAATATTTTTCAACATATTCCTACAGGTGCGCAATCAGTTGGATCGTCAAACATTGACATTGAACGGATGTTTGCTCGAAACATTATAAAATACACATGAATTTGACCCAGTTATAGGTACGACAACCTGTTCATTCACGATTTGTTTGTATTTTTAAAACGGAGTTTACATACAGATTGTAGGATATACGTATGCTAATACAGGCAGCACATCCGAAGGAGCGGTCAGTAAGTACAAGTAAAAGTAACTGTTGCCTCCGGACGTGTCTCTTAACACCGCATTGTGCACGCCTGGAGCCGATCAAACATCCTCGCTGTGGTAGATAAAGGCAACTTTTATTTATTTACTCGCCAGCCCGGTCGTCCATAATAACGGAACAAGTAAGATCAATAAATAAATCCATTCCTTGTAATTCTCACAGTTCGTCCCGCGGCCGGGCGTGCTGAGCCTCATTCCATTGAGCGGCCGTCCCTGTCTGGCGCGGGGAGCGGCGCTCGCGCCATCGCGGCCTCGCCTCAATAGAACCGTCAACCGCCCTTGGTGGAGCTTTCCGAGAATCGAGCTCGTGGCATTTTTTAGAGCGCATAATAATTTGATCGGGAAATATTTATGGAAGGGGTGGCCGATAGAGCAAGCGACGAGTCAATTACAGCGAGTGGCGGCCGCGGGAGGCTGCGCCTGCGCCGCGCGGCTATTTACGACACAGATACGAAGGGGTGGAATTTCACATGATCTTGATCTATTTTTTAGATCACATTACAGTTTCGCTGTGAGAATGTCTCACCTTTATCTACAAAGTTATTCTGATCACTTTTTCAATCTATACATATTTAAAATAAGCATTAAGATTGCTTAAGTGTTTGGAGATGAATAGACGGGTGGATACCATTAGTTATTTATTAATTTAATAAATAGGGACATGAATAATATATAATATAAACGTGTGTATCATAAGATTATATACTAATTAATAATACAATTGTTAACATGGATTAGACAAACGAACTAGATAATGAAGCAAATCAGTATCTACGTTACAAAATCAAAACATGGTACATACAAAATAAATTCGTAGCAAACTGCTACACTAAAATTTGCTACGAAAGTCGTAGCAGTACGAGGTTTTTTAGTTAACACTAGTACGGTCTATTTTGAGTTGTTACTAATGCACGGAGTAACCATTTTTGGTTTGTTACTGTTAATGTATATTTATAAACATGATTATAAGAAGCATTACTAGTAGTATAGACTAGTCGGACGAATATAAGGTATTGAATAGAGATACAAAATAAAGTCTCAGTGAAAGAAACAATTATTGTTGTATATGTTACCGGAAATGTATGAAATCAAGGAATTGTATACAATTCCTAGGAAATGTGTACAATTCCTAAAGTGTTTAGGAAATGTATAAAATATTGTTTGAAAAACTATTAAATGCATAGATATCCTAGGAAATGTGTACATTTCCTCGGAATTGTATAAAATTCCTAAATCGTATTAGGAAATGTGTAAAGTAAATGCTTTCTATAGTAAAACACGTTATTAATTTTAAAAAAACCCGCTTTTATAACCTGGTTTTATTAGGTTGGCCTGTATGTAAGAAAATAAATTGAAACATCTTCTTAAGATCGGAGGGTTATGAAAATTTACAGTCGTATCATATGTGATTTTGATTACAATACAATAATATGGTACTGTCGAGCTGATCTGATAATGGAGCCGAAAGATATGAACTGGAACTTTATGATGGATGATCGTATCATAGCCTTATTTTGGACTGGTTGGAAAGATATTTTAATACTATGAGCAAATACTAAAAAGTGCAAAAATAAATTACGAGTCGTTCAAGTTGTCTTTATTCTGGGCTGGGGTGTAAACTATGTGCTTTTAATTATATTTTTGAATGAAAAAGCAGGAAAAACTTTCTTGTAAACAAATACACGAATAAGAACTCTATATTTTGTCACTGTTGACTGGAATTCTGAACAGATTGTTTAATGTAGAGCCTCCTACTAGTCGTGCTGCAACTCTAATTAAAGCACCGATCTCTGTAACCTGCTTCCTGAAACATCGCTTAACTTGATTTCTCAGCATGGTATACTAAAAATCCTACCTGTTCCAGCGCCCCGCGCTTTTGCAATCAAATATTATAATTAAAAGCACATAGTTTACACCTCAGCTCAGAAATAGAGACAACTTTAACGACCCTTTATTTATTTTTGACTTTTACGTGCACCAATAGAAGCGTGTTTAAGTGTCTTATTTTAAAAACACAGATATCATGCTGTAGCACAGCTTGTATTGCAAAGGCAATTCTTAAATCCCTGGCCGGTTCCAGTGTATTACAAGTTGGCAACTGACCGTAGTGCAATCAATCATTATTCTGGGATCGACAATATAATTGTTTTAAGATACCGTTCTTGGTAACATTACCATAGAGTTCATCATCGGTTTTAGTCCAAACTACACCAATAAGAGGAAATTTACAAGGAACTTCGCGATCCCCCGATCAGGTGAAGCAATACCTTCCGTCTCACTGTCGCGTACTCACTAATATCTTAATTTTTTTACATTTCCGATTGCTATTTAGGAAATGTATAGATTTCCTAGGAAATGTGTAATGTGTAATTTATTTCACACATTTCCGTGCAATTTTAGGAATTACATACATTTCCTAGGAATTGTATACAATGACGGATTACATACATTTCCGGTAACATATACACAGAATTCTCAAAACGGATGAAATACTCTTTTATCACAGTTATATACTTAACGTTATACAATTACTGGTATGTTTAAGAGTAGATATCTATTAATTTCGTTTACATTCAGTCAAGTAATTTTGAACCATAACTACCGATCTCCACAAGTTTGTGTTTTTAGGTCCGTTTACAAAGTCAATAATAAAATCTCATTCACCAGGTATTCTCCCAATTGGAATGGGTTGTCACCTGTTCAAAGGAGTTCATTCTAAACATAAGGATATAGTAACATACAGCTATTAAAAAATTTGAGGAATTAAGGTTTCTATGATCATCATGCATCAATTCATCATACCTGTTCGTTAAAAATGGAATACAAAACGAGCTCTCACGTTCTGCGCGCACAGTGGTCTAAACAGAGCGGCTAGTACGAGCGCTGTGCGTGCACATTAGACCAGTATGTAAATTACCGAGTCGCTTGTTACTACACAGTGAGTCATCTGCGAACTAACATAACAAGCATAACAGGCGACAGACGTAACCGCATTTCTGCTAATTTGTCGTAGAGTGAGTGAGGGGGAGGGGGGAGGGATGGCCTGGCCGATGCTCTTCCGGTGCATGTGCAAGACAATGCTGAATGGACCCATTAATAGTACAAGTGAATGAGCGTAAGACACATGTGCGGCGCCCCCACCGCCCAGCCCCGGCGGGACACATGACACACCGATACATTGTCTTATGCAAAAGGACGGAACTTTACGTTCATTCACTAATTTGTGTAGGATTTCCGAGAATCCATCCTTTTTATGGTGCGAAACGAAACGGCGCATTTCTCAGAACGGAAGTTGATAATGCGGACTCGTAAACTAACACTTATGAACTTTGAAACATTCGGACTGGCCGCACACAAATAAGCGCGGCGGACATTAAAAAACTGTCGACTGCAACATGTACGACCTACATGAAAAGTTTAAGCGTGCAGAAACGCAGGACACAAAACATATACGGGAATAACAGAAAGATGTTTGAAAGAAAGTATGAATGCTTTTACGTGGAGTTAAGTGTTATTCTTGCATTATTGACATTCTCAAGAGATAATATCGCTTCCTGGTCTCTATTAGTGGTAAGTCACGGTGCGAGAGTACCTGCAGCACAATGGCAGGTACGGCTAGCAATTTGTCCGGCGCGTCAGCGTGACCGTTACGAGGCGACGCGCTGGCGCCACGGTATTCTTCCTCCATTGTACATCCTCCATTGCCTGTTTTCTAACAATTGTCATTACTCCTGGGAGGCGCTTTATTACCCACAGTATCCTTTCACGATTGAGACGGAAGGATCTGCCTCGGTGGCGCTTCTTCGAACCGCCATTCCATTGGCCGTTTTTTCCAACTGCCAACGCAAACAAAAATAACGTTAAGAAAGTTTCTAACTTTTTTCACATGACCGATTTAGGCACTGATAACGGAACTAATAATGTTTGTTAGTACATATGTTCGGTATTGGGTTTATCAGCGTATCGGCCGCCGGATACGATCTGCCGCCGCCATCCGACGCTTATCAACATAGACTCAATAAAGTTTATTCATAGCCAATAATTTCTGTGAAAATGTGTTTCATATAATTTTGCGACATGAGCTAATCGAGTGACCCGCATGGGGTGGCGTCGTCGATGGCTTAATTGTGGACGTAAATAACTAAACGTAATGAGTTCTGGTGATACGTTTATGCCCTCAAATAGTGGTCACGTGTCTCGAATTCGCCACAATTGCCTCGTCATGCGAAATTAGGGTGCCCTGATCAGCTGAATAGGATACAATATGACGTGATTATTATGTTACATTTACTCTGTAACACGAAACTAAATCACTATGGTTGAGTTGGCGTGCGGGGAATTGTGTGTTAGAAAGAGATAAATTGTAAACGATTTAATTTTGCCTTAGTGGTCATATTAAGTACATAGCAGACGCGATTTTCCGTTTAGGACTGCATTAAGTAAAAGAAAACGTAATATGTGTAGCAACGTACATTATTATCAGATAAAATCACAATCAGTCTATTAAAAGGTATAAGATATAACCATAATATGCGAGCTATCTACATACACTCTTCTATGGACGTAACAACAATTCTCAATCGATCCATATTTGTCATGGTATGGGAACTAGTTCCCGTGGTATTGCATTTCCCATGGAGTTATCGTTCGGGTCTCTGTATTCGATAAGCGATCTGTGGGATTGTGCAATTCGAGTGCATCGCTAACATGGCTTTTATGTGCAATAACTTCTCATGTAATCACCAAAATGGTCGCAGAACCATTAATGCTTGTTGATTAGACTAAGACAGGTAGGTATTGGGTTCGGTATGATAATTTAACCTTAAATACTTGTGAATTAAATGGGCTTTAACATTAGAGCTATCTTAAAGGGACTCTAGCAGATGATTAAAGAGATCTGTTGGTTGATTGGTATCTTAGTAATGGCTCACTCACATGGCAGCCATCATATTATATCCAATATGCACTTTTTAGTGCATTCAACAGAGTACACTCCAGTCTGCCACAAATGGCCAGCCTTTAAGAAATTAAACCTAATGATATTCCGAACAAATTATGATAAACAATCAGGATTATTACATCGCCAAACGAAAACAAAGCAGCGAGAGATGTGGCCTTTCTTACTTGCGCGCACGCATACAAACACGTAACGAAATAAAACTCAGACGACGGCAATCCCGTCGAGTGCTGCTTATTATACTTATATTTGTGTTATAAATTTCACGGGCCCTGACAAGTGTTTGCATAGTCAGATGGAATTTCGTGAGCCCATCCACCGCCCCGCGCGCTCTCTGTCGGGAGTTTTATTAAACTCTCATTAAGTTTATGCACCTACAGCTTTCATATTTATCGGCACTTGGAGTAATTCCATTTAACATTTGCAAATTGAAACTATGCACCTTTGGTAAATAAACGCCCAATAAATACTTTTAATCTATTAACATAAACATAGGAACAGTGCGTGTAATTTATTACAATAAACGTTTTCACTGCAGGGGGTCTCGCGATGGAGAACAGTTTGTTGTTGAGAAATGAAGGGATATCGTCAGAAAAATAAACCAGTCACCGCAAAGTGTCGAGGTGGAGGATCATTACGCGCTCGCGGCGGGCTCGTTAATTGAACGCGGGATTGCTCACAGGTTTAATTATTTTGTCGATCTCCTCTCGTCGCGTGCACTTTCGAACCCGACGCCGGGGCTCGAAGGCACCTTCACGCTCGATTCCGATCGAAGCCATTCAATCCAGAAAACCGCCCTGAAGGACAATCGACCGTGGGAGCGGCCCCGGTGGTATTTCTAATGGACCCTCAAATCGCCTTATTACTATTGTATAATTGTTGACATTTTTTACCTTCCACCCAACAATGATACTAACCGCGTTGTGTAATGGTGCATCGGGCTACCTTTATTGCTCTTTCTTTTCGCCCATTTATCTTTGTCGATACAAGTACCTGAAGAATTGAATTACGTCTTATAAATTGACGGTAGATTTCACAGGTCGGATTATGTAGCGAACTAAATATAGGTAGTCTGTTTTTTTAAATATTTGCCAGTAGTAGTTGTAAGTGTATTCGCGAATTATGGATTCGCAAAAGATACGGAAGTACTTGAGTTGGTGTGACGAGGCAGGGAGCGGGCGGCGCCGTCGCCGCGGGCGCCCTAGGAAGGGCAGCCCTCCACTCGGCAGGAATGCGAGTTCGCCAACTATAGCTATCACACGCCCAACATGAGTTGGATCTTTTTTAAAAGGGCACGATTCTTGGAAGTGTCCGTGGAGCGGTCGGAGGCTGGCGCTCGCCGGGCATTGTGGCGCGGCTAGTTTTGATCTTATTGTTAATGGGACGCCAAGTTTTTTCAACGATGCTCGGAAAAAAGGTATCATCAGACCCCAGCGGAAACGTTACGGACCCTTGTGAAGTAAAATGGATATACGTTCTACGAAGAAGGTGTTATTTTAATCGTAGGTCGGCTTTGTTGTTCAGGAATGTAGATGGCCTGTCATAATTTTAATGGGCGTTTCTCAGGCTCTATGGAGCTGGTGCAGCATGGCCTGAATATTCATCAGGTCTCGTCTACGGTTCACACCATAACACTGGCATGCAATGTTTTCATTAAATGCCGTTGGAATTATCTTTACTATCAGTAACAATTTGCCAAAGCCAAAGGATTTAAATATACGCCAGTTGTATGAGACACGACATCATATATGATTATCAAAATCTGTTACAATTTACTGAATCTAATTCTAATTATAAACTTTATGTAGAACAGTAAATTGATAACAATGTTCATGGGTGTACGAAATTTCCTGAACATAGGTACAAAAAAAAAATGAATCGAAGGAATTCAAAAGTTTATCAAAAGAGCCGTCCGAAATAGGTCATTATCAGGTATCATCAATAGGGGCGTATTGAGAGCACTGGCCATAGAAACGACGAGCTTTGTGCACGTGAAGTAATAAAGAGCACATTAATGAATAAACCGCACACGACGCGGCCGACAGATAACCGGCGTTAATAAATAATAACCCTCCCGGGAATCGAATCTACATCATCTCGTGTACTCAAATTATTGGTCCGAGATTTTTCGTGAAAACTGGATACTTATGCATTATTTTATGTTTATTATTATTACCTTAGGTACTTTAGCCGTAACAGGTTTAGGAGGTAACGTTACCCATCCCTGCCCAAAGAATATTTTGATAAATAATTAAAAAACTCTCGATAATTGAGGTACTTCGCTTTATACTTATCGATTCAATCTATTTATTCAGTCTATGGACGGATACTGAAACGATACAAATTACTTTCAATCATTCGATCAAGGAGGTTTGCCAATTCATTTGTTCGAGAGTTTTTCATTTAGAACCTTCTAATCGTCTACATAGAAATAGTTGATTCAATACGTATACAAATTAGGTATTTTGCATTTCTCTGGACATAATTATATCAGAAAACATGTTAAGGTTACACGATCAACTTATAAAGTAGATATCAGTTTATTGAGTTTAAAGAGGCCGCGAAATGTGAGGTCTAAAGGTATTTTTTTCAAAAGTCCCTCCGGGCTTCACTTCCCATCTCGCTGGCAGAGCATAATGAGAGGTTGTTAAAATTATGAATGGAACATCTTCCGAGCGGGTTAGTAGGTGTAGCGTGCGTACGAGTGCACCCACACAGCCACGGTTATCAGGGGAGCCACACAGTCGAGATAAAGCAGAGAATCGGTGACATTACCGTGACATTTGTGCCTTTGTTACCGCGCCTGGGTGTTGAATGTAAATCAAACGGCTTGACCTCAACGAGTAGTGGTTAAGGAACTAAATGTTATCGCGATCGGTAGGAAATGGGGGTCACGCTGACGTATTTCACCTACTTTTTTATCAGCTGGAACGCAAAATGCCTAGCTAAAGGTTAAACTTTTTTATTAGACCCACCTGGATCCTAAATCTACCACATTCCATAGAACCGACATGCGTTACTGTTTTGGTGTTGAAGTGTGGAGCCGGGCAGTGGTTCTGCACAGCGCTGCCTGTCGGCGGCGTTAGAAGCAGACCTGTTCCCCAGGAATTTCGTTATTTTGAATCTTACATCACTAATACCATAATATACGTTAACGGATCTGCGATTTTGCATCTTTTTATCGATTTACGACAAACGATTGCAGTAATTGTGTGTGATTTGGCGATCTTTAGAATTTTCATGGAAAAGCTTATGCGATAAATCATTTTTATCAAAGAAGTATGCAGCATGAAGAAATGTATTTATTTAATAAATGTCATATAATTTATTCTCCAGATTTGAAGATAGATCTCCAGAATTCAGAAAGAACGAATGTACTTTTTAAATTTACCTTCCCTGACCTGACTGAAAAATATTTGACGGTTTTGAACTACTTAGTATATCCTGCATTTTTATAATGCAGATTATTTTTTTTCGAATATGAATGTTTAACAAAATAAGAAACAGGCGTGATTTTATGCATGTACCTATGTATGTACAAAATAAGCAGTACCTACATTTGGTTATTAGAATTTGTGTGATTAATCATTTGTAATACATGGACAAAGAGTTTTTATTTTATTGTACATGCTTTTATTTAACTTGAAATGTAAAATATTGTAAGTTTGTACATATACCTAGTATTATGATGAAATCTTGCAACATTAATTTTTATCCTAAAAGTTCGTAATAATAAGAAACCAATTAAATACCGTGAAACTTATCGAATTATTATAAAAAAGGAAAGTATCTAATTAGTGGAGGATTAAAAAACAACGTGAGGGATATGTATGTGGCCCAAACAAAGAGCTACCCGAAGGGTGCGAGGAGAGGCGGCCTCGTTTATTGAAGGAATGTTTAGCTCCAATTACTAGCAAGCCGCCTCCATCAACAACTTTATTTATAGTGCGATGAAGAACTTGCGGCTTTTAATCAATCATGCAGCCACTGAGGGACATCCGGTGGGCACGACAATAGGGTAGTTTCCTATTTTTTAATTTTTACATAGATGGATGAACAACACAATTGCAAAGGTGCTGTTTAAAGAATGGTTTGATATTTGGAAAACTTCCGGAGATATTACAGTTTCAATAGCACATCATTTGGGCGAGCTCAAAACGCTTCATACAAATGTCGCATAGAGCTATGACGTCACCCCTCTGTATACGAGTATGAATATCGTAAGAGCTTTGTTCAGCAGCTATATCAAATGTTGCTTTTACGAATATGTTCTCATAGTGAAAGCTTCTACTAATTTTGTAATTTATAAGATGGCATACTATTTTTATTGAATTTTCGCACTTTAAAAATGGACTTTCCCACCTAACTTCAAATAGCTATTATTGTCTCATTACGTAAAAAAATTAATTTCGATTTCACTTCTGTTATTGATTTACCCATATGTAACTGTTAATTGTGAAATTTTATGTAAAATCAGACTTAGGAAACTAGCCTATTGTCCAATAAGTGTTGATCATTTCACCATAAACAATGCATGCGAGCCAACGCCAGTGTTGCCAGATGTCTTTGAGAGATTATTCTGAGAAGTAGACATAATGTAATGTCATATGAAGAGAGCCTGGTTATAGAGATTTTATATCTCAAAGCAACGAATTTGGGAAACGTTAAATTTAGGTGTCACGAGCGATTGTTGCATTAATGTGTTGTATATTTTCCGACAGTACTTTAATTCCAACAGGAAAATTTACCTTTTCAGACCTCGATACTTATTGAGATTCCAAAAATTTTAAAGAATTAAAAATTATCGATCATTCGTCGATGGTTTATCAGAAAACCTATACAGTTACAGGGACTGTAAATTACTATCAACGGCGTTTCAGTTGTTTTTAATAAAAAAAAAGTACACGAATGCTGGTAATCCGAATCTATCTGAGCTAAGTAGGTATAACTATTCCCTTGCAACACTAGTTACGGCCTTAAATGAAATTATCCATCACGCCCGCGACTCGGAATGTTGTCCCACATGCCCGCGCCACAATGCATATTATTTATGCGGCTGCAATTTGGCGCACTCATTCATCTAAAAAACCGCACAATAAAGGTGATCGTTTACCAACCGAGTAATGGAACTACAAGCCAGTTATAACCAAGGCTCAATAATTGTCTCAAGATTGTTGCGGCTTGTAGGTGCAACAAAATTAAAGAGATATCAAAATATCATGCCTCATGAAACATTGAACTTTTTATGGAAGGCGAAGCATTCGCTAAAAGACACGTTTAATGTTTGAAATATGAGCGTTCAATTACATCCCGAGATAATGGACTTATACTGAGCTTTAAAATTTATTTTCCTTTACCTGTGGTTTATGTGGAGAAGTTTTGTTATTTTTTTTGTACAATAAAGTATATGGGTCTACTTAAGTTTTCACATGAAAATAACAGACAGTAACTACAAGTATAGTATCTGCCCCAGTTCATAAATAACTTGACAATATTGTGAATGAAGGCGTTATATCAGGAAAAACAAGTTCATCTCACTGAGTTTGTAAAATAAATTAAAAAATATCAGGTGAAGTCGACAGTTAATAATATTTTTTGTTAATAACAAGTCTCCGGGCGGGCGGTAATAAAGATCTGAGTATTCCACAGAAACAATAATTTGATAAAGCCCCTATGTACTCGCTTTATATACCATTTGACTGAGGATAATAATACATATTTACTATGAACTAAACTAGTAATTAATTCGAGAATTGGAGCGAGGTTTTGTTACTAGATTATATATTGAGTCTAATTACTTAGGTTAGTTATACCTATCTATATCTACTCTGAATGATTCTGTGTAGATAACCAAATTTAAGTCTAAATAATGGCGAACTTTATGACGCAATATTTTACTCCAAAGCTAAGTAGATATATTTTACTTATCAAAGTTATAACATTATATTTATGGTAGTTTACTAATTTCTGATTCAATTTAATATGCTGCGCTTTCCATTTGTTGTCATAGTGCTACTTAGATCTCTAGTTTAGTTTTAAAATACAAGAATGCGGCGGGTACCTAAGTTGCATCTTTTATGAAATTCACAATGCACACAATCTGTACGTCATTCGACTAATTAAACTATTCCTAACTTTTCCTGTTTGTCCCGCAGATAGCTCTTAACCATACTCGATAGATTGTCTTAATTGGCCCTGTTATAATTAAATTAATACAAACGTATTAATGTAATACATAAAATGACGGGATATTTACTATTAACCTACATTACCTATCTAGGCGGTAGCTCTACGACTACAATTCAAACCAATATTGTTATTTTCTCTTTTTTGCAGATTAGTTAGTTGGAAATTATTTATTTTACACAAACATATATGTGATCAATAAACCGTTGATCGCCGTCGCGCACATGTAATGCCATTAGCAGTGGCGTAACTACAGGGTGGCAAGTCGGCAAAATGCCACGGGCCCCCACCCGGTAGGGGGCCCCAGCCGAAAGGGGCCCCGGTCATAGGAGATTCTCATCTGCCAACCCACATACACATTAAGATAAATAAAAAGAACGGGGGGTGCACGGGGCCCCAACCGATGAATTTTGCCACGGACTTCAATGGGTATAGTTACGCCAGTGGCCATTAGAGTTATTAGTTATCATTGTAAGATTACAGTGAAACTCTGGATTAGTAGAAAGATCACTACTTTTTTAAAGTACATTAAGTCGAGCAAAGTGCCTCCGACTACCGGCATGCCAACTATTTGTGCCCTAAGCACTAAACAATTGCAAGTTTTCAGTCGATTAGGCGGGCGCGCACGGGCGATCGGCTTTCACCGGCGCGCGGCCGACCACCGCTGCCGACTACACGCACCCAAAAAAACGGTCAAGAACAAGTCGGATTCAAGGATAGAGCGTTCTGTAGGTACCATACATCAAGGTACGTACAATTAAATCATAGCTACCTTTATTACATAATTAAAAATAATGGACATCGAAAAGAAAGCGACATTATAAAATATGTGTACAATGGAAAGCGTGGTGAGCAAGAAAACCAGGCAATGGTATGATATTGTATTAATTATCGTTAGTAGTATGTAGTATCGTAGAGTAGCGGTTAACGATGGTTTAGATCAGGTAATGTAAACCATTTAATTGAGTAATTTTTTTTTTCGAGTATTGTACATTATGCTTTACTTAATACGTATCGGTTTAACCATTGATCCGTTTTGATACACGGGAGCCAACGTTTCTTAGGACAAACTACAACTGCTCATTAAGCGAACCTTTTTCCATGTGGCAAGTCACTGAACCCTAAAAACACCCCCAGACGTAACATAATATTTCCCAAGCAGCCTTTTATTTATTAGCGGAGATCTGTGCCGGGCCCGGCGGCGCCGCGACAACTCTACTTCCCAGAACCGAAGTCGATCCGTCGGCCGAAAGCCGTTACATCTAAGGGAAAAAACAATATTTATGTCGATGAAAAAATCGGGATACGCTCTATCTAAACACCGTGAGATATGCGCTTTTTGTACGTCTGCAATCCGCAGGTACCGCCTCACTTGTACAGATATTAATTTGCTAATTTGACCATCAAGTGGGTGTGGTGGAGACTTCGCAAAACCCACTGAAAACGATGGGCGTGGCGGTGGGTAAATGCGCATACCACGTGCAGGTACATGGCCACTTTACGAGGCTCAATGTAAACTATGAGATCCTATGATAATTGTCAAACCTTATGGACTGCGATTCAGTATTATGTAAAATTAGCGAAGGTATGTATACTTCGTACCTATTGTTAATTGTGAATAGAGTAGTTTTATTATATGATTGGATACGTCAGGTAGATACATAAATTACCTATATAAGCTGTTTTAAACCAAACGATTTCCTCTGTTGCCAACTTTTTGGAGGTCGCGAAGAATTTTAATTTTGATTATCATAAAGAATCCTAAATTAAAAATTAGAAAAAACGCCTTCATTAATGAATTCAAATTTGATGAATGCGATTTTTAATTCTATATTTAATTTTACATTAGAGCTTTTAATAGCACTAAAAAAAAACAAATAAAAAATATAAAGAAACCTTATAAACCATAAAGTACCACAATGGTACTTTATGCTCTATTGCTCTTCCTAATATAAATCTTACCTATGTACGTATGCACCCACTTGACTTCGAAACTAAAATGATATAGGTACCTATAAGTGGCATGAAATATTTGAATTTCAGGTATTTAAGCTTTCACGCTAAAAATACTGACCCGTTGCAGTTTCTCGACTATAAATAAATCATGCGACTTTAACAGGAACAAAGGAATCTACTGGCAAACATTTTATTGCCCATCTTGATAAAACATTCTTCGACAATATCATAAACATTTATCATCTGCATCGCGCCCCATTATAGTGAAGGCGATGAGCTGATTAAATATACCGATTTTTATATCCGCCATTCGTGACGCGCGGGCCGCGGCACTCCGCTCCCACGCAGTGACATTTTCCGTGACATTCTATAATAATAGTAACCGTACAATTTTATTGTATCAGGATCTCAGCTCGTTGCCGTATTTAATACCTTTTTCCAATCAATTAATTTAATACTATAAAAAGGCAACGACCGTCCTCTATAATATGTTTTATAAAAACCCGTCTACAGGGTGAGCTTAAATTGGCGATAATTATGTAGACCCATAAGCGAATAATTATAACCACTACGTGTACGTAGTCGCATGGTGACATCAAGGACAGAAACGAACATGCATTCATTCACATAATTACCAATCAAGCTTTAAGCTTCTTAAGTTCTACGCATGACTATGATAAAAAGATATCTTCTGCTTACTTTTCATTGTGATGTTTTTTGAACTGATTCATACATATACACCGTGAAATTTTAGTGGTTGTTTTCCCGCAGTAAAATGATTCTATCTTAGTAGTACAATAGATTTGTGCAGTTCTTTTTTGTTAAAATCAATAAATGCCGGTTTATCGATAGGTTTAACCGAAACTCGAAAGCACGTTCGAGCCGCTTTATGACTTAGGGCTTCGAGCTTCTGTAGCTTTAACCTTCGATTTCATGCGGCAAGCAGTACCTGAATACGTCACATCTTCAAAAACAACGATAGCTTCTCTCGTTTTCGAGTTGGAAAATTATTATTTTGAAAATTTGAAAAAAAAAAAATTTTTTTCGCGGAATAATTTGCATGATTCGATAGTATTACTAAAGGCAAATCGTTCTGCCACGGGAAAACAACCACTAAAATTTCACGGTGTATAAGCATTTGATATAGATTTAAATAGATAGGTATTTTTTATCTAGCCTCTATTTCACTCCTTACTTTTCGAGTTCACGCGGATGGAGTCCCGGAAGTGATAAAGCAACAAAAACCATTTACCCTTTAAAGGTAAAAACTGATCCAGTAAAAAAGGTGAAAGTAACAGTGTCGAGTGCAATGAGATCCACCTGTATACAAATAGAGCAAGGCAACAATAAAGAAAGCGGCGCGTGAATGCACCGACACCATAATAAATGGTGCACCGCGGACAAAGGCGATCGGCGGGATTCGTCGGCCGATTGTCACGATACCGCTATAATCTGTTATTGTTGAACGCTGCACCGCGCTCCTACAAAAACAAGTTTTTTTACACTATCGTGATAATGCAACAAGTGGCCGCGCCTTAATCCGCTTCTGGAGATCCACGTAAACTTGTGGCACTTTGACGTGACGTTCTTATTAAAATGCATGTTTAAATTGACCTGTTGCGTGTTAAATGCGGCGCACACGCGTTGTTGATTAGGTGTTACAAGATAATCATAGTCGGATTACCCTCATACTTTTGCATTAGGTATTTTATAAATAAGCGAGAGCAATAGGATTCTGATCACTTGCTTTTGCTACATGGCTACTAAAAATAACAAATAGGTACATACTTAGATTCATACATAAATTCGCACATAACTGTGTACCATCTTTAAAGAAAAGTTGATGGTTGACAGTAAAAATGCTGACGTGTCCTTTTATTATTAAAAATATTAATTGATATATTTAAGTATACGTAAAATATGACATAACGCGTAAAATACGAGAATGGGTTTTAGTAAATATATTATTTAAAAAAGTTTTTGTGTTAGTTTTGCTATCGCAAATGTATTAGCATTAATCAGTTGCCAATTCTGAACAGATAACTTTATTATGTGTTGTTCACTGTTTCTTTGCTCCTATTGGTCGCTCCGTGATGTTATGAAGCCTAAGCCTTCCTCGATAAATAGTCTATCCAACACTAAATAATGTTTCAGTTCTTACTAGTAGTTCCTGAGATTAACGCGTTCAAACAAACAAATGTAGGACGCCCTCAGGCCAGGTGACGTGACGATCTACGCAGGACGGCTGGTAGGAGCTGGATGCGAGTAGCCGAAGAAAGAGAGAAGTGGCGTGTATTTGGGGAAGCCTTTTTCCAGCAGTGGATAGAAATGGGCTGATACATACATATACATAAAATCACGCCTTTTTCCACAGGGGTAGGCAGAGATCACTTCCTGCCATGTGCTACGGTCCTGGCACACCACTTTCGTTTCATCCACATTCATCAACCTCTTCATGCACGCTCGTCGATTACGGGTACTTTTGATTTGACCTTTATTTAAGATTTGAGATGGGCTGACGATGAGATGATATAGCTTTGATAATAACGAGTTGCTAGAATGTCGCTTTACTGCACTGTTTATACACGCCTGGGGTTAAATGTTCAAAAATGTTCAGTCTGAGCAATTGAATTCAATGGATGAAATTGTCCCTACCACGAATTGGACTAATTGTGAATAATATTTAGATTAATCGCGAATTGGGCTAAATGCGCCCCACGCACAACATTTTAATTATACATATAAGTATAATTAGTTGAAATATTTGTATACTTTTTAGATTTAGGAATTAAGCTAATCAAATAGGTATATCCAAGAAGAAATAATACGATTATTGATTAATTAGAGCTTATATTTTAACATGTAGACATAAAAACACGCATTAGCTAATTTTTACAACATTGTAAAGATTTCGGGAAACACTTACACATACAGAATTGGATTTATTGTGAATCACTATCGCTGCCGGAATAATTAGCCAGTAGAGACAAGCCTGAAGGAGCGGCCGCGATGGGTTTGTCAGCATTCTTAGTCGCTTCATTATTATTTGTGCTTGTACTTACGACATTTGCTGTCGCCGCGTCTGCTTTAGCGGTTACATTACTTGTAACTGTCGAGTCTGGTTTCTTGCTCCTCACTAGGTTATTCAGGGCTGTCTTCTTGGTCAACACGCCGATGCTTCTGTTCCACGACTCCTGCTTCTTGGGCTGGGCTGGCTTGGGCGGTATGACCTCGATCCTGGACGACTTTGCTGGCGGTTCGTCATCGTCTGGGACGTCTTCAATGATCTCTTCAGCGACCACTTTACTTGACGATGAACTGCCGAACTTCATGGACCTGAAAAGCGGAATAATAAATTTATTTATTTATTTGTTTATTCAAAATCCACAGCTCTTAAATAAAAATTACAGATAATCTTCTAAAGTTGAGTTTGTTGTTGTTATAGGTGAAATTATTTTCTAAAACAGTCAAGACGTGTTCTATTGCTTTAAACATACTTCATACAGCTGTGAAGCTTTTATAGAGTATGTTAAATGCAAAAACAATTAATAAAACCTTTAATATTCTTTGTAAAAATATCTTAAGTATAAACAGGGGTAAATTAATAAATGTTATGTAAATTAATAGATTTTACAGTGATTGTCAAAATATGGGATGGATAAACATTAATTTCAGACATTATTTTCATGTCACATGCACATTTTTGTCTCAACTCCTTAAAAAAAGGTCAAGGAAGTACACTTCAACTACTCACATCACACTAACATTATATCTGTTAGGGTTACCAACCAACCATTACTGTAGTGTTATTGACAGATTCAGAAATTCAGAGATAAAACTTCCTAACAGCAGCTATTTGCATCTGCCTAAGTAACTGTAAGTATGTTAAACACATCTACCTATATATATGTCACCGGAAAATAACAAGAACCGTAAATTTATAACTTTCCTAGGAAAATTATAAATTATAAATTATTTCGTAGGATTCTACACGACAGATAAAATGTATTATTTTACGCCTAAATTCTAGGAAGTTTATCAATTTGCGACGTCGTGTGGTAAATTTATAAACGTCCGTCAGTTTTCATTCATTCATTCGTAAGATTCTAAGCGGATCGGCCAATCACAGAAGAGTGTTTAATTTTACGCTTCTTATAAAACGGAAAATAACACAC
The DNA here is from genome assembly GCA_039566165.1 of Maruca vitrata. Classification (NCBI taxonomy): domain Eukaryota; kingdom Metazoa; phylum Arthropoda; class Insecta; order Lepidoptera; family Crambidae; genus Maruca; species Maruca vitrata. The sequence goes on along the minus strand of CM076920.1, from coordinate 10,818,356 downwards.
ACATTATGTCCATAGACTTAGGTAATCTTTGACATGTTGCAATAAGTAGGTAGACAAATTCAGGAATCTACTAATTACGTTTGGTTTGTTAAATGTTTGTATATTTTAGAACTAGAGGACGCCCGCGACTTCGTCTGCGTAAAATCTGATGTAAGATGTATTTTGATTGTAGAACCTGACCGTGTATTCCCGCCGTCCTCGCAAACGTAATCCTCCCTCCATACCACGTTTACCACTTACTAATTTTTTACCCCCTCCCTCCACCCATTACCGCCATGGAGGTTGAATTTAAAAAAAATAGATTTGGTGTCTCCCCGAAGTGCCCGCTACCTCCATACCAAGTTTTATAAAAATCGACAAACACGTAAAAAATCTCCCATACTAATTTTCAAATAAAAAGTAACTAAGTGAATTTTTAAATAAAAAGTAGCACATATGTAATTCTAGAGTGCCAAACATTGAAAGAGTAACAAACATCCATCCATTCATCCATCCATCCATACTCACAAACTTTCACGTTTATAATATTAGTAAGGATACGATTTCTGTTCTGAGGGCCTACCATGAGTTGGCTATCGTAAATTTACGTACGTTAAAAACCTATCCAGTTGTTTTTTTCATTTGGCCGATTGTAGTTCTTCGCGTAACCACCAGGCGGCGCTGTACAAGTTTTTCATAGACATATTTACGTAGGCGATATTGAGCGCGTAAGTTTTAAACTCATGGTAGCCCCACTGGTTACGATTCATATTCGGTAAAATTTCTTTTAAAATAAAATCACTTTTTAGGACCCTAATAGTTCTTTGTTTTTTTCCTAATTTGGCATCTAATTTTACCTCAGTCTATGGACTTAAGCATTGCCACTGCTTGCGTCAACCAATCAGAGAGCTGTGTGTTATTTTCCGTTTTATAAGAAGCGTAAAATTAAACACTCTTCTGTGATTGGCCGAACCGTTTAGAATCTTACGAATGAATATCCGTCAGTTTATAAATTTACCACACGACGTCGCAAATTGATAAACTTCCTAGAATTTAGGCGTAAAATAATACATTTTATCTCTCGTGTAGAATCCTACGAAAGTTTATAATTTTCCTAGGAAAGTTATAAATTTACGGTTCTTGTTATTTTCCAGTGACATATATAAAAATTTATTGCTGTTTGTTAGTCTTGCTAAAACTCGATAATGGCTGGACCAATTTGGCTTTGAAATGTTCGTCGTAGTCCAGAGATGGTTAAAAACAACTTCTTAAATTTCCCATAACTATTGTACCTACTCTTTTGTCAATCATGAAGTATTGTTAATATATTGACATATTGTGATGGTTGCCATTGTTGGTTCGCTTCCATGCTAGTAACTTACATGTAGTATCAACCATTTCTGTTCGTTCTTATTTAGTAGAAATAAATATTGGCAGTATGAAATTCATCAATAGTCTTAAATAAAATATGCCCTACACAGACAGACTTGCTACACTATGATAATAGACCTACAAAAAGCTCACATACTTGATAATCTCATCATCCTCTTTCTCTTCCCTGGCCTTGCGTTCCTCAGCTGTCTCAGGTTGGTACTGCTTCAGCATGCCTTCATAGTCCACTGTCCGCTGCCGTCGGTTCAATTCCTTCAGCTCCTCCAAGCTCTCAAGCAATTCTATCTCCTGTCTTGATTGTTCTGTTCTGTATTCTGTAATTGTACAAGCATTGATATTAGCACAAGCATGTGAAAGTTAAGTTCTGAAAATAGAATCGCACCAAATACATAAACTTAAAAAGAAGAGCGAAGTTCAAAACCAATATAATGCTTGGTTGTGGGCTTTGCCATAAAACAAATGGAGATTTAAATGAGCGCCAAGTTCTATGAAAATTTATCGTATTTGTAGAAACAAAATAACATTATGAACAAGTTTTTTAACTCTATTTCTTTTCTTCATTAGATTGAGACCTGAAAGTAGGTTAGATTTCAGTTGGCCAAGAAAGACACAAACACAACCTCTAAAACCATCATAAATTGTGAGTAATAAACAATTTTAAACAAGATTATTAAGAAGAGAAACATACATATTATTAATGTGGTATAAAAATAACAATTGTCTTTGTTTACTTTAGCTTTAATAAACTTTCAGTCAACCAGTATGATGTCAGTTAAATTAGCATTAATTATTTAAAAAGAAACAAGATATTGTGAATTATATTTCAATTAGTCTCTGGTTATAGCCACAAATTTATAATATGAACATAATTATTTACCGGCTATAACTTAGATCAAACTTTGTATCAAAGCCAAACAAATTCTTACACACCTAACAGTTTCATAGGATTGTTGGCTTCCTCCTCCTTCTGTTCCTCTTCTTCCCGCTTAGCCTGCTCCTCGGCAAGCTTCAGAGCCATGAAGTTCCTTGTCGCCCCGGCTTCTATTTCATAGTCAGTATTTTTGGGGTCTGTTTTGAATGATATTTCTTGAAGGCATCTAGTGCACTGAAATTATAATATTACTTTTGTTAGTAAATAAAGTACTAAATTGTACTTTAGAGTTTATACTTTAAATTACATGATAACACCTTCTTATGTACACAATTAGATCATAAAGAAGGAAGATCATAGAGGAAGAAGGACTAATAATAATACATTATTAATAAGGTACTTATTTTAAACATTCATATCCTGACTGTCAAATGGCACACATTAGTCAGCCTTATGTGTAGGTCAACAGTATGTGAGAAGTTAAAGAACATAATTCATAATTAAATAAATATAAATATCTGGGACATTTCCACACATGGTCACCTGACTCCAAACTAAGCAGAGCTTGTACTATGGGCGTCAGAGACTGATATACATACATAGATATTTTTAAATATATACTTAAATACATAATCACACCCAGACACGGAACAAACACCGATGTTCATCACACAAATATTTGTCCCGAGTGGGAATCGAACCCACGACTCTTGGAACGGCCAGCCAGGGTCACTAACCACTGTTCCACCGAGCCAGTCACTAATTACTTAGACTATGATCTGATCAACCTACCGGTGCCTGAGGGCCCAGGCTTGCCCTAAGCCTGGGCCCTCGGGCACCGATTGGGATGTATATGGGCTGATGATGACAAACTTTGCTCATCAAATGTGCAATGTATCTATTAAAAACAAGTCTGAATCGGAGATTCGCCCTTACATTACATTGTATTGTAAATAGATTGAACAGCTTGGCGACATTAGGACAATAACAATGTAAAATAAAAATAACTCACTTTAATGTAAAACCTGTAAATACGTATCCCAAGGTAGTCTTCATTCTCCACGTCCTCTTTGCGAGCGTTGAATTTTTTTCCCTTGTAAATATACTCTCCACAGGTGGCGCATCTCATGTTGAAAGGAGCCATCAAACGCACTGTGTATTGACGATTTTTCGCCAATTTCATGCGGGGGATCTTCGACGGATCAAAATCCGGGGGATAGTATTTCTGAAAATAGTGACATATATGTTTAAATTACTAAATACGGACACTAATGCAAGAAATAACAAGAAATACAATAGAAATATTCTGAGGTTACCCTTTCTGATACCCAAATACTTTTTTTTTTTTTTTTTTTTTTATAAAAAGGCTAACAAGATGACCTCACTCCACCTGATGGTAAGCGGTAGTGAGATCCAAATATGAGGTCGACAGGCACAATAGATCGTATTGAGCCTGTCGCACTCACCCTGAAGGCCTGCTTAAATGCCGTTTCACGCCCCGCCTGAAGAGCCCGGGATCATAGGAGGGAGGGAAAACATGAGCTGGAAGGGCATTCCATGCCTTAATGGCACGGGGCAGAAATGAGGAGCTAAACCTCTTTGTCCGAGCCACCAGCGCCTGCATTGTATGTGGATGGCAGCGCTGTCCAGCACGTGTCGTTCGGGAGTGGAAAGGGGAGGGAGGGACTAGCTGGAATAGCTCTTCAGAGCATTCCCCATTATAGAGACGGTAGAGAACACTTAGACCGGCAATGTCTCTACGTAGCTGGAGAGGCTCTAAGATCTCGGACACCTCTACATCACCGACAATACGGATAGCACGTCGCTGCAACCTATCGAGGGCGTCGAGCAAGTATTTTGCGGAGCCATCCCAGAGGTGACAGCAATATTCCACACATGGGCGAACTTGTGCCTTATAAAGAAGGCAGAGTTGCACCTGTTCAGGATCCCCAGTTTGCGGGAGGCTGTTCTAATGACGCTCTCGATGTAATCCCGCTGGTTTAGGTCGCGGCGGACATCCATGCCAAGGATGCTAAGGCTATCCTGTATTTGTAAGGGGTGCTCTGAAGAGTAGGATGGGAAAGGAAAGGAGACACTTTACTAGAAAAACACACACCTGTGTCTTCTTGGCATTGAACTCGACAAGATTGCATGAGCCCCATTCGGAAATGCGGTCCAAGACCCCGTCAAGCTCGGCGACAAGAAGGTTCCTCTTTTCCTCGGTTTCGGTCTGCTTTACCCCAGGTCTTCCGAAATAACGTGCGTGGACAGTGCTGTCATCTGCATAGCAATGAATGTTGCCTAGTGACAACATGTCATTGATATGCAGCAGAAACAATGTCGGCGACAAAACGGAACCTTGAGGTACACCGGAATTTATTGGGTGGAAACAAGAAGTGCGTCGTTTACTTACGTTTAATACTTTTCTTTCAGACATTTTATTGGATTATTTGTTGTAGAATGTAATTTGTAAGTTAATTATTTTCCTTAAATTGAAAGAAACAAAACAGCACAACACAATACTGTACAAGTTTAGATTTACAGCGTTATGTCAATGTCAGTTAAATGTCAGCCGCCGAGAGACGTTGTTTTTTTTTTGTTGTATTGACAGATATATTGCAAAAAATACATACAGCTTACATTCCTAACTTTAATATTCCAATCAAATCAATTATAAAAAATTTTGGACATGACTTTTCATTATACCTACATTAAAATTCACTAATAAAGACTTAGTACGCTAGTTGGGCGACGTAGCCCTTTACATGCCACACTAGGCACCTCGAAGGTGACCCTAGTGGAATAAAAATCTTTATCCTAACAAGATGGCGTGAAGGGTAAATAATGTTTTTTGCATAGGCAGGCAGTAAATAAACAGTCACTATTATGCTTTTATGTTTATTTTATTTCATAGAGCATCAAAACACGTCACAATACAGGCACAGACAATGATTTCAACGTCACTTCTACAATTTTATTTACCCAATTCAAAGTAAATATTCAGCTCACAGTATTAGAAGAACAGAAATTTTCTGAAACAAAGATAATAAAATTATTTCATAAACAAGCATCATGCGCTATTTGTTATACAAAAAAGGTAACCTAGATAATTAAAATATAGAAATTTCAAATTAACAGAATACATTATTAAGAAATTAAACAATGAGTGTTTAGATGATGAAACGATGAAAGAAAAATGATTGCCCTTAGCTTTTAGTAGAGTGACTTGGAGAACATAACATAAAGGAAAAACGCAATCACGAAATATATTACATTTATAATATAAGTAAGGATTTGCTAAATCTCATCGTATAGCCAAGTCTCACCGTCGGTTCCCGCCCGCGGCCAGCTCATGCTCCAGGGCTGCTATCTTCTCTTCGTGTCTCGTGCGCTGCGCCTGCGCACGCCGCTGCTGCTCCTCCAGCGCCAGCACGATCTTCTCCAACCGATGTATCTGTTGCTGTTTGTTCTCGAGGGTCGCAAACAGCTCCTGGATCTCTTCCGCTTTCGCCGCTATTTGCTTGTTCACCTAATTAAGTAACGGCGTCAATAAGGTTTTTCCCCGCTATGCCTTGTCACCGTCAACGGTGAAATAGAAAGATAGAAAATTATTTATTCAGTTACACTTAAAAACACACATACATTTACAAAATATAAAAAATAAGTAGGTAATAGGTAACTAAAAAGGGATCTGCTCAGTATGTGCCCAGGAGTCGGGGGACACCGCACCGGATAAATAATTTACGTATAAAATCAAAAACACGTTACTATGTTACAAAAGAAAAAAATGCAAATGACAGCACCATGCCGGCCGTTGAAAAAAGTCATAAAAAAATATAAAACGCGTCTTACTTCGCCTACAATGCTCATTCGGTGTTCAAGGTCCTGCTGCAGCGCGCACAGCTCTCGGCTCTGCTCGGTCTCTTTGTTCTTGAGCATGTTGATCAACTCCTCGCGCACCTGCGTTTGGCGCACGTTACGAAAAACTTGCAAAAAAAAGATGCACTAGACCACCGCATTATTCCCTTGATATCTACCATATAAAGGTTACCAGTTGTGAAGGTTAGGTAGGTAAATGCAGTTCAAAATATGTAATAACAAAAAATTTTATAACGAAAACAAATTGAAAATAATCATCGCCCAAAATCTGTCCCTAGATCTTCCATTTAGGGATTTTTTTTATTTAGTCGAAGGACAAAACATCCGAATTGCCTCTTGCAAATTTATTAAAAAAAATTTGTTGGAATTTATTTACGTTCCCACTATTTCTACTTCAAAGTTCCAATGCAAATTCTTTTATTTTTCAGTGGAACTGAGTAGTGGAGCCAGTGAGAACACATCGTAATGAACCAGTAAAGCCTATGAACCTTTATGACTCTTGCCTGGGCACGTGATGTCTTATCTTGCTGCTCGATTTGCTGGTCCTTCTGCATCAGCGTCTCCGTCAACTCCTCGTTCCGATGCACGGACTCCAGCAGACTCATTCTCAAGTTCATGATCTGTAAAGTGGTATAAATTAATGCCGTATATATGAATCCAATCAAAAACATAAATGTGAAATGAGAGCCAAGTTCAATATTATGATAATTGCCTTGGTTGTTGACTTCAACGACAAAAGAAGTGAGATCTAAATGGGTGCCAAGTTCAATGGTCAACCCTGAAATTTATTTATAAGTAACACTATAACATACCTATCATATCTTCTTATAACATAAGATAATGTACCTATGGTGGTAGCCTATGAAGGTCTGTCTTGGCTAGCTTCTATAAACCTACCAACGTATTATTATGTTCGCTCGCTAGTTTCTACCAACAATCCAAATTTTCGGAAAAATAAAAAACGACAAATCCCAAACTAACCAACACAACTAACTAGACCAGTAACTAACTAACTAAACAAAACTAGCCAAGACCGACCTTCATAGGCTACCACCATACATTATCTTATGTTATAAGAAGATATGATAGGTATGTTATAGTGTTACTTATAAATAAATTTCAGGGTTGACCATTGAACTTGGCACCCATTTAGATCTCACTTCTTTTGTCGTTGAAGTCAACAACCAAGGCAATTATCATAATATTGAACTTGGCTCTCATTTCACATTTATGTTTTTGATTGGATATCATTACTTTTTGTAGAAAAGTATATATCATCGTTACGCTGTGGGTCCTTTGAAGAGGATAAATTCAAAACTAAAACTAGAGTTTATAAATATAAAACAATTGAATCAGTTACTGTATTTTCCTACGTTTACGGGGTATAACCCTAAGTAATAAATATGAAAACCGACTATAAGTACCTACTCTTAATTGTAAATAAGTAAGTTTACCTAAATATATACTTAGTGCTCTGCCTTCCCCGGTATATAGGCGTGATTAGGCACTAATTAGGTATTTATGTTAAGCGTTCATAATAGAACCTAACCTAATTATTAAAAAATTGCCAGTTTTTTATTTATTCCTTTGTATTCATGTAATTACCTATCTGCATACCAAATTTTAACTCTCTAGGTCATTTGGAACTGGGTTAGAATTTTGATCTGTCAGTCAGTCAATGATAAAAATGAGGATTTTTGGACATTAATATCTAAATAACTGTTTGAGATAAGCTTATGAAATTTAGAACACATATTTATCTCGCAAGTCACAATATATGAGCCATTTGATACGTTTATGCAAAATAGTTTTTGATTTATGAGGGGTTCAAAAGTGGTTCCAAATGGTTCGTGTAATATTACACACGGTGCGGCTCGCCAGTTCTGTTTCTTGAACTTGGCTTGACACGCTACCGCGTGTCTAGATAACATTCTACATGAATATTCGTCCAAACAGGATTACTCAGTCACTCAAAAAATAGTTACATGCGCCGTTAACTATAAAACGTATAGCAATATTGACTCGGTACCTCCTGCTGTAAATCTTGATAACTGATTCCATTAGGAGCCTCCTGGCAGTTGGCTATAGCTCGATTGTGCGCTTGCAAATCCCGTACGTATTGCTCATATTGGACTACTTTTTGCTCACTGAAACACATAAGATAATTTAGATAATCCACATAAATTGGATTAAACTTTAATTCCAACAAAAACGATCTCACTTCAGTTTAATATTCTTCGTCAACTCTCGTATTTGAATCTGCATTTTGCTCATAATCTCTTCTTTGCTGAGTAGCTCTGCAGCTAACTTTTGTTGCATGCCTACTTTATTATCAGATTCCTGAAAATTATGTACGATTATTTAGAGAAGCTATAAAAAAATACTTTACTGTGAAGTAATCACCTTGAAGACGAAGTAAAAAAAATGTCGGGTATATAAGACTGGAAAAGAATATAAAAATGCATGAAAACTAAAACAACATAGTATAATTATGGCAAATAACAAAAATTAAGAAACCGATAATTGTATGGAGATATTTACCGTAATCTTTGTCATAGTCTCCAAAAATCTAATTTTTTCTCGTTTACAGCCTGTGACTTCATCTTCGGTCATTCGTAACGTATCTTTAGTAGCTTGTAATTCTGCCCACAAATCCATCTCTCTTTCAGTTGGCAACTCTGAAATAAATTAAAAAAATAATAATGTTTCAGACAACTAGATTTTTACCTATCAATATGCAAAGTTTACAAACCAGGGTTCGGTCTGCTATTCTCCAGTTCAGTTACTTTTGCATTTAACTGTTCAATGGTATCCTGGCTGTCAGCGAGAGACTTCTGCAGAGCTTCCTTTAGATCTATTTCTTGTTGTGTCATTCTTTTATGTTCTTCAAAGACAGTCTTCACTTCTTTCAGCTGATTGGTTAAATCTTGTACCATAGACTTGTGCTGTGTATTCAACGTCTCAATTTGTTCCTTTAGTTCGATTACCCTAGAAATGATTTTTAATTAATTTATTAAACTTCTCTGTAATAGCACCTTCATTAACTTAACGATTTTAAACGACTTAAAAAAAAAGAGGAGGTTCATAAGGCGTCTGCATTTTTTTTACATTTTGTTAACACATTAAATTTATTTAGTGAAACGGAAATAATTCAACTGCTATATATCTATCTATATATCTGATTCAAAATCCGTCGATTTTTTCCCGCATGTCACATGTTAAGCCATCGACGGCTTCCATTCATAGCTGTTGGTCTGGTGTGGTGGCAATGCACGTCGGGCGCGATTTCCAGAAGGGCGGGTGTTCGAATCCCCGGGCCGCGGTGGAGCACTTGATTTTTTCCGTTTTTCAAATATTCATTCAGCTGGTGCAAGCAGTAAAAAATTTAAACTCTACATTTACTTACTCGGCTTGTAGGGCATCCCGATGTTGAGCTATATGGCCGCTGGCAACTTCGCCGGTCTTCAAAGATTCCTTAAGTTTTCTTGCACGCGCTTCTAATTGGACTTCTCGCTGTCGACTCTGTGAAACACACAAAAATACATTATAAGCTTCGCTGTCATTTCATAATGTCCTCGTTGTTCTTAAGCTTCATTCTTTTTACCACCAAAAGAACCGAGGGAAGTACTCGCGTAAAGTAAATAAACGTCTTAAGCATAGGTATCATAAAAATATCCTCTGAAACTTTGCGTGAAGTTAAGTTTGAAAATAATCTGAACCTACTTTATAAAATCCTACCCTAACGTACCTGGTCCTCCAATGCCTTAACGGTTCCCGTAAGACTAGCAATGCTGGCTTCAGCTTCTCGCAATTGCCTGTCCATTTTGTTGACCCTCATCCGCGTCTGACGCAGCTGTGATTCCGTGGTCGAAAGCTTATCCTTAGTTGCCACTCGCGCTTGCCGCTCCTCTTCCAACTCACGCCGTGTTTCCTAGGCAACAATAAATTAATAAATATGTCATCGTTCCTTTTACTTGATAAGAAATTAACTCAGTAACGAATATAGTTAGTACATTTCCGTGTCCACCAAGCCAACACTTTTAAAACATTTATGTCAATTAGGAAATAATCTAAATTGTAAAAGTACAGTGCATGGGGTAATCTACAGTTCCAAGACGCTTTCCTGAAAGCATGAGGCAATCTTTTTCCCATCCAGAGTTCCCACTCTGCCCCTTCCCAATTCGCCCCAGTGAAAATAAGGCATATTTTCCCCTTAAATGGGACGGCTTGGCGGGGCAAAGCGAATGAACCCCCAGTTCAATGTTATGGCATGTTGGGGTACAGCGGCAGAACGTCAGTGTAGTGGCTTGGTGGGGCAAAGTGGAAGAAAGAACCCCGGTACAGTGGAGTGGTTTCATCACCGTGGTTACCTCCAGAGTCTTCACGTGGTCGCTGTCGCTGCGGGCCGAGCGCAGTTGTTCAGCGGCAGCGCGCGCCTCTGCCACCTCCTGCCGCAGCCGCGCTATCTCCCGCACCAGCGCCTCGCCGACCGCTAACAGCGCACTCCTCTCGTGACAGGCTCGTCTTTGTGCCAAACAATACACGGGCTGATTAGTACTCTTTAAACATTAAGGTCGAAAAATTCCAATATAATATTTTTCATAGATGCTTTATTAGCAAAGCAAACTCTACAAATCAATATCGCAAATATATTGCTTAAGTATACAAAACTGATGCATTGTTGCACTAAAGGGAAAATAAAATTGACCAACAGCTTTCGTCTTCCATGTGTGCTACGTCTACAGTAAAGCCCCGATGGCGTGCGCAGCATTCTAATGCTCTCTCGTACTCCCTGAAACTACTCTTCCCTAGGAGCTACCTGGACAGCTGCGTGATAGTGTCGACGACACCATCGGCGCAGTTCTTCAGCTCCCGCAGCGTCTCGCAGAGCTCCAGCCCCTGCGCGTTGTACCGAGCGATGCGCTCCAGAGCTTCGCTGCCGGAGTCAGGCTTTGGAAACATCACAATCAATAAAAATTTGAACCACTTGTTTACTTGAACCACATGCCTTAGATAAAAAAATCAATGATGTTAAATAAACTGAAAAATCTAAGTCGCATTTAAAAAGACTAGACAGCCAGTTGTGGATGGAATCGACATCTTTTATTCACTCAACCTCGACTAGGTTCCAAGCAAGAACAGTCCGATACAACATGACAAAGATACATTATTTCACGCAAGCAAAAACGGACCGAAACTAGTAAATACTAACATATTGCTCAAGGAGATGTTTGACCCAGTCGATGAGCTCCTGGCGCGCAGTGAAGGCCTGCAGGCACAGGTCGGCGAAGCGCGCCGGCACCGTGGTCACCTTCGCATCGATCTCCGCCATGGCGCATTCGTCTGTAAACACCATAATATAGAGTGACCTTACTGAATGCTTTAAGCGGTATTTAAACTTCTTCTTCACCTACCTAAACTCAGATGACGTGGGCCAGTCAGCTTTATCGCCCCACAAACTTATCAGTTTATCCTTAAAGTAGACATAAAAATTTCACCTAAGGCCTTATCGCCCTAGTTTAGGGTAGGTGCGTGCCCTAGCAGTGAGGACGTATATGGGCTGATGGTGATGATGATGATGATGATGATGAAGACATTTAAAAAAAACGTGATAATTCCGTGTAGTTCGGTTTCGCCTTAAGTCCCCACGATTGCTAAATCATCTGAGTAAAACTGCGTAAAGCTTCTAATCTTTTCCTGTACTATTATGACAGCAGTGTTCTCGTAAATCCTCACCAAACGGCATGATAGTATTGAGCAGTTCCGCAGCGCCTTCAGTGCCCGCGGAGGCGGCGGCGTCGCGGCACATCTGCGCCACCTCGTCGGCCGCCCAGTCCGCCACGCTGAACACCACCAGCTCGGGCTGCGGCAGGCCCTCGCCGCTGCCCACGCCCTCCTGGCACATGCGCTCGCGCAGCCCGCGAAGGCACTCAAACACCTCTAGCACTGCTTGCTGCAAATCGATCAATAAACAATATCTAGACCATCAAACGTTTGATAGATCAATAAATGTATCAACAACTAAAGAACATTGATTGATGGATTGATCACTGGAAAACAATATCCCAGTTTTGACTCTTTCAAAAGTTCTCAGTCTCACAGTGTCATTGCCCTGCAAACAGCGAGTGATTATAATTTGGAAATATTGAAGAATTTGCCATGGGTCCCAAATAATATAGACCTCTGGACCAAGCACCCTTCTTGCACGGCTTTCGTAGTTTGGAAGCTGTCCACTAAGTACTCCGGAAAGTACACTAGTAACGCAAATCGTTTGGAAATAAAGAAATTACATGGCACGGTACCTGTTTCAAATCAAGTTCTTTCTTTAAGCGATGGAATTGCTTCTGTTTCGACGAGTAGACCGTCTTTATATCTTCGTCATCTTTGATCGGGGACTTCGGCGGGCTGATGAAAGTGTTCGCTGGTGCGATTTTATCAACGTTGACGGGGGTGGTGGGTCTGTTCGGAGTGGGGATCCGCTGGGGCGTGTTGGGCCTGCTGACGGGGGTGGTGTGGCGCGGGTGCACCGGAGTGGTGGGGCGGCTCAGGGGGCGCGGCGTCTGCGGCCGACTCGACTGCAGACTCTTCGGAGTCGGGGGACGACTACTCATCGCTGGTGTATTCGGACGGCTACGCGGGAATTGCTCTGTGAGTTGATAATAGGAAACCAAAATTAAACAACACATCAACAAAAGACTTAATTAAATCTTAGAATCTTTGTGCCCACTAAACAAGGTGTCTTTTCTCCACTTTACTAAATTCGTCGTAAATATTCATATCTTGAATGTTCAGTGGATGGAACTAATATCTCTATTAATACCAACTTCTATAATCTAATAATAGGCGCCTTAAATTAATGAACACTACACGATTAAATGAGAACTTAGAACTTTAAATTACCAGGCACTCTGTCTTGGCCTTCATTTTGAATTTCAATGACGATAGCTTCATTACATTTGTCATCTGAAAATCATAACTCATCATTAGCTGCAGGCGTCTCTATGTATTATCAATTAATAGCTCATTGTAATTGTATATACATACCAAAATTATCAGTTTCGTTAATCTCGTCCAAATCTGAGATGTTGGTGTAGTTGATAGTTTTGACGATACCAGTTTCCTCATCATGCAGAACAGATCCGTTGTCAACAACGTATGCGTCATTATCATGTCTTCCTAGCACCTGCACGTTGATGAAAAAAAGTAATAGTTTACTTGTATATTTTTTAAGTTTTAGGCATAGCATTAGTTCTATGCAATAATTGTAAAATTACTCACATTGTCTACTACACCATCAATATCTACATTTCGGTTAAGCTGAAAAAAAATTCAATTTTAGAGCAATAAAAAAAATATAGAAACATGTTGGACTTCATTCACTATGTAAGCTTACGAGTACAAGGAAACTTTATTACTTTTATATCCGATCTGGAGTCACATTTTTGAACATTGCGTCCGGGATTTTTTGCCTGTAAAATACAAAATTGTAATTATATTATGTTTTGTCAGCCATCGTTGAGAAAACACGTCCGCTTGACGTTTGGACTTATGGACGATCTTATGCAATCGCTCTTATGGCTTATCTTTAGATCGGCGGTCACCGACTAGACTTTGATAGACTTAGGGCACCCATTTAATTAGCGGGACTTAGGGAAACCCCACTTGACTCACAGTGAGCGGCTGACAGTTTGCCTCAGAAAACTAAAAATGTTAGGGATATTTATCATGTTGTTTTATTTTAATGAGCTCCCGATATTTCGGCACTGTTGCAACAACAACAACAACATGGTAAATATCCCGAACATTTTCAGTTTTCTAATATGTGTAACCATGACAGTTGAAATTAACAGTTTGCCTCCCTACAATTTAAACCGGGCGACTCAGGCGCTGCTTATCAAACGCATACAGACGAAACGCTGCAAATTGCAAGCCGCTCATTGTTCCTCTAATTGAGCCGTGCCTTAAGACTTTAAGAAGTGTTGAATGTCAATCATAGTCACGAGCGCACTAGCCTCGATAATCTTCCCTCTGCTGTGGCGTCCAGTTTCTTCTTCATGTGTACTCACCTTGAGGGTGACAGGTGAGCTGGGGATCCTCGTCGGCGACTGCCTCTGAGAGGGCGGAAGCAGCAGGTTTCGGTTGGTGGCGTTGCGAGCGGCGCGCGCCGCGGACGCCGCCGTCGGCCGGGGGGTCAGCCGTGGTGCTACAGCGTCTGAGTCAGAACAACAAGTACAGGATTTGAGATTTTCTCGTTCCATTAAATAAATTTATATAATACTAGCTTTCCGCCCGCAACTCCGTCCGCGTAGAGACGTTTTACGGGTAAAACATTACTTCTTTACTGCACAATCGGTTAAAAAGCCTATGTCCTTTCTCAGGCTCTGGACTATATCTGTAGCAAATTTCATTTAGATTGGTTCAGTATTCTATGCGTGATTGCGTGACAAACACGAGTTACTTTTGCATTTATAATATAAAGTAAGGATTACTGGATTAAACAGGACTAGCAAACAGGCCGACGTTTCTTTTGGGATACCAATCATGGTCGCAAGCTTACTGGAACCGCTTGTTTCGTGTGGGGTGGCTAGAGATCCACTACACTAATGTTATTTGTGAAAACGTCAAATATTATAATTTCGAACAACGGTCACATCACAGCCACGAATTGTATACAAAATTTCAATAGTCGGAAGTTCAAATACCTATACAAACCCGTTCCGTTTTATAATGACAGGTACCGACAGATTTCATTAACGCACTATCAATAAACTTAAGCATAGCAGCAGAATTTGTCTGGCTTATTTGGTGATAACCAAATAAGCAAGGCAACTACATTTGATTTAATTTTTAAGTCTCAGTTATTATACTTACGAGGTTTGTCTTTCTGCATTTTAGGCGTGGTCGTCATGCTGGGCAGAAATACTGCAAACTGTTCACTGCTGGATTAACACACAACGATTATTTTTATTGAAAAACTAGAACATTTACAATTTTGATTTATTTGTTTGTCTGTCGGTCAGATGGAATTTTGTTGTGAGGATTGAAGTTCTAAACTCAATTTATAAGTTGTTTGTCATAAATACTTTACGGCATTTGACAAGTAATTGTTTTTTTACAATGTGATTCTTTTTGGGTTCTGACTTTAGAAAAAAGTTACTACTGGCAATTTTGAAATAATATTAGCGTGTATTTTCTATTTTTCGTGCTGTTTCTGTCAAAAATTCTGTGAGCCTAGCTCGTTCACTTTTGGAACGCAACCAAAAATGAAATTTTTGTCTAATAGTGAGAAAAATACCGGGACCACTCGTATTTCGCCCCGAAGTACATCTTATGACACAAAATTCTAAGTTATGTGAGGTAATATGTCACTTAAAGATCCTGGTGAACCAAGAGTGCAAGGTAGGCATATTCATAATGGTATTCACGACAGTAGGTTCCTACCGCTACACACAATGCGTAGAACCAATATGCTGGGCTATCGATCGACGTAGGAGTTATTGTTTTTGACGGGCCTGGGATTTATTTATTTATTTATTTGGTTCACCGGTAATTGTTACACTAGTAAATGAATGTATACAGTATTTCTTGACTTATTGCTAAGTGTACAATAATAGGTGGGTAAACACCGCATGCAGATAGGAATGAAAAATATTTTAACTATATTTTTTAAGAACACAGTTCAACTATTTTTACAAAATTATTTTTTTACATCTAGTTGGTGTAGTTGCCATTTCAGTTTATGAATGGAAGTGCAAAACAAATCTATTTGCCTGCTATATTTATTGTGTAGCTTGCAAAGTCTGGGGACAGGAGAGTTACAACCTAGTACAGTTTTACGGAAGGGAGGATATAGGAGGTTAATCGGTAGTCTGGGATATTTGGTGGGAGCCCTGAGTTTAAATTTTGATAAGAGATCAGAACAATTAATATGCCCATTCAAAATTTTCGACAAAAACAGTAAATCCACAACATTTCGCCTGCTCTCTAATGATTTAATATTAAAGTAATTGAGACGTGCATCATATCCCCTAATTCTTTTGGCAGCGCCAACGGAGTATGCCATGTGATATAAGAAGCGTTTTTGGACACGTTCTATTCGAAGACTATGAACAGCGTAATGAGGACGCCACACAACACAACAGTATTCTAGTAAACTACGAACTAATGAGTTAAACAAAAATATCTTGGTATTATTATTACGGAAAGACTTGGTGTTTCTCATAATGAAGCCCAATGATTTTGAAGCCTTTTTCACAACAGAATCTATATGCGCGACAAATGTTAATTTTTGGTCAACGAGAACTCCCAGGTCTCTAACAACATTAACTACATCAATCTGTAAACCATTCATGCAATAATTGTAAACAATTGGATTCATTTTTCTAGTAAAAGTAATCTGCAAGCATTTTTTTATATTCAGTTCCATGCCATTGTTTTCACACCAGTTTAATAATTTATTAATATCATCTTGAAGCAACAATGCATCATCAAGGCTTTTGATCGTACGTGTGATTTTCAAGTCATCTGCGAAAAGGTAAGGAGTGGAATAGTCAAAACAATCGGGCAAGTCATTGATGAAGATATTGAAAAGTACCGGTCCCAGGTGTGACCCTTGGGGTACACCTGAAGTAATATTGTATATATCGGATCTATATCCATTAACTACTACGTAAAAATGCCTATTAGATAAGTAAGAATCCAGCCATTTCAGGATAGGACCTGTGAAACCGTATATTGATAGTTTTTTGATTAAGACATGATGTAAAACCCTATCAAAAGCCTTTGTAAAATCGGTATACACTGCATCTACTTGTTTATTTGCATCCACCGAGTCGATAATATTTTCCAAAAAAGATACCAAATTACTACACGTCGATCTCGTGGGGATAAAACCATGTTGATAGTCAGATACATATTTTTTAAAGTAACGTTGAATTATTGGGCTGGTTAAGGCCTCAAAAACTTTGCCTAAGGCCGGAAGTATGGATATTGGCCTATAGTTATCAACTTTATCTTTAGCTTCCGATTTGTGTATTGGAACCACTTTTGCAAGCTTCCATTTATCCGGGAAGATTCCAGTGCTGAGTGAAAGATTCAAAATTGAACATAATGGGATTGAAAGTCTGTCAGCACACATAGACAGAAAAATGGGAGGTATCTCATCAGATCCTGAACCCTTCGATATATCTAATCTTTTAAGAGATCTAGCTATAGTATCCAGATTAATTTGCAACGTTGCAAAAACGTCCGAACCACTAACCACCTTATTATGTGTAGATGTATTGACTTCGTATTGATCCCTCCCAGTTGAGGAATAAACCGACTGAAAGTAGGACGCAAACATGTTACAAATTTCACCTCCATCACTGGAATAAATATCGCCATTCGACATGTTTTTTGGATAGGTACTAGCGCCTTTTCGCTTAGCCTTTATGTATGACCAAAAACATTTCGGTTGCACTGTAATATTGTCCTCAATGTTCCTAATATACGACCTGAAACACTGCTTTGATATTTTTTCACACCGTTTACTACATAGTTGAAGGGAAATTTTATCCATAGGATTTTTGTATGTGTTATAATTTTTAAGATATTTATTTTTCTCACGGATACACTTTTCTAAAGTTTTACTAATCCAAGGTGCTTTATAATGTTTTTTATTAGTTACAGTTGGAACAAATAATTTGATTAATTCATTGATTTGTGAATAGAATATGTCAAGCATTAGGTTAGGATCAACGATGTCTCTGAAGAGTTCATGCCATTTGATTTTTCCAAGTTCGATATTAATATTATTATAGTCAGCTTTGTGAAAATTGTATCTTGTTACTTTGTTCGGTTTAAGAGTTTTGTCAGGTTGATATACCAAGATTATATCGAGGGGAGGATGATAGGGATCGACTTTACATAAACTGTCTATGGCTTCAGTTACCTCACAAAGTATTTGATCAACAAAAACTAAATCCAAAGTTTTATCCTTAACATTGCTTATGGTATTACATTGTCTTAAATTATTTAAATAAATAAAATCTACAAAGTCTTGGTATACATTTGGGAGAACAATATTAGTGTCAGGACCCGTGGTACCATCCAATTGAGCCCAGTTTATACAACTCATGTTAAAGTCTCCTATTAATAAAGTATGGTAGTTTTTCAGATTTTCCGCAACAGAGTTAAATTTATCCATAAAGTGCTTGAGAGTTTGTTTTTGTACTGGCGGTGGCAGATATGCTGCACATATTGCAATATTAAAATTATACTCGACATTAACGGTCACCCACAGGTCCTCACACTCACTTTGCCACTCATACTTAGCCGATGCAGTGAAATTCTTAGAAACTGCAATCAAAACTCCACCACCTTCTTTCTTACAATTAAATCTCGAGTCTTGTCTATCGCGCCTAAATACATTATATCTGCAGTCAAAAAGCTCACTACTGACTACATTTTCATTTAACCAAGTTTCAGTTAGGATTACAACATCATACTCACAGCAACTTACATTACGGTAGAAAGTATCAATTTTGGATCGAAGACCGCGAGTATTCTGGTAGAATATCCTTAAATTATTATATTTTACTACGTTTAACAATTTATAAAGATATACAATTAACATTTGTTTTTAAACTATTTTATTTAAGGAATCTAAATCCCTAATTAATATATATTCAGTGAGGTCGGATTTTCTCACGTAGATACGTCCATTTCGGACCCAGACATGTTTGTAGCCCTTTTCCTTTGCTTTAACACGTGTTGCTGCATGCAATGCTTTGTTGGTAGGGCTCAGATGTTCCATGACGTAAATTGGTGTCTTATCCTCGTCGAAACCCAAGTTTAACGTATTCAGCTTCTCTGCTGCAGATTTAGATCTGTTATAATTAATTGAAGCCGCCAAAAAAGAGTCAAGTAGTCTGGGTGTCGTAAACTGAACTATTATAGGTTTAGTCCGGTTGGGATTATTGTTAAACCTCATTACCCGTGTGCAGTGAGAAATTTGGTCTTCCCTTACTTCGTTCTTTATAACTTTTCCGAGCGTAGTTACAATATTTAAGAGGTTCTCATTTTTCTTCTGGGGTACGCATTGTATTTCTATATTATTTGCCCGATTCTGTTGTTCCATGTTATTGACACGTACCGACATGTCTTTCATAGCCTTTGACATGCTATCATTCTGAGCTTGTAGTTCTTTTATTCGCAGTTTGTCTTCCTTACTTTCTCTTAAGATATCCTCATATTGCAGGCTTATGAAACTTACAGACTCCCTTATATCTTTTACCTCTTCTCGCATGGATTTTAATTCATTGTTCAACATCATCCTCATAGTTGACGTAAATTTTCCTAATAGCGATTCCATTTGGTTTTCTATTACTTCTTGCACTATGGAACGTATTCCATTCTCCGTAACTGGTACTGCAGATGTTTGCGGTGGAGATTGCAATGCTGGTCTCTTGCTGTTGCGCACAGTAATATTCGAATTGAAACGAACGGGGGTATTATCATTATTTTTTTTCTTTAGGTGTTGTTGATAGGCATACTGGGCATGTCCAAGTAGTTAGTTCACATGACAAACTCAATGCCAGACATTTAAAGTGAAAAGCTTTCTTGCAACTATCGCACTGCAAAAATTCTTCGCTTTTGTCGTTGAGCAGACAACAGCCCCATTCCATTACCAATTCATCCATATTTATCAAGCGCTTGAGAGTACGATATACAATTAAAGCGCAAAAAATAAAAACTTTTATTTTCTTTCAAAAAATTTTTTATATAATATCAATATGGTTGCACGGTCATAAATGCTCACATCCACAATGTTCGAGTCAAAGTATCTTCGTTGCTCACTAATAAATGCTCGGAACTGGCTCGGGATATTATGGTTTACATGATAGGATCCCAAGCAGACGGTATACTCCAACCATCTTCCCTATTAAAACATTCCAATAACATAATATATTAATATTCGTTCAGTAACATCAAAATCGATGGACTATTGTATTTAAAAGTACTAGATGTTCTTGGCATTGAAACTATTGATGCTGACCGTACCGAGAATCCACAGCATTGTTTTAATTTTATAAACTGCATGGCCTTTTAGGTTGACATGCAAGTCCTTCCTACATTGCACCTGCGTATACTTGTATAAAATCGTTTATGTACTCGTATTCAAAAATATATTCATATAATTTTCATTTTCAGATATATTAAATGCTGCAAGAGGTCAGCTCAAGTGCCGCATCCCGCAGAGGTTGCCCGCGGCCCGACAAAAGCCCTTGGCACACAAGCCCAAGGCAGCCGTAAATTCCAAATCCGTGGTATGTCGCAAAGTAAATTGATCCCATTAACAAATCATCCATTCGAAATTGAGTTTTTCTTTGAGAATCACACAGCGAGCATCTTTAACTGCTTTCAGACAGCCTGCCAGTTTGCCTTTTGATCTACTTACTTTTTATCTTTTTTCAAGTGTATGTACTTATGTGTCATTAATTTATTTATAAATCTGTCCTTTAAGTATGTATGTCTCATCGAGTACAACCTTTTCATGCCATTTCTAGATAAAGTTTTTTTGCACAATAACCTATTTATTTCAAATTCCCAGGTAGTAGCAGCTCAACAGCCTAGGTTTGCTGCCAAGCCCACATCTCGACCTCGTTCGGGCGAGGTTCGTATTTATCGTCTTTAGAACCCTATTATAACTTTGCTATTTGGCTCCATAATCTACTGATAAAAATCTAAAGTAGGACTGAGGTTACTTATTGCATCTGTATTATGGTACCTACTTGTAAGACTGCCCCCTAATCTCTACACAAGATTGGAACGAAATTATTTTGATAATGAGCGTTCAAGATAATCTTAGTCCTTCTGATAGTAAGCGGCCGCGATGTCCACATGTGAGGTCGACAGGCACAACAGACGCTATTGAGCTTGTTAAGATATTAATGTAATGTTATTTTAAAGCAACCGAGGCCAAAGTCAGCAAATCGAAATAAAGAAGAGATCACGTCAGCCAAGTATGCTTTTTCTGTCACGCGGTCCAGCCGACCAACAGAGAAAGAGAGATTCACTTTTGGACGGGTAAGATTCAAGAGCTTTTAAGAATTATATTATATTTTTTTTATAAAAGGCTAACATGATGGCCTTACTTCACCTGTTGATAAAAGGTAGTGAGATTCTCATATGAGGTCGACAGGCATATTAGACCATATTGAGCCCTCATCTTGAAGGCCGTTTCACGTCTCGCCTGAAGAGCCCGGGATCAGGGCCGCGCCGCCCTGTGTGCGAAGTGTGCGGCGCACACAGGCGCCAAGACAATAGGGCGCCGCGCCGCCACTGCCACCTAAATAATTTTTGTTACCTATATGATTGTTTTTTGTAGTGGAGTATCGACAAGTAATAGTTACAGAGCCCACGACCAAAACCATGTCTCATAGCAATACGGCAAAAACCCTATAAAATCGTTAGATTGTATGATTCTGAACCCGACTAGGTATATAGTAACGGTCGAAAGTGTAGCAACTGCGTGGGAGGCCATTTCTGCTGTGTAAAAAAAACCGGCCAAGTGCGAGTCGGGCTCGCGCACAAAGGGTTCCGTAGCAGCAAATATAATAAAAATCAACCTATCTCAAAAACTATAAGAGATACTTTGATCAAACCAAAAATCGTTGAAAGAGTTAATTAGCATGCATCACCTCTATTTTTTTAGAATTTTATACCCCGTAGTTATAAAAATAGAGGGGGACATACTTTTACGACTTTGAGAGCTGATATCTCAAAAACCGTTCACTTTAAGAAAAATGTTTTTTAGAAAACTTTATATCATTTTAAAAGACCTTTCCATTGATACCCCACACGGGTATGTACATCGAAAAAAAATTTCATCCCTCAGTTACATGTATGGGGGCCCCACCCCAATTCTTTTTACTATTTAGTGTCATATTTTTGTAGCGGTTCATACAACACATATTCCCATCAAATTTCATCACTGTAGTACTTATAGTTTCCGAGTAAATCGGCTGTGACAGACGGACAGACGGACAGACGGACAGACGGACATGACGAAACTATAAGGGTTCCGTTTTTGCCATTTTGGCTACGGAACCCTAAAAAGGCAGTCGGTATTATAGCAATACGTCTGATAGTGAAAATGTACATAGATTTTATAATTGTATTACGAAAAAGTTTGTTTTCAGACATTTTGTGCGTAGCACATAGCCTGAGGGCATTTTTGAAAATGTCTAAAAGTTTAACCGACCTGTATTATAGCAATACGGATAATTTTTTTTAACTTTTCGTATTGCTGCCATGATTACCAAAAACCTGTTTTCAGACACTTTAAGTGTAGCATATACTCCCAAAAACGAAAATAACAAGTGTGCTTTAAATAAAACCAAAACTATCAAATCAATCAGTATTTAATTTCAACTGCCTCAGCGCTTGTTACGCCCCTGCCCCTTTTTACTATTATTCATTGGTTTGTAACAGAGAATTCAAGATGCCCTCAATACGATTCTTAAATGATATCTGAGTATCGAAAAGTTGTCTGATAGAGAAGATGCTACACTTCATTTGTCTGATATAATTTTTTTGCACATGTGGACAACTTATTCTATCATGTCTAACAATTTTCAGACATATTGCTATGATACCGATCGGTAAAATTAGTTTACATTTTCAAAACGGTCTCAAAATTTTATGCGTCCACATTTCCGTCTGAAAATTGTTTTGTTCGCATCAAATAACCAAAATTTACTAATTAACCCTTGATCAAATACAGCATATAGAATTTTTTCATTGGTTTTCGCCGGTATTACAACTACATAAGGTTCAAAATACCAGATTTTCCCCGTATCTTATTAAGGGTTAAAAAGATTTTCAGACGTATTGCTATGAGACATTTTTTTGTCTCATTTTTTAATCTTTTAAGTGATTTTACGGGTTTGCGCTACACCACTAACGTCTGAAAAATATGTTTCCGGTATCTCAGAATCATCATTCAACTACAGTCTGCAAATCAGACATATTGCTATGATGCAGTTCGGTAAAATTCTTTGACAATTTTGAAAAATCGGTCAGATCAAACGCTACGCGGAAAATGTCTGATATTGGTATTTTCGAGTTCAGAATAATCTTATCTATCGATTTGATGCGGTTTTGACTGTATTGCTATGAGACAAAAATTTTGGTCGTGGGCTCTGTAACTATAAGTAGGTACAATAGGCGCAATATAGGCCTTGTAAACAACAAAACATCTATAACGCTTATTGAACAAGTCTCTCAATATTTAATGTTTATTATTATTCACGTTTATGGTTTCATTTTACGTTTAGAGTTTTAGTTTACTTTCCTTACGAGCTCAACGTTAAAACGGCGGCAGTTATTTGAACCAGAGAAAAAGTACTAGTTATTTTAAACCGTAGAGCCGCCGAGTTTGTATGAGTATGAGTGAGTTTCTGTACGCAACCCGATGCGATGCGTGCGATTAACAATTAAAAATATTCATTCAAAAATTAAATTCGTTTTTATGATGATTTGTAAAAAAGAGGCGCTTCATAGGTTTCGCACACAGGCGCTGGGAAGGGAGGGAAAACATGAGCAAAGCTCATTCTAAGTTATATGATATTTTTATCAACAGGTCCCAAAATCTTCTACTATACCCAAGAGAGTTATGAACGAGCATACAGTGCCCAACAAGACGTCCCGCCCGTTCATAATGGTACCTGTTTCACAGGTATGGGGTCAAGCATCAGGGTCAATTGCATGGAATTTGCCCTAATATATTTCTTTTCAGAAGTTTGTTTGGCTAAAAAAGTATTCCTTTTAGTTAACATAAATAACATTGAACCTTTTTAAAATTTATTTGAACAAAAGTATTTGTTTCGCAGAGACAGCAGACAAAAACTGTGTACACAAACAGGACATCGTGTCTGCCTGATCAGGTTTGTCTCGTTTTGTTTCAATCGCAGCACATGTGCTTGCTTATTTACTTGGATTTAGAAGTTTCAGTCAATAGACAACTAAAAGTAAACACAGACGGTGGCGACATTATTCATGAAACATAAATAATGTAGATATTATAGCTCAGTATTGCTAATTATTTAATACATAATGAGATCAATACCTTGTTTTTCCCAAGATGTTTTTAATGTTTACATGGTTGCACACTATAAGCCGTCTTTAAAAAGCATCTGCCCCATTATTTATAACGATTATAACGTGTTGGATAGGATACAAATACGGAAATTGAGAGGGACTGAGCATACATTTCCGAACGGTCAGAAGTCAGAAGACCGCATGGGCTGTTAGGTAGGCATTACTTTGCATCTAAGTTAATATCTACCTAACAGCCCATTGCAAAAACAATACACCAAGAATCTCCTGCAAATGGGTAGTTTTAATATGATTTTGCAATTTCAGGAAACAATAGATAGGCATGAACATTTGGAATTGCAACAAGGAGACCTTGAAAGCGCTGTGTCACCATGCACAGACCTCAACGACCGAGGTACATACCAATTTGTTAGGTACTCAACAGACAACTATGTTTTTATTTTAACTTTTACTGAACTGACAGTAACTGTACCATTTTGTAGAATCTATCACATCACGCAGTGAAAGACTAACGCAACTGAAAATCACATGGCAGGAGAAAATAGTTCAGTTTGAAAAGATGAAGAATGAACTAAACGACAAACAGGTAGGTCAAGTAATAACTTAAAGTACACCTTCACTTGAAGGTACTGTTATTGTTTACTACTCGACGTAAGTTATGAATGTGAATGTTCACAAATGGCACTTTCTGAAGTGAATTGACTTAAGTTTTTATTTCAATGCCCCTACTAGGCTTACGCTTACAGTAAGCTGCTTACGGTTTGCTTTCAGTTTGCATTCCTACACATTTTATACCACGCGGCTCAGACGCTGCGTATCAGGCGCACACAAAATGAGTCGGTGGGCGTAACGCCGAAAACTTGCAGCCGCTTACTGTTCCACTTATGGTGCCGCGCCCTAATATCCAAATAAGTGATACACCATTCCAGAAAGCTATAATGGAGGTGTACGCAACCCTGGGCGTGACGCACCAGCAGATGTTCGCGCTGGGGCAGCGCGCGAGCCTGCCGCCCGCCGACGAGCTGCGCATCATGAACGTGGCCAACCTGCAGCCCGACCAGCTGCTGCAGCTGTGCGCCAACGCACGCTACACGGACAAGCAGGATGGTAGTTGCAATTTGTACTGGTTACATTCCGTTAAACTCTATAACCATGTACAATTGAACCAACTGAATCCTGACCCGTTTAACCCAGACATACTGAAACCTGACCCATTGAATCCTGACCGACTGAATCCTTGACTCATTGAATCTGACCCAATGAATCTTTGACCCAATGAATACTGACCCAGTGTAACCTTGACTCAATGATTCCTGCCCCCTAAATTCTTGACTCAATGATTCCTGACCCATTGACTCATGACCCGTTGCGCACAGCTGCGCATCATGAACGTGGCCAACCTGCAGCCCGACCAGCTGCTGCAGCTGTGCGCCAACGCACGCTACACGGACAAGCAGGATGGTAGTTGCAATTTGTACTGGTTACATTCCGTTAAACTCTATAACCATGTACAATTGAACCAACTGAATCCTTGACACAATGAATCCTGACCCATTGACTTATGGCCCGTTGCGCACAGCTGCGCATCATGAACGTGGCCAACCTGCAGCCCGACCAGCTGCTGCAGCTGTGCGCCAACGCACGCTACACGGACAAGCAGGATGGTAGTGCAATTTGTACTGGTTACATTCCATCAAACTTTACAACCATGTACAATTGAACCAACTGAATCCTGACCCGTTTAACCCAGACATACTGAAACCTGACCCATTGAATCCTGACCGACTGAATCCTTGACTCATTGAATCTGACCCACTGAATCTTTGACCCATTGAATCCTGATCCAGTAAATCCTTGACTCATTGAATCTGACCCACTGAATCTTTGACCCAATGAATACTGACCCAGTGAAACCTTGACTCAATGATTCCTGCCCCCTAAATCCTTGACTAAATGATTCCTGACCCACTGAATCCTGACTCCCTTCGTGAATATTAGGGTACGCATTAAGCAATTAATATTCTAAAATATTCATAAATGCCGCGTTAAGAAAACATTAAAAAACTTCGTTTCCTAGGAAATTTTTCATCATCTAATATAGATCAGAAAAAAAAATCCTTATGGTGGGATCCACTCGTTTCGAGTGCTGTGGTCATTATGTTGGATCGTAGGAGACTTTTTTTAAAGAATACTCGTACCTTCATCCGAGATAGGTGGTCTGCGCACTGGGACCATTGTTAAATGTACCAACGTGATATGTCTCGGTGTGCACAAATCCGTAATATATGAGCCACGCCAATATAAATCAATAACATTTACTTGTAATAATTTTCTTTGCAGAACATGCTTCCAACGTCATGATTGATATGAAAAAACTTTACAACATGCCCTCAAAATTAATAGGAACCTGCGAGCAAACATTAGTGAAACGAAAAGAAATAATCGAGACCTTGGAATCTTTTAAAACTAAAAAGGTTAGTTCTTAAAGTCATAACAGAACCTGATGTCAAAAAAATGTATATCGTAAAATAAAATAACAATTATATTCTTAAGGATATCAGTTTAAATCAGCTATTGAAGAAAATCAAGGAGTTTAATGCGGAGAACGAAATGCTTACTTGTTCTTTGGAAAAATCAAAAAGCGAGTTTTTTGCAGAGCTAAACGAAATTGTAAGCTTCATAAGGTTTGTACGGTATCATCAAAGTATTAACTTTGGTATGTTTTTAGGAATGCCTACTACGATATGATGTATGGTGTTTGATGTTTGCAGAAAGTGTGCAAATGACGTTATGAGTGCGCAAATCCGTAACGAGCAACTAACTTATGAGATCACGGAGCTCAATACGCAGAAGGATGATCTTCGGAAACAAATACACAATGCAGATCATCTCAAGTCTAGCGTTAATAAAAGTAAACTAGAAGTAAGTATTATCTATTACTAGTGACCCGCACTCACTTCGGGTATATTATTGGTACATAAAAAGAAACCTTCCTCTTAAATCCCTGTATCTATTAAAAAATTACAATTCGTTGAGTAGTTTTAAAGATTTAAGCATACATAGTGACAAACAGGCGCGGAAAGCGCCTTTGCTTTATATTATGTAGTGATGTCACTGAAAATGAACCATCATTTTTGTTTTAATTGACATGTTCTTGATGAAATTGATTAATTTTGTGATGTTTGCGTTCGACACGCAAATGAGAGTACTTACTATCAAACGGTCATTAAAAAAAAAATTAATATCAATAATTGACCCAGGAGTTGGAAAAGCAGCTGAAGGAAGAGAAGTGCAAGCGGACTCTTCTAAGAGACAGGCTGACCCGTGCCGAAGGGCAGGTGAAGATCAACGCGGAGCAGGCATCCCAGTTGGAGGCTGCGTTGGAGCAGTCCCACTCCAACTGCTGGAACCTGGAGCGCACTGTGCAGCAGCTACGAGAGCAGGTTGGCATGATTTCTTCTTCTAAGCACACACGTTTTACTTACCTAATACAAGTACGTTATCCATGGCCTGTAATTTCCTTTAGTTAATGAAGTAACAAGTCTTAGGAGAGTTGCATGTAATTTGCATTAAAGATACAATAATTTACACATTTGCACACTTTTATGATGTTCAAAACTTTCATTTAAATCATATAAGTAGTTTTTTTAGTAAATTTTACAACATTTTAATTCATACATGGTTTATTTACTTATAAGGCTTTATAAATCCCTAGAATCAAAAACGTCAAACTGAATTTGACAAGGAACTGAAGAAATTTACGGAATCCATCCGAGAAAACACTGCTCATTTGGAAGAAATAGCTGAGGCTCGTGAAAAATTACAAGCGGAGTAAGTTGAGATAAGGTTGTTTCTGGTTAAAATTAGTTATATTTAATTTAACCTAATTGCTGTCACTATTTCAGGAAAGAAGAATTGGAAAAGCATTTGGAAGAACTATCGACGCATTATAATGAATCACTTCATCGAGTGAAGGTGGAAATGAATAACGGCGTCGTAAAATTCGTAGAAATCGAAAAGAAATACGAAGATTTGAACGAAAATAAGCGTAAACTAGAGGATAAAGTGGAATCGCTATGCTCTCAACTTTTAGAATCGGAACTAAGATATAAAGATGTCCTAAAACAATTGCATGAAAGAGAATCTCAACTGAGTAAGTAACAAATAAGTAAATGATTTGATTTGTTACAATTTTTATAATGAAGTCTACGAAAATTACTAAATTATAACCATTTTTAAGGTAATACAGTGGAGTGTTATAGAGATTTAGAAAGTGCTAAAACTGATTTAACTAAAGCAAATGAAGAATTGAATGGCTATCGTAATCGCCTTTCTGAACAGTGCGAAGTCATCAATGAAATTGAGGTTTGAGTTATGCCAAAAAGTGTATTATAATCATTTACGAACATTGTTTGTATTGTGTGTGTGTACATATTTACCTATTTTTCTATTATCACAACAGTGCAACTTTAAGGAAGCTTTAAAATTGGAAGATAATTTGCGACGTGATCTACAAAACAAGGATGAATATATTGCAGAGCTTGAAAAGAAACTCGGCTTACTAGAAAACCGCTTACAAGAAAGGTGAATTACACAATGTTAACTGTATAAAAAATCTCTAATTACCGAGAGTAATTACTTGTCATCTGTTTAACTACCTATCCATTATTTAAATACATGAAGTTGATAAAACTTCAGAACTGTAATATCATAATTTTGGCTTATTTTTATTCAGTGAAAGTAAAATGACTTCTTATGAAGAACAACTCTCCGTGCTCAAGAGTCACTTTGCTCAATTACAAGAAGACTTTGGTGATGTTGAAAACCTAAATGAACTAAAGGAAATGGTAACGAATAAACGGTAGTTAGTGAACGAACGAATAATTGTGCATGCAAGTCACAAATAACAAGTCATTTTTTTTATAGATAAACAAGCAACGTGCCAAGTTATTGGAAACGACCCGACAGAATGGGGAACTTGCAGAAGCTTTGCAGAAAAAAGATTTAGAGCTCGACCGTCACGTGGAGAATTCAGCAGAACAAGAACATCTTATAGAGCAAAGAGATGGCATCATCAAAATGCTGTCAGACAAAGAAGAAGAACATGCTAATATCATTAAGTTATTACGCAATAACTTGGAAATGAGAACACAAGCTGATATTGATGTAAATATTTTTTTCTTTTTATTTAATGTATTTATTAAGTAAATCTAGCATGCTTCTATATAGTTATCGTATATCAATCATTCTAGAGTTTAATAATTTTCAAATGTAATTTTTTTACATAGACTAGAAAATTATATTGCCTATTTGTTGTTACAGCTTAATCAACAGCTAACAGAGAAGAACACCGAAATTGAATCCCTAATTACAAATGTTGAAACAAGGAAACAGCAAATAAGTCAACTAGAGAAAATCATTTTGACATTGGAAGAACAAACATGCAAAGCTAGTGCACAGAACAGGAAAGATCAAGAGAAAATCAGGTTCTTGGAAAACAAGATATCAGAATATGAAACTTATCATTTAGAACGTAAGCGAAGTCTAGACGTTCCTGCAGACAATCTCGATAGCATTATGAAAATTCTCGAAGATGAGTTAGGATCACCTGTGGAGCCCAAAGCTCATCACGCTCTACCGCCCTATTATGCCAAAAAAGGTTATGCTGGTGACCGAATTCGCGGTAAACAAGAATCTTATGAAATTCGCAACGGAAGTAATCATATCGTGTATGATCATGAACGAATCCCTACCAAAATTGTTGTTGATAATTATCCCAAAAAGGTCTACGATGAATGCAGACGCGATAACCTAGATCGAAAGAAAGCAAATACGAGTATAGACACACAAAAGTACGTTTCCGTCCCGGGGCCTGGGCTCAACGTGTATGACATACCACCGACTGTACAAGATAGAGGGAAAACTGAAACTCGTCGCAAAGACTTGTTATTATCAAGAAATATAAATATTCTAGCTCCAATCCAATTTCGCGAAGATAAAAAATGTAAAATGTATAAACTTGCTGGTCATAGGCTATAACAAAACTTGATTTACTAAATTTGTATTGTTTTTACTTTTTATATTGTAGTAATACTTGGTTAGTTCTATCTTACACTTTGGTGACAAAATAAAGGTAGTTTATTTACTTAATCACATCTTTTATTTAGAAACTCGATACAAATTGTAACTATTTTAAAAAGTAATCCTAATACATAAAATATGATGTCACCTTCTCTTGTTTATGCCAAAAAATGCCCGGAATCTGAAAAGGTTACGGAACCATAAATCAAAATGATAACATACCCTACGATATCGTAGGGTATGTTCCCAGTAATCCCAGTAGGCCAGGTCAAGTTGCTAAAGTATTTAGCAGTACATACGGCGAAAAAGCAGTGGAGAACTTGAAGATGGTTTCCACCTGGACGTCGGATTCGAATATAAATCAGAATATTAGCTTTATATAAAATTCTCTGCTACTAGAACCTCTGATTAATATTCGAATCCGAGAACCAAGAAGTCGTTAACTTTGAAGGAGGATTAGCTTTTATTTTCAGTGGGGCAACTTTGGAGCAATGTGAAAACCCAAAACCTGTCGTTATAGAAATACCAAACTTGGATTCTTGCCCATAGAGGAGTGGTCGGAGGAGGGCACGTGTTGCCCGCGCAGCACTTCCCTCTCGAGTATGGCGCGGCGTCGTTCGAGCTGCGTGCGCACGCGCCCCTCCCTCTCCAGCTGTAAGCTCTGAGCCAGCACAGCGCTCTCGAGGCGGAGCACCCGCGCGCGCTCGGCCCGCAGCGCCGTCCACGTGTCCGCTGCGTTCGCGCACACCGATGACAGGGATCTTGACACCTGGCGATATGGAATCAGTGTAGAATGACTGTCACTTAGAAGCAAAATTCCATGCAGAACTGAGGTTTGTCTCCGAGAAATAAGGCCCTTTTATTTACAAGCTTTTATTTAACTTGCAATGTATGTATGTATGTATGTATGTTTGTGTGTTCGGGTGGAATTTTATAACTCAATTTTAAGGCACTTGCCCTCAACCGATTGAGCTGAAATTTTGCATGCACGTGTATATCCGATGACAATGCAATATTATTATGACATGGAGCTGATCTGATGATGAAGTCGGAAGATAGCCATAGCAACTCAGTAATTAAATAACATAACCACATCGAGTTTGGGCTCATTTCATTCGACTAGATGAGTACTTTGGTGCTAGATAGTAACCAAGGTCTGATGATGGAGCCGGAAGACAGCCAAAGGAACTCAGTACTTAAACGACACAACCAAATCGAGTTTGGGCTCGTTTGATTCGCCTAGATGAGTACTTAGATGCTAGATGGTAACCAGGGTCTGATGATGGAGCCGGAAGACAAGAAAACTAAAAGTATAAAATAAATTAAGGTAAAAATCTTTAAAAACAAGCTTTATTTAAATGCGCAAAAAAAAAAAAAAATAAACTTTTACACTATAACTTTACTGTCAACTTATAACATTTCAAATTCAACATATTTGACACAATTTATATGTTTTAAAAGCTTGTCGCGAGATTTAAGTACTCGTATTTACTTCCTTAGTTTAAAATTTTTAATAGGCAGGTATTTTAAAACTTGCTTTTAAAATTACGAGTAGGTACTTAAATCTCGCGACAAGCTTTTTAAAACATATAAATTGTGTCAAATATGTTGAATTTGAAATGTTATAAGTTGACAGTAAAGTTATAGTGTAAAAGTTTATTTTTTCTTTTTAGCGCATTTAAATAAAAAGCTTGTTTTTAAAGATTTTTTTACCTTAATTTTTTGTCTTCTTCATTACGAAACTACAAGATCATGCGGTCCTGAGTATGCATAAATACTACTCGTGAGGCTCCAGCGCCACCTGTTAGTTGCTGTTGGAACTTGCTTGTACTTTCCTTGTTGTCCTACTTGCCTCTGCGTGCATGGCAGCCATCGTCCAGCGGCGAGTCGGCGCGAACAGCTCGGCGTCGCGCTCGTGCCGCCCCAGCATAAGACTCCGTGTACCCAAACCTATACCAGCTGCCCAGCGCCATCTGTTTGTAGCTGTTGGCACTTGTTTGTACTGGCCTTGCTGTCCTGCTTACCTCTGCATGCATGGAGTCGTCCAGCGGCGGCGGGTCGGCGCGGCCGTCCAGCAGCGCGGCGAGATCGCGGCGCGCGCGCGTCATCCGCGCGAATAGCTCAGCGCCGCGCTCGTGCCGCTCCAGCATGAGAGCACGTGATGCCGCCGCCGTCACCAGAGCCGTGCGCTCGCGGGACAATGTCTCCACTTGCATGTGCATCTCCATTAGCTGTACGACATATTTTTAAGTGAACATTCATTATTTGCAGTTAAATTTGGAGCCCTCTAAAGAGCAGTTAAGTAACACATACACTACAATGCACATATGATTGTATCACCTCAGTTTGCAGTTCTTGAAACGGAACCTCCTTCGCATAGCACTCGTAGTTGCGCAGGCGCTTCACCTCCAGTCGGAGCGCCGCCATTTGGTTCTCATACTGTGTCATGGTTTGCTCCCTTAAACATTTAATTACTAAGGTACATATTCACTTTTTTTACAAGTGCTTTTTCACTTTGCTCCACCAAGCTTGATGACGAAGAGATTGCCTTTTGCCTTCAGCGGGGAACTTGGTAGAGTAAAATAAAATGAAAGGACAATGGGCATTTTGGGCTAAAATAAAAATCGCGTGGCAGTCTCAAATTTCAATTGCATATCATAGTTCGTGTCATAAATAAAAACTTATTATATGGCAGTTACTTCGAGTCATGGTTAGATATAGAAATATAGAGTGATGAAGATTGTTATATTTCATTAACGTATTATTACATAACTATTTTATTTTGATAATTGTGTAAAAGCAAACAGCGGTTTTTTTATTTAAATAGGATAATTCAGAATTACAATAAACCTGCGCCTACGAAAAGTGACATTTTTTTTTATAGTATAAACTCGTCTGACGGAATCACCCAGCCACGGCACGATACCAAGATGAAATTCGATTACCTGCTGCGTTTTTAGACACTATTATTATAGACGAGTGAGTTTTTTTATAAAAAAAGCCTTTATTTTAAATATTAAACTAACAAGATAACTAACCTTACTCTACCTGATGATAAGCGGTAGTGAGATCCAAATATGAGGTCGACAGGCACAATAGCCTTTTGCACTTACCCTGAAAGCCCGCTTAAAAGACAAGGCGTGGAGTCTCGCATTGGTTTGAGCTGTGCGGGTTGGCCAGTCCGCCGGACGGAAGTGCCCCCGTTTCTACGGGTCTCCCTGGCCGGCGGGCTGACCCTCTCCGCCCGCACAATACCGCCGCTAAGACTCCACTGGTCCGGCGCTTGCCGCAACGATGGTCCCCCTGGCTCCGGTTCGTACAGTGCTGATCCCGGATCGCGACCTGACCGAGAGAGGCCAGAGTCACTTGGCGGGTTTTACGCAACTGTATGGTGGTAACAGCAACCAGTCGACAAAACTTCTTTGGACGTTTTTATATTGTACAATATAAAGGTAGTTACAAAAGGTACCTTTGATACCATACCATAATAAAATCTTAAAAATATGGTCGGTTTTATTTTCTTGTAAACCTTTGAAAATATTAGACTTTTTAATAGTTATAATATACACTTAACAATAGGAATATTATAAAAATAAAACAATTTTTGCATTGAATCATCGAAATATACAAAGACAACAATATTCGATATCTCCAAAACTAACCGGCATATGCTCACGATTTTTTTTTTAAATAATGTTGTTTAATAGTGCCTCGCAAGATATACTGATTCCGATGACTGCCACTCAATTTCAAAAATAGACCAAGCTCCATACATTTTTGCCCATTGTCCTTTGTCCTCTTCATTACTATATTTTAAGATGTCAACTACTTCCCATCCCATACCAGTTATCTACCATGCGATAACCTTTGTTGAAGAGATATTTAGCGAAAGGTACAGTAAAATTCAAATTATAACAGTTTAGATGTTTTAGAAATTGAGATTGAATTTTGTTATCTGTATAACATTTATTCTAACAATCAAACCCTAACTGGTATAAAGGATTTTTTTTCTTACATGAGTTTTTCATTCTCGCGTTGATCTTCAATGATATGTTGCAACTTGACAACTTTTTTCTCCCTGTCAAGTAATTCCGTCGCTATTTTATCTTGCAAGTTTTCTGCGCCTTCTCCTTGCTAAAATTAATAATTTTACATCGCATGTTAGCCTAATATTACAATATTTTTAAATTTCCTTCATGTCTGTAATATCCAGTGTAGTGAGTGTAGAATAATTATAATATATAAGTAGTGACTTTATGGCGATAAACACACTGCGCCGCACTCCACCTAGGTACGAAGGGAGGCATATTTGATTAATCATAACACCACAGCTCGGAGACGCGTTCGCAGTGCGTAGTACCACGCAGTAGGATACTTGCTACTATATTAAAAACTGCTACCGTGTTTAGGCGTCAGAGCCATCCACTTCCCGCAAGTCCGGTGATGATGACGAGGCTACACCAAGTCATCATCGTAAGTCAGTTAGGAAGAAAAGTTACTACCCAGCGCACCGCTGCCGTGCGCGGTGCAATGTGATAATCTTACTAAATGGTAAATAATACATATATAGTAGGTAGTTAATACTCAATTAAGTATACTAACAGCAATCTTCGAAAGTGAGTTCAAGAAACTATCCTTGTCAGCTCGACTCTGGCGCAACTCTTCCTCCGCGCGAGAGAGCGCCACCCTGGTCACTTGCAGTTCTTTCCAAATCTCTGTTTCTCTGTCTGATGGTTCGTTTTCTGACAAAAAAATTTAAATAAGTTAAGAATTATAGTAAAAGTGCATTGTGTAAGCTCTGCGCTTTTGGCATTTTCCAGCCACTTGAAAGTAAGAAAGTTTTAACATCCAATTTGAATAACTTTTATCGTGACAATGTGTACCATGTAGGCATGCTTAGTGTTTTGTTTTCAGTAGGTATTTAGTCAGCCAAGAAAGGTCTACCACTTTTGACAAAAGTTTCTGTGAGATGTAACGATCGCTAAGGTAGACAGTAGTCACTGACGCAATCTTAATGCCATGGAAAATTAACCTGTTGTTGCCGTGTTTCATGACGTTCAAACGAATCTCAACTGTAGGGTGGTAGACCACATTTAGGCTGACTGTTTACTTTAGTAGATGTAGTGTGTTTGTGGACTTTAGGAGTGCAGCATCAACCGCTGTGTTCGCTGTACAGTGTACAGTCAGAATACGTGTAGTGAGACTGATAGAGCGCGAGCTTCCTCGGGCGGTCGTCGGGTTATCTGCGTGCGCGCGCGGGCGCGATCCCCAGCGCCCCACTCTGCTTTCTATCTTCGGCGGCACCGGCCGTTCTGTAGTGTCCTTCCGCTAGCATCAAATACACCTTAGAAATACAGTCCTCCTTCTCATTCAAGTCCCTTAGCTAAGTAACAGAGACCTTTAGTAGGCACGTATTCCAGGCAGCGCCGGCGCTCCATGTCCACGAGCCGCACGGAGCGCTCGCGCATGGCCGCAAGCTGCTCCTCCAACTGCCGCGCGTGAGCTTCCAGATCGCCCACCCTGTTCTGCGCAGCTGCCTTACTCTTTTCCTGCAACAACTGTACTCTCATCGCATTTCACAATTATGCATGAATGTATGCCGACATATAAGGCCAACAGCGGTGTTCATCACACAAATATTTCTCGCGAATGTAGAATAGAGCCCTGAATATAGGCGCAAGGAACAGAGGCGCTACCATCTACACCATCGGGCCAATCAGTTTTATCTCCTTAAAATTGTAGTTTATTAATGGATGCTATTATGCTCCGTTCATAGTCACTTAGACTTGATGGCCAAGAAATAAAAACGATTTAAGTATGTTAATAGACGCAAGAAGTCGGGCGATGCGGGAAGCGTGTGAGTCAAATGCTGGTTCGTTGTGTACTTATAGCTAGCTTAATATACAATAACTAGCTGACCCGGCGAACTTAGTACTGCCTTAGTGTAGCTTTGATGCACTACTTTATTTCTAATAGCTGACAGTTGTCCTATCTTAGGTATGAGTACCTAAGATTAATGACGTTAACATTCGTTACGCGCGTTTTTTAAAATATGCAAAATAAATGTATATTTCTCAATCGTTCTGAGTGATTTTCTTATAAAAAATTTAAGTGAGAACCTTTGACAGAGTATTAGAAAACTACAAAAAAAAAGATAACAAACAAGAAAAAACGTGTAACATGCAAAGCACCTGTTCTGCTACCTTCGCCTGCAGCGAGTCTGCGCGCGCGCGCTGGTCCGCCTCGCGCTGCTCCGCCGCCTGCTCCGCGCACTCCGCCTGCTCGCGAAGCTCCCGCACTCTACACACAGAGTGGGGACTAGTGAGGCAAGAATTTATGGTAACTGAATGTCCCAAAATGTATGATTAGGAGATGAGCTAAATATTGCAGTAACAGGTGACCCAAAATTTGTAGTAACAGGAAATTTGCTACACCACTTTTTATCGGGAACCCCCAGAGGGGACAATACATATATATAACACTAGCTGTGCCAGCGACGGTCGCAGCGTGATGTTATATAGCTTAAAGCCTTCCTCGATAAATGGTCTATACAACGCAAAAAGATTTTTTCAAATCGAACCAGTAGTTCCTGAGATTAGCGCGTTCAAACAAACAAACAAACAATCAAACAAACAAACAAACTCTTCAGCTTTATAATATTAGTATAGATATACATACATATACATACATCGTCTCTCGGCGGATTTACCCGAGCTCGACCCACCTCGGGGGGGAGTGGACTCCCCCATTCGACGCCAACGACACTGTGTCCACATAATGAGGGCACGCGTCCTCGTCTTCTCTGATGTCGCTAGACAGAGCGCGCGCACCACTTTAAACCTAACTGACTAATGAATTTGCTTCGGAGCCTTGTTGTGAATGTAATGGGACAATAAGCTTCCCTTGTACAACCAAAATAAAATGAGTTTTAAAATGGTTTTATGATATTACAGGTGATAAACCTTAGCTCAAGAGCATCCCGTTGGCGAGACAAAGCTTCAATTGTAATCTCTCCAGTCTTCGATACCTCGAGCAGCTTTCTCGACCGTGCATCATAGCTTGTTTCTCGATGGCGATACTATAAAGGAAACGTTATTACATTCTACTTACGTATGTTACGTATTGTAATCTTCAGCATTGTAATTTACAGCAAAAGCCTATTTAATTAACGATTGGATCTGATCTAAACCGCCTTATTGAAAGAATCTTCCTGTCTACCACCAAATTGCACATTCTGTCTAGATAGCTAAACAGAGCTATAAAGCACAATCAGAAACGTTTGAGCGAAGACCTACATCATGATGTACCTACACTTAGTAAGCAAATAAAAAAATGAATTTGAATTTGAATCTATCAAAACTTGGCTATCACAAAGCAACAAGTTGTCGAGTGTCAAAATGTAGTGTCACAACTTCACTGTCTGGTGCGAATGTTCGAGTGCGTATCTGTTTACGAGTTGCTCGAGGTCTTTGTGCTTTCGGCGCGCCGCGTCCAGCTCGGCCTTGGTGTCCTTCAGCTGCCGCTCGAGGGTCGCGATGCGAGCGCGCGCCACGCGCAACATGCTCTCGGCGGCCGACACCACCTCCTTCAGGGCCTCGCGGGCGGCCCGCTCCTTCGTCAGCTCGTCGAATAACGACTGCACCGATGGAAACATAAGATGAATCTAGTTGTATACATACATTGCATACATTACATTTGATCATTATACATATGTGCATGTTTGTGTATTTTTGTTTACATATTTCTTTTAATGATCAATAAATGTATTCTTTCTTTCTTTTCTTTCTTTCCTTTTTCGCAGAGGGGTAGGCAGAGATAACTTCCTGTCATGTACTACGGTCTAAGTTGTATAGTCTATAGATATTATTAAATATTATATCTATGATTGATACTTGATCGTTGTTCATATATTTTCACACAAGTGATAAAATAACAACCTGTGTATGTCACTCAAGTTTGTAATAAAAAACTTTCGCTAACGCAAATCATATAATGCATATATTATCCAACTGCCAAATAAACTCAATTTACCTAAAACTGCTTTATCAAAACCTAATTTTTAAGTGCAAATAAGTATAACTTGATTAATTTATTTATTTAATTCAGATGGAAAGTAACATTTGATGAAAATTTCTTTGCTGATTTATCTAATAGATATTTACAACAAACCTGATAGGTCGGCGTTCCATCTCCAGCGTCCGCGTCATTCTTATTATCGTCGTTATCTTTCTTTGACAAATCATCTACTTTATTTTGTAATATTGAATTCTCTTTTTGCAAACGTTCTATTCTTTTTATCAAAGATTCCCGATCCAACCATGGAACCCTGAATAAAACAGATGCTACTTTTATATACTGTACACGATAATAGTTGACAGTAGCTATTTAGCCAGACATAACTCCAGTATTTGGTGTGTTGTTAAATGATTACGATAAACAAAGATAA
The DNA here is from genome assembly GCA_039566165.1 of Maruca vitrata. NCBI lineage: Eukaryota > Metazoa > Arthropoda > Insecta > Lepidoptera > Crambidae > Maruca > Maruca vitrata. The sequence goes on along the minus strand of CM076920.1, from coordinate 10,779,606 downwards.
CTTAAAAATTTAATAAGCAAAACAAAGCATTCTTTATCTCACCTTGTCAATTCCAAAGTATAATTAATTTTCGCTTTCAAATTTTCCGCAGTGCCCGCAACCAATCTGTGCAATTTTTCAGTATCGCGATCGAACTCTGTATTTTTTGTTTTCCACTCCAAATTCTGGAAAGAATATTGATATTAGCAACTTTACACTAAAATGAGTTATGAGCGAAAAAGTCAAGAAAACAGCAATTTTAGAACTAAAATCAAAATAAGACCTTATAATGTTGGTAACTCACAGTCATGTAACCAGATCGTTCGTTCCTGTGCTTCCCTCTGAGGAGGTTCAGCAGCTCGATGCGACGCGCCATGATCTCAGCACCCATGGCTAGAACTTCCTCAGGGATGCACGACAGCTGCGCTGAAATCTGTTGGAGGACTTGCGGCCCTGCAATAAAAATTATTATGTTCTACTGCTTACTATCTAGTGACACGGATGATATTCAGTGGCAATTTCTTCATAGTTCATTTACAGGGATTGTATTATGGGTTCGACCGGATTCAGTTAGTTCCAGGTAGCCGGTGTTGATCCGACACACGTTATTTTTGAGGTCACATACCGAAGTACACGTTCAAAACGTAACAAAGTAAACGTTGCTTACGTAATTACAGTGAACTCTGTCCTGAGATGGTATCCTTTGAATTTGGCAAATTATTTTGAGATTCGACCTTGGAAAATTAAATAGTAAGCCTTAAATTAGAATAACATTAAAAATAAGACTTCTCGTCTCCTGCACTTAGTGTTCAATGGCGTAGTGTACATTTAAGGAACAGGAGATCAATTCCATCATAAAAGTCAAACCGGATTATTCCAATTGGCCCTAAGCAGTTGCCCCACTGAAAGCAATATTTTTCCTTTCATTGGGGCTGCTTGGTGGGGCAGACTGGAATAAAATTAGGCGCAAGCCTGCATCGTCGTGAGATGTTCGTTACCAAAGATGCCGCTGATGTCGCCATTGAGCGGCAAATCCAGGTCATCGCGCACCAGCAGCAGAAGGTCGTGGGCCGGCCAGCTGCTCACCGACAGGACACGCACGTCACCCAGCGCCTCCTCCTGGGTCGCACCCACTCGGGTCTCCAACTCTTTCAGCGCTGCGTAGTGCTCTAGCATAGAGTTCTGGAAATAAGCAGTTTATCAGAGACAAGCGGTAGGCAAAGTAGGGTGGGAGCAAGCCTAACTAGCTATCAGTTACAAGTCGACCAAGCTATCAGCGGCGTACCTAGACAGCAGCGTCTACGTGATAAGATCATCCTTCCGATAGCTACAATACACGTACTGTAGCTGTCGGAAGGATGATCGGATCGGAGGTCGGGAAGGCTGTACTGTAGTAGACCACGGTCTATCCCACACACACAAGAAAGTGGTCTATCACCCATAGGATAAATTTGTTCGCGCGTCCCAGACATGTTCTGTCTTTGCATGGTTGATTTTCCCATGACAAATATTCTAGTAGCTAATAAATAATGCAAATCAACTAATTCCATTCACTTACTTGTTGCATGATCAAACTTTTCCGTAACTTTATGAACTCCCTTCTCTTTGTGGCTAAGCTTCTCATCATTTTTGTAACCACGCATTGTGGCAAAATTGGCTCCTTATCTGAGAATGGAATGATGACCACTTGATCATTATATTTTATTAAGGTTTTTTCAATTTGTAAACTCATCTATTTATACATCAGTATATCTGAATAATTACGATGTATCTGTCTCTGTCTGCCGTTCTTTCACGCTAAAACTACTAAAACGATTTACAATAAAATTGGTACACAGATAGACTTGAGACTGAAAAAAAGACTGATTTTTACTGACTTCGCTATAAGGTAGTAATGTTTTACGCAATACATATTATATAACTATACGTAGAATATACTGCAATAATGAATAAATAACTATACTGAAATCGTAGTCGTATCATGAACAACCCAGACTTACCCAAATTAGTTTCGGAATTTGCGTTGGAGGAGTTGTTAGCGGAAGCCACCGGTACTGAGACGCTAATCGGCGCGAACGGAATACGCTCCATAGACTTCCTTGAGGCTTGCTGTTCATTATTAAGTACAATTAAAACATGCTGAATAATCATATGGATTACAACTTATTATAACTCCATAATCGATAAATTAAACTGGCTCGGGATAGTGCCCCGTCTTTTGCTCCAAGATACGTGAGTACGATCCCACTCAGGACAAATATTTGTGTTTGTATACAAAAACATATGCGGAATATGTTTTTGTATATTAAAGTATATTTGAGCGTACCATTGTTGTTTCTGGTATCTGTAACACAAGTGCTTTAGCAACTTACTTCGATACCAGAACAATGTTTGTGATGTGGTGTGAAAAAATATCGATACAAAAAGTTTTGATTACACGTGTCAAAATATACAAGGGTTTTGCCTCAATATGAGCTTACTATAGCGTCCACATGATTACACCTACAAGGCAGCGGTATTCTGACAGGACATTCATTAAACAACATAAATTGACGTGCAAGCTTACGTGAGATGGCGATAAACTTTGACATCTCCGTTCCACTCCAGGTTTCTTTATTTGTACAGGACTCTACAAATAATAATATAAATACAGTCAGTTGGAGTTTAGACCTAAGTTGTGATAACTGTTCTACCACATACAAGAATAGAACTGATATATTTCTTTTTTAATCGGTTCATCATCAGCCCATATACGTCCCCACTGATAGGGCACGGGCCTACCCTAAACTAGGGCGATAAGGCCTTAGTCGACCACGCTGGCTAAGTGCGGGTTGGTCGACTACACAACCTTAGAATTTCTTCGTAGGTGTGCAGGTTTCCTCACGATGTTTTCCTTCACCGTTTAATCTTTTAATCGGTTAATCTGGTTTTAATATAAACGACGGAACTCAAAAAGAATTGCCATAACCCATGTGAACCGCTATGTATTCAAATTCATTTAACGTACTATGTTGTTAGGTATTGTATTTAAAGAAACTAAATGACTACACGGTTCTGTTGCTTCTTATTTTTTTAATGTGTCTTATGCTGTAGGTACGTCTCTGGGTTCTGCAGTCAAATCCCGAAACCCAAACTTGTATCTACAGTCATGATTTGTTGCACAATGAGTAGTAAACGAAAAGCAATTTGCAGATATCAAGAATTTTTTCGAGGTTGGTGTTTGAAATGAAATGAAATAATTTATTCTGCAAGTAGATTTCATGAAATTATTTCATGAAAAATGTACGTACACTTAAATAGGTTTTGTAATTTAGAACCGAGAATTTTTTTACAAAGTTCATTAAGACAGTAAAAAGTATTTGCAAGTGTTTATTAATAACTTTAATAAAAAAAATTTAATAACAGTGTAAAGCACCGTCATAACACGATTGCAACTCACACTATTTATTTGTAACCGTGCATTCTGCATACCGACTGTCAAAGACGAATAAAAGAAATTTTGATTTAGGTTCAAAACATTATCGAATTCTCCGAACACAATGGCTCGTTTTTATATTTATGACTTTGAAATCAATGCGCAGTTTATCAAAATATTATTATTTTTAATAAAAGATGCATATGTGTTTAATTTGCACTGAACTCTGCATTGCTGATTAATTAAATACGCCGATGGGAATAAAAATATTACAATACATATATCATACATAACAACAAATTAAAAATCATGCTATATGAATTTAGACAGATTTTAGGTTTAGTAGACAAAATATATCATACGTAACTAATTTTTCACAATATTATTTTTTTCTATCAGGCAAGATATAGATGGGCAATGGTTTAAAATTTGATATTTTATGCGAATATTTACGCGAGGGGGTGGGTCACTGGATGCGATTGATTGAATAGCGTAAAGTTGACCTCGACACTAAACTAGATGAGATCAAAGCCCGTGCACCTGCAGCCTTTGCCTACCAGCCTACCACGCAGTAAACGGCAAATTGACGTACGTATAATGCTCGGGAGTTTGCTCAGACTCAATTAGGAGTCAAAGTATGGAGTTAGGTGTAAGTAAGTCGCCATGGCCGAAATCGTACGGTAGCAATCATCAACATCATCATGTGATATTTTATTTAACAGTGTAGGTAAGTAACAGAATGGCGGCGACGTGGTTCACAACCCGTCACGTCACGTTTCCCACAGAGCTGAAAAATGGATCTCTGGAAGTGATCTCTGGGAAAAAGGCGTGATTGTATGTATGTATGTAGGTAAGTGACTAACTCTGGCTCGCTGTGGCATGGGGCTGGACGAGTGCGCCCTCTTATTGAAAGCGCGCGGCCCACGTTTCTTCACGCAGCCATTCATGTCTGAGTACATAAATATATAAACACATATTAGTATGAACACTATAATACTTATGTATTGACAGCTAAGGATCAAGATGTCGTTTTAAACCTGACGATTAAGTTATGTCCAAACGTTATACTTCCGGAGATGATTCCCAAAAATACTCAATAGTGAAAATATACTTACTAATATTATATCCTTACTAGGGATAGTAAGATAGTAGGGATACTATCCTTACTATATCCTTACTCCTTACTAATATTATAAATGCGAAAGTAACTCTGTCTGTCTGTCTGTCTGTCTGTCTGTCTGTTACGCTTTCACGCATAAAGTACTGAACCGATTTAAACGAAATTTGGTACAGATATAGTCCAGAGCCTAGAAACGGTTATAGGCTACTTTTTAACCGACTGCGCTATAAAGAAGTAATGTTTTAGCCGTTAAACATCTCTACGCGGACGAAGTCGTCACAGCCACTGGACGGATCGAGATGAAATTTAGCATGCAGGTAGATGTTATGACGTAGGCATCCGTTAGGACAGGATTTCCCGAAATTCCCACGGGAACGGGAAATAACGGGAAAATCCTTTTGTATGAAAAATACTAACCGCATAAGTTAGACGCTTGAAATTTGACATGCAGGTACCTTAATAAATTAAAAGCTTAGTTGCAACAGGATATTGTAAAATTCCCACGGGAACGGGAGTAATAGGAAAAATTTTTTGTGTGAAAAAATCTAAACCGCGATATAGATAGACGATTGAGATTTGGCATGCAGGTACCCTAATGAACGTTAAGCGCCAACGCGATATTACAAAATTCCCATGGGAACGGGAGTTGTTGGCAAATAACTTCAGTATGTAAAATCCCTTACGGGGTTGAAATATATTATATAGAGATAGAGATATACCCGAAGCGAAGCGAGGGCGGGTCGTATATTATAAATCCGAAAGTAACTCTGTCTGTCTGTCTGTCTGTCTGTTACGCTTTCACGCATAGAGTACTGGACCGATTGAAATGAAATTTGGTACAGATAAACTTTTTAACCGACTGCGCTATAAGGAAGTAATGTTTTACCCGTTAAACGTCTCTACGCGGACGAAGTCGCGAACGGAAAGCTAGTACTAAATAAATATCTAAGCATTTCATATGTGAAAATATAGGTACATAATAATTGTTTCCATGTACACTAATTTTATTCTGTGTTACATGATAAAAAAAATATCATTTACCAAAACTAATACGGTACTTAGGTACTTTAGTGATATCAATATTGTAATCTCATATTATCTTGGCATTTTACATGTTTACCGCTTGTAAATATCGAAATGAGGCAATTGAACTGTAATCATTGTGTAACTATTTTTTAACAACTTACCGTATTTTACTTCCCTAATGTTAATTAAATAAAAAACATTAACAAACAGAGCTATCTACTGAAATACTAAAACACTCGATAAAAGGTACCCATAAGAGCCAAGACAGCGTAACTAACAAAATGGTGGGCATCTTGAATTAAAACATACCTAATTATTAAGCAAACGAGTAGAAAAAAAGTTTTTCATACATATCATGTTTAAGTAAAAGAACATCTTACCTAATGCGGCGGGCATAGAAGGTGTAACAGATCGCAACATTGTGTTATATTTTTGTAATTTTTTGTAATATTTTAATATAAAGAAAGGCAAACCTAGAATTTTATCAATTTCGCTTGTGCCGTCATTTGTGATTAATTTGTCATATTTTCTTTTCTGTGCCCTCTGCATTGTTTATGATGATAGCAAGTTTCTAACCGAAAGTAGATTTTTAAACTGTGCTACATAGACCTACTGGATATTATGAATATTTAATGGGCTGGAGTGTAATCCAATAATCGTAATTTATATCTGCTAATTTCCAATTACATAAGCATTTAGAATAGAATAGAATATAATAATTGTTTCTCCGGTACAGATAGAGACAGGTACGGATATAGGTACGCTTCAAACCAAACTGATCATAAGAAGCATACACAATACTCAGACAGTTGATATAAACCCGTACTGATTAGATGAAAATACGTAGATAAAATATTTGCCTATCTCCTAATTCACTTGTCGAAAAAAAGAGACATTTTTGTTAGGCGCAATATAAATACCCACCTTGACATACTTTTTGAAGACGAATTTGAAGGTAATAAATAGATATGATATAGCAAATACCTAGTCACCTCGTGGACACATCCGTTCCACACGACTCAATGGAAAGTTGAATTGTAGAGTGCAGTAGAGTCTCCAATTTTTAGCTGGGGGCCTACAAGAATGGCTTTCATTAAGGGCTATTACGCACTGACAATGGGTAACATGTATCTTATGACCTAGCTAGAGGGTAGAGACTAGGGAGTCTATTGAGTTAACACAGCTACTCGTTTATTGCCCAACGTCTTTCCCTTCTTCTTCTTATCGTATGGTTGATGAACAACCTGGTGTCAGAGTTTAAACCACCCGTAGGCCTCTGACATGGCTTCACACACCGTTGAAAAATCTCTCAGGTGTGCTGGTTTCCTCACGATGTTTTCATTCACTGTTAGAGCGTCGAATGATGGTACATATGAATTTCAAATTTGAAAAACACATTGGTACCTGGCGGGGCTTGAACTGGCGACCTCTCGCATGGCAAGCAACGACCTTAACCACTCGGCCATACAGAAACTTCTAAACATCAAAATTTACATAATAATCAAAACATAAACCCCTTGACTAGGCTTTTTCTCAAACAATGAAATAAATGAAAAAAATATTTTACAACATCACATAAATTGATCTTATCCCGTGGTAAGTAGCTTAAGCTTGTGTTACGGATACCAGAATCAACAGTGGATACACAAATATACTTCAATATATTTAATAAGACACCCAGACACGGAACAAACGCCAATGTTTCTCACCCAAATATTTGACCCAGGTGGGTATCAAACCCACGACTCTTGGTACCGTAGGCAGTGAGTCTGGTCACTAACCACTGTTCCACCGAGCCAGTCAAGTGATGAGTCCCAACCTACATTTGTCGATCAGCAATATTGACATAAGGACCTGCTTGAGCGATCACTGACCCGCGTGTTGACACAGTTCGCCCGTTGCCACTTCACTTCGCTCATTCAGTTTAGTTCTGCAGTGGCTGTGGAGGGCGAAGTTTATTTTATTCGAATAGCAATGTATTTATAACGAATGGTTATTTGATACGCGAACAATTTTTGGACATTTTTACTCCCTAATTTAATTGCCAGTAGTTAAACAAAAAACATGAGGTCGACAGGCACAATAGACCCTCGACAGGGCCTATTGTGCCAGCTTACATAGATGCCGTCTCAATCCCCCTAAAGAGTCCGGCATTTAAAGGACAGAGGGAAAACATGAGCTGGAAAGGCATTCCATGCCATAATGGCACGGGGCGGATACATTTTCAAGGTGATTCATAGTTATTGTCAATACCGCTACCATACATAATTAGTGTACAATATAATAAAGCCTTTTATTGTTTAAGTATTATTAAGTTAGCAGACCTTTGTCCAAAGATAAGAATTACGATACACATTACAAGAGCTTATTTGTAGACAATATCTCATGAACACAACAACGAACAATTAATGAGATAATCTAACAATTCATCAATTTATCTTTAACCCAATTACCAAAGAGGACCTGTGAAACACCTACTTGAGATTATTTTGATTGCGGATCGGATAATATTTTGGAAGTCAATTACTTGCTTCAAATACCTAGTAGTAAGAGAGGCAAATTTTGATGTATAAACGTACAAATTCATTGTCTACTTTTTATATAAAGTAAGTTATAAATATCATATCGATATATAGTAGTCCGCCCGTGACTTCGTCCGCGTAGAGACGTTTAACGAGTAAAACATTACTTTCTTATAGCGCAGTCGGTTAAAAAGCCTATAATCTTTTCTAGGCTCTGGACTATATCTGTACCAAATTTCATTTAAATCGGTCCAGTGCTCTATGCGTGAAAGCGTAACAGACAGACAGACAGACAGAGTTACTTTCGGATTTATAATATTATGTATTAGGAAGTAAGGATATGAATGTCGATAACCACAAAATAAAGCAAGTGTGGTCCAGACCTAATGTAAACAAATCGAAAAAAATGCATAGAACTGAAAGCTTGCCGTTATGCCGTTTATGTAGAGCTGCATTATGCATGAGGTTATTCAATAATAATAATAATAATAATAATAATAAGCCCCCTAAAACCCTACCTTACGTCCGGGTCGAACATCAGACCCACGTGGGGGGCGGTCACGCATACTGTTGAAACTTATGTGGCCAACAAGGTTAAGGTGCCCTGTGATATGAATGGTACTAACAAGAAGTAGAATTCCTCAGGCGGGTTCCAGTGGTGATGCCACTGGGGAATCCCGCCCCGAGTCTAACTCGGGCAGCCCCACGTACTCTGGGGGGGGCGACATGTCACAGTTACCTACCCAGCGCCAAGCTGTTGTAGGTGCCACACAAACCCCGGCTGGAAGAACAGCCACACCATCACCGGCTCTAACAGAGTCAACAGAGTGCTCCCATCAACACTCTGCAACCCCGACTGGAAGTGTTGCGCAGGAAGCGAATGCTTTTCAACCTGCGTCCACCAAAGCGGGAAAGCCACGAATACGCATGAAATGGACAAATGATGTTAACCTATTTATCATGCGTACATACTACCAGATTACAAAACTAGAGACTGATTTGACGACATACAGGACAATATTACACCGACAGTTTATGACACAGTACCCCGGTATAAACGCCTCAGAACAACGGGTGTCAGACCAGAGACGAGCCATAATTCGCAATAAAATGATTTCTGAAGAAACATTAACTAAAATTAAAGATGAAGTCAGAAAAGAATTAGAAGAACAAGCAATATATCATCCATCACCCCACATAATACCGAATGAGTTATCCACTCATATACAGCACACTAACGATAGTAGAGATTTCACTTCACACACCTCACCTATTACACATACACAAATAACTCAATCATCTCAAATATCTAACAACTATGCATCTACACAAACAGACACCATAACTCTCTTACTAGAAAATGAAATCGAAACCCTCGAACCCAGACCGGTCACCAACGAAACAATTCAAAAATTACAAGACACTTTACAAACAACATTGATTGAATATTCAGGAATCGACCCTTCACTCAGACCTCAATTACCAAAACTCAAAGATAGTTCTTCTTTATCTAAACTTTTGTACATATTCAACTACAATATACTGAATAATTTTTATAATGAAAACTCATTACTAACTGATATACACACACTAATCTACTGTAGCGCATTAGTTATCACTCGAGAACTTGGGTACACAATTAAAGAATTTCATCGAACTCCACGACCACAAATAAACTACAAAAAACAACAAACACCTGCTTGGCAAATAAGACTGGAAAAAGATATTACAAAACTAAGATCAGACATAGGCAGATTAACACAATATATAAATAACAATAGAACTCCGAACGTCGTGCGTGCTGTAAATAAAATATTCAAGAACATAAAAATACATAGTAGTCACGAGAATAGTAACAGAAGACCCGAAGAATACCTCGACACATTAAAGCAAAAGTTAGCACTTAAATCCCATAGAATTGCAAGATACAAAAAATCCTTAAAACGTAAACAAGACAACCTACTATTCAACACAAACGAAAAACTGTTTTATAGAAATATTAATAATGACAGGAACACGTTAACGACCGAGAGTATAATACCAGAAGAAAAGGAGCTAGAACAATTTTGGGCAGGAATTTGGGAGAATGACGTCCAACACAATGAAGAGGCGCCCTGGATTATAGAAGAAGAAAGTAGATGGGCAACAGTGGAAGAAATGCAGTTTAATGAAATAACAGAAGAAGATGTCGAAAGTACCACATCACGTCTACATAATTGGAAATCTCCAGGGGTCGACAGGTTGCATAATTTTTGGTATAAAAAATTCTACTCATTACACAAAATATTAGCAAAGAACATTACAGACATCATCAAAGGACAACAAACACTACCGCGATTCATAACTAAGGGTATTACATACATGCTCCCGAAGGGTAAATACACAACTCAAGCCTCACAATATCGACCAATAACTTGCTTACCCACCATTTATAAAATAATTACTGCTACAATAACACAAAAAATTACTAAACACGTTGAAAACAACAAAATTCTTGCTGAGGAACAAAAAGGCTGCAGACGAGGTTCTAGAGGGTGTAAAGAACAACTTATAATAGATTCACTAATTCATCAACATGCAACAGTAAGTAAAAGAAATCTACACTGCACATATATTGACTATCAGAAAGCATTCGATAGTATCCCTCACTCATGGTTATTACGTGTTATGAAGATTTACAAAATAGACCCACTTATTGTAGAGTTCCTTAAAAAAACGATGAATAACTGGAATACTCAACTTCATTTGCAAAATATTATCACTAGAGAAATAAAAATAAAAAAGGGTATATATCAGGGTGATTCACTAAGCCCGTTGTGGTTTTGTCTCGCTCTTAACCCAATATCACATATGCTAAATAAACGTAAAGTAGGATACCGCTTGAAACATGACAACAATTACACAAATATCTCACACCTAATATACATGGATGACATCAAATTGTACGCAAGAACAGAGAAGGAAATGAAGATTTTAATAGATACGACAGCTGAATTTAGTAGAGATATTAATATGCATTTTGGTTTAGACAAATGTAAAACGATACATATAGTTAAAGGTAAAATCAGACCCGGCGATTACGAAACAGAAGACCATGAAACTATAGTAGCTATGGAAGCAGACGAGCTTTATAAATATCTAGGTTATCATCAAACTAAGGGACTGGATCATATAAAAATAAAAAGAACGCTAACACAAGAGTACAAAACAAGAGTAACGGCCATCTGCAAAACCCAATTGACAGGTAAAAGTCTAATAAAAGCTATCAATACATTTGCAGTCCCAATTTTATCCTACTCATTTGGAATCATTAAATGGACCAAATCAGATGTAAACCAGATAGAAATCAGCACTAGAACATTACTCACCAAACATAATTATTTACACCCTAAGTCAGCAATAGAAAGGATGACAGTCAATAGGAAATACGGGGGTAGAGGCTTCATTAACATCAAAATACACTGGGCTAAACAAATCAGAAACCTCAAAACTTTTTTCCAAGATAAAGCTAAACACAGTAATATTCATAAAGCAGTAGTATTTAACGATATTAATTATACCCCACTTAATCTTTCAGAATCAACATTACCAGACATAGATACAAATCCTGAACTAGCTAAAATAGAACAATGGAAGAAAAAAGTCTTACACGGTAGACACCCCCATGACCTAGACCAGGCACACGTAGACCCAATAGCCTCTAACAAATGGCTCTCCATAGGATCACTGTTTCCAGAAACCGAAGGTTTCATGATCGCAATTCAGGACCAGATTATGAACACACGAAACTATAGAAAATATATAATTAAAGACCCTTCCCTTACCGATGATAGATGCCGAAAATGTCACACACAACCTGAAACAATTCAACATATTACCGGAGCATGCTCGAACCTCACACAGACCGACTACACACACAGACACAACCAAGTAGCAAACATTATCCACCAGAAGTTAGCTTTGAAACATAGACTCATACCAAACACAAATACACCTTACTACCAGTATACTCCAAAACCTGTCCTAGAAAATAACACACATAAAATGTATTTTGATCGTGCGATACTGACCGACAGAACTATCCATTACAACCGTCCAGACATAACTCTACAAGATAAAATAAATAATACCACTTACCTCATTGATATTGCAGTTCCGAACACCCACAACTTACTAAAAACAATAACTGAAAAAGTACACAAATACACAGACCTAAAAGACGAAGTCACTAGAATCTGGAAGCAGCAGAAAGTATACATCGTCCCTGTTGTTCTCTCAACCACCGGCGTAATCCCTAAACATCTTCACCATAGTTTGAAATTAATAGATTTAAAACCCAACACTTATATTCAATTACAAAAGGCAGCAATTTTGAATACATGCCGTATAGTACGTAAATTCCTACAGCTAGACGAAGACAATGACAGACAGACTTGCACGTAACACTTTCTATGTACTATTTACTTGGTTTTACCCGTAAATAGTATAAAAATACCAGCAAATTGCTGAGAAAAACGTCCAGAAACTGAAAATAATAATAATAAAATGAGGTTATTCAATGTTTAAAAATATTGCTTTTGTTAAACATTTCGAACGGCCGTTAAAATGCCTGAAGTATGAAATAATTATTTATAAATAAATTGTTTATTACATCGTCGCTAAGTGGCATGAAGCCTGTCACATTGACGCATTTCACGGGTGTTTGCGATTGGTCGCGCAGGCGTGGCCAATCAAAGAAGAATCCTCTTTGTCTTCGGCTCCCCTGCCTCCTCTGTCACTATCTGCTAACACCTTTACAAACTGTAAAAGATGACGGATCAAAATTCACCTGAGATAACATATACGCATTGTAAATTACAATGGCATCAAGTACCTGTATGTATGTTTACTAAAAAAATATGAATAATGTGTCCATTCCGTAACTGATTTTTACTTTCAGTCAGAAATAAGAAACCAGTTAACATTTTTTTATTTCAAATTATTACGTCTTTAACGTTCTGTCTGCTCTGTTCTGATCTGCTGCTTTCACATTCACGCCTTATTTTATTTCAAATTCAAACTAAACACGATTAGACACAATCATCAACCAATAAAAAACTATTTTAATCTGCCGTAATTTATTTTTATTTTCTGACCTATCGTCCATAGCAATTATAATCTACTTCGTGCACCTTACAGAGTTTTAAGAAAAACTGCAGTGTATGTTATCTGAGAAATACTTACTGCAGAGAAGTAAGTTTGACTTAAGAAAATGACAAGCACTAATAACATATTATATGAAAAACATCTAAAAAATTGTAGAGTTAACAAGTGTATGGAACACGCGAGTGAGTCGTGGTCTCAATCTCTTGTTTTCGTTAGAGAGGAGATATTTTGAGACGCGATTCGCTAGCCGCGGAAATAACGACGCCCGGCCGTGACCTCTTAATCTAGACTCGTTAAACGAATCGTTTTAAACATTTGTTTATTATGTCCTATTTTTTTATTTTAAGGCTGATTTTAAATAATTTAATGCTTTGAGTAAATATTTTTGTGTGATAAGACATGATTTCTTTAAGATAAATTTTAAATATGTAGATCGCTTGTGACTTCGTTTCTACTTTAAATATTGACTGATAACAACATGAACCACGTTGTTATATCTCCAAAAAAAGTAGTTTATAATAAAAGGATCATGGAATTAAGTGTCAAAAAGCAAATAATAGAATTTCTGCAGGTAGAGTTTAGGATGGAACAGAATGAAAGTCCTGTTGGTCTCCACCCGACACCATCGTCCATGCACAACGCAGCCACCGGCCACAGACTCTCGGTCCAGTTCGCTGATCGCCAATTCGCTTATCGGCGCAAGAGTCGATAAGACCGTGCGCGCGCGCCGTTCAGTACCGAGTCCGCGTCCGCGCCACCAACCCGCGCGCCCGCCGCTGTCATGAAACTAAAAACAATATTATACGACTGATATGTGCACAAACTACCGGCGAGTGTTTTATAAACTGAAGTGTTGTGACAAAGATTTCTTTTGCTTTTACTCGTGAGCGGAACAGAGGAGAATTTCCTAGTATTTTCGTAAGTTTGGATAGTTTTCTTTTATAGAGATTTTCGGTGCCTCATAATGTATATGAGAAAATCATCATTGCCAATTATTTTATGCCCAAGTATTAGTGCACAAGTGTATGCGCAAATACAGGGAAACTCTTTCATGTTTCTTATAGCCCAATGGGACTGAAAACCACTTACTAAACAATAAGGTTTCGAAGGCCTTCGATGTTACAGTGCTAGGTGTACAGGAAACGTACAGGCTGTTTTTCAGTATTATTTTGAAAGATGAACACGCTTTTTAGTTACATATCTCAATCTCCAAAAGGAAAAATCATGAGCACAAATACAAATCAGGCTCAAAACTATAGTTTGCAGTAGTTTTATAGGTAGTGTCTGGGTCTGGGTTCACGTTTGTTTTCGCGGCGCCTGAGCTGGCGCGTGCCGGGTCGTGCCCGCTCGCTCGGAGATGCCCCGCATTTATTTTCACTGACCTTTCTAGTTTCACCCATCTCAATTGCGATGGAAATCGAAAGGAAATACATGTTTCTCGAACTAAATCCGAATCAGTAGTGGCAGTTGATTACCGTACCTACATATCAAGTTTACAAAACAATCGTCACTTTAAACATATTTTTTTCCAGGATAATAAACACCTAAACCTATGTACCCAAATATGTAAATAGGTAAATCAGTACCGATTTTTTATAAATCAAACCTAATACCAAAATAAGTAATATGTACTTTGATAAGGTTACGAATAAACCACATTGATTTATTTACCATAGTAAGTATACATCTACTAAGTATGTATACCAAATATTTTGGAGGAAACGTAAAAATCCTTGTAAAAGGCCTTTATGTGCAACATAAAGGTACCTATACACATTTGCATTTGTTTACAATCTTTCATGGAGCATACTACCCAATGTATTTTACCTTGCGCGCAGCTTACAGATGTTCGGTAACTGACTCGTGTGTCTAACTGGCAAGGTTAATAAACAGTCTGATACTAGAGACTATTATGAATATCATGCACATGATTTCACTGCCAACTGCACCACTCAAATTATAACAGGAAGGCATTATGATAATAGTTTACTACTTCACTCTTAGCACAATCTGAAAACAATCGGTCATGCACTATAAAAATAACGGTACAATAAAACTAAGTGTATTGTAACGGTTACAGTTATTTTCCTTATTGACAAATCTTTGTAAAGTAACCCAATAAAAAAATTTAACCCGATAATTAAAAAAAACATCTAAAAACTTTTAAACATTATACCTATGAAATAATGTAAATTGAATATTTTAAATATTTTAAATGCCTGTAGTTTTCAAAAGGAAGAACATTCAATAGACTCTAGTTAATGAAATCCTATAAATTATTTAAAAAGAAATCTACCTATAAACTATGTGTAAAAAAAGTGATGGCTATAATGCATCAAATCATTTTTAATGATTTTTATTATTTACCATAATTAAATTAACGCTTTTTAATTACACGTATAAGATCTGCGTTCAACAAACATCAACGCGTCAGTAATATTATATCGTATACAGAATTGATAAACAGTGATTATTCTTTCTATTTCGCCACATGCCATTATAATTTCGATTTATTAAGTTTAAGGAGATTAGAATGTTGTGTTTTATTAAGGTAATAAGAACTCAACATTCTGATCTCCCTGGCTGAGGGGCAAAGCTCTGACAATATATTATCTTACCGAGAGGTAGTTACAAACGTTCAGTTCGATATATAAAGAAAAGCTTCACTATACCGATTCGATAGTTTTGGCATTTAAACATCAAATATACCGACCAGTCTAATCCTGTACATAAATTCTGATAGAATCGTATGATAAAATGGATATAACGACGTTCATCTTTTTAATGCCGGTGTTCCTATCACCGATAAAAAAATGCCTTATCAAGCAGCGATATTAAGTATGCCTATTTATATGACTACCGACATGTCTTTCTAACTACTTAAAACTTTAAAATACATAATATCAGAAGAATACATTTGTATTACACAGGTATGTTTACGCAAGTTAATCTGAAAAACACTCCGACCTAAAAATTTGCCTCTGTGGCTAGCAAATTTAAAGATGTACTTAGAAATCTACACCATTTTTTTTAAATATGCCACAATTTTACGAGCATTACATTGCCAAGACACTGCACGTGTATCTCCAAAAATATATATCTACCTACGCATGTAATACATTAGCCCAAATACTACTTCGCTAGATCGTCTATGTATCGTTATTTAACATACCCGTGTTTGTAGATGATACAAGTAGACATAGCCACAATATTTGTTTAATAAAAAGTCTTATTGCTAGAGTCGTCAAGTTCCAAACATGCATACATAATAGTATCTCGTGCCCATAGAATTGCTTTTTAGGATGTGATTGTTTGAATTCAGGCTTTATTCAATAAGTCTTTATACCTGCGATTCACATTTCTGCACAAATTAACAATTGATTAGGAACTTATAGAAACATTTTGACTCTACTACGTTTTAACAACCTATAGAACTTACTACTTTGTACTTGCTGCGCTTACTTATCCCTAAAAGTACCAGGTTCAATGTTTTAGTTGAGAAATTTATTAGAACCTGCTGTAAAAATAGCGCAAAAAAACCTCTTAAACGAAAAATGTAATCGAGGTAAAAGCTTTTTGTGTTATGCATGACATACAAACACAGTTAATAGAAAATAAAATTTTATCTCAAATAAAGTTTACTCTTAGATAAAAACATGTACTGTTAAGTTTTAATAAAAATAATTAAACAAATGGAAATATCGATAATGAACGAATCGCAACACAGGTGGCGAACTAGGTACTTAAACTGCAGAACCTCTTTCTATACCAGTACCATCCACAACTTTCGTCGGCCGTGCAACAAAGTGGCTGATTGTTGATCTCGTAATAAATAGAGCGAGAAGTTTCTCGTACAAAAGAAAATGTACCTAAGTCGTAGGTATAATCGTTTGTCGCCGGTACCGTTAGACGAGTGTCGGCATGGTATCTTCGAAGATATACCTACTTCGCATCCAAGTTGACTCTGTATCGATCTATTTCGGTACATCAATATTGACGGTTACTATGTTCGATAAGATATGGAATATTAACCCTTCAAAAAGTTAATATACATTACGTTAGTTACCTTGTATCAGTTGTAGATAGCATGGATACTATGAGTCCTATTTTTTAAGAGAGAAGCTAAACAACCAAAAGAGGAAAATAGGGACTCTTATAGATTAACATTGTTTTCCATCTGTTTCTCTGTGTGCCGAGACCCCTTTTCTCGTTTGGCACCTAAGAATAACACACAAGTTTTTCCAAAGGAGCGACAGTAGCCAAGCTCGTTTCGCACTTGACTAGCTCTTATCTTAGTGTTTTATCCACGGACAAACGTGTTTATCTTTTGGTGCTGACTGTACCAAGACACACAAATAGCCGGAGACCGCCTATTACGCTTCTGAGTGCCATCTTCCTCAAGCCAATTACTATTATCATGGACTGTATCTTCTACATTTTATTTTATACGACAATGGATTAAATAAGAACTCAGTCATATATTACATAATACGTTAAAAAATATAATAAATTCATAATTTTATCTATATTACACAACTTAAATTATTCAAACGTCGATATTCAGACGTATCTGACTCAGATTATGTTTTCAGTAACAATTTTGTCATTTACGTATAATATACTCGTACAAAATATATCCAATAGATACTTTTTTGGAGGCCTCAAACCAAATTATTAATTAATTATAGAAACAGTACAGTACAATAAGCTCTGTCTACCTCAATTCATTTTCGGCGCAATAAAAGTAGGTTGAGGATCCCACCTACTCTTCAATCGCTTATGGAAACAACCGTTAGATGATACTTACACCATCTACTTTCATTAAACTGTGGACTGGAGCTGTTATGCGTTCAAAGTAAATTAAACTGGTTCACTGGCACGTAACTTAACAGTCTCAATGGACTCTACGTCATTATATAAGTCCTTGGTCATATTTACACATTAATACGGTCTATAATGAAATAAACGAGAACATGTCTTTAAAATTAAGTAGTACAAAGACGTATACGTACATATCGAGTTGATTAAAGATTTCGTAGTCTAAGTAAAAAATCAAATTAAAGTAGTACTACAGCTTATTTCGTTCCACTACTATACACACACATACTTTCGCCAAATAAAAAACAAATTAGCCCGCGCGATACGATAAATTACTTTTTGATAATGCGAGGGAACTCTTATTTAAAAATGAGTTTTATTGACCAAATTGTATGAACTCACGTAAATAATCCCATACAATTGATCAGCACTTAAAATATAACTTTTTATATACTTATGGTCGGTAAAGCTTGACTTTCCCTTAATCACCCTATTTAATTTAAAGAAACAATTTGTTAATGTACATAGTCATTAAATGACTTACAATTCTACACCTATACTAAACTAAAGCGTAAATATTATGATTCGCAAATACGTGTTTTGTTTGGACGTGCATTATTAAAAATTCATTATCACGGTTATTGGTCTCGCGTAGTTATGAATACAATTTATAGCATAATAAATTTTCTTGAAACCATGCCTCAGCTGTATGCACCATAATTAATTAAATAAATGGCAGAACATATTGAATACGCCGATTTCATTAATTCCTAATCCTATAAAAAAATACCAACAGACTGAATCATCAACCCGGCCTTCCCGTGAGCGTTGCGGGTAATCAAGAGCCTAAAGCTATTGCTAAAGTGTCATAAAAGGCGGAAGAGAATTAACGACGATACCGCTATTCTTTATCTACCTAACTTTAAACTAATTATCTATTATGAATCTAGCTTGATAGCAAGCATCTCGTAAGGACTGAGAAGTCCCAGGTTCGCGACCCGGGAGTCAGAATAAGTCTTTCTTTAAATAAATTAAGTACTATTATAAAAGTTATTTTATAATATGGGATAATAAACTGGCACAGTAACCAGTCGGTCTTTGTCTTCTCACCACCTTAACTAAAATAAATACTCTTTTCTTCTTTCTGTCTTTCTTTGAGACTACAAACTGGTGCACTACACACGTGGTCGCGGTGGCGACCTCGGTGCGGCTCATACAAATTTAAACATTTCTACCGTGTTGCGCGAGCCAATTGTTATAACGCGCCACTACGTGCGTCCAGTTTGCTGCCTAAGGGCTAATTGACACAAACATTCTAAATTCTTCTCTCCTCAGTTACCATGGCGATGAAGGAGTGGCTGCAGTGGCTGCCACCGCCGCGCTCGGTGCTGGCTCTACTGCTGGCGGCGGCCGGGTTCAGCGGGCGGCTGTTCGCGTCCCACTTCACGCACTCGCCCACGCTGCTCGTCGACACCTGCCACTCCCTGTGTAGATTGGTCGGGCTCATCACCACCGTTTTGGCTTATAAGGTATTCTTTGATTGTTCCATTGATTTAATATCATATAGATTTTTTATACAACAAGATGACTTCAATCCACCTAATGGTAAGCGGTAGTGAGATCCACATATTATTATGAATAGACCGTATTGAGCCTGTCGCACGCACCCTGAAGGCCTGCTTAAATGCCGTTTCACGCCCCGCCTGAGGAGCCCGGGATAGGAGGGAGGGAAAACATGAGCTGGAAGGGCATTCCATGCCATAATGACACTGGGTAGAAAAGAGGAACTAAACCTTTTGGTCCGAGCCACCAGGTACAAGAGGTTCAAACGTTCTGTCCACATGCAGTCGCACGATTCAAAAAGCGTGAGTGAAATCGCTATATCTGTCCAGGGTCCAACCCCTTAGTTTTCTGACTTATGTCTGATTTCTGTTCAAATGATAGTCAAATGGCCTATGTCCAGCAGTGGACAAGAACAGGCTGATGATGATGATGATGATGATAGTCAAATATTTTACTTCTAGGTACTGTAATGACTTATACTTGCACATCCGTAGTCGTATAAAGTACAATATTTAATTATCATTTTGACATTCGGCTGATGGTGCTGCAGTAAAACAGTAAAACTGAAAATAAATATTATCAATTAATACAACTCTGTATTAAGCGTTCTATTGATGAGTTACTTTTATTGCTCTATTTCATTACATATAATGCATTAAATAAATATAAGAGCTTCGCTTATCAATTGTGTAACTTGTATTAAATGTGATGATTAGGTACCTATTTTACTTTGACACCTAAACCACATCATTATCAACCGGTCAAACAGCAGGTACCTACAATTTTTTACGCAGTGTATCAATGTGGTTTTGCTACATTCAGCAGTCCTACACAGATACTGATACAGTTACAGTTCAAAATCATATATTGCACTGTTATTTGGTCCCACCAAAATATCATCGGAAAACCTAGCCCTTTATTTCAGAATTAACTGCGACTAATTTACAAAGATACCTGTGTAAAAAGTTTGAGTATTTAAACCCTAAATATTACACAACCCGCTTACGGAAGAAAACGGACATTCAGAGCCTTAACTAACTTAATGTGTGGCTGGCTGGTGTGTTTTCTAATTTGAATTTCATTATGAACGATTATTCAACGCTTTAATGGTAAAGGAGAAAAAAAATATCGTAACAGCGTGTTCACACCTAGCGACTTTTGGGCGATTTCGATCGCGGCGTGATCGCGGCGAGCTCGCGGCGATTATTTAATCGCGGCGATATCGCCGCGTTCGAAATCTCCCAAAAATCGCTAGGTGTGAACAGGCACTTAGGAATCCTGCGCACCTCAAGAAATTCTCAGGTCGTGTAGTCAACCAACCCGCACTTGGCCAGTGTGATATTGATTAAGCCTGATTTCCCTAGTTTAAGATAGACACAGACGCCGGCAGTGGGATCACTTATGGGCTGATGATGATGGTATAGTACATTACAACACGGTACTATTTCTAACAAGAGCTGACACTTAGGTACTCCAATTTTAAAAAGGTTGTATTTGTGTGCACAGTACGAGAGAGCAGACGAGAGCACCGGTCGAGAAGGCAAACTGCGGAACACGTTCGGCTGGGCGCGCATCGAGGTGGTGGGGCGGCTGTCGGTACACGTGCTATTCGCTTCTTTCGCGCTGGCACTGGTTGTCAACGCGCTGCAGCTGGGCGTGCACTCTTCCCACGGACAGCCGCCGCGGTACCCGAAGGTCATCGTTGGATGCGCTGTAATTGGGCTGCTGTTGCACGCCATCAACTACCTCTTGCTTGCCGGTATGTATTAGTCACGAGGTCTGAGGGCCTACCATGAGTTGGCTATCAAAAACTTACTTACGTTAAAAACCTATCGAGTTGTTTTTTACATACGGCCGATTTTAGTTCTTCGCGTAGCCACCAGCGGCGATGTACAAGTTTTTCATAGACATATTTACGTAGGTGATAAAGAAAGAAAGAAAGAATATTTATTTGCAACGATGTGGTAACAAATTGGTCTTAAAGTAGTTTTATGGATCACACATTTTTTTACCTATTACTGGTATGCAAATATTAGTCTTAAATCTAGGTTAATCTATTAAAGCTTCTATACATTGAAATATAATATTATATTCATCACATATTTTTAATACCTACTCCCAATCCATGAATTCCTTCACAGAGTAGAAACAGTTTGACATTAGCCATGCCTGAAGGTCTTTTTTGAACTGTTTCTTAGGAAGAATTTTAATATGTTCAGGAAGTTTATTAAACAGTTCAATGCTCATATTATAAGCATTCCTTTTATACAAATCAGAATGACTTGGTGGTTTGTACAGTAAATTAATGAATTTAGTTCTAGGTTTACGAAGAGTTATCGAATATTTTTTTGAATAATTTGGCTGTGATTTAATTATCATGCAGGCTTTTAGAATGTACATGCAAGGAAGAGGTAACACGTTGAGCCATTTAAAGAGAGGTCTACAGCTATCAGTGGGCTTTACGCGAATTATCGAGTGCGTAAGTTTTAAACTCATGGTAGCCCCACTGATCAGCTGTAAATCTGACAAGATGACATCTGAATCTATTACAGCTTAATCATTTAGCTCGTAAATCAACGCTCCGGCAACGAAAAAGATCAAAATCTGACACTAACTAAAAAAATTGCAGCCTCCGTTTAAGGCACCTTCTAAGTACCTTCTGCTAGCTAGTGCGTGGTCGTTCTTCAGACCTGCTGTTAAAAGTAACAGATAGCCAGCCACACCTGGGGGCTTAGACAAAGTAACAATATAAAACGATAACGAAGTTCAAAAAGAATAAAATGTATGGGATTAACATTAGATTGACCACGTGATTTATCGCGTATAATGTCAATCCAATACATTTTATTCTTTTCGAACTTCGTTATCGTTTTGATATTGTTACTTTGTCTACGGCACCTGTTCTGTGGTTTGAACCAACAGTTATTGCAACACTAAAATCTAGGTTAATCCGGACTATTAAAATGAAATACCTAAGCCACTTTTATCCGACAAATATCTAATCTATAGCTTTATTAGACCGTATTTAACTAAAGTTAATCTTTCCTTTATTAACGCTTAGCCCATTTAGGATAAGTAAGTACGAGTAGTTTCTTTACCAGCTACCGTTATACAACACTTATCTTGTTTATCAATTAATAAATGTAAGCATACTTGATCGTTCTACTTTTTAAATTATTTTGTTGAGGCGATACAAGATAGTTTATGAACTACTTAAATAAAATATTATATAAATAGTACCTAATGTGCAAGAAACTAATGTTGTCAATCAAGTTAAATCACTTAGTGATGGGACGCTGATAGACCAATTACATTTGCACAACTGAAATGTAGCACATGATTTCACATTTGATTATAATAATATGTACTATCGGAAATGTTGGCGGTAGTACACTTTTCAAACAGATTTCTTTAAACGCCATTAGCCCCGCCCACTGGCCAATAGAAGAGCACTTAAAGAAAATCTGTCAAAATCCAAGCAAAAACGTTCCAATAGTAGGAGAGCTAGCAAGAATTTTTTGGTAGGTATTTGAGGCAAGCTGAAAACTTATCCTGTACCTCTCCTATTACATCCCAGCACGAAACTGCAGACCTGGCTGGTGAGTAGCGGGGCTAAAGCAAACCCCCAAAAATATTTTTCATCTTTTTATTTATAACTAAAAAATAAGACTCACTAAGACAAATTATTTCGATGGAACTTCTACCTGTCAGGTGAACTGACAAATTATATTTTTTTGGATTATAAAATATATTTTTAAATAATAAAAATTGGGGGTTTGGTTTAGCCCCGGTACTCAGCCATTTCTGCGGGTTTGTGTTGGGATATAATAGGAGAGGTACAGGACAAGTTTTCAGTATGCCTCAAATATCTACCAAAAATTATTGCCAGCTCCTTGAGCACAATTTACGTTTTGGCAAGTTCGCGTCTGTCAGAGTAAGCCCCGCCCCGCTCTGACAGACGCGTAAGCGCCAAGCGATTTTCACCTTATAGGTGGTCGACCGCCAGCGTTGCGGATAGTACTTATAACATATTAAGTGAGTTTATAATTAGGAAGACAGTGCCAAGTGCCAACCAAGTCAAGCAGGCAATGCTAACCAATGATTGTTTTAGATATCGATTTTAGTTTGTGTTAGGTAAGTTCGCGGTTTGTTTTCAAACAAGCCAGTTACACCGGTAACGGGGCAAAGCAAAACAATCCATTGTGCTAATTGAATAATTTTCTAGAAAATAGTTCACGAACAAGCAATTAAGGCGGAACAACGGTCGAGTCAGGGTGTTTGCTTGTTGTTTTTGATTAACGATGTATAAACATTATATTTACTCAAAATGACTAAATGCACTACTCGGAAAAAATATTGTAATTAGTTATTTATACGCGATCCAAACGTCATTACTTGAACAGATGTTAACACAACGTGCAATATTGGATTAAAAGTTAATATTTGAGTTCAAACAAATACATTGTTCTCAAATGTCGCTACAACAATAATGAATTCATATCTACTTTACCCACGTGTATTGTTGTATTGTAGACTAACTTTCCAGTGTACACTTTTAAGTGTATTTGACACAGCTAGTTACACTTTATTTTACTTGTTTAGCGGGTTTATTAGTTAGCTAGATAATAGCTTACTTACATAAATCTTTATTATACATATAGAGTAAATGAATCGTTAAATAAATCAAATTATCTCCGTGAATTAGTTTAAGTATAGATATTTTATTTTTTTAACGTGATCTCCATGATCATTTCAGCCCGGAAATTCAGTTTCCACCTAATGTGGAAAAAGTTCTCCTTACCTATTTTTATATTTGAGTCAGTTAACTGACTCAAATATAAAAATAGGTAAATAAAATAATAGTTGATTTCAAAATATTAGTATTGCTACTGCAATCTTTGGCACTTAAACATTTTATATTTAGATGAAATTTAAATGAAAAATAAAAGAGTTAAAAATAAGAGCTTTTCAAACTGTCTTTTTTTTAACTCACACCTTACGATTAGGTGAACCAATTTGGCCGATTCTTTATAATGGCAACATTCCCCCAGGGTATTTTCCTCGAGCGAGCTTCCTTAATTTTTTTTAAGTAATTAATGATTGTTGCAGGTCGCGAGCTAAGCTACAGCCGCCGGCTCAGCATGACGGAGGACGGCGAGGTGGTGCTGAAGACCGGGGCTGGAGAGCCAGTCCTCGCCCATGCTCCTACCGATATCGCTAGTACGTAGATGGTTATCAGCATTTTAGGGGATAAAGCCCTATATAAGACTCCCTGGGAAGCGTCGATGGCCGAGTGGTTAAGGTCGTTGCTTGCCATCCGAGAAGTCGCCAGTTCAAACCCCGCCACGTACTACCACTCTGTTTTTTAAATTTTGAGTTCATATGTACCATTATTCGACGCTTTAACGGTGAAGGAAAACATCGTGAGGAAACCTACACACCCAAGAAGTAATTCTTAGGTTGTGTAGTCAACCAACCCGCACTTGGCCAGCGTGGTTGACTAAGGCCTTATCGCCCTAATTCAGGGTAGACCCGTGCTCCAGCAGTGGGGATTTATATGGGCAGATGATGAAGACTACCTGTAGTAAAATTGATTACATTGTGAAACAAAACTTTTACCTATTTGATAGATACAATTGTCAATAAAATAGACATGAATTGATAAGCCGATTAAACCGTAAAACGGCAATGACTGATTGGAGTTCACGTCGGGCCAAGCGAATAAGTATCTTTGTTTTTATTCTGCTTATTTTAATATGCTGTATGTATTGGTTTCCTTCATTGTTTTTGACACCTCCAACACACCTGGTCTGTTGTTAAAATTAGCATTTAATAATTACACCACCATAATTATGATACAAATAACGACAATAAATAAGTAAGTTGGTATTAAAACGAACAATAGGTAATCGTTTCTTAAATGTAAAGAAACGATAATGCCTTAACATAAACTCCTCTTACTCAAACAATTATATTTCTAAGATATTTTTACATTCAATTTCTATATCTTTTTAATATAAAATAAGAGCAACATTTTAACAACATCTCGGTCATCTCGAGAGTGTGTTGTCACCAGTACTTTATAATAAGTACTTTAATGAAGTAATTTATGGTTATTATGTTATATAAAGCCTTGATGTTCTTTTTATTATTCCCTAAAGTAACCAATGTACTTTATCTGAACAACAAAAAGGTGGCTACTCTACTTGTATTGAGAGAGTCATTAACAATGAACAATTTGTCAGTAGTATCGTTAACAGTAAATGC
Organism: Maruca vitrata; assembly: GCA_039566165.1. Lineage (NCBI taxonomy): Eukaryota > Metazoa > Arthropoda > Insecta > Lepidoptera > Crambidae > Maruca > Maruca vitrata. The sequence goes on along the minus strand of CM076920.1, from coordinate 10,753,751 downwards.
TTTTTGTATTGTGTTCGTACGTTTAATAATGTATTTCAGGCAGCCTGTTCGTGATCGGAGCTGGTCTGACCCTGGAGTGGGAGCCTGAGATCGCGCGGATAGCCGACCCTGGCCTATCAGCCTGTGCCGCCATCATCCTCGTCATCTTCAACTACCCCTTCAGTAAGTACTACTAATGCTAGAAAACTGGTGTTAATAAATACATAACTCCAACATCGATAAGTTGTATTTAGCACATTTGTTACAGAGATCGGAATAAACAAGGGAAAACACAAATGTAATTATTACCTAAATACCGGCAAAAACACCGATGTTCGTCATACAAATATATGCCCCTCGGGTTGAGATTTAACGCCCTCCGGTGCATGATCTTTTTGTTTTGCAATTACGAATAATCAATCCTCTTATCAATCTATCACTGCACTTATTGCTCAATGCGGTATTGGCATGTTATCCTTGTTATCATGATGATTGTGACAAGAGTCTTTGACCCGGTATTACTGTACAATTGCAAATAATCCCTACCTAATTTCACATAGGTTTACTGCTTACAATTGTGATGGACGGGATGAACTTTGCAAAAAGAAGCAACAAATAAGCACGATAATGAGGTAGAATAAGCCTGCATCATTTATGTACTCGTAGTACTCTTAAAAGCTTTTATGGGTCTTGTCTGTCTGTCTGTCCATTCACGAATGATATTTTGAGCGGCGATGTCTGTTAAGCAATCGCTTTGTGTTACCTGCATATTTATGCAATGGCATATTGGCATATGGGCTATGGTCCAACTCCTACCGTATGAAGAAAATTCAACTTCAAACCATTTCTGTAGACTTTTAGGAGTAAAAAAAATTATAATATTTTGTACAACGGTACTTTATAGCGCGTCCAGTCTCATTGAATTATTGAAACTAATGAATCGCGAGAGTAATAAACCTTATACCTTGTTTCAGTGCGGTCAGCCGGTCTGGTCCTCCTGCAGACGGTGCCGGAGGGGCTAGGTGCTTGCGAGCTGCGCGCGGCCGCGCTGCGACTCCCCGGTGTGCTGGCCATCCACGAGCTGCACGTGTGGCAGCTGCACCGCGACCGCCTCGTCGCCACCGCGCACGTCGCCTACGCCTCCCAGCAGGTAGCCACAGGGACCCCACCCTCACCCCATCCACGAGCTGCACGTGTGGCAGCTGCACCGCAACAGCACCAACATCATCAACTACAAAAAGTTTATGCTGAGTCTACTTCAGTAGATTCACGAGCCTTTTTCATTCTTCTCTATAAATATTTGTCGTAGCCCTCTAGTATCAAAATGATTATCACATCGACCCCAAAGAATATGTTGCACGAATAGCGTATAGTCTATAGGACTGCTTAAAGTCTCTAGAACTGCAATAGGAGACACTAATAATTTTCTGGACCTGATTCAGATTTTCCCATAGTATCCAGACATTACGTAAAACTACTCGTTGACCCCTGATCTAGTATCTACGTAGATTTATTTCATAAGTTTGAGACCTAAAACCACCGAGTCAAATGTTTGGTCAACAACGATTAGCATACGCAGTTCAAATTAGGTACCTCCAAGTGAAAACAAGTGCAGATGTCGTGTTACGGTGTCCACGTTCCTTCCTTCTATTATTCAATTAACAGGCGAGGAACGACATCGATGCACTCGCCGTGAATTACAACGCGCCACTCGTTACACGCGTTACATAACGACCTCATTAGCGATAGGGGACGTGGTAATGCAATCATTGATTAAACATCGATAGCCACTAACAGCCTTTGCAAATTGGCAGAATGTAGTAGCTGTTTCTTTATCCTTACTTTGATTGAAAACACTTTATCCTTACTTTTTTTTAAATGGATGTTAAACTCCGTTTTGGTGAAACATTACAGTATTATATTCATTGGACATCGGAATTACATATAGGCTACTTTTTAATTCGTGTAACTCTAATAAAACCGTAATTTTGTTATTGCAGGATTACGTCCAAAGCTCAACCCTCGTATGTGACCTGTTCAAAAGGCACGGCATCGGGCTGGTCACCTTGCAGCCGGAGTTCCAGATCGAAGGGTTTGTTGGTAAGTTATTTATACTTACCCTTCCTCTATTACACTAAATTAATTCGTCTGTGGTAGCGCATCGATGTAACAACGGATAAGAGTGTCACTAGGATTCGTCTTATTATTATTCTATTATTTTTAACGTAAACAAAATGACATAGTACCGATGATGATGAAGCGTGTAAATTTAAGCAATAACGGTGCAATGTACACCAAAAAAAGGTCCCAAATGCACATGAGACATTAATCAAAACCTTAATCCCACAATTAAAACGAAACATACCTATTGGGAAATTCAAAAATAGACGCTGTTGAACGGCCGAGCATTCCTCAGACCACCAAACGTCTCTAATATGTATTTTCACGCAAGTGATGACATTCACATGATGAGAGAGAAATGAGAATCACAAAGATGCATCCACTTAAAGCAGAATTTTGCAACTTCCAGGTACAGACGAGGAGAAAAAGGCTTTCATAGAGCTAGCCAACCAAGCATGCAGCAGTCCGTGCGCCAAAGAGTGCATCGCACCTCGGTGTTGCCAACCGCCGCGCCGCGTCTCCGTAACGCGCATATGAGCACATTGGAAACCCTGAAATACCAGTATATAGGTCTGACGGGTCGCCTAAACTAATAGCCAGATAGAACAGTCAATTGGGTCAGATATTTGGGTAAAAAAGCTCGGATATCCAAACTTTTTATTGAGGATTTGGTGCCTTAGCATTAATTGGTGAACGAAGAAATTTGTTTCGTAAATTCAAGCTTTTCGCGAATTATAAGGAGCCCAAAAAAGCGCAAGCCGTTTACCTCTAGACTAATAAGCCTATGACCGGCTTTATCTGTACGCGTGGAAACCTTACCAGTAGATAAGTCCATGACCAGCAGTCACCACATTGGACTGTAAAGCCAAAAACATTCATTGACTCTACATTTAATTTGGATACAATATAGTGAGCGAAGAACCAAGAAGCTGTAAAAGAAAAGTAAGTTATTTATGATGGTACAAATATAAATTACAGGTGACTATTAACATTCATCAGGCTTAAGATGTGGTTAACCCTCAATGCCTTCAGACGAGACTAGACTGCTCCACCCAATGTGTTCAGACTATATGCTCAAGTTATTAAAATAAGTAAAATAAATTCCTTTAATAAATTCGGTTACCACTAACCTTCATTTTGTCGTATAAGTAGGTATACCGTTTATAAGACACTGCAAAGATATTGTAATAAACTGCCAACTATATGAAAGAATCACTCATTGATGCAGAAGATTAAGGTTCGTTTAGTAAAGAGCTTGAACGATACTATGTAAGTAAACGGTAACTTGCGTTTGTGAATGAAACCTCACGCCTCATTGTTGCATACCACCAAAGAAGTAGTAGCTAATAGTGAAATTTCTCGCGGTAATGAAATTGGCCTCCAACAAAAAGAGTGAAAGCGGAGTTAGTACCGTAGCGTTATGTCACCGCGTGGATACCGCCGATGACAGCGGAATTAGTATGATTACTATGATTACCGGCGCAACAGTCAAGTACCCACATACAAGAGTACTGTAAGATGTTATTAGGTGTATTTATTTCAGCTAGGTATATAATTTTTTAGTCACATATTGACAGTGTGAAAATATTTTCGTATATTTTTGTTAAAAATATGTAGGTACATAGCTGATAAGGTACCATTCAATCATTATTATTTGCGTCAACAAGTCACAATTTGAATGTTATTGGTTTTCGATGGGTACCGCAAGCAAGTTGTCTCGTTACTATAAAGATAGAGTAATTAATTTCAGTTCAGACAAAGAGCGTGGAGATTATCAAAACGAATCAAATATGTAATGTATTAAATTATTTTTTTAAATATCTATGTTCAAATGTAACTCCTAGAATTGAAAAAGGGTTATTTGTGTAAGCTCAATATATTTAAATGTAACTGGCTATGTTAACAGCATTTATATGTAAGTAGATGTCTAGGAAAAGAAAACGTCTTAGACTATTTAGAATTTATTTTAAAACATTGCATTATTGCAATACATTATTTTTAGGGGACGAGAGATAACTATTGCATTGAACAGTTTTAAAAGTGGCGTACAAAGTGACTGTGATGTTCCTAGACAGTATTAAGTAAGAAAATCTAACAATATTGATTTTAGCTTAAGTTATTAGTGATAAATAATATATAATTAAGAGTTTGTGTACAAAGTTTGTTGGCTACTGATTGTAAAGTAAATACGACAATTCATTATCTTTTTGTTTATATTTATTTGAAACACCCATGTCTATTTAGACTACTGTAACCGGCTAATAACATCAAGACTGACTTACAAAAACCGTTAGACGACTAGTTTTATTATAACGAAATAATTCTAGCTAATGAGGGCTATCGAATCGCTCATCAGGCGGCGCCACTGTTAAGCAAGATCCTTAAATATGTACAAACTTGTTACGGGAGCCAAAACGGAAATGTCCATTACTATCATATTTAATATATTAAAACGTAAACCTATTGGCAAAGTAACAATATTCCTCAGTACCATTTCGCTCAAACAAAGGGCGAACGTAAGTATTTTCCTCAGATTTTCTTTTTACTCTTACATAATGATAAATGTTCAAATATTATATTAATTCAACTCAAATATTAAGAAAAAAAACTCTTAATACCGACCCGAAAACAGTGGAATTTGATATTTAGAGCACCTCACTCGACACAAGCGGCCCTATCGGCCAATGGGGAATATGCACACATTTTTTTTTATTATAGAAATCAATCTTTAATATCGAAGAAATATGAATGTAATTCTATTTTTCAATTTACTTTAACGACAAGCGAGATATAGCTGTTTAAAGTTCCCGGGTGGACAGAGAGATCCGATATGGCAGATGACGTCACAATTACACTACGGCAACATAAAAACTCCGTTTTGTAAGAAAGAAATAGTAAATTAACTTTAATTCCTTATAAATCCTTCGTTTGTGAACCGATTTTCATTTTTATTTCACATTTTAGTATATGTTTAAGCCTTTTTTCATAAGTTGTTGAAAAATTCAAGACTGCAGATTTATGCATATTCCCTATTCACACGCGTTAGCCCCCATTGAGTGGACTCGACAATCAATTTACTATTTCTAAGAGTATTCACAGTTAGACGTTTATGGTCGTCGACGGTGGTAAGGTGATCTCGTGGTCAACTTTCTTCTGGTTTTGTTATCAGTGAACGCGAATCATCATAAAAACATCGCCAACTCTCTTTTTATTTTTTTCTGGCTGGTACGGTTCACAAGACACCTAACAAATTAGGCTGATGCAGACGACAATACAAGTGGCGTAGGAAACGTGCGACACTAGTCCAACCATAACGTCTTATTGGAACGAATGGATCAAGATCAAAATTCGGTAACAATTAATCCAGTTATTTAGTACATATGTAGTTTGACAGTAAATAGAGTATCCTAGTTCTTTAATAGTTCCTCATATGTGTTGTGGTTGAGTGCGGGCGGGGAGGCGGCGGCATCGAGCAGGTTTCGGCAAACGCCGGGCTTGCAGCTGCGACTCTTCACCAGCCGCCGGCACTGCTTCGTTGACTTCGTTGGCCCTTGCTGGTGAAATACAGAGAATACGCACCGATTACTCAGGTTTTAAACTCGAATTCAAATATCCTTATTTACAATTATGGGCATTGGGCAAGAGAACACTTACAATCGTCAAATTTTGACGTTGAAAAAGCTACGTATCAATAATTAATAAATAACTTACAGATGACATTCTTAAATACAATACGGTACATGAAAATATAATGCAAAACGTTGTTTTTTCTGGGAAAAACAACAGCGAAAATCTTGCTAGTTACTCTTTAAAATGCCAAGAATATAAAATTGTACAAACTTTCTACATGCTCAATTGCACATTACATATGTACTAGGCCATTGCTGCCGTAACACCTAAAACGTCAGTAAAACCACAAAATTATTCTGTTAACAACTTACTTGAACTAAACGGAAGTTGAGCTTAACTCCGTAACCGCACTCTCCGAAGCAATTACTCCATCCTAACCAAGGACCTATCTTGCATTTGACGTCTTCATCTCCTGTAAAAATAAAAACATTAAATGTTAGGTAGGTAATAGAAAAACTATCTTGTCCTGGGTTATGAAACTTACCATGAACAGCAGGCGAATCGTTTTGTATGACTTCGTTATCTTCCGATGAAGGTGTGGGCGCTGGTTTCAATTTCTTCATTATGATGTCGGAAGGCGGGGTAGGTGCTGGAAAAAAAATAAAAGTGAAGAAAAAGATAAGCTAAATTTTACACCGTGAAATTTTAGTGGTTGTTTTCCCGCAGTAAAATGACTCTATCTATCTATAGTAGCACAATATATTTGTACAGTTTTTTTTTTATTGAAATCAATAAATGCGGTTTTACGAAAGGTATAACCGAAACTTGAAAGCACGTTCGAACCGCTTTATTACTTAAGGTGTAGAGCTTCTTTAGCTTTCATGCGGCAATTATATCACATCTTACAAAAGAACGATAGCTACTCTCGTTTTCGAGTTGGAAAATTATTATTTTGAAAATTAAAAAATAAATCTTTTTTTTTTTGTTCAAGGAATAATTTGCATGATTCGATAGTATTACTATAGGCAAATCGTTCTGCCACGGGAAAACAACCACTAAAATTTCACGGTGTTATGTACCTATATATTTTTACCTAATAACTAAGTTCTTCAATGTGTGATAGAAGGCATTTTGCGACTATTGTTTCCAACCATAACCTGTTGTTGACAATCTTGAATGAGGCAAATGGGCAAATAGGCAAATAGGCACACTAGCTTTAGGTACTCGGTTGTTGCAGGCATGGGCACTTCATCCGCCAATAGACGTAGCTGGCTATCGCCCAGTGGTAGTAAAATGCAACAAAGGGGTCTACTTTAACGCGCTGAAAGCCTTTCGGGCCTCCGTCCCACTGCCGAAGTGGAGCGAAGTGTAAACTACAAACAAAAATGCCTTGTAACATGCCAGCATTGCCAGCCGCTGCTCATGAGCAAAGGATCACCTTTTGCAAACAATTCATCAATCAATCATCAATTCAGGCAGGTGGGGTTAAACCCACTAAACACACACAGCAGCACCACCAAATTATTATACTCATACGTTGGCACCACGAGAAAAAGATGTAGCTACCTGTCGCCGCAGTGGTGGTGGGCGGCGGCACAGTGGTGACGTTGGCGCTCCACAGGCACGCGCGGCGACACATCAGCCGGGTGCGGAAGTTGTTCGCGTTCCCGCCGCAGCCCGAGAAGCCGAAGGGCTCGCACGCGCCGCGCGACGCGTCGAAGAACCAGCGCTCCTCGTAGCCGCGGCAGTGGCCCACCGCGTGGGGCAGCCGGCACGTCTCTATAAAGGGCACAAGTTGGTAACATTCGTAATTGATGTCAATTTTATAGATATTGTCTGTATGTACCCAAATTTTAAACTTAGTTTACTTAAAGGTTCGGCGTAGGAATGTGACGACTCCACCAGCCGCTGGTGAGGGTCGCATTTTCGCACCATCTAAAGCAGCGACTCTCAACCAGTGCAACCAGTCACCCCAGGGCAGCTTGTGGCGGGCTGCATAGGATTGACACCCGTTTGGGACACGTGCCTCTGAGAGTAGACCAGTGGGGCTACCATGAGTTTAAAACTTACGCGCTCGATATCGACTACGTAAATATGTCTATGAAAAACATGTACAGCGCCGGCTGGTGGTTACGCGAAGAACTACAATCGGCCATATGAAAAAACAACTCGATAGGTTTTTAACGTACGTAAGTTTACGATAGCCAACTCATGGTAGGCCCTCAGGCCTCAGCCAGGGCGCAGGGTGGAAGTAAAACTACAGCATATGTCACGAGTTGGTATAGTGGCGTTGCGCCACTGCGTAGAAAGCGGTTCTCGGCACCCTGAGTCGCTCACAAAAATCTTGCCAGTTTTGACATTCGTGTTAGACCTTCTATTAAGTCTTATTAACTCTTAATAATTAAGTGATTAAAATCCTAGGCTCACCCAGTGAGGCGGTGTCGTTGGCGCAGGCGCCGTCGTCCCCGTCGCACAGCGCCTCCTGCTGCGACAGCGTGAACTGGCACTTCTCCAGCTGATCCTGCACTAGCTTCTCTATCTCTGGGTCCACGCCCGTGTTGTTTTCAGGTGGAATTTCCTGTGAAGCGAATCGTCATTGATCAAAAGGCATCGCCGATGAATTGGCTACACACAAATCATTCACTGGCGTTAGTTACTCAAAAAATACATAAATCTAGAAAAGATTGAATGGATAAATTTATGTCATCTAACAAACTGTTATTTAACAACGTGTTAAGATAAACGGGTAAGGATGAGAGGAGGACATAAATTTGAATTAGATGTATGAGTCTAACTGAGATGTCTCTTTGTTCACTTATGGGATCCACGCAGACAGAGAATCGATTTTAAGGAAACTAAAGTAAGACCTCGCCCACGGGAACTTTTTATAGTGAAAGCGCGTTAGGTTTTCTTTCTCTAACTGACTTACAATGATGGCTTGGAGTAGACTCTTCATCATCACCGGACTTGCGGGGGATGGCTTTGTATAAATAGTCATAGCATTGCATCTGAATCGTGGTTTACATAACCACGACTCGATGACAGTACAGTACAGTACAGACAGTAGTAGGTGCAGGTGCAGGCGACAGGATCGCACGATAACACACGATCACGTCACGCACACACACAATAAGTGTATGTCCTGACTTAAGTCTTAAACAGTCATGGTCACACACATTAGAAAACTGAAACTGTCCGGGATATTGACCATGTTGTTTTGTTTTAATGAGCTCCCGATATTTCGGCACTGTTGCAAGCGCCATGATCACTGAACTGTCCCGTCCTAACCATCCCGGACAGTTTCAGTTTTCTAATAGGACTTAGGTCGATTTACAGTCTCACCAAATTTTGCAGCTCTGCGAACCGCCGGTTCCAAGCGGCCAGCAGCCGGCGCGAGAGCTCGGGCTGCGCGCGCTCGTCCCGCGCCAGGTAGAAGCGCGTGCGCAGCCGCCGCCCGCGCCCGCACGCCGCCGAGCACGGGGACCAGCCGCCCCAGCCCGACGTCGCGCACGGCCAGCTCGGCTGGTCCTAGGACCGGGCATGACCAGTGTTATGGCTTATATGACCAGACAAACGCGCAAATACACAGGCGGTAATACACGCGCAATCCACACACACACGATCACGTCACGCACACACAATAATTGTGTTATTATAAAACACAATCAAAATTGGCAAATATCAGTTAACGATGTCTTTGTCTTGTTATGAATGACATAGGTAATGGAAATCAATTAACTTACCACGAAGAACCAATCGTAGTTTGTAGAATTCGTCATATTAGCAGGCCTGTAAAAAATAATAAACTTAGGTAAAACCTATGATTTGCCTTATGTAACATTCTATTTGTGAATTATCTTTTCATAGCTGTCTATTTTTTTTTCAATAACTAATCTTTCATGCACTAGTGTTTTATGTTACTTTGTTGCAAATGTTCTTTTTAATGTATCATTTTCTTAGTTTTCTTTATATACCACAAATATAAATATTTCCCCACTTTCATTTCAGTTCCATTAGAATACTTTGCAAAAAAAAAGTAACTAACTTGTGGCAGGGCCCGGCCTCGCAGGGCATAGCCTCGCTGGTGGGCGCGCGCGCGCGGTAGCCCACGTGGCAGCGCTTGTGCGCGCGCGGCGCGAGGTACTGGCGCGTGCGCGCGCGCACCCCGCAGCCCGCGCACGGCGACCACGACGACCACGCGGACATCGCGCACGGCCCGCCCGACTGCGCCGCCTCGGGCTCGTACTCCGAAATCGCCCTACGACACTGGGTAATTAATTAAAATCATTCCTACATAGTAAATATCGGTTTAACGGCTTTGATGAAAATCATACAGCCAAATCTTCAATTTAATGAATTTTTACTAGCACACACACACACCCATCGCAACATTCACACTCCTAGAATCATTCCTCCTTCGACTTTTACGCAAAGAAATAGAGACGTTTGGAAATTGGGCTTTCGCGGCTGTTATTGTGCTCAATTAGTGTAATGATGCGCTACTATTGAAGATCCATGAAGGTAGAGAATTAAAGCTGTCTGGTACTATCGCGTGCGCGCGCGCACCCCGCAGCCCGCGCACGGCGACCACGACGACCACGCGGACATCGCGCACGGCCCGCCCGACTGCGCCGCCTCGGGCTCGTACTCCGAAATCGCTCTAATAATAATAATAATGGGATAATCGACGGCTGGTGCCACATTACATACTAATAGCATACAAGTCATAAAAGGGCCTCTACGTGTTGGCTTTAGCCCCGCCCGCCTCCCAAAAATCCGGGAGTCTGTAGTCCCGAGAAAATGGATATGACTGGTAATATTATCATAAAACTGTGTTACAAGATATTGTCATGTGCTGCAACATGTGTCTGCCTTACAACAATAGGTAATTAGAGTCATTCCTCCTTCGACTTGTACGTAGAAAAATGAGCGGACAAGAGAGATTTACTTTGGAAATATGATTTTCGCGGCTGTTGCGCGCATCATTACACTAATTCAGCACAAATTAGTGTAATGATGCGCTTCTATTGAAGATCTATGAAGGTAGAAAAATAAAGCTGTCTGATCCGGTTGGTCAAACTTATTGAGTTATAACATCCTGCTGCTTTCTAGTCTCCAATCAATGACAGTCTGAAAGTAGGGACTTTTCCCCTAATAAAACGTTATGTATTGTAGGTAAAATTTCAAGACAGTATCCACCTCACCGATAGCAGTTTATCTGCAGTGCATCCGCCTAGATAGCATGTGCAGTGCAACCCCCCAGGTAATAATTATATAACGAAGCACTTTAAAATATTATGACTTTGAAGCCAGTAACTGCCTCTAACACAGTATACCTGCAGCAAATTACATATTAACGCTTTAACGGTGAAGGAAAACATCGTGAGGGTAACAAATTCTAGGGTTATGTAGTCGGGTTGGCCTGATCGCCCTAGTTAAGGGTAGACCCGTGCCCCACCAGTGGGCGTATATGGGCGGATGATGATGATGTCAAATGCTACCTGCAATGCATCCTCGGGCCGTGGCACCGGCGGTAGTCTGTGAGCGGCGCGCGGCAGGCCTCGGCACGCGCGCGGGCCGGCCACACGTACGCGCGCTGCCGGGACGCGCGCCCCGCGCCGCACGACACGCTGCACGGGCCCCACGCGCCCCACGCTAGCGTCGCGCACGCGCCGCCGCGCCCCCCGCTGCCGACCATAGAGCCGCTCGACTCTGAAGCGACAATGCTTGTTTAACGCAAGCTTCGACTAGTTAGTTCCACCAGCAACCAACAGATGGCGCTCTCTAAAAAGCTGGACTCTACAACATTACTTTTCCTAGTAAATTGGTTCGTTTATCAATAAAACGAGTACCTACCAACACTTACAATGTACAGTTATTGTGATATAATATTAATCAGTTTCCTTTTTGTTAAGCTAACCAGCATGCAAACATTAAAAAACTGAAACTGTCCGGGATATTTACCAAATTGTTCTGTTTTAATGAACTCCCGATATTTGGGCACTGTTGCAAGCGCCATGATCACGGGTGAACTCCCCCGAATGTGTGACAGTTTAAAATTATATAGTATGCAAATTTCAGACATGCTAGATATCGTACTCACTGACGACGTCGCAATTCTTCTCGAAGAGCTGCAGTCTGTTGAGCCGCAGCCGCGCGAAGGGGCGCATTTCGCCCGCGGCGCTGAAGAAGGGTGAGCGCGGGTCCCGCGGCCAGTCGGGGCGCAGCGCCCGCACCGGCGCCGCGGGCAGCGTCGGCTGCCGCCGGGACTAGACATTACGTCATAGGTTGAGATTGGAAGCAGCTGATGTAGAAACCAGGAGAAAAGCTTGCTGTTTGGTCGATACAGGTTAGCTGGCGAAGGGACAATGGACTGCCACGAGACTGAAGACGGAAATCTCTGTCAACCTCAAGAAGTGGCCAGAAGAAATAGTTGCATACATACATACATAAAATCACCCCTATTTTCAGGCGAAGATCACTTCCAGTGATCCACTTTTCACCTCTGTGGGAAACGTGACGTGACAGGTTGTGGACCACGTCGCAGCCATTCTGCCTTGTGCATTGTTTTAACAAGGAAATATTTAGTTGCTTATGGGCCATTAAGGGCTAATGATAATGTAAGTACACTCGTACATTGACAAAATATTAATACCTACCGTTAAGCGCGGATTATCCGACAACAGACATAATCAATAGTGCAATCACGTGTACCATAAAATTGATTGTTTCATGATGTATTAATTACTTGAAGCCTGGGACGGTTTACGTTTACGTGTGCAAAAAAATTGTAAAATGTTTTTACCCACTCAGTTTGGGGAGGGGAGCGGGGTGCAAACTACCCTAACCGTATCCACGATATCACATTCATGACAGTAGTCCCATGATATTACCCTTACCTTACTAAACCTTACCGTATAAGAGATCCCGCTATCAGTCCCCGCGTCGTAAGGGTACAGGGGCAGCGTCGCAGAGCTGGACCAAGTGCAGTTGGCATTGCACAGCTCCAACGCGGACACGCCCACGATCCAGTCGGGGGAGGGCCACAGCTTCGACGCCAGCGACACCAGGTGGTTGCGGGCGTCCACCCGGAACACTGCGAACGTGTTCGGGATGCCGGCCCCGGCTATCTGCTGCCATGATATGCCGCGCGCCTTTATTATTGTTCGGATGTGGTCGCTCTGGAGGAAAGGAAAAAATTATAAGGGTTAGGGCTACTCTAATTATGTTTAACCGGTTAATAGTTGCAGAAGTACTAGACTCTATAGATATCAATCAATGGTCACCAGACCACAACAAAGAAGGGGTTTGAGACTTCTGTGAATCGGTCATTTATTAGAGAATCAAAAATAAAGCATCTCAAAATGCCCACTACAGCTCCATTATGACATATTTCTGGCTTTTCCGGATTCGGAAAATCCATGCCCCATCACATTTAGTCTAATCAAGAGGCAGAGCATAGTTTCCGGTTTAGAAACAATAATATACATGTAAATACGGGGGTAGGAATGTTCACATTGTGACCTGACAGCATAGTCCTGCTAAGATTCTGGTGTGTATGACGAAATTACGAAAAAATACACTAAACAGTTTCATCGTACCTCAGCTTTCAACTCCTTCTCTAGCGCAGTGGTGGCCCCATCCTCAGCGAGCCGTCGGAGCCCGGGGCTCGCCACCCGGCCCTCCTGCCACACGCGGTACTGGGCCGTGTGGGAGGCACCTATGACGTCACCGAAGTGCGCCTGAGCTGTCTCCGGGGGGAACTCGTGAGGGTGCGTGTTCCGGGACCAGAGACCCTCGAAGGTGACCTGCAGTTAAAAGTTTGGGTCACAATCATGGTTGTTACCGTTTAGGTGGAGATAATTTTGGAAACAAGTTGATGATTACTTTTAAAGAAATATAACTAAGTATAACACTTTAATATCATACTTTCATGCGCCTCATAATTCTTGAGAACAAATAATTGTGGCTATAAGTGTTCCAATATCAGTCCGATACATATATCCTTCAACCCCTACTCTGGAACCGGCAATAGGAACTGACTATCTCTTAGGGCCGACATACACGGACAGCTTCAAGCAGTCCGTGTATGTCGGCCTTTAGTGTGTATTTGCGTAATCTGTACTGCAACAGTGACATAAGTGTGTTAGCATCTACTTTGTTCCGTGCCAAAAAAAATATCATCTACTTACAATAAGCAGTACATAAACTGACCTCATATTTGGCCTCGTCGCAAGCGCAGCACGGCTCGACGATAGGCGGCTGGCGCGCGAAGCTAGCGGGGGCGGCGGGCGCGGCGCATATCTTGCGTGCGAGGAGCGTCACCCCGCGGACCCCAGTACCCCCAGCGACCCCCGTGCCCCCAGCATTCCCATCCTGTAACGCCCCCGGAGTGGGGTTCGCCCGGGCGCATAGGCGCAGACATACGTCGCTTGCTTTCATTGGTGCACTCCAGATAACCTACCCCAAAAACAATACTTGTAGTATCATAGTCCTCAGTTTATGAAGGAAACAACGATCATTATTTATGAAATTTTAGAAATGTTATGAAAAAATTAGAAATGTTATTTTCTAGAACTTAAGCGATGGATGAGGCGACTGTTAAACAAAACGATCTTTTGTTTGTTATTACTTTTCTAATGTATTTTATTTCAGCTAAACAGGTTCTCGGAATTTGAATATACTCCCGTTTAAGGCATTAAAAGAGCTTGCTGCTTTCTATATTGTATGTGTAATTTCAAAATCATAATTTATCCTTACTAATATTTTAAAGGTGAAAGTTTGACCCCATGGAAGTTATTGGGGGGGGGCGTACTATGGGAGAACGTTGACGGGACTAACACTTATAAATAACAAATTTTACAAGGCATGTAGGCTATTTTAATACATCCTTGCTACTAAAACCCATTAATACGCGGACAAAGTCGCGGGCGGCCGCTAGTGTTCTATAAAATAAACAACGACAAAAGCTCCCGTCATGTTACCTGCACTTCAGTCTTCGGGTGAGCAGTGGCGTTCCCCACGGCCGGCTTGCAGAACTCATACGGCTTGGTCTGCGCGTCGTAAGCCTGGAACGCGCCCAGGGCAAGAGTCGCGTTGGCATTGCTCACGTTGTCATCTTTAACTAATTCCTCGTCCAGCTCAGCCCATATACTGAACCCGACGAACGGAGTAGGCCCTTGACCGCTGTCTACACCTTGCAGGGACACTGAGAATACGCGTGAAATGCAATTATCTTGAATGGAGGGAATAAATGAAAATTGCGATTTGAGGACATTCTCAAATACAAGTAGCTATCTTTAAAACTTGCGGAAACAGTTGTTGCAGCACTTGCAGCATCCCTTCTTAACCCCACTTATTTACTATATTTCTAGTAAGATTTGCAGATGCGTTAAAATACAAATTGGTTCAAATAATTTTATTAACTGCCCCCATTACGTTACGCGTTTACGTTTTACCATTACCCATTACGTTATTTAGCGATCATGCGGTTAGTGAACCGCATGATCGCTAAATAACAAAAACAATGAAATTAATCTAAACGAATAAAACTACTTACCAGTATACAGTTCGCCGGGTAAGAACAGATCCGGCTCGCCAGCTATGCCGAGGCGGTAGGAGGCGTCAGCAGGCTGCGCGTGCGACGGGGCGCGGTCGCACTCGCGCGGCGGCGCCGCCGTGGTGCCCGCGCCCGCCTCCGCCGCCAGGGCGGACCACAGAGAGAACACCACGCTTGATAGCACCATGCTCGCTGAAAATTATACACGTACATTTTATTCTAAGTGTTCTGATCCCGGGCTCTTCAGGCGGGGCGTGAAACGGCATTTAAGCAGGCCTTCGGGTGAGTGCGACAGGCTCAATATGGTCTATTGTGCATGTCGACCTCATATGTGGATCTCACTACCGCTTTCCATCAGGTGGAGTGAGGCCATCTTGTTAGACTATTTTATATAAAAAAACAAAATATTTGTTACACATACCTACAAAGAGGCTATATGGCTGCAAAATGGACGCACGCGGTGTCGGTGGCGACCGCTTGCGTCCAGTTTGCAGTCAGTTGTATCTATGATTGTCATACAAGTGTGAAATCATAAAATGAGTTTGGGTAAATTTTTTTACTATTATCAGTCAGCCTTAAAGTTGGTTGCTGCTAAGCAGTGCTATACAGCAGCAACATCAATGCTGTCCTAGTTAAGTAGGTATTATTAATAAGTTGATTATATTTATACCTCTGTTGGTTTCGTTAATGTTTTAAGATATCATGTAATACTTAGTCGTGGTCACTTTTTTGACAAGTGTGTTACATTATGTGTGTTACTTGTAAATGAGTTGTTAAGTTGCTATTTGTTTTCCTTAAATAAAGAAAAAAGAATATCGGGAATACGTCTCAAAAATATTAAGTAAACATCCCGTGTTTCGATAAAAAAAACAGTTGACTAGAAAAGACCGCTTAATTTACTAATTATACTAACGCCGTACTACCATTTATCTAGTCGCAAATATCATTTAATTTAACATATTATTTATTTAACAAGCCATATACACAACTACAGTACCATAACTACAGTGTTTTAAATATCTATTCAAATAAATAAAACGTAATCTTAAGAGTCCTAGTGAATTATGAACCTACGTAGTACAATAGATATATTTAAGCCTCATTCCAAATCTTAAAAGAGGCGCGCTAAAAGTTTAAGAACCACATCTACTACTTCTTCAAAGCGAGAAAATTACGCTCGCTCACTTAAAAACACCTCGCACGAGTCGTGCTCAAAGAGGGCATCAAACTGAGGAACAATATGCGCTTAAAAGCTGCGCATTTGCCAGATATGGATGCACTTTTACATTCGCATTTCAGCCACTTGTATGACCTCATTTATTAAAACTTACATTTGAGATATTTCAATATTAATTTCGAAACTATTCTAATATATAATAAGATAGAATTATGAAAAAGATATTCCGAATAATAAATATTTTTATGAATTAATAGTTATTTATAGTTCAATTCGCTTTTGCTCAGAAATTACGAATGTCTTAAATTAATGAAAACCCAAAATTCAAACAATTTAACCGGCACTTGCATCAAATTATGGAAATATTTATAAATTACAACATGACTACCAATTAATAATCTTATTACTCTACTTGCATACAAAATGCCTTTTAAATCGGTACAGTACTTATTCCAGTCTTTAATTTATTCATCCCCTGTGGCCCGCTGTCAATTATCTGTGCTCGGCGTTTCATATGAATAGCAACTGAAATGACTACCTTTTGTTAGCAAAACAAAGAAAGGTCACTAACCTACGACAGAGCGGTTTCGTTTCATTTTTCTACAAGCACATAGACCCATTACCATGTTGAAACGTTACATGAACAGGTTAATGATGTTTTTATTGTAGTAAATAAAGCGGAGTTGGGTGTTTTGGGGCTGTCGTAGCGTGCGGACGCCCGCCCGCCCTACGCGTCTACAGGGAACTGAGTGGGCGCTACGAAGTGCTACGGAAGCTACGGGGCCGCTAACTCACGTATCGATGTAGATGACTACGATTGCACGGCAATATTCAGTGCAGTTGCGTGCATTATGTAATTTTAGCATCGGATCGTGACGTGCGGAGATCAATCTTATGGTTCATATATTAAATTTCATTATTTGCTTAGGTTATGAATTAATTTGTCGAAAGTTTTAGATTAGTTTAATATAGGGTATTTGTACTTTGGAAAGGGTTTGAGTTGAATATTTTACTGTAAAACGGAATTATAAATTATTTGTTACTTGTAAATTAAACAATAATTATTTAATTAGTGTGTTTATTTTCTTTTGTAAACTTTTCTTTATTTTATTTTATTTATTTATAAGAAAGGATATGTAATACATTCTTTGGGTTAAGTATTATTATAAAAGTTCATTATTTAATAACTTTTCGAGTAGGGCATTGTACGGGAGAAGAATGATAAAGAAAAATAAAACAAATTCTTGTATATCAGAAGTTTATTTTTCATTAAATCAAGATAAAATATTAGTCAATGTTTTAGGTAAGTAAATATTCATTAACAATATAATTTATCAACTTAGAATTAATACTATCAACAAAAGAGGGCACGTATATTATTGCCGAGTTTAAAGGCAATTTACCACCTTTTTTAAACTTTTTTATTCGTGGACAAAACATAAAATATTTAGATAGCGTTGCTAACTAATGCCATGATCTAAAAGTTTTTAAAACCAGATATGTAGGTATTAATTATTATATTGTTAACATTGCAGTTTAGAGCTATTTAACTATTTTTTCTTCAATTAATACTACCGCCATTACTTAGAACAAGATCAGTGATCACAAGACAAGACTACATACTAGGAATAGAAGAATTTCTGGTTAATTTCCTGTCTTAACAGATATCTACTTTCTAAGGGAAAAGTATGGCGACTCGCTATTTGATCCTCAGTTAAAATTGACTAGAATCTACAAAACGGATTTGCTTATTAATATCTTATATAACCAAGAACACATTGTTGTCACACTTTTATTAGCAGTTTTATTACGGCTACAATATTTCCTTTTGATTTACTTTTCTATACCTACCTTAAGGGGTTTTAGTGAAATATATAGGGTATGATGTGCTCTATTTATCTCTAGTTGTAGGATATATATTTTAAACAAATAGTATTTCAAGAAACATCTTCTATTCTATTCTAAATTAAAGAAATTACTGTGTATATGTTACCGGCCAAACCCGATTTCAGGACAAACTAGTTTAGCCTAGGCCAAACTAGTTTGTCCTAAGCCTGTCAGGATAAACCGGTATAGCCTAGTCCAAACTAGTTTGTCCTAAGCCCGTTAGGATAAACCAGTTTAGACTAGGCCAAACTAGTTGATCTTGATATAGATACGCATTATCTAGGATATACTGGCATGGCCTTTTCCATACATTGTAATATGTCAAGAAAGTCAAAATAAATAGATTATCCAAATAAAATCCTCCGCAATAGGAAAAATAATAATTTTAATCTTATTTCTTGTTTCTAATAAAGATAGGATAAACCGGTATGGCCTTCTGTTTACAAAAATTAAATTTAAAAATTGTGTTAGCATGAAAATTAAAGGAGTTATAGTCAAAAACATATTTTATTTTT
Source organism: Maruca vitrata (assembly GCA_039566165.1). Classification (NCBI taxonomy): domain Eukaryota; kingdom Metazoa; phylum Arthropoda; class Insecta; order Lepidoptera; family Crambidae; genus Maruca; species Maruca vitrata. Next base: position 10,734,943 of record CM076920.1, on the reverse strand, counting down.
CTCTACTCCGTAACTGAAAATTTCGGCATGTGATTATTTGGAGCAATGTGAGAGTACGCAGTATAATACAGAGACCCAAAACTATTGTATTGTGTATAAATATACATAACTTTCTGAGCCCGCGACTTCGTTCGCGTGGACTATGAGATTTTACATCCAAAAGTTTTTGCCCAATAACTCCCGTTCCCGTGCGAATTTTGCAATATCGCGTTGCAAGAAAACTTAAAAAAATACAGGGTTTCAAGGGTTGAAAGGGGGGGGGGGGGTTAAAACTTGAAAATTATTATAGAAAATATAAAATATTACTTACTCTATATTTACACACTAATGTATTTCTTTGTGTTTTTTCAATTTAGGGGTTGTTTGCAAGGGTTGTAAGATTTTCAAGGGTTGAAATTATTTTAATATGAGGTCATTGTGTTAGAAAACACTTCACGACTTCATCACTCACTATTAGACATGTTTTTTATCGATTAAAGTTTTTCGATTAAGGTTTTGTTTACACCCTTTAAAAATAATAGGCGCAGTTCAGATCATTTTCACTTTTGAAGTTATGGGGTACATAATACTCATATGATTATTTCTTTTTATTATTATTTGTTAAAGTATGATTGTTGGTATCATCATTTATTATCCACTAGCGGCCGCCCGCGACTTTGTCCGCGTATTAATGGGTTTAAGTAGCAATGGTGTATTAAAATAGCCAAATAGCCAGCTACCTCCATACCACGCTTTATAAAAATCTATGACCGTAAAAGATTTCCCATACTAATTTTCACCCCCCCACCCCCCTTAAATGAAATTTAAAAAAATAGCGCTGGTGTCTCTCCGGAGTGCCAGCTACCTATATACCAAGTTTTATAAAAATAGACAAACACGTAAAAATTCTCCCATACAATTTTTACCCCCCCTAATGAACCACATGGGGATTGAATTTAAAAAAAAGTAGCCTATATGTTATTCCGGAGTGCCAGCATACCAAATTTCATGAAAATCGGTTCAGAAGTTTGAGCGTGAAAGAGTAACAAACATCCATACATCCACACATCCATACATCCATACTTACAAACTTTTACGTTTATAATATTAGTAAGGATAATTTTTAACGACATAATAATTGTAATAATTAAGACATTATTGCTTACATAAAAAAAACATTTATTTCTTGCCAAATATAGTATGATTGCACGAATGAAAACTTAACGACGAATCATACCAGTTTATCCTAGATAATGCGTATCTATATCAAGATCACCTAGTTTGGCCTAGTCTAAACTGGTTTATCCTAACGGGCTTAGGACAAACTAGTTTGGACTAGGCTATACCGGTTTATCCTAACGGGCTTAGGACAAACTAGTTTGGCCTAGGCTAAACTAGTTTGTCCTGAAATCGGGTTTGGCCGGTAACATGTATATGTGATACACCTGGTATGGTTTTAATGTATTGGTACATTTATACACATTATAAAACAAACCTGTTATATCGCAATATATTTTAATATTACAATAATAATATACCTGTGCTGAAACTATATAAAATGGACGTAAATTTCAAATATAAATAAATAAAAGATTGCAACCTTAATACAATATCATAGTAAATTACATATTTTAAAATCTTAACCATATTTTGGCAGCGAATAAATATATAATAAATATAATATGTTAACTAACATGTAATACGAAACAATATCATTTTAACTTTAATTCGACAAAGAACTTAATTTTAGATACATACACAAATTAATTTAACAAGGCCATACATTATCATCTATTTAGAATTATTAGAAATGCGTCAATCCTAACAAAAACACCCTCTTAAAATTACAAGATCTTTTCCAGTTCTAAGACGATCTTTGCACTTCACAAATACTTTTCGAACAATTCAATATCTCACAAGAAAACAAAAATTGCCCTTTTCCTAGGGCGCGAAACCCATAATTTCGTATAAGCCTAGCTCAAACAATCGCCTGACTGGATAGGAACATAATATGTACACTGGTACACCAGCCTTTCATAATATAGATAAGTATTCAAAGCATTTCATTCACCACGTACCATCAATACATAAATCTGATACAATAATAAATGTCTACTGTCTACTAACCCAAAGAGATTTTAATCTCGGCAGTATTGTTAGGGTTAGCTTGAGATGTGCTTCAATTCTAAATATACTTACTTTTACTAAGATTGAGACAGCGTATCTAGCAACTATCTGACCTGATTCTAAACAAAAAATAAATAAATTAATTAATAGTGATTACTTATGGGGGCGAATGCGCACAGCTGGCAATTGCTTCGCGAATGTATCGTGATAGCAACGCTACTTTATCGCTGTTGCCACGACAGTATACGTGCTACCAAGCGACCAAGTCCATATATAAGTAGGGACATATCTATATGACCCTACTTATATACCTGGTGTATTGACTATGAAAGATAATTATCTGCGCGTCTCTGGCGGCGAAATTTAGAAGTTGCCCAGGAAAATCACATATACGTCATTATTTATGACATCTGATCGAATAAATAAATTCTTCCTGACGCAAATAGTATCGAAAAACGATGAAAATAACGTTCTTAGACGGCTTTCAAATTCACCATTCGCAAATATTCAAAATTCAAGGCCAACAAGGCTTTAGCCGCATCCTATCTCCAAAGCACCCGTACAAAGAGCCATGACACAAGTACCAGTAGCGCTACCATGAGTTTAAAACTTGTACAGCGCCGCTGGTGGTTACGCGAAGAACTAAAATCGGCCGTATAAAAAAAACAACTCGATAGGTTTTTAACGTAAGTAAGTTTTCGATAGCCAACTCATGGTAGGCCCTCAGGTGCGATCCCTATGATCGAATGGGAAGGACCAAGAAGGTCACGTGTCAATCTGGTCGTCCGACCGTTTACGACTGCGGGCGGTTGGGCACGTGGTCCCGGAACTCCAGCACGTGGTCGAGGGGCTGCGGCCGCCCGTCCGGCCCGATGCGCGCCGGCCTCACCACGCCTTGAGCCAGCATCTTGTCGAACAGGTTCACTAGCTTCATCGCTTCGTACTCTTTCTGTGAACGAAAGACGATAACATTTAATAGATTACTTACCTATGCTATGCTACAAAATTAGGGTTATTCCCATTTGTCCCTTTGAGGTCAGTGAGAGTTTATCTTAAAAATATCACTTGGAACGTCTAAGAGAGGAGTAGTCTCAAGCAGGAATGTAGGATAGTCGAAAATGAGCACAAAAATGTAGTTGATTAACTATTTTTAGACAAGAGCCATGATCGTAGTCATGTAGGAAAAAAAATGGACTGGGCTTAAAAGTCCAAGCAGAAAAAGAAAAAGGAAAAAAACCGGCCAAGTGCGAGTCGGGCTCGCGCACAAAGGGTTCCGTAGCAGCAAATATAATAAAATCAACCTATCTCAAAAACTATAAGAGATACTTTGATCAAACCAAAAATCGTTGAAAGAGTTAATTAGCATGCATCACCTCTATTTTTTTAGAATTTTATACCCCATAGTTATAAAAATAGAGGGGGGGACATACTTTTTACGACTGTGAGAGCTGATATCTCAAAAACCTTTCACTTTAAGAAAAATTTTTTTTAGAAAACTTTATATCATTTTAAAAGACCTTTCCATTGATACCCCACACGGGTATGTACATCCAAAAAAAAAATTTAATCCCTCACTTACATGTATGGGGCCCCACCCCCAATTGTTTTTTTTTCTATTTAGTGTCATATTTTGTAGCGGTTCATACAACTCATATTCCCATCAAATTTCATCACTGTAGTACTTATAGGTTCCGAGTAAATCGGCTGTGACAGACGGACAGACGGACAGACGGACAGACGGACAGACGGACATGACGAAACTATAAGGGTTCCGTTTTTGCCATTTTGGCTACGGAACCCTAAAAATTAGTCTTTGACTGGCTCGGTGGAACAGTGGTTAGTGGCCCTGGCTGGCTGATATTTGTGTGATGAACATCGGAGTTTGTTCCGTGTCTGGGTGTGATTGAATATTTAGCTACAGTATGTATTTAAATACATATTTATGTATACCAGTCTCTGCCGCCCATAGTATAAGCTCTGCTTAGTTTGGGGTCAGGCGACCGTGTGTGGAAATGTCCCAGATATTTATGTGTGGTATGTTATTATGTGATCTGCTCGTCCGTCATGCCGTCCAGCAAGTCGGACCGGGGCAGGAGCGTGCAGCCGCGCACAGGGTCGAACGATGTAACAAACATGGACTAAGCTTACTCGTAGATGTCCAAGCAAAAAAAGTAGAAATAAAAAATGTGTTGTGTTATAAACTAACCTGCTCGCTAGGCTGTATGGGCTAAGTTCCCTTTGCCATTTCCTGATGGGATAAATTAGATTAAAAAACTAACCTGCTCGTCGGTCATACCCTTGAGCGGGTTGGGCCTCGGCGGGCGCGTGCAGCCGCGCACGGGGTCGAGCATCGTCCGCGCGCGCCGGTAGGTACTCGTCGATGTTACAAACATGGACTAGGCTTAAAGGTCCAAGCACAAAATCTGACCTGCTCGTCGGTCATGCCCTCGAGCGGGTCGGGCCTCGGCGGGCGCGTGCAGCCGCGCACCGGGTCGAGGTTCGGCTGCGCGCGCCGGTACTCGTCGGTGTCGGAGTCGTCGCTGCTGGACGAGTAGCCGGCGGCGCGCGCGCACAGCAGGCCCTTCTGCGCGAGGTGGCCCGCCGCGTTGCCGAAGCCGGTGTACTTCACCATCCGACCCACTAACGACGTAATAATAAGAACACTGTACATTGGAACATATATAATAAAATTATAACAACCTCATGTCTGGACATTATAAATGTTAAAGAAAAACTAAAATGGGGCATATTCATACAACAACCAATAGAAGCCAAAAATATGATTTTAAAAAAAAATCTGTCTATGTCTGTTTGATGTCCGCTTTTCACGCGAGTACTACTGGACGGATTTTGATGAAACTTTTTTTGTTATGTTATAGCTATTAGTCCTCGCTAACATTTAGGCTATCTTTTTAATGGAAATTTGTTCTTTAAGGTAAAAAGGGGGGTTTTTGAATGAAAATCTAAACATTTTACTTAAAATGAAATCTCATAATTATATTAACAAGAAAAAAGTGTCAAATTTTAATAAATTTAATAAATCATGAAATCAAAAGTAAAAAAACCACGCACTACTACATTTATCTTCTGACTTTGAGCTTGAAAGCTATAATAGAATACACGACGAACTCACCTTTCTCCTTACACAGAACAAACAAGAACTCCGCCACCAAGTCCCTGACTGAGGTGACAGGCGTGGTGAGCAGCCTGCACAGCTGGTTCCGGAGCGTGGTGCCCTTCTCCGGAGGCCGGGAGACGTCCCTGAGCGGCGGGAGCACCACCTGGCGCAAGTACTTCCTTTGGGCGCGACACCCGCGGGCACTCTTCACCAAGACCGTTAAAATCGGCGAGAGGTTCTCGTACTGATTCTTGTTGGTCTGCAAATAGATTATCTACTGTTATCTATCAGGTCGATGGCCGAGGGGTTTAAATCGTTGCTTGCTATGCGAGAGGTCGCCAGTTCAAACCCCGCCACGTACCACTATGTTTTTCAAAATTTGTAATTCACATGTACGATTATTCAAAGCTTTTACGGTGAAGGAAAAACATCGTGAGGAAACCTGCACTCCTACGAAGAAATTCTTAGGTTGTGTTGTGTGCGGAGCCAACCAACCCGCACTTGGCCAGCGTGGTTGACTAAAGCGTAATCGCCCTAGTTTAGGATAGGCCCGTGCCCCAGCAGTGGGGACGTATATGGGCTGATCAAGTGGTGTGCCAGGGCCATACAACAGCGCAGAAAGTGACCTCTGCCTACCTCTAGGAAAAGGCGTGATTTTATGTAGGTATGTATGTATCTATCTAAGTTTAACTATCGAGTTTCTTGTCAGTCTTCTCGGTAGAATTTGCGTTCCGAAAAGGTGATGGAACGACAAATTCATTACATTTTTTATACTTTACTGATGATTTAAGTGCATGTAAAATGCTTATTAAAGAAATTTTTACTATCTAAACTGTAAAAGTGGATGCGATAATTTATTTTGTTTTGTATGTCATGCTAACTTTAATGATAAACTTGACATACAATAAGTAAGTAGTTAAAAGTGTTGGCAGAATCCAGAGAAGAAAGGTAATTGCTCCATTAACAAGAGCAAAGCTCTTAAATAAGATCAAATTCGATTTGATGACTGCTGATACCATCAATAAACCACCTTTTCTTTGGCCTTCCTCTTCGGCGGAAACCGTTCTATCAATAAGAATTAAATTAATTCATATCTACACCACATAATGCACACTAAATACTATTTAGAAAAACGGAAAAAATTCAACTACCTCACCGCGGCCCGGGGATTCGAACACTCGTCCTTCCGGGAATCGCGCCCAGACGTGCATTACCATCACACCAGACCAGCATCTATTAATTGAAGCCGTCGAATTTTTTCCGTATATGACCTGTTAGCCACAGGTGGCGCCATCTACTATCTGTGATACACACTGACAGCCGTAGACATTTCATTACAGAAATGTAAACTACAGAATCCCCGGGCCGCGGTGAGGCAGTTGTATTTTTCCGTTTTTTAAATATTTAAACAGCTAGTGCATGTTTTAGCACTTAAAAATTTTTAATTTACACACTAAATACTGTTTGAAGGACTTTACATTTTTAAAAGGCAGAAATCTTTGAAGGATTGTAGCCTTCAAAAGTTAAAGGATGTTACTCCTATGTATGAAATAAATGGATATCATACCATTGTGTTAGTCAAGCGATGATGCAGCAGCTGTACCAAGGCCTGTAAGGCATCCATGTTTCTACCATCATACTCTGATTGGCAGACCTCATCTTTTGTCAATTCTGGAGTAAGATATGGGTAGAACACTGCTGGTATACTAAAATACAAAACACATACATAATTATTACATATTAAAGTGAAATTTAATTACTTTTAACATTAAATAATATAAAATGTTGTTTACCTGGTTAACAGATTCGCAATATTGCTATGCAGCTCCATAAGTTTGGATTCATTTGATGCCTGTGCATAGAGCAGGGAAGTGAGCACTGGCATTAGCTTAATGAACATCGCCTCTTCTTGCTCGCTGCTTGCATCATCAGATCCAGACTGAATTATCAAGTTGAACTGTGTCTTCAAAATCTCACACACAATGCTTTGTTGACCATCCTAAAATCAAAATTAAACAAGATATAAGACAAATAATAAACCACAATATGTAGGTCATCATCATATCTTAGTTAATCAGCAGTATGTTATGCAAAAAATTATAATATGTACATTTATTAGTTTTGGTAGAGTATATTACACTTGCCTCAAGGAAACAGCCACTTGGCCCCGCACAGGCAGCTGATGCTGTCTCACCATCAGAAGGACCCGGGGTGGCTTCCAATAAGATCTCATTCAGACCACAAGTCAAATAGTCCATACCATGCAGCTCATCTTTAACTCTCAACTTGATATCCTGCCTCAAAGCAGTCAGAATGAAAAGTAACTTCATATCAAAGAGCATGATGTCATCTTTGAATGGAATGTCTTTGCTGACTCTTAATCGAGCAATCAGCCCCTGCGCAATGCTAGTGTGAGCACACAGAGCCCTTGCTACTTCACTATTGAATGCAATGTTACAGAGACATTTCAATGCTTCAAGAACAATTTCTTTTTTAGGCATGGGCAAGGCAGATGTCTCTTCTTCAATACCAACATAACTGTATAAGCCACCCCGGTCAATCAACACAGTTATCCACTTCTCACATATCAAATTATCTAATTCTGCTTTGTCTCGGCTAAAAAGTCATAATGAAGGAATATGTTAAACAATTACATTCATAAGTAATAATAAAACTTTAACAACACATATAATAAACATTTTTTACCTCAGTATCCTTATTACAGCCAGACATGAGTCATGAATAGCTTCAGAAGATTGTTTTTGTAAGTGTTGAAATAATGCAGTCCATAATATTACTCGTCGATTATTTTCATTCAAAAAAGGAAATAAAAACACATTTTCGTTCTGTAATAAATTAGAGTTCAGTTAAAACAAAATGCACTGGGCGAAGTATTCATTAGTTCCCTAATTAGGACACTAATTGTATTAGCAGAAACACTTACAGTTTTTAGAAACCTTTGCAATATATTCGACGTTTCCTCCAGTGCATCAGAGCCACTGATGACTTCAATTTCTTCTTCATTCATTGTGGTTATCAATGTTGTCTTACAGGTCCTCTTTGAAAAAATTATGAGATAATTCGTTAATCACAATAATAATATAAAAATAATATTATCCGTCCAGCGTTATCACTGACAATCGAGGACGAAAATGATAACAAGCCCATGAATGAACGGACTTTGTGAATGAGTGAATTTTGATTGATGACAGCTAAATATTTTTTTTAGGGTTGTCACAAAACTATACACTGAAGTTAGTTTCTGATATTTTCTACTTCCTATGATGGCAACAAACAGTAAAACTTAGCTTATGATCTATACTTTAAGAATAATACTAAGATGAACAGCAATGATTTTGCGTAGAGCATCGGTCATATACTAATAAATAAATTTTTTGAAATAGGGTGAATTGTGAGTCAGCGCCAGGGTCGATAAATATTGAAGTAGTAAAAAGTCACAGTGACATTTTTTTGTCCTTGGTTTTTCGAAACGTCAATCGATGAATGAAATAAAAATTTGAGGATTTGGTAACGAAAAATTGGCGACTTAGAATCTATTTAGAGAAATACGGGCCCTAAAATGGCTGCAATAGCTTTAAAGGGTCATTTTGCCACCAAACTCATCCGTAAGTTTACGATCTAAACAAAACGGCTATAGAAAACATCACAAAAATCTCTTACATAATTGCACCTTCTAATCGTACATACAGATATTATAAATAAATAATTTGCCTCAATCATATTCACTAATATTAATAAATCGTATGACAGTAACACTATTTTATAATTGTATTTATCTCGTTTTCAGCAAAGAATGGGTCTTTGAGCGTTGTTTATATCAAGTCGGCGCAGTACAGCTCAGATGGCAGACCTAACCTGGCTGCGTACAAGAGAGGCACAGGTGGACGCAGCAGTTTCAACGGTATCGTAGCTACTGTATTCGGCTGTACAGGATTCGTTGGGCGCTATGTGTGCAATAAGCTGGGCAAGCTTGGTACTCAGGTACTGAAAACAATTTGTTGATTGGTTAGATAAATATTAAGATAAATAAAAATAAGTAGAAGAAAGATTTGTATTAATTTGAATAAAAACAAAATCATATACTTAGTAGTGACATACTTTCATAAAATGTTACAATAAATTGTATCTTAATGTGATACAAAAGAGCCTGTACTCAGTATTGTATTATTTTCAGATGATCTTGCCATACAGAAGTGATTTCTATGATGCTCAGCGCCTAAAAGTCTGTGGAGACTTAGGACAAGTGCTATTTACTCCATTTGATCTACGTGATGAGGAGTCCATTGCCAAAGCTGTACGGTACTCAAATGTGGTAATTAACTTAGTTGGAAGGGACTATGAAACCAAGAACTTCAAATATAAGGATGTCCATGTGGATGGAGCTCGTCGGCTTGCAAGGTTTGTGCCATTCAATAAAAGTTTAGTTAATTCAACTTCAGTTTCAACTTTAGTTCTTGATGCCATTAAGTATCAAAAAAACTTCGGTTATGATCTTACACTCTGAATAACAGTATTAATATCCATTAACCTATCTATGTGTTTCAGAAAAAAATCGTTTTAATACTTTATCTTATATTCCAGGATTTGCCGTGAAATGGGTGTAGAAAGGTTCATTCACCTGTCTTATCTAAATGCCTCAGCGAACCCAACTCCCTTAGTTTTGAAAAAACCTTCTATGTTTAAAATTACCAAGCACCAGGGAGAGTTGGCTGTCAAGGAAGAGTTCCCCACGGCTACCATAATCCGGGCCTCTGATATATATGGTTCGGAAGACAGGTTTTTGAGGTGAGTACATTGTGATTGAAAGTGTGAGTGAAACTCTAGTGATTACACACTACATTCGTAAATGTAAATACAGCCAAACCTAGAACAAATACAAATTCTCATCATCCAAGATTTATTCAGTCGGGATTGAACCCTCATCTACTGGTTAAATAAGTACTGTTCACAAATTTAGGGTTGTCACCTAAAATCTTATTATTATGTAGGGTTTGTAATTTTATTGAAACAAAATAATATACATAACTAGAGAATATCTACAATCATAAATCAATGTTGCAAGTGTTAAATTAAAAGCTCAGACTTTGCTGACTCGGCCTCCTTCAGAGGATGGATATAGACTGTGTAGTCCAGTCATTTAAGCTTAAATTAGGTAAGAATCTCGGAATTCGAGATACCCAGCTGTAAGTCTGTAAATATTTAGATATTGACACCCTAAAAGTGGTCTCAAAACCTACATATGGTAGGGTGTACGCAACTATTAAATTTTCAATGTCAAATGTCACAAATATCAGTTTTATGAACTTTTGAGCGAAACGGGAAGTTTTATCATAAAAGTGTGTAGGAGAAAATTGCTTATCATCTAATTATCTATAAAAATTGTCTCTACGTTTTATTCCTATGATTCAACATTTTAGAGATACAGCGATGCAAAAAGTTGAAAAAGTTGTATTTTCAAAAGCTTCCAGACCCCCGTGCGATTGTGCTAGACAGTTAAAATTTTCACAACTGATGTATTTCAGTAGCCTCTATAACATCTAATACTAGAAAAAGCTTAAAACTTACAGCTGGGTATCTCGAATTCGAGATTTTTTCCTAATTTGACTGGACTATGTGATGTGAAACGAGCATACAGGGGATGCCTTAGTAGTCTGCAAACGGTTGGTCGACACAGGTACCGCTGGGCGGACTGCTAGTTAACCAATTAACATAAATTCATTGTGTATTTAACAACCAGTTTGGTTTTTGCTGAGTCTTGATGTACATACAATCCATGCTTTTTTTTCGGGGACAAACATAACTTAATTTCTGGAGATTAAGTATTAAATATTCAAGCATCCTAGAATTAACCCTAAAATTATTTTCTGTCCATCTGTATTTCCTAAACCATGATAGCTAGAAAACTGAAATTTTCAGAATGATGTATTTCTGTTGCCGCTACGACATCAAATATTAAAACTTTAAAATAATAATTGGTATGGAATCCTTTGAGCCCAAGTCTGATGGCCAGTTTTTGTTAATCTCTTGTGGCTAAGGCTATGCTATATGAGGACCTGAACCACAGTCTTGAACTTTCGTGACTTTAGTGGCTTATTAGCAAACTGTATCTTTCTTCAGGAGTTTCGCATCCCAATGGCGCCTTCACGGCCAGCTCATGCCTCTGTACAAGAATGGCATGGGCACCATCAAGCAGCCCGTGTTTGTGTCGGACGTCGCCCAGGGCATCGTGAACGCAGCGCGTGACCCCGACACTAGGTGCCAAACCTACCAGGCTGTTGGGTATGGAATTTTTTTTTTTATATAATTAGTGGTTACATATCTACCCTTAGAATAAATATTCGCCCTAGTTTAGGGTATAATATACACCGTGAAATTTTAGTGGTTGTTTTCCCACAGTAAAATGATTCTATCTTAGTAGTACAATAGATTTGTGCAGTTCTTTTTTGTTAAAATCAATAAATGCCGGTTTTACGAAAGGTTTAACCGAAACTCGAGAGGTTTTTCGACTTTATGACTTAGGGTGTCGAGCTTCTTCAGCTTTAAGCATCGATTTCATGCGGCAAGCAGTACCTGCTTACGTCACATCTCTAAGATAGCTTATCTCGTTTTCGAGTTGGAAAATTATTATATTGAAAACTTGAAAAACAAGGCCTAATTTGCATGATTCGATAGTACAACCAAAGGCAAATCGTTACGGGAAAACAACCACTACAATTTCACTGTGTATAGTTCAGTTCAGTTATTCTTTCACTGATCAGCAACCACCATTGTATAATGCAAATAAACATAAAAAAATGGTAGTGTTTGTGTTCATAGTAAGCAACTTTAACTTTAAGCAACATTACTTTACAGACCATCAAGATACCTTCTGGCAGATATGGTTGACTGGTTCTACAAACTTATGCGTAAAGATGAGAAAAACTGGGGCTTCAAACGCTACGACATGAAGTATGACCCCATCTTCCCTCTCAAAGTGGCGTTGGTGAATTTGATTTCGCCTGCATACCCATTCGGAAATTTGCACTGGGAGTCTATTGAAAGAGTAAGTTACATTCTTATACCAGTGTGTACAATGTACATTAGTAACTTTTGTTGAGATCACTTAAAATACATTCACTACTAAAACCAAAAATATATGGACAAAACCTTGGTGAAAGTAGAATATAGAAAAAATCAGTGAGTTTGTAAGGAAGATCTGCTAAACTATTTGCTATAGAGAGAATATATTAACTACAGTAAAACCCGCTTAAGACGATTTCTAAGGGACCCTATCAAAAACGCGTCTTTAGCGAGAAAACGTATTAAGCGGGATAGGGAAAATAACACGAACTATATATAATTTAGTGTTATTTTCAAATTGTGGTACAATAGGCATTAAATTATACGTATAAATTACATTAAATACGTAGTGTAATTAAAATTACATTCACATTGGTTGATAAATCAGTCATACCTAAGCCCGAATTAGTGGACTTCCCTCAGTGAAACAAGGCATTTGGGGACTCCTTCCCGTACATAGCACCTCAGTCATTAGACTCTATGGCATGTGTTACTGAAAGTTTTTACGACATGGGCCCTGTGGCATGTGTTTCAAAAATAAAAATGCGCTCAATCTGTCGGGCTCGGGCGTATTAAACGGGATGACAAATGCATTAAGCGTTAAGAAATGTATCGAAATATATCTTAAGTTGCTGGGACTGGCATAAAGTGGCGTATTATGTGAGAAATTGTATTAAGTGTGATCGTCTTAAACGGGTTCTACTGTATCTTTTTATTGTAATTGTAAGCAACTGTAAATGTTTTGACAATTCACTGCAGCCACTGAAAAGGGTCATTACCAGAAAGTCAGCCGTCACTCCAGAGGCCAAGACTAGAGGGGATTACAGAATAAAGGATGTATTCTACCAATATTGTTGGCATGGACAATTAAATACTAAATTTTATTCACAGGAAGCTACTTCAGACGTGACCCAACCAGGAATGCCGACATTGTTAGATTTGGGTGTGAGCCCGACCCGCATGGAGGACCAGGTCCCTTGGGAACTGAAACCATTCCGCGCCTACCAGTACTACATCGACAAACTCGGAGAGTTCCCCGACCCCGAACCTCCTAAGACACAGCCATGCTAAATATATATATTACATAGTGTCTACTACTCATACTGTAATCGTAACTATTACTGGCAGTAATTTTAAAAGGCCACTTTTCAACACCAATCCTGAAATCGTAACATAGACAAATCAGTGTTGAGTTAGATGATTTTTAATAAATTATTTTGAATGTTATTTATGGTCTTTTTTTGTACTGTCCCCCTGTGTAGTTTGATTTGGCGGATTTGGCCTAGGAATAGTCAGTAACAGTTCACAGGACCCTATAAGAACATTGAACGAACTCTCCAACACACAACTTTTATTTTATTAGGTACCTACCTGCTCAGTTACTTTTGTGCTTTTGTCTAGCAAATAAGTAGCACTTATTTGCCCAGCAGTGTGATGATACAGGTTAAGTAAAAAAAAAAAGTAGCACTATTAAATATGCTTATTTTTCTTTTCTCCATATCATAGATTTGCCTAAGACATGATGATTAGCAGTCAGCACTGTGTTCTTAACCCTTGAAGTACTGACCAGCCAGTCAAGGCACTGGATATTGAGGGGTGTTAAGAAATTCAATTGAGATACAAGATGCTAGAAGTCCAGTATTAATGTTCAAATTATCCAACCCCAAATCATTTTTTAAGTAAATAAATATTTTAGGTATATTTAACAGGTAGGAGAAAATACCACCAGTAGAAGTAGGGTAGTTATTGGAAAATAATCATCAGTAGAAACTCGTTTATCCGGCCCTCAGTTATCCGGATTAGCGATTATCCGGACTACCAACCGCGACCAATCTAATATATAAAATTCTTGTGTCACAATTTTCGTTGCCATTCTCCTCCGAAACGGCTTGGCCGATTCTCATGAAATTTTGTGATCATATTGAGTAGGTCTGAGAATCGTAAGATTTTAGACTTTCGCGTTCCATTACACTAAATATTTGTCTTTATGGGTCTACAGGGAGGCGCCAGTTCGCTCGCGACCACGATTGGTGTAACCCAGTCGAAACGTCGGGCAGTAAGTAGCTATGTAATTTGCTACTCCTAATAACGCGTGTAGACCCATAAAGACAAATATTTAGTGTAATGGAACGCGAAAGTCTAAAAAGCTTTGTATTGTTGGTTTTTACAAAAACGATCAACTGGGCAACCAATATCTGGACCTTTGCTGTGTGAAAAAGCATTACAATTAAAAAACATTGATTTTCGTTGATATCTATTTTTAATAATAAACACAACATTATTTTTCATACATTCGATTATCCGGATTTTCGATTATCCGAATGCCTATCGACAAGAATTAGTCAGGTTAAACGAGTTTCTACTGTATTCTAAAATTTAATTCTAATTCATTTTGACTTATTATGGAATTTATAAGAGGTCAAGTAAAGGTCTCAAATTTAAACAAAATAATTTATGATAATTTTTTATTAAACCTAAATTTAAGGTGCAGGCCTGCCACGACCGAAACCTCCTCTCTGTAAACAAATAAAAAATCCATTATAGTGTTTCAAATTGTAACATTGTTATAATAAAAAAACTGTATTCAATTTAATAAAATATTATTCAATATAAGTTAAACATGTATGTGTTAAAATATGTTGATTGAATATGGGTGTAGTAGTCATTCTATATAAGGTGTAAGTATGCTGGTTGGTAAATTATACAAGTCAGTAACTGTTTGAAGTTGGGTCTCACTGTTATAATATTAAACTTAGATGTAGTAACTATTTGAATACTTAACAGAGGATTTTGAAATAGACTAATATTGAACTTCCAAAGGTAGACCTTTACAGTAATAGTTTTAATCAGCACACCATAGAAAAGCTGGTTTATAATGCCATAACTGAACTGTACTTACGAATTCAACATCAGCAGAGCCAGGGCCGACATCAGCCTTCTTGTCGTGAGGGGCACCAGGGGTGGTGGGCGCGCGACGGTACGCGGACCTGTCCTCGGTGGTGCGCGCGGGCGCGTCGGGGCGGCCCACGGCTCCGCGACGGACTGTCTCTGTTCGCACCGAGCGCTTCAGAGTCGCGGGTACGATTTCGGGGGGCAGGTGCAGGAAGATGCGCAGGTACTCAATACCCTCGTTGGTGAGGTACCTGGAAATTATTTATGAAATTATTCTACTGGTCATGGGAGGTACAAAAGTACTTGGATGTAGAATATATCTGTCTGATTGAGGGTATTTAAACCATATTGATGTTGACAAGTTTGACAAAAAGTCGGTTGAAAATAACAAGTAATGATCAAAAAGTATTATGCACTGTTGTAACAATTACTATTCTTAGTTTATCTATTAATTAACTAATGAAATACTTAGTTTAAAGTTTAAGTTATATGTTCAATGGATTGAGTGTAAAAAATCTTGTGTAAAAATTATATGGTATAATAATAATAATAAATGCTGACTGGCACAGGTTGACTTTTCTGTAATCTAGTTTTTTGACAATAGTATCACTACTGGATTATCCTAAAATGAACTGGATTCTAGTACACCCACTAGTCCTTTCAATATTGGGGGCCTCGAAGTAGAGCAATTCAAGTTAAATATTTTAGCAGTATATAAAAGATGAAGTTTTTTAAATTCCACATTCAAGATCTTACCAGTAGAAATGTCTCCACGCAAACTGTTCCTTGACATAACCTCTTGATTTGAGCGACTGCATAGCTTTGATCACTTGGAGGTTAGGAATCTTCTCAAGATCCGGATGCTTAGGTGCATGGTAGTCTTTTTTGGCCACCATAACACCCTCTTTGAAGAGGTACTCATAGATAGCCACACGGTTTCCTTTGGGCATCAACATCTTGAGGCGCTACCTGAAAATTGAAATGTACACTTGCACTGTTTTATTATAACCAAAACAGAGTTTTCGTAAACTTTCACATATAAATATCATTTTGATAAAATAGCACAGTTCACGACCGTTGATATAAGCAACTTTTTTCTTAAAATAAATACGTGATTTTCGAAATAAATAAAGATTTTTGCATGGATAGATACCTTTCGGCAACTTTGACAACAGAAAAGGAAGGAATTGTCAGACTCATGAGTTTGACATTTTAATTGTTGCCAGTTTTTAGAAAATATTCTGTATGTAGTAGAAATTCATAAAAATAAAAAGATTAATGATGTATATGAAAACATACAAAATCTGGAAATAAAAAGAAGATATGTTTATTATGAAACATTTTAAAATTCCATTAAAATATAATATAATACTTACAACCCTGCTATAAGAGCTATAAGATTAAATATCCCACTCTCAATTTTTAATGACAATACAGTAAATCAATATGAAAATTTGGATTTTCATTGTGTCTAGGCTGCTAGTTCAAAGACATACCACTTAATTGATTGTTTGCATATATTGTAATTGTGGTCGCTCTGTTTTGTGTACCTAAAATAAATAAATAAAAAAACATTTGACTTTGTTTTGGTTGACATATTAGGCTATACAGGCTGTATCCCTTTTGCTGATAGGATAAATTAAACAAAAAAAATTAGTTGAGAATTTGACATGACAAATAATGACAACCATGACAACTGTTGACCGACTGACTTGAGGCGTGCAATTTTTTTGAAGTGTTTGGTAAATTTGATCCAAAAACTTGGATTTTACCTTGTTTACGGGAAAAGATATGCTGTGAGAGATTTAATGAAATCCTAAACATATAAAAATGGATTTCCAAAATCGACCAGGCGGAAAAACTGGTGGCGGAGGCGTAGCGTCATGGTCGGAAAGCAACAGAGACCGACGCGAACGACTTCGCCAACTCGCTTTAGAAACTATTGATTTGAATAAGGATCCTTATTTCATGAAAAATCACTTGGGTTTGTTTTTATATTTATTTACATTTTGATTATGTTTCAAAAATTTAACACTGTTTATGATTGATAACCTAATTTTCCAATGGAATACATATTTTATTGGTATTAAAATAATTTAAATGTCTATCTAACAAACAATAAATTCAAAATTCCAGGTTCATATGAGTGTAAATTATGTCTAACTCTACACAACAATGAAGGTAGCTACTTAGCTCACACCCAAGGCAAGAAGCATCAAGCTAACTTAGCTCGTCGAGCTGCTAAGGAAGCCAAAGAGGCGCCACAACAGTTGGCTCCCGAAAAACCAAGAATAGAACCTAAGAAGTTTGTTAAAATTGGAAGACCTGGATACAGGGTCACAAAACAGAAGGATCCAGACAATGGTCAACAAAGCTTACTATTCCAAGTAGATTATCCAGGTGATTATCATGAAAAACTACTTTTTGGTACAAATGTTCATATCTTTGTTTACAATTCATCTTTTTTACAATTATGTATTTTTTTTTTAGAAATTGCTGAAGGAGTTCAACCCAGGCATCGCTTTATGTCAGCCTATGAACAGAAGATTGAACCCCCTGATCGCAGGTGGCAGTACTTGCTCTTTGCGGCTGAACCTTATGAAACTATAGCTTTCAAAGTGCCAAGCAGAGAAGTGGAAAAACATGATTCAAAATTTTGGACTCACTGGAACAAGGATACTAAACAGTTCTTTTTACAGTTTGCATTCAAGATTGAGCCATTGCGTATGCCTCCTCCACCACCTAAGATGTGGGAAGGCCATGGAATGCGCCTGCCACCTCCGCCTGGCGCCCCTATGATGGGTGTTCCCCCACCACCTCCATTATTGCCTGTGCCCCCTCCTCCACCATCAATGTAAATTTTGTAATAAATACATTCTACTTACGAATTTTATTACTATTATTTGCACATCATCTTTAATATCCACAAAATTATTTGATAAAATTAAATATTATGACAATAAAGTTCGGATAGAAAATTATGGGCAATATGCTCTTATGCAATAAGACTTCTATACGCAAAGAGAAGAAGAAAAACATGATAGTATAGTATTAGCTAAAGGTTAACAATACTGGAGATTTGAAGTACTAGCATTAGCATTCTAATGTTGCAATAAATATTGCCTCAGAGTACTAGGTATATTAAGTTTGTAAATAATGTGTTCTTATTAAATAATTTTTCTAGAACTGCTGAGAATAGTTTTGGTGACAAAGTGGAGACGAGTAGCTTAGGATAGACCACAGTGGAAACTATTAGAGGAGGCCTATGCCAAGAGGCACACTGAGATTAGAGATTTTATATAAAATGTACACGCTAAAACTGTTAATGTAATCTCAAATCCCAGTATAAAGGGCTTTATTATTATTATTAAATAATTAGGTAATGGACTAAGCAGGCCAGAACTGCTCCTTCCTTCTGACTGACTATTACAATCTTGGGTCTGTTTATGAGCACGTCCTCCAAAATATATTCGTAAATCTAGTAAAAAAAAGAGGTGAAAACTTAAGAAAGCGAGCGCATTATCTATTATTTATATATTATTTTTTTACATAGTGTGTTCCAAATATTTATTATTTTCCCCACTTAAAGGGTACATTTAGACACCTTTTTTTTTTACGTTATTTCAACAGAAGAAATTAATTGCATTAAAAGGTGAAATTTTTAATACGGAGTAATTATTAATAATATCTTAAATAAAAAAACATTATGTAATCGTACTACATTTATATATTTTTTCAAATTGTTGATACGTTGCATTCGAAAGTGAAATGGAACGTTGATTAACGGTCACTCTATTCATTCAAAAACGATCAACTGTCATTCTATTCATCAACGAACTCCATTCATGCTATTGTAAATACAACATTTCGCGCGCAATCTGCCAAGAGAGAGACTAGTGCAGTTGAGCTTGTGCGTATATTTTTGGTAAAATATTTATTAAATGTATAATTAAAATCCAAATCATATCTTTGTTATTGTGTACACTGGTGTCAAAAAGTGTAGTTTTATTAAATCATGTTCTCAAAGGCGAAACGTTTTGAACCTACGAGTGAGTATTGTTTTGTTTTTAATGTTGATATTTATTAGCTTAAAAAATGTGTAATTAATATGCATTAACTTCATATGTATTTATCGTTATTGGTCTTATGACGAACGTATATTTTTCAGCTACAGCAAAAGTTCCACCTACAAAACCCATAAAGAAACCAGACAATGAAAAGTTATTGAAATCTTGCACTAAAGTGCAACCTGTGATATCGAAACCTAAAACGATAATTTCTACTGGATTATCAGCCACAAAACCAAATTTCGACGCACGCTCACAATGTAGTTCTGTGTCTAGTGTTAAATCTTTTGTTACGGTGAGTACATAAATTTCTTTTCTATTTCTATTTTATTCTACTACTGCCCAGTGCAAGTATCCTGACATAAGAAGGAGATATCTCTGAGTTAAGTTTGGATAGGATTTCAATTTGAAAGGAAATAAATCCTTACTAATATTATAAAGGTGAAAGTTTGTGAGTATGGATGGATGGATGTTTGTTACGCTTTCATGCATAGAGTACTGAACCGATTTAAATGAGATTTGGTACAGATATAGCCTGAGAAAGGACATAGGCTACTTTTTAACTGACTATGCTATAAAGAAGTAATGTTTTACCTGTTCATGTAACATATCTACGCGAAGTCGCGGGTGGAAAACTTGTTCCCTATAATTTCTTTATATACCTAACAATTTTCATTCTGATTCATCAATCTACATACCTAAATATATTATATCGTTAATTCAGCACCTTTATAAATGTCTTTATCTTGTCCATTTAAAGTAATTAAATAACAAAATTGTCTCATTAATATGATTAGTTTTCTATTTAACTTATTTTTGTCCCATTTTATGATACAAATTAAAATTTCAGCCAAAGCCTGTAAAAGCTCTACCAAACAACAGCAGCTCCAAGAAAGGATTACCACCTTGCAGAAATCTGAACAAGCAGAAAGATGGCAAAATCAGTGATGATATTGTCAAGGCACAAGAAGTGGAAATCAGGTATTCATACTGATTTACTCACTCATCATATTTATTTATTTATTTTGCTAGTCACACTACATAATAATACATATAATATATAATTAGGTACATGTGACAATTATTTTTCATTAATGTGCAACATTTTTAGATGTACAAAATATGCACTTACTACCCATACCTTTCTTTTTTTCTTGCAGAAATAAGGATCATACTATATTGGAATACAATAAACACATTGAAGAATTAAAAACTGAAATAGCTCGTCTACAAGTACAAATTAACAATAGTGAAAATCCTGTAAACAATTTGGGTAATAAACTCTCAGAAATATCATTGAATGGTAAAGCAAGAGATGAATCAGATAAATATATCGAAGAGTTAAAAAATACTATAATTGATTTGGAAAAACAATGTGACAGTCTTGAACAAGAAATTAGTAACAAACAAGTAGAGTTGTCATCACTCGAAGATATTATTACTATTAGAGACAGCTTGTGTAAAGATTTACAGGAAAAATTAACAAACATGGAATCAGATCTCGAAGAAACCCGCCAGAGACTTGAAATGGTGAAAGGACACCATGCACTTGCACTAGAGGCTAATGAAAGTATTCGTAGGGAATATAAGGTTGAATTAGAAACACTAAGAGCTAAAATGGAAGAAGAGAAACAGTCTATAGTAAACAAACACAAGACTGACCAAGAAAACCTTAAACTTAAATATAATGAGCTTATTGAGAATATCAAAGTTCAAATGATAAGAGAAAGGGATGAGGAAATTCAGGAATTGCAAGACCAAATTGATATCAAAGATCGTGAGTTTAAAGCCAAACTTGAACAAATGAATGAAGCTGCTGATGAGAAACTCAGGCTGTGCGAGATTCAGTTTGAAGAGCGCACCAGGAGCATCCAGGAACACTGGACCCAGCAGCAGAACAAAATACAGTATTTAGAAAATGAAACCAAAGATTTAAAATATAGCCTAAGCCTTACCGAAGAACAAAACATCAAATTACAGAGTGATATCAATACTCTAAAAATAGAAAATGAAAACTTAAAAGCAGAAAAAACTTCCATTGCTAAGGAAATCGAAGATTTAAAGGAAGAATCGAAAACCAAAATAATCGATTTTGAGAACGAAATTAATAAATTAACAGTTGAAGTGGACAAAGCAACCAAAGAGAAGAGTAGATTTGAAATGTCTCTCTCAGTCACCAGAGATATAGTACAAGTACTAACAATGCGCTTGAGGGAATCTGATAGCGAGCTAGAACACATGGAAAACACAGTGCAAACTTTGACAGACTCAAAGGAACTGCTTGAAAGCGAACTCACATCATACAAAAACACTCTGAATAATACCATTTTAGAATGCAATGAGTATAAGGAAGCATTAGTAAACATATTGAAATCCAAAGCCGCCCTAGCCAAAGAACACAACCGTATTATGGAGCACAATGTATCCTTGATTGAGAGTCTGCAGAATGTGGAGAAAGAAGCATATCGCGAACTTGGTTCCATTAAGAATGAGCTTATAGAGGATGTGGAGCTTCTCAAGAAGGAGTCCAATTCGCAAATCCTGATGCTTCGAGAGGAGGTTTGTATTCTTGATAAAATAGTAAAAATTCTCACCAACAACTTTTTTTTAAATAAATATAACAACATGACAAAATGTTTTCTGTCTGAAGGATACTTCCTTCAAAGCACTTGTGTTACAGATACCAGAAACATTAGAATAAGTACCAGATGTATGTAAAGGACACAGTACAAACAAAATTATTCATCACACAAACACAGATACTTGTTTGATGAATATTTTGTGTTTGCATAGGACAGATCCTGAATGGTGATCGAACACCCAACTTCTCGCATAAGAGATGGGCAATATGGGCCATCGTGCAATTAAAAAACTAAGGTTCATTGCTGATTGCAGGTGGAGAAGAAGAAGATGCTGTGTGAACTGGCGACGGAGCACGCGGGGCAGGCCACCGCCGCCGCCGAGCAGTCGCGCGCGCTGCTGGCGCAGGCCGCCGCCGAGATCGCGCGCCTCGAGGCCGACAACCAGCGCTACCAACAACAGGTGGGTATCATACTTGAATGTCAAATCAAATCGTTTATGGCGCGTCACTTATACTGATGGGAGGTGGTACATACTATGGGGTATAATATCTAGTACTTTTATCGATAGTCACCTAGCAAAACACTAATTGCTTTTTGGGCCCCTCCTGGCCCAGAACCTAAAATTTGTTTGTCCCTAGCCCAGTCCCTAGGTACGCCCATGAATATCCTAATGGGTCTACATGTGATGCCCTAAGGCTGTCTACACACAGCGTCGGACTGGCCATACAGTCAGGGTGGCATTTGCCAGCCGGGCCCAGCCTGCGCGGGCCCCCACAGGCCTGAGTCGCCCGCTTGCTTTTCTCGGAAACTATGCTTCTCACAAAAATATTGCTTATGCTATTAGCAAATTGCCTTGCCAACAAATATGTTTAAAATGACTTTTTGTCCTAAAGTAAAGATTAAAGAAGTCATTAGCAAAATAAAGAGATCGTTCCTTATTTTTTAACCGACTTCAAAAAAAGGAGGAGGTTCTCAATTCGTCTGTATGTATAATTTTTTTTTTTTTTATGTATGTTATTTTATTTAAAGCAAAAAGACGCATTGTTTCCGAGATATCGTGAAAAAGTATTTTCTCATCCCTTTTTGAGATGGCGGCCGGGGACAAGGGCCCCCATAAACTTAGGTTCTATTGACCAATGACCACCACAAACATGTTCTAAAATAAAATTGCGTCCTCTCATTAAGAATCCGAAAAATCTCGGAAACTAAAAATTCTAAGTTAATGCAATAAATTGTATTCAATACTCCTTAAATGAAAGTAAAAAAATATGAGTCACCATACATTTTATTTACACAAAATCGTACGATTTTTATCTTCGAAATTTAAAATACCGGTATTGTTGGAACTGTTGAACACAGAATCGAATCTAATCAAGGATGATGAAAACAGCAGCTTTTGCAATCGAGTCATTAAGTACAAAGCTGAAAGTTCTTCTCTTTAAAAAAATACTAGCCAGGTTTATACAGGGTGTCCAAAAAAATACAGGGTGTCCAAAAAAATTATGTCAAGCGAATGTCCTGAGATAGAACACCCCGTGGGGCTTCGAAACATCCCCATGTATGTTTCGCTATTTTTTGAGTTACTATTTTTTATAAACTATTGAGAATATTTGACAAAACCGATTAAAAAATTCTAAAAAAAAGTAGGTATTTAACGTTTTTAGAAATTTTTTTTGCAAATAAATTTTCATGAGTTCTTCTTTAATGCCTAAAATATTCGTCTCCATAATTTAAATGGAAGTTTTCAAAATGATGGTACAAACTGAAAAATTATGTTGAAATTGAAATGTTGAAATTTCCACTTCAAATTTAAAATATTAGGATGTAGCTCAGCTTTTATAATCATTAATAAAAACTAGTACTTAACGGGCTACTTTTGGTGAAAAATTAATAAAATTTGTCATTTGATTACGAAGCATTATTTGGTCATTTTATTATTTCTGAAGTTAATAAGATTGTTAACAATCGAAATTATTACAGAAATGGTAAGATTTAACCTAATGAGAGTTTAATTTGTGAAAATTTAAAAATAAATTAAGTTTTGAAATGGACCTTAAATGAAAAAAAAAAGGAAGTGTATTTGATTATTGAATAATTATTAGTGATCGCACTCAAAGTCCGTAAAGAAAGCAAAGTTCGTCAAGTTCGTCGTAGCAACAGTGGGGCTACCATGAGTTTAAAACTTACGCGCTCGATATCGACTACGTAAATATGTCTATGAAAAACATGTACAGCGCCGGCTGGTGGTTACGCGAAGAACTACAATCGGCCATATGAAAAAACAACTCGATAGGTTTTTAACGTACGTAAGTTTACGATAGCCAACTCATGGTAGGCCCTCAGGATTCGTTATGCGAAAAACAGTGTTAACGCAATGAAACTTAAATTAAACAAAAAAAATATATGACATCTTAATGTTTGCATCTCATCTGAGTGTTCCTGTATTAAATTTAGGTTTAACAAACAAACTAATTAACTTTAGAAATGATAAAGTGTCCAAAATAATACTTCGTAATCAAATGGCTAATTTATGATTTTTCCACATCTCTGTCTTTGAAGTCCGATTTCAGCAAAAGTAACCTATTAGGTTCTAGTTTTTATTATAGATTATTAGGTTTTATTATTATGAAAGCAGTTTTTAAGGTTACTAAAGAGCTATGCAGCTACCTCCTAATATTTTAAGTTGAAATTTTAAGACATTATTTACAGAACGTAATTTTACAGTTTGTACCATCATTTTGAAAACTTCCAATTATAGTTTTTGAGTTATGATTTTTTTTAACTTTTGAGAAAATTTGACATAGCCGATTAAAAATTTCTAAAAAAAAAGTATTTGACTTTTTTAGAAAATCTTTTTGCAAATCAATTTTGATGAAAACATAATATCACAATTTTAATGATAATTTATTTGCAAAAAGAATTAAGAAAAAAAATTTAAAACTTTTTTTTTGGATTTTTTCTAAATCGGTTTTGTCAATTATTCTCAACAGTTTAGGAAAAAAACCATAACTCGAACGCTATAAAAATCGCGGAACATGCATGGGGTGTACTAACTCAGGACATTCGCTTGACACTATTTTTTGGGCACCCTGTATATTATTTGTTATGGGATTTATCTGTAATTATTATTTATCTCGATTACTGTTTATCTCGATTTGTGTATCTCAGTATTTTTTGATAGTATCCCATCACCGTGATATAGTCTCGGGCCCTGGGCTACTTAGAGTTATGAGCCATCCGCTCACCCGTAAGTCCGGTGAAGCTGAACAGGCCTCAGACGGCCATCAGCGATCAGTCCCTTTCGAAAAAAAAAACTCGGGCCCTGGGATTGTGATTTGCCACCCGGGCCCTTGCGGCTCAGTCCGACCCTGGTCTACACACAGGGCGACACATGTTACACACCATCGCAGAATGCAATAATTAAGTCATATTCACCTTTATTTCGTGGAAGAAATATACATGTTGCGCCGACACCACTTAGTGTGGGACAAGGGCAGGAGAATGATGATTCACCTTTATTTCAGATTCAAGATCAACAGTCGCTCGTCGTAGAACTGTCCCTGCTACGCCAGGAAAATGAAGAATTAACCATGACCATGGCAAAACAATCTTCACTCATCGATAAAATGAAAAAGGATATCGATGTTCAGATTAAGCCAAAGTCGCCTTCTGTTATGCGTAAAGCTCATAAAATTGGAAAGGAGAATGTTCAAAATGTTATCTCACCATTGCGCGAACGTAATCATTAAAGTTTTGGCTAAATTAAAATTTTAAAAGTTGTTGATAATCGTCAAGTTACTACTGTGTGATGTTTATTGTTTTTGGAAATTTGCCTGTTTGTGTATTTATTACTTATTTATTTCAATTTATGTACTAATCCGTACTTAATTTTATGAAAACAATGTTTTGACTGTAGGTTTTATTTATTACTTTTTACGACATACCATTTTGTTTAGAAGTCTGATTTTAAAAAATTGTTCTGTATCAATATACGAATACCTTTTATTTTACCCAAAATTTTAGTTTTATTTGTAAGATATTCTCGAATAATCTAATTCCTCTAATGAAGTTATACCTATGATGGCTGCTTAACTTAGGATAAAATTAGTACCTACAAATCTCGGTAAGCCATAATAGGCCGATGATATCTCGCAGCTCAGGTAAGGACCGTGGACGGTCTTTACAGTTCAAATAATAATTCTTGTCAGTAATAGCCATGGAATATCTCTTACACACTGTGGCATAATCCGGAAATTAATAATGAAATCATTATCAGCCCATCCCATACACGTCCCAACTCGGTCCCTATATTTATACTAGATACCTACTAGCTATCCGCCCGCGTTTTACGGGTAAAACATTACTTCTTTATAGCGCAGTCGGTTAAAAAGTAGAGTGTCCGTCTGAACCACTGGACCAAACGAGATATTTGGATGAGACCATGTGCACTATTTAATACCTTTTTGCTACTATTTGATACCAATCATGAAATATTTGGTACCTGTATGTTAATATCATTATTATATAAATTAAATGGCCAGTCATTCTGACGTCAGGTTGACTGGACCACTTTTGTGTTTGCGTAGTTTTAGCGTTATATTTATCACTTTGTCAATGTAGTTATTTAGTACCTATTTGCTACCTTAACATATATTTTTAACACAATTTTGGGAAGCTTCCCTAAAAAGTTATCAATAAAAATCATTCAAACGCCTGCACATAATTTACAAATTTTTATGTCAGAATAATTGCTAGTAACTTTTTTGTAGGCGCTCTGTAGCTTATGAACGAGTTGTCGTTGAATAGCTATAGTGCTTCAGATATTTTGTATTTATATAATTTCAAGTAATTTAGAATGTGCCTGCGTACTCACATATTATTGGGGGCGCATTTTTTCACATAATTTTATAAGTCATAACATTGGAAGTCCGAAAATGTAAGGACTTGATTACTTTTGAACTTAATTCTGAAGAAGAAATATATTTAAACGATATAGGAACTTTGATTACTTTGAAAAATATTGAATATAATTTGGCATCAGTTATAGAGTTCGTTCCCTCTGAATCGGCTTCGATCGACGCAATTGGTCATTATAAATCTCACTGTCTTATAGGTACTTCATTTCAGTGTTACGATGACATGTCAAATCGGGTAACTAAGAGTCATAAAAAAATGTTGGTCCATTGCATCATTTACGGAAGAAAATATATCTAGGTAATATTTAAATCGAAGAGCATTTCACATATTCTGCATTATAGATAATATATATATTTCGAAAATTTTTGTTCACAGCGAATACCCGTAGCGCGAGAAAGTGATCGGTGACGTGCGCTTTATGGTTTGAGGCTCGCTGCGCGCGTCAATTTAAAAAAAGGTCGCGGTCGCTTCTAGACTGAAGACCGGCACGTCTCCTCGTAACGCGTTAGTCGCATTAGAAGAAAGGAGCCTAAGCTTTTATTTTTTCACATTGAGAGAGTTAGCTCTATTGTAAATTGTGTGTGTTGATTTCCGAAATCCCGATCTAGGGTAAGTTATAAATAGCACATAAAACTCTCATAATCTTTTCATTATTCTTTATCTTATAACCTTTAACCCATTCATTAACTAAGTCAATTAATTCTGTGTAATTTTGTTTATTTTCCCCGTTATGAATGTAAAAAATAGTATATCATAAGTAGGTACTTTGTAAACTCCGTTCTGATCAGTTTACCACCGAGACAAAAACTGCTACGTTTATAACATAGTTACTTTCTTTGTTGTCCTCGGTGGTACCCGCTTCGGAACGGAAGAATTTGATCTTGGCTGTCTTGGCCTAACTGGAGGAATGATGATTCCAGGAATTACTCTTATATTTACGGTTTGAGAAGACCGAACAAGAAGAACGCGCTGGCGGTTCTTCAATATCTGCGGTCGAGCAATCATCTGGTGGCGATCTCCATCTCCGTCCCGGGCTACTACCACTGGACCTACAGGGGAGTGCCTATGTAATAAGGTGCAAAAGCAGACGGCCGTACCGACGTCCATACAAATTTGTGTGCCTCCGACGGGTTAGCGGGAAATAAATATTTTTATTTTTACTCAACCACCTCGTTTTATTCCTACCCCAACTTAAGGATTCGTGAGGCGACAAGTATCAAAATGTATTGTAAGTAATAATATGGGGTCCATATTGACTCTCATAAAATTTTAAATCATAATCTTTGTCTCATACCGATTTGTGTTCATAATAATCACTCTTCATAATTTTGTTACTCCTAATTTTGTTTGTCATACTTTTTTTTCCTAACATCGGAGCTCATAATAGTTAATGATCATAATTTCTTTATTCATAAATTGTTTCTACCAAGAATAATTTTAAATACGATTTTTTTTCTTCATCATATTTAATGATCATATTGCTTTAATAAATAATGATGTTACTAAGAACATGAACACAAACTGTCAATTCCTATAATCGCAATTAATAAAAATAATTTTATTAGTAAGTGGTAGGGCAGACAAGACTACGTGGAGTCGGTTTTGCAGCGATTCGTTTCTGTCACGTCAGTTTTGTAGCAAAATAATGCCTATTTTGGACCATTTCAAAACAACCATTTAATTTATTTATACCAAGTACTTAAGGCGTACTCTCATTTTTTTAGGCGTACTCTAATTCATAAGAGTATGATTAGTGAAATTATGAATTTCAATGATTATGATTTGCAAAATGTAGGAATAATTTTTTTATGAAGAATGATGATTATGATTTAAAAAATTATGTGAAAAAATGCGCCCCCAATAATATGTGAGTACGCAGGCACATTCTAAATTACTTGAAATTATATAAATACAAAATATCTGAAGCACTATAGCTATTCAACGACAACTCGTTCATAAGCTACAGAGCGCCTACAAAAAAGTTACTAGCAATTATTCTGACATAAAAATTTGTAAATTATGTGCAGGCGTTTGAATGATTTTTATTGATAACTTGTTAGGACAGCCTCCCAAAATTGTGTTAAAAATATATGTTAAGGTAGCAAATAGGTACTAAATAACTACATTGACAAAGTGATAAATATAACGCTAAAACTATGAAAACTCAAAAGTGGTCAGTCAACCTGACGTCAGAATGACTGGCCATTTAATTTATATAATAATGATATTAACATACAGGTACCAAATATTTCATGATTGGTATCAAATAGTAGCAAAAAGGTATTAAATAGTGCACATGGTCTCATCCAAATATCTCGTTTGGTCCAGTGGTTCAGACGGACACAAGTAGCCTATGTCCTTTCTCAGGCTCTGGACTATATCTCTGTACCAAATTTCATTTAAATCAGTTCAGTACTCTATGCGTGAAAGCGTAACAGACAGACGGAGTTACTTTCGAAAAACGAAGTACCTCCAAGTGCCAGCTACCTTCATACTAAAAAAATCCATAAACACTGATAAGTTCTACCGTACGACGTAACGTAAAAGAAAATATATCTACGCAAAATATGCAGAATTCCTCTAGATGTTTTTTACCGTGAGAGCGTCGAAAAACACACATATTAATTTTGAATTTGAAAACTAATTGGTACTTGATGAGGCAACGAAATAAAAAAATAATTTCAGTCATTTCTGATTTATTTCGACAATTTACAAAACAATGCGAAGCTTTTACCTACATGTACTAGTGCATTCACGGCTGCAGTGTTTACAAGAAGCATTGGCAAGAATGTTTACTTACAAATAATGAGTAAAATCATATTATCGATCAAATATTTATGGAATTTACCTACGACAAAACACATTCACAAGCAGTTGTGTCTTAGCTCTTACATAAGAAAAAGACACAATTATTATAAATTACAAAAATACCTTATCACTATTAATAACTTAATCACAAATTCATTCTTTGGATAAAAAAATCAGACTTAAGATCACAATTTACGATACAAGATCCAGAAATCAACTTAGAACTACTACTACACATTTTACTGTAATACAATTTGTATAAAAAAGCTAACACTGGAAAATTCTTATAATTAATGGCATTTACAACTAGTTATACAAGCCAAATCATTACTCATCTCAAGAGTAGCTGCCTATTGAACTTAGTACTTACTTGATTACAGATAGGCCAGATCTATACAACTCACAATGATTTCTTGCAAGTTAGCTAGATCAATCAAACTATATTACATTGTCACAATTTCTTTGGCTTGGAAGACTACAAACAGATCTGTTACATTAAAATTATAAATGACAATCAGTCAGTAAAGTTTATTGGAAATTCAATAATATGAAGTACAAAATCTATCATGGATTAGTACAATACATTAAATGAAACTATGCTAGATTAATATGAATGAGGAGATGGACAAAAATGACTAACGCTAGTATTTTGTTAAACTCTTAATACTAGTAATAAACCATAGGTACAAAGGGTGTATATGTAGGTACTAATTATACTTTTAAAAAATTCAGTCTTCCAAATGAGTAAATTTTAATTGTAGAAAATATATTGTACTATCAAAAATTTGTATGGTCATGAATATTGAAAATTAAATACCAAATATCTGCATAAAGGATCAGCGCATAAACGATTGTCAGCGCGATAAAAGTTAAATGCATTTGTGGCTCAAAGTTACTGGGCAGTAAACAATAGACGGTAAGTACGTAAGACTACTGGAACGAAAAATATTAATCAATTAGTCGATATGCGCGTACCTCGGCACTAAATCCTCCTGAATCAGTAAGTCGCAAAGCGGTAAGCCGTGAAGAGGTAGCAAATCCTGGCCCACGGCTATCAGTCCCGTCTCCGGACCGGGCAGGTGACCGTGCCACACGAAGTAATAGAACAGCTGCTGCATGGCGGCCATGAAGCGGCGCTGCTCGGGGACCTCGGAGTCGAAGGTTCCGAGGATCGCCTCCACGTCGGCGTCCACCGGCGCCAGCCCCGAGCCCGTGGGGCCGGCGCCCGCGCCCGCGCCCTGCACCATGTACAGCGGCGCCCCGAGCCGCAGCCGCGCCAGGCTCACCAGCGGACACAGCGTGCGCACCGAAGATATCAACTCTACCAAACCATCGTAACTCTTATCCACGTGCTCGAATATCTTCGCAGTCAAATTTTTCTCCCCGATCACGCTGTTGTTGACTATTCTCTCCACTATTTCCGCGGTCCAATTCAGATGCTTCTTTTGCAGCAGCTCCGAGTGTCCCGAGTGCTGGGTGGTACCGAACACCATAGGTTTGAATACTTTCTCCTTTCCGGATTTCTTCGCCTCCTTTTGGGCGTCCCAGCTCTCGTATGCGTGAAGACGCAGGAGATCGCCGTCCAGCACTAGCCACGAGTGTCGGTTGTCATCCGGTACCGGCAGCGTCCCCACGTTGCTGCCGAGCCAAACGTCGGGTGTGGCCGACAATATTTCTGTTGTCGATATTCTTTGTAAACATTCAATATCGCTGCATTTGCTTCTCTGTTTGAAAGGCTCGTTATTCTTTTGAGACAGGTCGAGAGTTTCACCGGGGAATATGACGGACGCGGACGAGAGCCATACTCTGGAGTATAGTTTCTGTGCTTTTGGCACGGTGGTTAACGCCGCGGTCAAAGTGGCCCCCGCTCTGTGTCCTAACAAAGTAACAGATGTCGCGTCGCCGCCGAAATGCTTGATATTGTGTTTTACCCAGTTTAATGCAACCAATAGATCACTGAGAGCGTAATTACCGGAGGTCGGGGGATATTTGGAGTTCGACAAAGTATCCAGTGCAAGAAAACCGAATGGTCCCAATCTAAAATTAGGGCGGACGAAGACCACCTCCTTAGTACGAGCGTAGAGCGCGGAGGGGCGGGCGGGACTGACGCCGCCGGCCAGGGAGTTGGCTCCGATCAGCACCACGACGGGCAGCGGGGTGTCGTACCGGACGTGCGGCGTGACTACGTCCAAGGTCAAGCAGTTCTCCTCCCCAACGATGGTTCCGTTTTCCAGGAACTGAAGGCATAGAGGACCAGGGGTGTGGGCCTTGTAGGTCCCGTTCCAGCACATCGACAGATTGTTCAGAGGTTGAGCGTAGGTGAACCTTCTCTCCTCAACCGGCGGCAAGGCGTACGGGATGTTGTAGAAGTTGTATACGCCCTCATCTAGGGTTCTGGAAAAACAACCGGACCATTACATATTAATTTGAAATAAGTAGCTCCAACATTTGAGTTGCAGATATCAGAACTCTAATATTTTACTACTGAATAGAGTTCAACTCTCCTGCAATCATAGGTCCACCTTCACCACCTAATGAAGCAACTCAACCAACACTTTAAGCATTACCATTTGGTTCATGATTTAAATTATACTTTGCACTAACCACATGTAAAAAATGGTTTTGAATTTGAATTGTGTCGGTTAATAGAAAATTAGCAAAGGTACTAATGTTCATTAAAGTGTATTTATATTTATACAAATCAGAGCTGTCAGTTTGCACTGGCTCAGTGGAACATTGGTTAGCGACCCAAGAGTTGTGTGTTTGATTCCCACTCACGACAAATATTTGTGTAATGAAAATCTGTTTTTGGTCTGTGTCTTGATGTAAATATGTATTTAATATGTTTTGATAATTATCTATCTATGTATATCAGTCTCTGACGCCCGTATTACAAGCTCTGCTTAGTTTGGGGTCA
Organism: Maruca vitrata; assembly: GCA_039566165.1. Classification (NCBI taxonomy): domain Eukaryota; kingdom Metazoa; phylum Arthropoda; class Insecta; order Lepidoptera; family Crambidae; genus Maruca; species Maruca vitrata. The sequence continues at coordinate 10,702,456 of CM076920.1, read as the reverse complement.
GATGACCGTGTGTGGAAATGTCCCAGATATAAATTATGGTACACCCAGCACATATTCTCACCCAGACATGGAACAAACACCTATGTTCATCGCACAAATATTTGTCCCGAGTGGGAATCGAACCAACGACTCTTGGAACCGCCAGCCAGGGTCGCTAACCACCGTTCCACCGAGCCAGTCAAATTTTTTTACGATTAAATTTACAACGTACCCCTCGACAGGTCCGCAGGAGGTGAGCGTGGTGATGTAGCGGCCGAGGCGCAGCGGGCGCTCGGCCGGCGGGCCCGCGCGCGCGCCCAGCGCCACGCCCACCACCACCGCCACCAGCACCACCAGGACCAGCAGGCACACCACTATGTCATCTGGAAATAATTATATTTTTAATAATGTCAGCCAAATCATTGTCTGCCCTTGGACCTTGCCTATCAGTCTTGGAGATGTGAAACCATGACTACGACCACACAAATTTTTTTTTCCTTACTTCCTGACTTATGACAATGATGGCTTGGACCTTGTCATCGTCACCGATGCGAAATTACCATGGGAACAAAATTGTATGTAACGGGCACAGCTAGTAGTTATATTTTAACCACTTACCCAGTATAAACTTCTTTTGTCTAATCCTCTCTTTCAAGGGTAGTTTAGTTGCCACTTTTCCTTCATCTGTCTCCTAATAAAATTAAATCAATATTAGATCATAATAAAAAAATTTGCCTTAAATATCATCGTAATTAATAAGTACTAATTTACCATGTCTAACTTAACATTCTCCATGCCATCATTTGGAGTGGTTAATTTATCTTCCAAAGTCTCCATAGATGCAAGTGTAGCTTCAGGTTTGGAGTCCATACGTTTTTGGAAAATCTTAGGGTAGTTGATATTAAAAATTCCTCTCTTAGCTTCAGAAGAATCTGCAAAAGCAATGGTCAGATTAGTATATTTATTTTACTAAAGATACTGATGCACTTTATTCCTTCAACAATATGAAGTGAATGTACCTTTTTGTGGCTGATGTAAAAATTTTGTAAATGGGCAGGTGTGCAAAAATTGCAAGCGATTATGCTTAATCCTAGGTTCTTCATCAGTCTTTTCATTGTCTGTATCTTTTTCTATTGCATCTTCATCCTAAAATATTAAAATTACACAAAAACACAATTAATGCTCTGGATTACTGAGTATAGCAAGTATGAAACAATTTAAAAATAAAATGATGCTATTTCAAAACAAACAAATCTTGCAAATAAGCTTGTTAGTAAAAATAGTAACAACCTTCGATTTTTCTTTGTCAGAATTTTTCATGAAGAATCCAGGCATTTTGATCGCTCCGATAGGAATGAATTTGGGTTTCACTTCCCTGCCTTGTTCAGTAATATCGCCCGACAGAGCAGCCTTCACGGGGCCGTCGTCTAGCTTTGAATCTGGATCTACTTCCATATTGTCCTCGGTTTTAAGCATGACCTCCTTCTCTTCGGCTTCGATTTGTATTTTGTCTGGTGTTTTATTCTCATCTTCACTTTCTAAATTGTTTATATCCAGCGTACTCATGGCTAAACTAGACACATACAAACGTATAATTCAATTAGTTCTGGCATTACAAGTAACAACGTTTTCTCTATAGCAAAGCGTCAATTATTATACTCATAATAAGAAGTACTTACTCAGATCTTATGAAAATTCAATTCAATTTGCTGGCCATAAATAGTATAACACGATTTGTGATGCGTTTGCCGCTGTGCACCGATAAAATGCGCGAAATAGCCGCCAATACAAAAACCGGCCGTGACGTGATGAATGATGCCGCTTCGGTCGATCAGATTTGAAAAAAAAAGGCATTGGTGTTGCCAGTCTGACTCATACATTTTTCCATGATTTTATCGATAAGCAAAGGAAAAATCTATTATACTGCTTTAAATTATTGAAGAGTGACACGTTGTTCAATAGAAACATTTAAACCTTTCTAATATTACAATAAATCCTAACAATCGAGTTTATTTTATTGGAAATAAATGGAGACTACGTTTAAAAAAAAATCGTATAATTGCCACATTATTTGCCAAATTCTACCATAGAACTTCTACATTTATGTTGAAAGCGCGGCTTATTCAAATTTCAGCGTACATATTATAAGCAGGACCATAGGCATATTCACATCGATTCTTACCAACTTCGTCCTTCAAATTGTAAAGGTATAATATTCTCGTCGTCAGCACTGTGCGTGCACAGATTGGTAAATTGGGGATGACACTAAGCGAGGATTTCCGCGAATAAACCTTCTAATCGGCCAACTTGTGGTGGGACCAGTGGGAACGAGTGGAAAATAAAAGTCCCAATAGTCACCTCTGAGGACAAATGAAACTTTTTTCCCACTCTTTTCTAATGGCACGACTGGGAATAAATAAATTTGAGAACTGGGAAAGAAACTCTTCACTCTTCTCATGCATTGATGCTGGATAGGCATAGGATGCTGGATAGTATAGATTATAATAAAACTATAAATTTAAAACGAAAAATATTTAATTAAGTTTAACAATAAATTTGAAACTATTGATTAATATAACATCAGAATTTCCATATGTTCTTTATTCAACTATTGGAAATATTACCTATATTTTAATGTTTTTCTAAAGCTTTGACTAAAAGATCATTGATGTGAGTAATCAGGTTCCTGGGATCCATTATTAGACCAGCTGTGACCATAGCATTCGAAAACAACTGTTGTGACACCATATTTGCTAGTTCTTTGTCACTTGATACAAGTTTGTGAAGTTTCTTGATAATAGGATGCCTGGAAATGACAATAAATTAAATTAGAATTAAAACAACTTCAGTGTTTACTTTATCCCTTAATATAGAAATGCAACAGTTGTATGGTCAGTAATCAATGTGAAATGGAATCTGTATTGTGCTTTTACTTACTTAGGATTAATTTCTAATTGAGGTCTCAAAAGAGCGAATCTGTTTTCTTCACTGAGACTCTGTGCTTGGGTACGTATGAAATGTCTTGCAGCAGCCATCTCTGGTACGATTACCACACAAGGGTGCGAGTCGAGCCGCTGCGTCGTGCGAACGTCAAACACCTTTCCAGCTAAGTTGGTCTTCAAGAATGTCACCAACTCGTCAACTTGTGTCTTTTGCAGCGTTTCACTACCTGATATGAACATGTATAAAAGAGTTAGGTACTACGCTATGCAACAGAAATATATTTTATCGCACATATGAATTACAAAAACATCTCCATACCTGCTATATTATCCATACAGTTTGTGCATGTAACAATGAAGCAGTGAAATCAAAGTGTGAATTTACAAAAAACAACCTTGTTTTAATTTACATTTTAAATTGTGTCTCGTCTTTTACCTTTACTATAAAAAACTTTTATAAACACATACCTATTAATGGTTCTGCATTGTCTTCAGGGTCTTTTTGCATGTCATTTTCAACAGATACCAGCTGTCTACCGCCAAATTGTTTCAATTCCAAGAGGACAAGTTCATCGTACATTTCGTAACAGAAAAGAACTTCTACATCCCGCTTCTTTAAAGATTCGTAGTATGGTGACGTCTGAGCCAATTCACGACTGAAAGCAGATATTTTTTATCTGAGTATCATACAAATTATATATCTACAAAAAAATCAACAACATTCTGGGGTACCTGCCCAGAATTTTGACTTTTATTATTTAGTGCACCACAAAGGAATACTATGAAGTACACATACCTAGGAGCTGCTAAATAATAAATAACCATTTGATCGTTTTTCTGTCGAGCACTGTAGTCTGCTAGTGATGTTTTTGTTCCACTCTCTTGCTTAGAAGATTCAAAACGAAGCAATTTCGCAATCTCTTCCTATAAAATATTTTAAAAAAACATGATTTAACTTGCATATAGCACATTGGTTGATCTCAAAAACCAATTCTTTGTAAATTATTTCCACTTTTACCTTCTCCATAGGGTTTTGACTTGTTACAATGCCTTCTTTGAGAAACAAGGAATAATCCTTATAGAAAGTGTCATATCCAACAGGATCTTTCTGGGCCATCTCAATCATGAATTTTAGGAAACGATTGGTTAAGACAGTCCTAAGTTTCCTGTAATTATAATTTAAATATTAGGAATTTTTAAACATGACTTTAAAGAACACACAACACAAACAAAGGCATTTAATAAATTCTTATATGTTTCTGATTATTCTTGATGACTTACGTAATCAAAGCACTGTTTTGTAAAAGTTCTCTGCTAAGGTTGAGAGGAATGTCTTCAGAATCAACAACTCCTGGAAAAAAAAGGAAATTAGCTAAGTGTAAGTAAGACTTGAGGAATGGGCTTTGTGGCAACACTATAACATTAGGGTGTAAAAACCCTTCAGGTACTAAATACAATCAATTATAAGATATAATTGATTTACCTTTGACAAAGCGTAACCACTTGGGTAGAAGATTTTCAGCTTTGCTTTTAATCAAGATTTTTCTTGAATAAAGGGCCACTCCAACATCGGAATCTCGAGATAGCTCAAAGAGGCCAGGTTTTCCTTCAGGAACATAGAGAATTGATCTTATACTTAATGGGGCATCTGTTTTGTAATGTAGAGTAAAGCGAGGTTTATCATATGAGTTGCTAATGAACTTATAGAATTCTGTATGTTGTTCATGAGATACTTCTTTAGGCTCCATCAACCACAGGGGCTGAAAAAATAGATTATAAGAATTAATATAGTAATAATTATCTAGGCTAAGTAGGTACTTAGCACTTAGTTAAATACTTGATTTTTAAATGTAAAGTAACATGTAATATAAAGAGACCAGATACCTTAATTGAATTAACTTGATCATCATTCAGGAAAATAGGACTGCCAATAAAGTTGCTGTACTTCTTTATGATACCTGGAAGAAAGAACTTGCAATTATGCTAAACTAATTGAAAATAATAACAACAATTTTATACTGTAGTGGTAGAATTGGTACAAAATAATTAAAAGTGATTTACTTTTGACAGTTTCATCGTCAGAAAACTCCCTGCTGTCAGTTTTTAAATGGACAACAATTTTGGTTCCCACAGGTAGACCCTCTGCTTCCTGTATTTCATACATTCCAGATCTACAACACATACAAGTATATAATAAAATATAAGTTACAAGTATTATGTGAAACTTCATCAGTATTAGAAAGAAAGAAAGATATTTATTTGGTATCTAAAACACATGAAATAATATTAGTGCTAGAGATGTGTTCATTAAGGCTTTGACATAATGTAGATGAAATTCCTATAAGTAAAACTTTTATTAAAAGTATATTTGGTAAATTTACCCATCAGATGTCCATTTCAATCCTGTGGAATTAGCATAGCTACTCCGTGTGTATACTTCAATTTTTTCTGCTACCATGAATGCTGAGTAGAAACCGACCCCAAACTGCCCAATTATGGAGCTGGCTTGATCTGCTCCTTGCTTCTTGATCTCTTCTATGAAAGATTTTGAGCCTGATCTTGCTATAGTACCCAGATTTTGGGTTAATTCCTCCTTAGTCATGCCAATACCAGAATCCTAATCCAAGAAAAAACATTCATTAGTAAAAAGCTTTACTATTTTTGAAGATGCAAGTCTTCAAAAATTTTGAGTTAATACATTGAAATTATTGAGTATTTCCTATCTATTTGATTATTAATAACTTAAATAAATTACATAACTTATTTGCTTGTATGTTTCTTACTCGATTGATATTATGCAATTGAATGCTCACCTGGAAAGTAATAGTTCTGTTCTGTTTGTCAGTGGTCAGTCTGATCTCCAGGGGTCTATCAGTTTCCACCACTTGCTCAGCCTCCTTCACTCCACTAACAGATATGTAACGGAACTTTTCTAATGCATCACTAGCGTTGGAAATCAATTCTCTGATAAAAACCTGTAATTTTTTAAAATGGTAGTTAGTACAACATGCTATTATTAACAGAAGGTAGCTTATGAATCCCATATAATAATATATTCATATAGTTTTTGATATACACATTATTATTATCACAAGATTATTATAATGCTTATAATTACTGTACTAAAACATTTCTTACTTCTTTGTCTGAATATAATGACCTTGCTACAATGTCCAATAACATTCTTGTTTCAGCTTGAAATTCTCTCTTTTCTACATTCCCTTTGAGGACTTCAGCTTGTTCTGTTGCAGCACTATAGTCTCTTTTACATAGTAGTGATGATGATAGGCTTTCTGTAACATTCAATACTAGTACATTCCAACTGTACTTAGCAGCTACTCAATAATTTACCCAAGGAGTTTACTTAGTGTCCATAACAACTTACCATGAAGTTTATTTACTGCAGCATTTGTAGTCGGTGATAATCGTGAAATTTTTATAGCACGAGAATATAACCTATTCGCATTTATTGCGTACCGCAACTTTGGAAATAAAGTAAACATATTGATGGAATTGAAAAAATTAAAACTAAGACTCCAAAACTCGTTTAAAATATTATAAGAGAAAAATTAAAATACGCTTTTTTTAAAGTAGAATTGCAATTATTTTGTTTTTCTCTGCTTTTTTCGGCAGATGAGTGAATGAATATTATAACAATCTGACATGTCAAGTGTCAACAATAATCAATATGACATTTGATCTTTTTAAATCTACAGACTTGATATTTACCACAGTTAAATTAAATGTAAGGTACAATGATGAAATATTAAGAAACAATACGAGGCAGGAGGCACAGAATATTAAAGGAAACCACCAAAATAGAGGTAAGAAGGGTTTATTCCCCTTGGGAGAAGTAACCAAAAATATATTCGATATTTCTGAACGAAACTTTATTTTAAACGCTCAAACTGGCTAAGATCTAATCCACTAAATTCGGGTAAATCAATTGAAAACAATGAGATTTTTATTTGTGTGTGTATAAAACTTGCAGGGTAGAATAGACGCATGAATAGTAGCCTAGGCCATCTTTGTAAAAATAATATAACAAACAATACATTTTGTGTCACCGGTACATGACTCATTTAAATACTATGAGATCCTAAGATAAGGATCAACATGTTATCAACAAATTATCATCAAATAATCATTGCACCGTTTATAAACAAAATGCCTATTTTTTACCCAGAATTTTCAATACACAAAATGTCTACGCATTACAGAGTAGAACATCTTAAATATAAAAAAAAGAACTAATAATATCAATGTAGTTATTTATAATATTTCTTAGGTTACTTTTTCATTAATTTGTAACGATTATAATATGATCCCGAAGTAGCGTAAGCGCTTGTTACGGATATAAGACGAACAAAAATAGAATACACAAATAAACTTAAAGTGAAATATGTAAATATCACACAAAATAAACCCCAAAGTTCATTACATAAGTATTTGTCTCGATCGGGAATCTAACCCCGAGGTCAGTCAAAAAACATAAACGTTTGTCTATTTTTGAGGTGGACGCTAACACTTGCGACATAGTCTTGATAAATGCAGGTGTTAAAGCAAATTAATGCAAACGCATCTGTGTAAAATGTTTTCAGTTTCAATAAAGAATAATTTATTATAATTCTTCTTTAATAAATTTCCTTTTTTTTTTTTTTATATAAGGCTAACAAGATGACCTCACTCCACCCTTTGAGTATAAAGCCACTGGAGCCTTACACGGGCGACCCCCTCCGGCAAAGTACATTGGTCAACTGTTCAAACACGTTTAATAAAACTACTTGTCGCTGCACCACCGCCATTTTGCAGTGATCCCTGTCGCGTGACGTTTCTCTTGAAAAATGGTTAGTTGTGCAGTATTCTCATGTAAAAGGCGATCGAGAGCTCAAATTCGCAACAAGAGCGCGTTTCGTATCATATCTAAGTGTTTTTATTAACTTTTAAACGTGTATTTAAGAAGAATTACCATTTAAATAAAAAGTCGCTACGATACGTAAACGACAGAAAAAAATAAACAAGAATACAGTGGTACGGGGGCTAGTGATGTCACAAAGTCAAAAAAGCGACTCGACATTTGAATGAATCATTCACTCCCTGCAGTTAGTTGTATAATCCGTTTTTTACTTTAATTTTGAATTAAATAAAAGGTCTAAACATATGTTTTATTTAAATCTTGTAAGATGAATTTGAAAAATTACTTTTCTTTCCTCTGGTCATACGATATTGAAATTTAGTCTGAAAATGAAAAGAATTCTGTGACTCCCTTAGAGATATTTTTAAAGACAGATATTTTAACCGTATCCTCTCAGTACATTTTGGACTGTACCTTATATGTTTACAAGAACATACAATCATTTAATATCGGATCCTCACCATTTTAACACCAGTAATAAACATAGGTTTGCCGTTTCAAGGCTCAGGCTTCAAAAGACTGGAAAGTCGTTCTTGGGTTTAAGCACAAAATTGTTTAATAAGATCCCACAAAATGTTATTGAATTACAATAATCAGTACAAGATAGTTCAGTTCATTCACCAAACTGATTTTATTTTATTCTTTGTGTCATCACTATTTTTTTCGTATGTGTGTTGCGTAGTTACGTGAAAACTTTGTTTGTGTGCGTGTATTGTTTGAAGTGTTGAACATTTTTGTAGTGTGCGTTTATCGTTACAGCAAAATTTGTGTCTGTTGAGTTATTAATTTTTGGTGGTGTGCTGTACGTGTTTAGCTGGGGGCGGGCTAAAAGTGGCGAAAAAATTTGTTAGAAGGGTTGAGGTTATGGCATCTCGAGTGGCTTTATACTCAAAGCACTCCACCTGATGGTAAGCGGTAGTGAGATCCAAATATGAGGTCGACAGGCACAATAGATCATATTGAGCCTGTCGCACTCACCCTGAAGGCCTGCTTAAATGCCGTTTCACGCCCCGCCTGAAGAGCCCGGGATCATAGGAGGGAGGGAAAACATGAGCTGGAAGGGCGTTCCATGCCTTAATGGCACGGGGCATAAAAGAGGAACAAAACCTCTTAGTCCGAGCCACCAGCGCCTGCATTGTATGTGGATGGCAGCGCCGTCCAGCACGTGTCGTTCGGGAGTGGAAAGGGGAGGGAGGGACTAGCTGGAATAGCTCTTCAGAGCATTCCCCATTATAGAGACGGTACGTACCTTACCTTACACTTAGACCGGCAATGTATCTACGTAGTTGTAGAGGCTCTAGGGTTTCGGACACCTCTACATCACCGACAATACGGATAGCACGTCGCTGCAACCTTTCGAGGGCGACGAGCAAGTATTTTGCGGAGCCATCCCAGAGGTGACAGCAATATTCCACACATGGGCGAACTTGTTCTGGTTATGAGGTGAAACAACACTATGGCATTATGAGTTTTGATTTTCCGATGAAATTTTAGAGAAATGCATGTGTGATAAAACATAGCAACTGGCAAATTTGATAGGACACAAAAACTTTTTGTCCACATAATTTTAATTTATTTAGATAAAATAATAAAAAAATACAAATTAATGGTAATTTAAATTTATACCTGGCAACTGGAATTTTGGAGTTGCTACTTCACTTGCCCTTTGCGTCACATCGTCAACCCGTCAAGCCAAAGCAAGCAGAACAGAAAGCGTCCGTCAGTTGATGTTTGAGAACATTTCTCGGATTGTTGTGAATATCTTATTCAATAATCATGTTTGTGGATTTTTATTGGGCTTAACATTCTCTTTTGTGGTTATAATCGTGATAGAGGTGAACTAAAGTAATAAAGAATTTATTTCAAAGTACGGTTTCGCGATGTGTACACTTGTGTATTTCTTCATAACTTGTTCAAAACATTGACGTGTTTTTATTTGGACAATACGAACGTTCTTGGTTATTGTTAACCACAAAATCAAATCAATCAGTTTTATAAATAATTGTCTGTCAGAGTTTATAAAATTGCTAGTAAAAGTGACTCGAGTTGAAAACTTAGTGCCACCATGAGTGTTGTGAAGGTGTTCAGGACGAGTTATATTTATTTCTTGATTGTGTTACTGTCTCACTTGAGGTGTAGTACTTGAGTACAGAGGTGGTGGTGTGTGGACTGGAGCAGAATGAGGGAACAAACGTGAAGTGGGAATTTGCCACCGTGGAGCACCTGGTGGGTGGTGGGGGCGCGGGCGGGCTGCTGCCGGGCGCGGCGCCTGCCCAGCATCCGCCCAACATGCTGCAGCCCATGGAGGAAATGATCCTGCCTCCCAAACGCCAGGCTGTTGTTGATCGGCTACGGTGAGTTTCTCTTTATAATCAATTCATGATAATGTTGCAATTGTGTACCAACAGTGTAATACTGAAAGCATTTTTGAGTAACTACTAATATGGTTTGTAGGGTTAACAATTGCAATTGATGGGCTAGCCGCTTCTGTCTTATTACAAATTTCCATTTGACATTATCTTATATTTTGATATAGGTAAGTAGATCTCAAATCATTATGTTATCTTAATGCTATCTATTGTGTACTTATGTTAGAATTAGAAAATTAAGTTTGAAATTGGCCTAATTCCTTAATGGGCTATCCCAGTTTGCGAGAGGTGATTTAATTCTTGTCTGTAAAGTAGATGACTTATTGGTGATCACATTCTTCAGTCATGATGGATCAACCACAAAAAGAGTAAAGTAGAAGGAATAAATATTATTTAAAATGTTTGTAAGTTAAATAAAGAAAATAAAGACTAGGGGTAATATTATTGAAAGTAAATAGTAAATCATGTTTTACTGGGGGCATAGCTAGTATCATAGGTTCCTGCCATATACATTATAATAAAGTCATAAAAACATCCCAATTTATTTTTTTATTTCACAAATGACAAAAGTAAAAAAAAAATATGATTTATTAATAGTTCTGGAAAAGTTGTCACATAGATAATTATGGTTTTAAATATACTTGATATGGTTAAAAATGATGTGCTATTTTTTGTGATAAAAAAAAACAATTCAATAAAATATAAGGTCAGATATGTACCTCATACAAAGATCAATAAAATTTGGGTTAAGGAAGGCCATTTATGGGGTATACCTATTTCTTATCAACCCATTTCAGATTTTAATTGCAATTTTGTCATGGAAATGTTACCTAGACTAATTAAACTAGTTATACCTTTACTATTGTGTCATATTGTTAGTAGAAGAAAATGGTGGATATTTGGATATTGCCCAAGATGCCCATGACCAAAATTGGCCAGCCCTAGCCACCCACAGATTGGCAAGTGTGGAATTCACGGGAGCCCTTTGCCCCGTACAGCTTCTAGATATATAATATTTTTGGCTATAATTATCTGTTATAACACATCCCTGATGATAATGTTCTTACATATTCAGTCTACCAGACCAATTAGTCATATTAATCCCTACATTAAACTTAAAAATAAAGAATAACAATTGAATTAGCAATGTAGATCATTAAATACTCCTACCCTGAGTACCATCAGTTTCGGGTTAAGCTTTTAGCACCCAGTAAGAGATATTGTATGAGACCCCATTTCCTAATTTACCTAAAAATAATAAACGTCGTTTACGCCACTGACTGCGCCTGGCGCCCCCTTCGATGATGGAGTCTTTGGAAGGTTGTCTAACCCCGCCCTTCCCTAAAGCCGGTCCTGTGTTATCAGTGGTTAAAGTGCTTATAAATATCTGCAGTAGGTGCCCATCAAACAGTAACATAATTACAAGCTTCCTATAATGATAATTATGCTACATTGATAAGTCTTATTCGAATGATGGTCGCGCATTCGTGTCGCAAAATCACTCAAATAATTTACTACCCTAATAAATCTCCTAATCCTTCCAATATAACTTTACACTTGGTCTATGTGACAGGCCTCACGACAAAGGTTTCTAGACCAGAGCCTCGCAATATTTATGTAACACGTACCTACGTCAAATTAGATCCAAAAAGTGATTTGAAATTTTATGAATTTATAACAGACAAATTGTTAATTGAAACTGCATAGTTAAAGGTATTTAGAAGAAATTCTCCGCCATTCCTGAGGACGCTCTTTTGCTTACGTCCTACCTGTTCACCCGACGACTTAGGTCCACCTGTCCTGAGGACCATTTTATGGGGCGCCCGTGTCAAAACGACCCCACGGATCGATTCAGCCTGCTTTATTAAGTAGGTAGTTAAAAAATATTGCTTATTGGTAATACGCATTTGCCTATCCGAGCCGGGCGGATGGATTCTGGATTAATTTGGGTAAGGCTGCTATTCAAATAGCCCTAAGCATGACTCAAATAATTTTATACATTAGTAAATATTTACTCGTTATAACCACCCTTTTAGTTGGTTCGTCCTACAACGGTATGTCATGTTACTCAAAAGCCAACTTCTTGAATGGGCTTTCGGACTTTATAATGTTAAACAAAAATATCCTACTTAAAGTTTAATTTAAACTAAATGTTTTCATTTCTAGCAGTGCAAAGCACCAGGGACGATACAACGTAGGTATTGGTAGTTCGACCGGATCAAACATTGTTAAAAAACATAATTTGAATATGTATTACCTGGCTCGGTGTCGTCACTCTGAGTGTCCCTACGAACGGTCCCATTACACGAGGGATGGGCCCTCGGCTCAGGCCGCCAATATCGATCGTTAGTTAACCGAGCGAGAACTGTTAGAAATTATCACTGCAAATTCCTCCTTTCCACACAACCGTGACCTTTGTTGGACATTTTTTTAATTCTCCGGTAGGCTAACATGAAATATGAAGTAACTAATAATAAAACTAAAATTGCGTAAACTAACTTCTTACTGATCGACGTTAAATGGGTTTCGTAAAAAACGTTTCGATCAATGTTATTGCCTTGATTCACTTCTAAGAGAACCTACAACACTAGATCTAAAAGATTATGCAATAAAATTGCATGACTGAAAGTAAGAACTTGAGAAGCCTACCTAAGTCATCGTCATCATACCACTCATCCGTTACCTCTATTATCTTAACTTAGTGTATTTCAGTATATCAGTTTGTGTATTATCTGTTCGTAATTACAATCAAAACAAAATGTTCTACTTAATTTTGAGCTCAACCGAGGTACATGTCGTAGAGATTCCGGCTGAATCAATAACGGGTTCGGGATAGATATAGTGAGAGCACTAGATGCAATGCAAATAATACAGAGCCAAACGCTTATGCGCCGCCGAGTGGCCTTTCGGTCCCGTTAGCCCTAGCGCCGACTCCGACATACCTACACTAAGCCTCCGACATAATTTCACTGAGTGCAATCCATGGGGCACTAGCATCGTAGCTAAACACGTATCCAGTGCATAGAGCCTACTCAACAGGAAGCTTATTTTCATTGTGTTTTTCTATCTAGTCTTGTTTATTCTAGCTAATCTCCGAATCGGCTGGGCCAATTTTGAAGGGACTTTCACTAATAAATAGATAATTTTCTATTAAAATAATTGAATAGGTGCCAAATCCATTTTCACGCGGACGAAGTCGTGGGCAGCCGATGGTACATACTATAACTTGAAATGCTTTATTTACATCTCATCTAGAAGCTTTTTGTAGACGTTCACGCATAAGCAAAATCTTGTACAAGTTGTTGTCATGTGGAGAAAGCAGTTAAATGTGGAGTTGCGATAAGATCTATGTTTGTTTCTCATGTCGTACAATCAGATATAGCTATAAACATTCAAGTGGCAACGTCCAACATCCGTTACAAGAAAACGTATTTTAGGCTAAATACAGGTAAGTAGTTAAGAATACTAAAAAAAATTGTAGCGATATTAAGTAAATTGAATTGGCTGTAAGTGATACATACGACGCTGCTGCTGCTAAGCGTGTCAGCGTTGCTGTTAAGATGACGATGTCGATAAATTCATTTTTATTTATGATGATAATGATACCAGATGTCCATCTGCCTACCTCTTAGGCACAGTCCATGAAAATTAGAAACTTTTCCAGGTACGACGGACTGACCACAATCCAGAGTTAATAGAAATTCGAAACACACCCAATGGCTTACATTCAATATTGTCGAGTACCAAGATTTCATAAGATTACTAATTATTATGTATCCATTTGTTAACCTCTGTGGAGGTTTTGGACAAAATTGGAGCTTTCATTTTAACGCCAAAATGGGACAATGATGACATTGTTTCACATCTCTATATTTATCTATTAAAGATGAACAAGGATATGTATGCAATGCTGCATACATTTGGTAAATATTGAGGCCTGTATACATATTTGTAACTCGCACATAATACGGACGTTATTCTTCATAAAATATATTTTAAAAAAATTGAGGAAAACTAACGCTACCTTTGTGGATTTGTATTAACGCTATGAATAAGGAAATTAAAATAATGAGGCTAAATTTATCAATTTTATTATTTTAACACTTTCGTTATCAACAATCTAAGAACCCATTTCCATGAAAAATTCCATAAATGACAATTTTGGGATACCATTCCAGGAACCTACGGAATAAATAAATGTGTCGGTGACATAGCGTGACATACAATCGGGACTTTATCGAAGGCGTTGTTTGTATAACGCGACGCGGGCCTGGTCAATGAACTAAACAAAAACACCTACCACCGCCTGTTCCCACTTATCTGAAGCTGAAGTCCATGTGAATTTATATAAAAGTAATAAAACTTACTATAATACTTACATGTATAAATATGTATACTAAATATGAACGAAACATGGATCTTATCCAATAACAATACGGCATTGTGTTTATTAAAAATACATGTAATTCTCCTTTTGGGGTGTTTTAGCGGCTACACGACCCAATCACGTGTGTAACGCACAAATTCATTGCACCTCTTATTATTTTGTTGATTTAAATTGTTACGTGAACATAAGTTTTTGTGAACGGAATTCGCAAACCCGATAAGCTGTAATCGCTCGCTACTTTATCTTTCCAGCTGTGAGTGTGACGTATTCGTTAATTTATAACTGGCTAGGATCGTACGGCAACAAGTTGATAATACGGCTTTCCGTTGAAGATTATTCTTTAAAAAAAAACCTGTTAAAAAGTGATATAATATTCGTTTTTTCTAGGAGCTAGTAACACACGCCATTGGCAAAACAACGTATATTGTTTTGTAATAAACTCTTATAATATACGTTACTTATTCAATGCGCTCCACAATTTTAGCATTGCAAATTAGGAGGGAGTGGAATTGTATGGATTGTAGGATAATATAAAAACGGTTCTACTAAAATTGTCGAGGAATAACACGTATGAAAGTGTGGAATGGATTAGAGTATTAAGGTTTGTATTAAAAATATTATGTCCTCTCCGACTAACCTACTCCAAATTGGCTCAAAGTTGAGTGATTTTGGAAAACCCAGGTGATCTTTCGACGCTTTAAGACGATTCAATATATTTAAACAAACTTTTAGTAGCTAAGTCGTACATTTTAAAGTTACTAGATTAGGTCAGTTTCATAAAGATTTTTTCTTCAGAGAAATCCTAATCGTTTAACATATTATATGAAAAAGTTTAATTTTTTGTTGTAGCTAAGAGCTAGCTAGCTATTCAAATTCATTAATTTGTGTTGTTATCATAATAGAGATAAACCGCAGAGCTTTGCTTATGCTTATGGGCAAGATACAGTTAACTAAATATAGTGCATAAACTTATACAACATGATACAAAAATATACAGAGTTTTATAGTGGAGTAGACTAGATACTTGTCCTATGTCCCACAGAGAAAGTGTAGACAAGAGCGGTGCTTCGTGCATAATTAGCTTCCTCGAATGGCGGCGGGAGTGGACGGTGCATAGCACTTGCGTTAACTACTGCACTTCTCCGAGGGAAAGTGTAGTTGTGAAGTACTCTGCATCGATAACTATAAATATGGCACATCGTGTCCTACGTCATACACCCCCGCATTAACCCGACCCTACTAAGAATACTGTCATTTTATGTTTGGACATTGTAGTGTTATAAACAAATATGTGTTGCTTGCTGATATTGAAACAGCCAGTGACGTACGTCCGATAGTTATTGTTGGTTGTTACATAATACGTTACATAGCACATCGAATCGGTTACCTAAGTACCGCGCTACCACCCGATGTTCTCGTAGCGAAATGAAGTTTAGGGCTTTTAAATTTCAATTACTATTGTATTTTACTACTACAAATTTTATAATAATTTAGTATTTTTATTATTCTGGTAAAGATATGTGCTCTGGGCGCGTGGTAAGATCCCACTATCTATGTTGTACGCCCTCAACGAAATGGAAGTGACGTCACTGGGGTAGTACATGCACGTTGTGCATCACTTTTGTCGTTACTGGACTAACTGGACAGTTTCCTCTATTTCATCAGATTTAAACGGCAAATATGAAATAACGTAACATTTTGATACAAATATTAAGAGGAATGCGTAAAGAACTATTTAAATTAATTAAAGACCATCACAGTCATGTTAACCCATTTTGAAAGTATGAGATTGATTCACAATATGTGTTACATTTATAAATTCTCGATATTTTGCATAGTAATAGAGCTAAGTTGACAATAACCTTGAGTATTTCAACGCTAGGGAATGAGCTGGTAGTAATGATTTTTTTATTTAGCAGACGGAGTGTCCGCATTAACATTTGCTCAAGGTGACCGCACTCGAGTTGCGGCTGACTGAGCATCGTTGAAATACATACTGTTGTTACTACTTGTTTCACTTGTTTGTTACGTTAGTTTATTCAAAACACATTCAAATACCTGTGGAGATTGATAAGACGCTATGATATTATTCGTGTTCGAGTATGTGTCTAGGTTTGATTGAATACGGCTAATGTTTACCGTTTGATGCAGCCGGCGAATGGAAACATACCGCCGCCGGCAGTCGGAGTGCGTGCCGAGGTTCGACCAGTCGTTCAGCGGCGCCTGCGAGCAGCAGAACCTGGAGACGAGCGCGCTGCAGAAGCGCTACCTCGAGGGCAAGGCCAAGCGGCAGGCCAAGAAGAGCGAGCGCAAGCCCGACCTGCCCGCCATCAGCGGCGTGCACAGCAGCGTCCACGTGGTAAGAACAGCCTTCCTATAGCCGTTGTATAGAAAGTCTATTATGCTAAGGTTGAAAATCATTCGCGCGTCACATAACAACAAGGTCGAATTTCCCATGACAATCCTGACTGACTGCTACCAGTGCACTCTTTACATGACTTCAATCTTATCGCTATCTTACTTAGAAAAAAAAATTTAAACCTAGTAGACCACTTTTTGATCGACCGTACCTACACTAAGCACCAAAAGCTGATGGCTGTAAATCGTATTTTTAAGGAAATAAGGGTCATAATTGAACGTCTACTTCTGATCGTATTTGGTCGAATTGAAATTTGCGCAAGTGACTACGCAGTAGACATTTTTAGGACTAGGTAAAATTAGTACGACTACGAGACCTGCAACCAATGCAAGTCAATGAGAAAACTTCGCATTTTGCGAGGTCAAGCAGTAAATGTTTACGCATTTCGCTTCTCCTGAAGTCTACTTAAGAACATAGAGAGACAACCATAACCGTCGAGCGCTATTATATGCGCTAAGAATCTAAAGTAAGTATGGATAAAGATAGATTGGAAACATACGTTGTTAAAAAACGTATTGTCGGTTTACATAAAGTCGCTTTTTCTTTTACATAATGTTCGAATAGAATTGCCTTGTAGAAGGTGAAAGCGAATTTATGTGCACGTATACCGGGTGGCGGGCGCGGGCGACAGATGGAGCAGAAAGTGCTCGGTGCAGCGGCACGGCGGAGCAGCGCTGCATCGACCAAACGGCGCGGCCCATCGCGCCCGCTCGACCTTGGCGCCGCCGATCGACGATCGAAATTCAATTGTCAAAAAACAAGATTTTTTCCAACACACTTGTTTTTTGCCTGCCTCACAAGGGCCACAGGATGACACGATTGGCTCGATCACAAAATCACAGCGTGATTGGCGTTTTGTTTATCAAAACAATATCGAAACAATATGCATCTCAATTGTAGTACATATCTGTAATTTTAAATACGCATTGAGGCGAGCCGTGATCCACGAACGTAAGATTGTTCAGTATTGAGAGATCCATTTTATTGTTTAACAATTTCACGCATTCCAATGTTCTGCTAATAAACGTGACGAGACATGCCTAAAGACCGGTGTTTGTGGCGATTATATTATAACATTCACATCGTTTTTATCTTCTAAGACGCTAGCGTAGCGTTATCTCTCTAGCTAGCGGTTTCTGGAAAGTGATTATCTGTTGTTCCAAGTTACCTGTTATTGGTTTAAATGTGTAAAGAGTAATTACTGTGTGGATAATTGGTGTACGTACACGTGGTGCGTACGCGCTGCACCGGATGTCGCCCGACGTCAATTGACTTGACCCTCTGGCATCGACATCCCGTGCCTCATGCCCGATACAGATTACTCAGCACGCACGCGACATCACAATTCGCCTCTAATTATATTACCATTGTTACATCTGTTTATACGAACGGCGGAGTAGGTTATTATCAATCTAAGTGTGTCAATGATACTTAACACAATTAATTAGTACCAAATCACAAATACTTACGAGTCTAAAAATGATTAGTATAATGAATCTGTTCTCAAAACAGCTTTGTCGATGAAATAAATAGCGAAATTATGTTATTTTTACCATACTAGAATGCAAAAGAATCCTGGATATTGATTTAGTCAGCATAAGTATCTATTAATGTATGTATATTTCGAGATTTCTATGCTCTGGTTTTAATCTGGATTACTCTCTTGTTTCTTCTTATCGAGACCACTGTTTTTACTCATCGGATTATAGTTGTTTAAGATGAGATGTTTACTTCGGTTAGCACTTTAGAGCATTAGCAAGACTAGTATAATGTCTATGACAGGTACTCCGATAAGTGGTAGTAGTTATGAAAAGGATTGATAGACATTATTGCTAGATTCATCGTAAATGAGCATAGTTAGATTTAGATATAGAGATGAGGTGCGCAGGGGCAAGTGGCGGCAGTAGGGCGGCGATTGTGCAAACCGCGCAAGTTTCACAACGAACGCCTAGCATTGTCTCGCGCCGCTCACCGAGACGACCTCCGAGTGGCTGCGCTGTTTTCTGACACATTTTATAACTATGCTCGATACATAGTTCGCGATCAAACACGAAATTACGACGCTGTTAGACCTACCTCTATTGGGGTAGGTCTATATACTCACTCAACACCATATATCCTACTATTATTATATGAAAATTTTGTATGTATTAATGCATGTATGTATGTTTGTCGCTCTTTAATGCATAAGTAATACGACAATAACAATTTGACATCTATAAGATACAATTCATGAAGGTAAATGTAACTGTAACTAACTCCACGCGTAAGTCTACACAAGTTTGTTACATTATTGAGTGAGAAGTACTCAATACTGTATACTCCTCACTCAATAATGAAACAAAAGAAAGAAATTTCGAATCACATGTGAGTATTCTGGGCGTGACACGAATAAATTTAATTTACTCACTTACGTAGAGTACGTACACCTTACGAAATAAGGCTTTTTCAACTGCTTTCTGTCTTGCATTAAGAGGGAACTAAAAATTGCAGTAGATATTGGTTTCAACACACATCATTCAGATCATTAACACTGTATCGAATGATGTTTTAAAATCGGGGAGACGTTTCATTTTCTCTTAGGCTTCTAATAATTTTGCAGTAGTTTCGACATACCTTATGACACTCAGACATACTTTGCTAGGTATATTATATTAATCGAATGAGATCTCAGTCGTAACTTAACATTTGCAATTATCTGTTTGCATCAGTTTTAATTTTATCCTGATCGTCTGCCAAGTTGTTTATATGTTTTGATGTTATCGAAATCATGGAATTACAGCAGTGAGAATGCGTGATAATTTGCCTACTACGCTACTATTAAGTAAATAGCTTTATCATCAATATAACTTTATGTTAATTACTTGCAGTTGACGGTCAGAAGTAATTTGTTAGCATTATGTGTGTGTATGCATATTATGTCACACGTTGCTATCATAAGTACTTACTTACACAGGTAATAGTCCAATTTCAAAGTTTAAAAGGTAGTTTATGTTTTAGAATTTGTTATAGTTTAATCTACGCATTTTGGCCTCATACTTTTCGCGATAATAAATAGACATTAATTTGAACATATCGATACTCGTATTATCTATATCAATGTCTGTTGCAAGTTAAAATAAGTCAGATCAGAAGTGCAAAATGTATTACTCGTATTTAACGTTAACCGACCAAAGTGAAGCTAGTCACTAACAATGTTGTTTCTCAATAGAGATTACTCCGTTATAATCCGAACACATCTACACGTGTAGGTGAACAAACACGTGATACACGTGATTAAATCATTTACCAAGGTCCGGCCATAACTACGACTATTACCTATGTACTATACCTTAGTTTCCATTGTACTAGCAAGTGGGTTGTCTATCTACTCTACCTACAACTGCAGCACTCAACAAATAAATGATATCTATGTGATGCAATCGTACGTAATCTTCGTCATACTCTCGTACTGATTTTCTATTATGACCATTTATAAACTTTACTAAATCCTGACATGCATTCGTTATAAATTCATAATTATAATATAATAAATGTACGATTACTTATAGTATGCGATGATAGCACTAATCATGAAATCTTCCCAGTTTTACATTGGAGCATTCTGGGACCCGTTGTATTTATCGTCGCTGCCATAGGATTCGTTTCTGATAAGTTGTTTACCAATAATGTTATCTTCAATTTGGATAGATACTAGTTCGACATAGACAGAGATGGTTATCAAAGTTTAGTTGTTTACTTTTCAGGAGTACTTTAAAAACAGGATTTCGTTCGATTTTAATGCCACTTCATAAAATGTCTACTTGCGTTTCAAAGACACAATGGAAATAAAATGGAATAATCATTATAATACATGATTACGACGTCTATGTTTGCAAAATTTAGAAAATGCAGAGATTTTTTAGATACCTAATTAGAATAGGATAGGATTTGAATATACAATACATGTTTGCACTCGGATCGACTTCCTGAATTAAATTGTGTCAAATGGAATAGGTAGTGTTCATTTGACAGTAATTTTACAATTGTTTTTCTTTTTGTTATAGCAACAAAAGTTCGGGTGCGGCGACTACGAACCACCAGCGAAATTACAATGCGGCGGAGGGGCAGGCTCAGGCGAGGCACTCACCAAGTTTTCCGTGGAGATAGTGCAGCAGCTAGAGTTCACCACGTCCGCGGCGGACTCCCAACCGCAGCAGATCTCAACCAACGTGACGGTGAAGGCGCTCGCCAACGCGGTGAAGACGTCCAACTCGCCGCCGCCGCAGCAGCCGCCGCCGCGGGCGCCCTCGCCGCTCGACTGCGAGCGGGAGTGCAAGGCCGAGTGCAAGTCCGAAGTGGCAGACGACGAATTCGTCGGCCTAGATGAATGTGCGGCCGCTTTGGAAAGAGACGCCGCTTCGGCGTTCCCCGGGCTGGCGGATCTCATGGGCGAGGAGGATGGGGACGATACGACGTTCGTGGATCTGCTCACCGAGATATCGGGGTACTCGGAGTTTATGAAGGATTTCGATTTGGATGGTGGTAAAATGAACGGCGGGGGGATGGGCATGGAGCCGCCCGAGGGCGAGCCGGCGCCGCGGCCGTACGGCGGCGGAGAGATGTCGCCGGCGGCGCAGACCCTCAAGCACATGGCGGAGCAGCACCAGCAGGCGACGGGCGGGGACTGGGCGCGGTACCGCGGCTACGGCGGCTACCGGCCTCGAGCCGCGCCGCCGCCCATCGACCACTTACACATGTCGCAGCAGCAGCAGTTGCACCTTACGCAACCACACCACAACTTACAGGTTGGTTGGCTTTATTTTTTTTCGTTTCGATACTGGGTTCACTTACCACTATCCACGATTTGACAGGTTTAGTTTGGAAAGATTGTTTATGACAAAGTTTATCCAAGCCATCATAGTATTAGTTAGGAAAACATTGCAGTATAATGCAGCGTTTTTCGTATGACTGCTGTAAACTATAAAGATCCGGTGAGAGCCATCCGCTACCCCGCAAGTCCGGTGATGGTGACAATGCAGTTGGGAAAAAATCAAAATGTCCAAATCTGATAACAATGTTTTCCCTCACCCTGCGGTTGGGAAATTCGAAAATCGAATCAAACATAACGGTCTGATAGCGGTTGACATTTTTCTTGTAATCATTTGCATTTGTTATTGAATAAGTCGAAATTGTCCAAAAAGGTATTAGTAATTTCATTATACAGTACGCATTCTGAACATTTTAGGTAGAGTCTACGTACATGAATGCCCTCCATAACTTGCGCAATCGTAAATTCACAAAATAAATGTCTAATAATACACAAACTCATTAATACAAAGTATAAGGGCAAAAACTGCGCAGTAGTTTCCCGCCAAAATTATGAATTCATAAAAGTGGGCAGCGCGATTTCGTTTGCTAACTATCAACATTTTCCGGAGTCTCGTATTGCGCGATGATCGCAAGGTAAAATCATCGGTTGTTTGGCACGTCATAAAGTATAGTCGGTGAATTGCGTTTAGTAATTGGAAGTCTTCTTTATTGGGTAATTCGTGACGCGAAAGGACATAAAAAACATGGGAGTCTGGTGTAGTATCGACCGGGGAGTGTATGCGCGCGCTGCCGCCCACTGCCGCTTTATCGCCAAGGGTTTCGAACGAGTGCGGTGCCGCTTTGCGCCGTCTTTCTCTAGCGTTGCTACTCGGTGGAGATAGACTGAGTATTGCCATAATAAGAAATTCGAGTCGAGGTTTTATAGTACCAGCAGGGAACTCTAGCTAGTATTAAACAGTCCTGGCGGAGAATGCAATCTTTGTTGCTGATGCATCTGTTTTGTATTTGATACATTTTAAACGGTTTTATTTAGTTTGACCTGTTTAAGATTCTATGTTTTTACATATTGGAGAGCATTAACTATTTACAAATTCAATGTGATTTTGGTTAAAACTGAAATCGGCATAAAATATTGTCCTTGGCTCTACCTGGAGACTTTTCTTCATATATGACGCCCAATTTATACGTCGTGATAGTATAATGAACAAGAATAATTGTAGCTAGAGTAACGTTGGCTCTGAAAAAAAATATATGCATACAAAAAATATGTTGCTGGGTTGTTTGATCGACACGTGCGACTCTGATACATCTATTTCGCGAACACATATGAACGTGTCGGAAGCCACATGTTCCGTTTTATAAAACTGTGCCCTTGTAAACAAGCCTTACGTTCTGTGTCTAGATGTTTATGTATACGTCGCAAGATACAAGTATATCACATAGATAAGCATTTGCATTTTATGCCGTCTACCTATGTACAGAAATGAAATGATATCGCTTGTTGCAAGTCTATGAATTCTTTTTAGCATGACACCAACATAAATGTATCTGATAACTCGTATCTAAGTATGTTTCATCACAATATTTGATTTATGTGATTGAATTATATTATATTTAAAAAGGAGTAACATTTTCCTGTTGACTCTATATCTTGATATAGAGTCAACGGGAAAAGAGCCAAGCCAAACGGGTCAGTTTGTAGCCACTGTAACTAGTACTGGTACTGGCTACTTATTGATTACTAAATTTTGGCTTCGATATAAAGAATAGTAACATAGACTAGTACAAGTGATAATACGTATTATTATGTATTTAAAAAGAGTGAGTTTGTTTCACTAGTCTAAACAGTATACATAATACCTTATAGGTAAGGCGTGTGGTCATATTGAAAATAGCGTTATTGCTCATTGGAGTTTCAAATATAAATAACCCAAATTTACTAAATCAATAAGTTTAATTTTCTATGTGTAACCGTTTGAACTCAATTGAAGTCTCTTACGGTACAGAATTTCTATGTTCATTGAAAAAGTATTTTTGAACCTTATTGAAAGTTCAAGAAAACAAAAGTTATGGCTGCGAAGTCTTATGATTTCGTTGAACAAAACCAAGTTATGAGTAATTATAATTTTTTTCCAAAAACTTTTTCATTGTGATTGAATTACACGTAAACTGTTGACGCTTTGGTCTTTTATCGGCAGTAAAATAAAATTAGAAACACTTGTTACAAACCAACGTATTTAGGGGTTCTCACCTTCTTTAGTTACGAGTATCTTAATACCTTGCTGTCTTGTTTAACATTTACTAAAGACTCTCATAACTATTAAAACAAGTTGCGGAAGGAAACGTAAAAGTAGTTACAATAATATCGGCTCAGAGATCGTTGAAAGGCAGCCCGACACGGCCGATGACACTAAAAGTGTCTGAACGAAACAAAAAGAGTGTGTCCCGGCCCGATTGCTTCCTGCACCGAGACCACGTGTCCTACCCACCCGTCTTCGATGCCAGCTCTCCCGCAATTAAAAAGCTTGTCATATTTTCTTGTCACTTTTGATCGACTTGAATATTATTACACAACATCACATATACATTGAAATGATTCGGTGCTAAGTCGCTTTTGCACTTGTGTTAAGGATATCAGAAACCACAGTGCTATATACAATTAATCAATATAAATAATACATCCAGATATTCTGATCGAGCTATAAAGGGTTCGAGCTCTTGTTCTTGTTTTGTTACGTTCATAACAAATGAATCATTATCATCATAAATGATAACACGGTTGTGTAAAACATAGTTGCATCATTTTTATACGATACGAGTATCTTTAGCTACTTACCGTCTAACGTTTGATCATAAAATAGTATAATAAATTTGTTGATGCACTAAAAAATCTGATTTCATAATAATACACTTAAATTTTGACAATTAGACCAATTGTGATAAATTGGGTTGGGTTGGATGTCTACCATAAATAGCTGGGCTGGAAAATCTAAAAAACGTACGTGTCTGCCTAAGTAACACATAATTTCAATCGATAGAGTTAAAAGGCTGCTTAGTGATCGGAGAAATTAGATATTATATGTAAAAAGTTAATTAGACGTTTTGCAAAATTAATTTGTGATAGCTCGGTATGACATTTTAAAGTTTGATCCCGGCAGGCCGCGTAGGCGCCCGTGACGTAGGCGTAGGGTCGGGTTATTTCCGTCTCCGCAGGGGCGGAATACTACCGAACATTCGTAATGTAATAATGTTACCTGTTCTTTCATACGTACGAGCTTATTTAATGTTTCAATATATAGCAATAACTGTTCTTCAAATTACATAATGACTTGTGGTTAGGAATGTTTCTTACAAATGTTTACTGACTATCTATATCAATAACTAGCGACCCGCCCTCGCTTCGCTTCGGGTATATCTCTATCCAATCAAAAACATAAATGTGAAAAGAGAGCCAAGTTCAATATTATGATAATTGCCTTGGTTGTTGACTTCAACGACAAAAGAAGTGAGATCTAAATGGGTGCCAAGTTCAATGGTCAACCCTGAAATTTATTTATAAGTAACACTATAACATACCTATCATATCTTCTTATAACATAAGATTATGTATGGTGGTAGCCTATGAAGGTCTGTCTTGGCTAGTTTCTATAAACCTACCAACGTATTATTATGTTCGCTCGCTAGTTTCTACCAACAATCCAAATTTTCGACCGACAAATACCAAACTAACCAAGACAACTAACTAGACTACTAACTAATTAACTAAAGAAAACTAGCCAAGACAGACCTTCATAGGCTACAACCATACATTATCTTATGTTATAAGAAGATATGATAGGTATGTTATAGTGTTACTTATAAATAAATTTCTGGGTTGACTATTGAACTTGGCACCCATTTAGATCTCACTTCTTTTGTCGTTGAAGTCAACAACCAAGGCAATTATCATAATATTGAACTTGGCTCTCATTTCACATTTATGTTTTTGATTGGATATCATTACTTTTTGTAGAAAAGTATATATCATCGTAACGCCGTAGGTCCTTTGAAAAGGACAAATTCAAAACTAAAACTAGACTTCTATACATAGTATAAAATGTAGTTGCGAAGGGCGCCCAAAATGTGTTTGTTACCTAGGATCTCAAAAAGTACTATATCAATAGCTATGCAGTTTTCAATAATGGAAAGAAGACATTCCAGGAATTCTATAGGTGTATGATTTAGGTGTACCTACTTAAGAAATTATTAGAGTAATCGTAACAGTTATCAGACGGACGGAAGAAAAACGAGCTTTTTGGAGGCTTGCATCGCGTGCGCTGCTGAAATAACTCAAAATACAGAATAACAATGTATGGGGGAATTATTCTTCTCAAAAAGTTCTATAAAAAAGTCTGCGATAGCATATGTCTATCCTTTAAGGTTTAGCCACAATAACGATTTTAGTGGTGTTCAAGTTTAATTTACGAAATATCTTATTTTTCAATTACTCGATGTTCCTACCGACATAGACCAATAAACATAAAACAAAATGCATATCAAATTAAAGCTGATGAAATGAGGATTCCGAATATATACATATCATAACACTTTTATGTTAATATTAATACACAAGATGCATTTACAATGCCGAGGGCAGAGATGGCGGCGGCGGCGGCTACGTTCCGTCGTTGTGTCAGTCGGTCGGTCCGCATAGCACGACAGTGGCGGCGAGTGGCGGCGCGCTCATGTTGAGGTGCGCGACCCGAACCCCCAGACACGTGAGGGCAGACAACAACGATGGTTGTGTCAAATTATAAAATGTTCAGTGCCTCAACAACGCCTGAACCAATTTGGCCAATTCTTTTTTTTGAAGTCCAATGATGGTTCTTACGGTGAGCAAAAATCGAATAATTGCCGGGAAAAACAGCCCTTTTCTTTTTCACATTTTTTGACAGGATGAAGTCTGTCGGGTAAGCTAGTTATTTATATAAAACAATTGAATCAGTTACTGTATTTTCCTACGATTACGGGGTATAACCCTAAGTAATAAATATGAGAACCGACTATAAGTACCTACTCTAAATTGTAAATAAGTAAGTATGTATACCTAAATATATACTTAGTGCTCTGCCTTCCCCGGTATATAGGCGTGATTAGGCACTAATTAGGTATTTATGTTAAGCGTTCATAATAGAACCTAACCGCAGCAGTGGTCTCCTTTTTCACGGCTTTCAGGGTGAGTGCGACAGGCTCAACATGGTCTATTGTGCCTGTCGACCTCATATGTGGATCTCACTACCGCTTACCATCAGGTGGAGTGAGGTCATCTTGTTAGCCTCTTATAAAAATAAAAAAAATAAAAAAAACCTAATTATTAAAAAATTGCCAGTTTTTTATTTTTTCCTTTGTATTCATGTAATTACCTATCTGCATACCAAATTTTAACTCTCTAGGTAATTTGGAACTGGGTTAGAATTTTGATCTGTCAGTCAGTCAATGATAAAAATGAGGATTTTTGGACATTAATATCTAAATAACTGTTTGAGATAAGCTTATGAAATTTAGAACACATATTTATCTCGCAAGTCACAATATATGAGCCAAATTTGATACGTTTATGTGAAATAGTTTTTGATTTATGAGGGGTTCAAAAGTGGTTCCAAATGGTTCGTGTAATATTACACACGGTGCGGCTCGCCAGTTCTGTTTCTTGAAACTTGGCTTGACACGCTACCGCGTGTCTAGATCTCTATATAATATATAGCTGTGCCCGCGACTTCGTTCGCGTGGACTACAGGATTTTGATTTTTTTAAACTTAAAAGTAGTCTTAGTTACTCCATAACATCAGCTACCTGCCAATAAAAGTCCCGTCAAAATCTTTTCAGCCATTCAAGAAGTTAGTCAACCGGAAGAAACATTAAAAACAAAATTATTTTGGTATTTATCACCATAATCTGTCTTTTATCGTGTAATAAATAAGTATATTACACAATTACACAACAATGTGATGTTGTGTTATATACTTATTTATCATAGCGACCCGCCCTCGCTTCGCTTCGGGGATATCTCTATCTCTATGTAATATATTATTTTAACCCCGTAAGAGAAATCTATTTTTTTTATCTAAAAAAAGCCTATGACACTCAGGGATAGTGTAGCTTACCAACAGTGAAAGATTTTTTCAAATCGGTGCAGTAGTTTCGAAGCCTATTCGAAACAAACAAACAAAAAATCAAACCTTTCCTCTTTATAATATTATTATATTACATATTACATTGACTCCCCCGTACCCCAGTGACGCTTACATGGAGCCTACATCGCATGCTGGCTAGCTGAGCGCGGTGGCGGCAACCACGCGACTTTTTTCTAATACTTGCATTTTTAAACTCGTGATATCTTCCGAATTAAATGTCCGAATTGAATAATTCAAAAAGTCATAAATAGGTATTAAAGCCGTCTTGAATATAAAGTAATTTATTTTGATAAGGATTAATACCAAGGTACAAATAAAGAGCCCTTTCAAGCGGCGGCATATAAATTAAATTTTTAGAATAAAAAACCGCTTGCTGTGACATAACTATAATATTTAGACATATGCTGTCGCGACACTTTTTGTAGATAATGATGAGTTCTGCAAAGTCTTGGTAAATGGTTTTGTTCTATCTTCAATAGTTTTCGCAGCGTAGGCGACGTAAGGAATTTTTCAGGTCTATTTTTTACACCTTGGGTTACATTATTGGAGTTTTAGTAAGGATCCCTAATTTTTAAAAAAATAAAATATAGCCTATGTTACTTTTGAATAGTGCAGCTTTCTAATGGTGAAAAAATTATTGCAATCGGTCCAGTAGTTTTTGAGTTTATTCATTACAAACATACAAAAATACAAAAATACAAATCATTCCTCTTTATAATATTAGTATAGATTTATTAGCAATCATCTGTTAATCAACATGTACACGGAAAACTCATTTGCGTTTGGATACTTGAATGCTTGCATTGGATAGGTAAGTACCTGTTTAGGTCAGTTATTGTGCCATTGTTGATTCCGACTTCTATACGTTATTTACGGCTATTATAGCAGTGTAATACATGTTCTATATAAAACAATTTACGAAAGGTAATATTATCTCAAAATAAGTGTAATAATTATATTTTGAGCAATGAACTGCTTGGTAGGTATTAGATTAAATATTATCAAAACATTTAGTAATTTTTATGCCTATTATTGTTTTGTAAAAATTTCGTTTTAAAATTATTAGCACTTGATGTAATAATATACGAGAAAGCTGAATATTTTACGGACTAAATTGTTTTAATTAACCTTTTTAAAAACTTATTTTAAAATAAGACGTACAATAATCCAAGCAATTTAAGCAAGTTTATAAACTTACAAAATCATATTTCCTTTGATTACCTATTTTTATTACATTTACGAGCATGTTCCCTTCATTCACCATAAGCTTTATCTTTTATTAAATCGTGCCGTACCCATTTCCGCCATAGTTTAGTTCTCGTGTGCCGTCCTTACCTGGCGCCTGCAGTATTAGTGAACCTCGGGCCGTTCGGATAAGCGATGTGGGACCAGATAACAGAGGTGCCGTTACACCGTCTGGCTCTACAATGCGACTTAGCGGCTTTGGCACGCATATTATACTCGTATTGACAGAGAATAACAAAAATCGCGGGTGCACCGGACGGGAGTAGATCGGGCTCGGAGTCTGCCGGGGCCTCGGAACAGGTTTGGTCGCGCTCGCGTCGGCTGCTGTCAGCTGTCACCGCGCGCGTCTCATCCTCTGATCTATGCGAGCGGCCGCGACGCCCACTCTCTGCCCCGGTTGCACTCGCTCACTCACTATCCCTCATAATTAGAACAATATGCTCACGTCAATTACATTCATTACGAAACCTATTACCGTGCCACATCTTGTGGTCCGATACTCATGTACGATCAACTAACCTACGAGTAGTTGTTATGCTTTGGATTTACGTGACATGTCAAGAAGTTACTATTGCATAATTTAGTGTTTTAATTTCTTACGCATTATGTGTATAATATCTCATAAAAGTAATAGACTGTCAAGAAGAATAAGGTTCCAGAGTGTAATTAGCAGTATTGCACCACAAAACGTGCTTATTATTCTAAATGCGAAAGTAACTCTGTATTTTTTCATTCACGACTAAATCAATTATGACATTACGGAACAGATATAGTCTAGAACCTGAGAAAGGATGATATAGACTAATTTTATGCTGACCGACACATGTGAGAGTAATGTTTTACTCGATAAACGCCTATACGTGAACGGAATCGCGACGAGAAACTAGTTTACTACTATTTTTGGATACCTACAACAGTATTCTTTGCGATCATGACTTTTGTTGATAATGAACTTCGCTACATCAAGGATCTACCTGCCTCTCATGCATGACACACGTTGTTGTTATTTTTAGACAGTTACAAACCTCGTTGAATACGTTACTCATAATTATGCTCGGAACCATTTACGTTTTGATACCTTACATATCTACCTAGTACATATTTAGGAATACCTGTAGATCTCGTTGAATTAATTGGTTTTTGCTCGCTTCCAAAACAATATGCATGATTTGTTACAAAACTATGATATTGTCATTCATGTCGTATCACTCATATTTGTGTTTTTATTTCCATAATTGATTTGAAATTTAAATGAACCTTGAAGATTATTATTAATCGGGTGGCGTAATAAAATATGCTCACACAGGTGTTTTTCGCTTATACGACAACAAGCACAATGCATTCATTTACGCTATATTTTAATTACCTTATACTCGAGAACAGGTTTGTACATCTAACATCATTGGAATAAATAAACGTGCTATATTACTCGTATGTCCATTATATTGAGACTGGGACATGGGTATTCGATCGTCATCAGTATTTGATTTGTTTGTGCACTATTAAGATTTTTGTTTATACATTTTTATTGACAAGTTATCGATAAATGCGCGCTCATAGTAATTGGTCTTACAAATCGTGGACCAATTACGCAAAAGTTATATTACGTATATCATCATATTAGTTTATGTTGTGGTTTAAATTTATACGTAACTAGTAAGGTACAGTCGCCAAATATCGTCCCCTTTTTGTAAAAAATACGGTAAAAATAGAATATTATAGCTAAAACTATAAATGAAACGCCAACCCCTAGGCAGATTACTTCTTTATTAATAAAAATAATCAACAGATCTATAACTTTGTTAATATTTCTACAATCATAACTTTTACAATAAACTAGGAATTTTAGGAACGTAAATTTTGGCGCCTAATATCGTCCCCGGTACATTATAAGGCGTAACATATATGCAGTACTTGAATTTAAATTATATTCTAACAATAATCAACGCTAATAATTACATTCCTGATATCTAATTAGACTCCCATTAGTATAGCTTGAAATAAATAAATTTTCAAGTCAAATTGTGCAAATAGGCTGCAAATCAGAAGGAACTATAAATTAATATGGAGTCTCTGCATTAAAATCTTGAATTCTAGCACTTGATATCGATTCTGGTATTAAATAATGGAAACAAATAAATATTGAAAATAATTACACACTAAACTAATTAAATAAATTAAGTTGTAAGTATTGGCCCCGGGGACGATATTAGGGTCAAGCGGGGGGACGAAATTAGGAATATGCTACTTGTATTTAAAACATGAATTTCATCAAGAAACATGTCTCGTAACCCAAATGTTGTTCTATCCGAATAAATCTATGAAATAAAAATAAATTTTGAAAAAGAAAATATCACAGTATGTCAATCCTATCCTATTTAGACAATATTTGGATCCAAAACTCACCCTCAACAATTTTTTACTTTTTTAAATATTTTGTGACAGGAGCAATATCTCACCAAGAATTGTTCGCCATGGCCGATTGGCAGTTCGAACTTTTAATTGGGACCAAAAAAACTAGGTGACGTTAAATACAAAAAAAGAAACCAAGGGGGACGAAATTAGGTTGGGGGACGAAATTTGGCGACTGTACCTTAATATTTTCTTCTTACTTACTTAAAAGTAATTCAATAGTTGTTTAAATCACATAAACACATTGTTTAAATTCCTATGGCTCAGTAGTTTTAGTAGCCTTGGTTTTATACTAAATTTCCCGACCCGGGTAATATTTTTATGACTCGCAGAAACGCATAGTTGGCCCTTAATGTGGTGATGTGGAACTCTTAGTCCTGATTTGCCAGTGGAACTAGTACGTAGGTACATAGGTATCGTAGAGTCGATTTTACACGTACTCCACGGCTCTGAAGGTTCGAATTCTTGTGCTTTGAGCTTGTGGACTTATTCTTACATACATAGGTTTATACGTGTCTTGTTTTGATCTAGTTTGATTTGCTTATCACGGTTGTTCTGATGTAGGTGTCGGCAGCTCAGCACATGCAGGTGAGCGGCGCGGGGGGCGGCGGCGGACACGTGTCGGTGGCGGCGCAGCAGGGCATGTACGCCAGCTTCCAGCATCAGGGCACACCATCACCCCAGCATCACCAAGGTGAGTCTGATTTTTAAATGTTTTCAAGTGTCTTATTGTGCTACCCCTAATTCCGGTGATTATGACAAGGCCACTACAAAACCATCATCGTAAGTCAGGAAAAAAAAACTCTAAGACTGCCCAGCGATCAATTTCGTATATAACCTGCGCTTCACGTCCGAATATCGAATCGTTGCGTTGGCTCTATGTTGATGATGATAAGTTGAACCAGTTGAACGCTCCCCTTATTTCGCGAGATACGTCAGATTTGGGCGCGGCTGAAGATTTTTTAAAGCAAGGCGCGGCATAGACTTTTAGGGTGCCTCAATTGTCAGATTTAAAAGAATAGATGTTCGGGACGACTTTTCATCAGATTCTTATGCCTGCTTTTGTGTTCGATCAATATCTAATTCTTCATACCACACTTCGTACATCAACATTATGGACAGTATTCGATTTTTAATTTGATATAAATATAATTAGGAATTTGCAATTCGTGCATTTCTGTTGTTCAAGATCTACGTGTCCTAATTACTCGTATGTGTGGTACTACATACACGTTTTATAATCTACTTTAATATTCTTAGAACCGTCCTATAATTAACCGCTTACGAAACAATTACACACAGCTAATATAGAATTGATTGAGCTGCGCAGAGGTATATGTATGATCTGGTTATGCATTCCATTAAACGACCGAAGGAGTCGAGCCACACGCATGAAGTTATGTAGTAGTGAGTGACGAAGCGACCGCTCCGCCTGATCTATGTGTTTGTGTTGGCGTGAAAGTATCGTGATCGCACACACCTACTCGGTCATTCCGATGAAACGCTAAACTGATGATTCAATCTCAACCGGGAATGTTTTCAATACTGATTCGGCAAATCCGTTTGCTTCCTATTGGATAGAGATATCTCTATCGGTCCGTATTGAAACAATATGTGGGATACACATGGTGACTAATAGTCAATATTAGATTAGAATCGCGCAAAAACTGGCTGTTCGATTGGTGTATTCTTTCCTTTAGCTAAAGAAAACTGCAAAAATGCTTTTGAAGTTAAAAAAGTGAAACTAGACCGATTTATGTTCCAATTGAATGATTCAATCAAATCAGTCCACATTCAAACTTGTAGCGGTTGTATCTGAAATACTGTATGACACTCGAAACACTGTTTGAATTTGTTAATACATAATTAGCACATTAGGTACTCGTCCTATTGCTTTAAATTTATACAATATCATATTGTACTGACCGCTGGTACTTAGCATAAAGTCGCGATGGCAGTAACATAGCGATATTAACCGTGGCGATATTGTTGTTAGTGTCGAAATTTTATCTAATTTTAAGTAACGAAATCTATGCATATTTTCTTTAATTTTCTAATGTGTATTATTTATTTCAACTTGCGGGGAATATGCTACGACTGTAGGCACATCTCTAATAATGCGATTGATTTTGTTGAAAAGACATTTGCGAATCAAATCAATTCATGTTATTATGAATTCCTTTGGTATCTAGGTGGAATCTAACAGTGATGGTAGTTGAAAGGAGAGTAGCATCTAGCTAGACGATTAGGCGATGTTTCGCGTAGCAACATAGCGGCGTTACGTGCAGTGGTTGTGATGTGTGGCGAGGGCGAGGGGAGGGTGGGCGAGGTTGACGATCTGCGAGAATGCGAGCTCGCGCACGTCGGGGATGAGACTGATGTCTTTGTTGCAAACGCTAATATGTATTGTAAACATTTTTGTGCAACTAATAGGCTGAAATAAGGATTTTTTTTGGAATGCATTATTTTTAAAGCAGAAAGGTCATTAATAAAATTTTAGTAAATGGTCCTCATTTTTGATAGCAATTTAATTCCATCAATCCAATGTTTCCAGCTTAATGATTATAATTTTTCCGTAGGGATTAGGAGATTATACCCAGTACCCACTTACTATTTACCTTGTTAATTTTGCTTAACTTGTCCTTTCGTCCCTTTAGTAGAGCAGTATCTTGCTGTATCGTTTAATTATGCATACAACACTTACCTGCGTACTCATCGCACAAATACAAATGAAACACAGGAATGGATCGATTGTGTAAGACTTCGAGTTTCTAGAAAGTCTGGACATGTTATCTAAAGTCGATTTCGAATAATCGAGCTGCACGCTCTATTAAAATTAGGTGTTGACGAATGATTAAATAATGTCTAGCTGGGGAGTGATGCCTGGCACTTGCATTGCCTGCGGCGCATGGCCAATGGAGCAACTTTGATTGCTTAGGTATATTTCGTAAAAATCTGACAATTTAAAATATTGTACGTCGACTTGATAATAGAAAAAAAAAACCAATGGTTTATCTACTATATGTATACCTGTAGCCATAATATATGCAGGGCATTCCTATAAGTAAGGGCCTCTATTTATGTATGTATTTTTTTTTTCTGATTATACTTGTTTACATTACATTAATAGTGTATACAAACTTTGTGATAAATTATTATGTCTATTCGTTTTGTGAATGATTTAAGGAAAATATAATGTAGTTATTCATCCATCCTATTGTATGAGTAACAATATATTCCATGAAAATGTTCGTCATTGCTTATTAAACAGCGTCGAATCCCTTGTCCCAATGTCTAAGGCTATCTCATCTTCGTCATCATTGTTAAATTTGGGCACACATGGACATAGGTATTTCAATGTACATGAGTTTCTGACAGTAGTAAGAATTAGGTATTTTATTATAATGACCAATTTCAATCAAATGAAGGAAGTTGTCTCCCGTGTCCGTTTGTTTATCCCCAAACTCCTTTTGAAGTTGGAACGAATTTTGAACAGTTTACACAATCTACCATACATATACTTCTAGGAAATAATCCGCTTTTAATTTTACATTCGCTTTGTAAATGTGGGCATGGCTGTATACATGGGGTAATCTTTTCTATTGAAGATTAACTGACGCAGAAACCTGATGCTGAACGCTTCATTATGTCTTGGGCGGTTCCTAGCATCATAATATGGACTTATATCGTCCATAGGTATCCCACCCACCTAATCTTCAACGTGGTATTAGCAACGCCCTATAAAAGTTGTCTATTAGTATTTGAAATATACTAAATTTCCAGGCAACATATGTGTCTTGCGTAGTCTCTAGTATCCTATGGACGTAAACTCTCGTATCTCGTATCTCTTCACCAACGCTTACTTTCAATCATCATCATCAGTCTATAAGTCTGTCCACTGTTAGACGTAGGCCTCCCCAGGTATTCGCCACTCCCGCTTATTCTCGGCTCATCTCATCCAGCTCCTACCAGTCGTCCTGCGCAGATCGTCACTCCACCTTGTCCGAGGGCGGCAATGCGCCTACCTATTGCCTATCGACACAATAAAAGTTGTCATGTGCACAAATATCTAAAAGACTGTTTATTTCCAGGCAACGGATGTGATACGTACTCGGTGTCGCAGTCGCAGAGCATCAACTTCTCGCAGGCGATGCGCTCGCGGCCGACGGGGCAGGCGCCGCCGCAGCCCGCTCCAGGTACGGGCTCACAACCTCTCGGTGAGTCTTGGCTCATTGCGACGCCTTTAAGGCCTGAGTGCGTCCACCGGACAGACTTCTTCTGTGCCGTAGAGGAGGCGTTTGACTTTGTCACGACGGCGATCGAACAAATCATCAGCCACGACTCTGAAATTGATCCCAAAGTCATCGTTAATCTTATTTTATCAATTTTATATGAAACACTAATCAAGTGATTTTTTTCTGAGGACATAGCGCCTCATCTCTGTCCAGGGTGTGGTCGCGGGGCTCCCGGTCACAGATCTCACCCCTCCCGTGTCGGAAGCCGCTCCCGGGCGACGAGGCTAAGGGTATATCGAGTTATCCGGTAGCCCGTTCGGGTTCGTCCCAGTAGCTCCTCGAACCGTGCTCCCTTGGGGGTCGATTGGGATTGTGTGTCAAAAAATTGTCGGTTCTCAGTATTTTTTTTAATTTATTTCATTAGATACATCGATGCAAGTAATTTTTTGTACAAAAAATTCCGCCCTCGACCCGCGAGGGGGCAACCCTTAAGGCTACTGGGAAAAACCCTCCCGTTTACGTCGAGGCGAACGAAACGTAACAGTGGTCGTTCGGGGCGTTGCAGGTGTCGCGGCGGCGGGCATATCGCGGGAGCAGCAGGCGAAGGCGCTGCAGCAGCAGCAGCAGCAGATGCTGCGCGCGCAGCAGCAGCAGATGCGGCCGCCGCCGCCGGAGTACAAGGCGCGGTTCGCG
This sequence comes from Maruca vitrata, assembly GCA_039566165.1. Classification (NCBI taxonomy): domain Eukaryota; kingdom Metazoa; phylum Arthropoda; class Insecta; order Lepidoptera; family Crambidae; genus Maruca; species Maruca vitrata. Next base: position 10,665,875 of record CM076920.1, on the reverse strand, counting down.
GGCGCGGGGCTGGCGCCGGCGCCGGGCGCGGGCGGGGCCGTGCGCCGCGCCGCGCCCGCGCCGCGCGCCTTCGCGCCGCACGCGCGCCAGTACTCGCCCGAGTGGCGACACATGCTCATGCAGCAGCAGGCGCAGGCCCGCCAGCAGTTCCCGCACCATCACCAAGGTATGGGATACCTGTGTACCGTATCCACTATTCATGTATCCACCCCTAATACTTCAATAGTCTGGTATTTATTTGTGTAGTATGACTAGGATTCCAACTCCAGTCCGTCTATTTAACCGAGCGGTTAACCATGTATGTAGGTACTCACTTGGCCAACGATGCATCTATACATAATACCTAAATTACCTTTGTCACAGCACTATTTTTGTTTCAATAAAATCTGGTGATCCAGTAAACGCTAACGCACTTCGTTAGATAAAAAAAACCGACTATAACCTATCAATGATGATTGTTATTCGCAGGATTTGGCATGGGCGGTATGGGCGGCATGGGCGGCGGCATGAGCCAGCAGCAGCAGCAGCAGCAGATGCAGCTGCAACAGGCTCGTCTGCAGCAGCAACAACTCATGCAGCACCAACAACAGAGGTAAGCTCCTACTAATAACAGCATGTAATAAGATTACTCTAATGTTATCCAATAAATGCTTGCCTACAAAATGGACCAACTCATGGATCTGCTAAAAACCGCAGGAGCACTGGAAGTGACCGAAACAGAAGAGAGAAAGATTGCTATTGAGATTAGGACAGGCCAAGCATTTGACGTCTTTCGATGATGGTGAAATCATTTCAGTCATATTATTATATTTCAATCAAATATGCCTTATAGTGCACATGTTTGAATGCAAATTCAGGTGCAAAGTGTATTAACTTTCAAAGTTCAGCGAAAAAGAGTGCGCAGAATCTTTCAGTCTTTATGTGACTTTGCCACAGATTAGGCCAATGGTGAATGATTTTCCTTTGACCTCCACAATCCAATAGTCAACCAAACCAATTTGGGTCATGGCTACATAATATATGCGGGTTTTGTGCTGGTTTCTTTATGTGTTTTATCAATGAGCTAGTACTAAATATGTACTCGGATTTATTGAGGTGTATGTTTAAATGTGATTATGCAGTTCCGAGTAATTCAATGTGTACTACTTTATTTACAGGGCTTCAAATCAACAGCAGTCTTCGATGTCGCATCTCATCATGCAACAAAATCAGATGATGAGTGTCCAAGGACAGGTAAGATACGATTTTTGATATGTATGTTTTATTTTGAGTTGCGAATTTTGAAAGGGGCAACGTATGTAAACTTTCTTGACTGTCTCACTCAGTGTTACAATCATAGATAGAGAGATAATTATATTATTCGATAATATTAAATTATAAATTTTAATGTAGGCTCTATAAAGTTTGATACCTTTGCCATTATGAATTTATGTTGACAGTATTTGTTATTTATCTGTCATTGCGTTCTTGTTTTACGAGAAAAAGAGGAGGTGTTTTTTTTACTTTTCGTTTTACATTAGTATTTTTAGTTCTTGAATATATTACCAGAAATCTTACTCAGTTGCCTTGTTTTAATAACCTGATCCCAATTGGTTATTTATTTCTTTTGACTATAGTATAACCTTTTCTTGTAACCATGCCTTCTGAGAACAGATTTCTACGTAAATCTGGCACATAGAGAACATCTTCCAAAACACTTTGCTCCCACTGACTGTTCACATACCTTTTAATCATAATATTTCCATATCCATGTACTTCAATCTCTTTCTTATTTCCTAAACTTACAGCTCTGCCATTTTCGCCCTTTTAAAATTCTTGAAGCTCACAAAACATGTCACGTCTATATGTCATATGTTTAGACGCCCCACTGTCTAGAATCCATTTATCTGTGTTCATTACAGATTGTAAACATTGCTCAACACTGAATACCATAGGCTTTTGCTCTTGGGTATTTCTCCCAGATTTCTTTGCATTGCTCAACACCGAATGCCATAGGCTTTAGCTCTTGGGTAGTTCTCCCAGATTTCTTTGCTCTTGGGTATTTCTCCCAGATTTCTTTGCTCTTGGGTATTTCTCCCAGATTTCTTTGCTCTTGGGTATTTCTCCCAGATTTCTTTGCTCTTGGGTAGTTCTCCCAGATTTCTTTGCTCTTGGGTAGTTCTCCCAGATTTCTTTGCTCTTGGGTATTTCTCCCAGATTTCTTTCAGCACGCTTTTTCATCTAATACTCTTGCATAATCGCAGTTTCACTTATTTGCTCGTCTTCCAACTGTTGAGCTAAGCTCTCAATCATGGAAATATGTTGAGCCATACCGTCACTTGGATTCATTTTGTAGTTGTAGAATCTTTCATGCACTAACATCTTATTGAATTCAGATTTTTGCTCATAATATATAGATTCAAGCTTCTGCATGATTTATTTTATAGTTTTCAATTAAAGCAATTTGTTGTTGTTCAGCTTGAACATCCTCAGGCACCTCCATATAAACATCTTCTTTCAATTCACCATAAAGAGATGCACATCAAATTGCTTTGATTGAAAACTATATAGGTATACGATCGAGTTGAGAAGCCTCCTTTTTGAAGACGGTAAATTAAAAATAGTTCTTAACTACCGTCTGTAAATCGGTCCAATGTTAGCGAGAAGCGTCATCGAGTAGATCGATCGAGTCGATAACCACAATGAATATCGTTACAGATGCCAAATATCCACATGTCGCAGTCGCAGAGCATGTCGATGGGCGTCGGGGGCGTGGGCGTGGGCGGCGCGATGCAGCAGCCGCTGCTGGGCGCGGGCGGACAGCACTTCCCGTCGCTGCACAACACGTCTTCCTTCAGCGGGCAGCCGGCCGACTTCAACCTGGACTTCCTCGACAACATGCCTTCCACCGACGCCAGCAACCTCACCGCGCAGGAGCTGCTCAACTCGCTCGACAACTCCTTCCTCAACGATATCCTCTAGACCCCGCTCGACCAGTACGAGACGAGCAATGACCAAAGTTAACAGACAGGAATTTTGACGTCAGAATTTAGTGTCGCCGTCGAAGGCCCCGCGTGTATGTAGCCGAATTGAATCTTCCGATGTTTTTGTAATCATTTCGATCGCATCGTTTTATAGACTATTTATTGTGAAAATATCCATTTCATAGTATTTATAGCCGGTAAGATTGTTAATACTTCTTTTGTAAATATTTTATTGTAATTTTAAGATGTTTGTTTAATATTATGACGTAAACGACGACATCGGGCGGTCACAGCGTATTCCTCCCCGACTGATCTTTAGTTATCCACGGAGTAGTGGTTAGTGTATATTTATTGCGGACGGATCGATAGGTGTGGACGGAATGCACAAAAAGACGTACCATTTTTATTTTTACTAGTTTTACGAGTTTTGTCACCGGCCAAAACGATTGGGGCAATAGCAGTGTGAAAGAATTATATTTATTTATATTTGAACTGTCACTATGATGCCTATACGGACGATATAAAATTTATATTCGTGCTTCATTATTATTATTACAGTAATGTCTATCCGCCTGGGAACGACCCGACCTATTACGGTTTTATTTTAGTGCAAATGTAAATTGTATGATTTATTATAAGATCATTCCTGTACCTAAGATAATAGTAGTTTATACTGTGATGTCGGTCTCAATGGTCAATAGGTAATATAGAATCAATTATTATAAAGAGATAGATTATTGTTATTGTTAAGGATCTCATGTATCATTTTGGAAGGGGTATGAGGGATTCTGGAATATGTAGGATGTTGATTTTCATATATTTACATTTATTCCATGATTTTGGGAGTTAAATTTAGGATTGAATTCCTATTATACAAACCCGATATTATATCGTCCTCCGTTTTGCGTTATGATTGTTGTCAAACAACACTTAGAGGCCCTTTACGATATCCTGGTATGGACGAGACACCACACACGTGAAGATTGGGCGCGGCCGCTGGATACGGCGCGAGTTCAATAATGGATTGAATATATTATGTAATTAAACACATGGTGTAATAGTAAAATATTTAGGTACACTTTCTCCCCAGCTATTAAATTCTTGGCAGCTATTGCTGAAGTTATTCATTGCCATTTTTACATAATTATAATATAATTAGTATGAATTATTTAATTGCTACCGGGATATCGTAAACGAAGACCACGGTCTAAAAAAGAAAATTATATTGCAAAATATTCAGCTCTCTGTTAAATCATAATTATGAAATTTGTGTATGATAACAACATTCCAGAGCCATTGTTAACAATGTTTTAACTTTAGGACCAATTTTTGAACATTCTTTTGAAATAATATTACATATTGAAACTTGGAATTTTATTTACCCACTAGTTGATACACCTTTTATTATTTTTAATATCCGTTTTCTTATCTACTGAAGTTTTTCTTGCCATAGCCTACTAAGTCAAGGTAAGATAATTTATTCTATGTTAGTAGGTAATTTACTGATAGGATACGTAAATATTGAAATGAAAGTTGAACAAACTATCAACCATTTAATAATAATACACAATTAAGTACTTATCAGTTTATACCTGTCGATGATTTCATAAAGCTAGCTAGATGATTCGCAGAAATAAAACATCAATAACAGATAACAAAATGAGTAATCTACAGATGAATGAAACCTAAATACGAAACAAATGTGTTACACACTAAAATAATTTAAAAATTATAAATTCTATTTAAATTTAGACAATTTAGCATTATTTTACTGGACCTTCCAGCACGGAGTAAATACTTTAGAGAATAAATGAAATGAGTTGTGATTAACATTATGTTTTATGGCACATTTTTTTGCACGAACTATAAATCTTTTTAAATAGGTGGCTACCATCAGTATCGCCGCGGACGCGGTAGCAGTATTAGGACGCGGCTAAAGACGTTAGCCCCAACCCCACGGAAACTCCGCTTCGCGACGTGGAACGTGGGCACGCTCACCGGACGCGCGAGAGAGCTGGCCGACGTACTCACCAGGCGGAGGGTGGCAGTGGCGTTCCTGCAGGAGACTCGGTGGAAAGGCAGCAGATCCCGGGCCATTGGGAATGACTACAAGCTGATCTACACAGGAGCACCTAGTGGAGAGAACGGGGTTGCGGTAGTGCTGTCCGGGAGTTGCAGGACGACGTGTTGGAGGTGAAACGCTACAGCGACCGCTTAATGGACGTAACGGTGCTGATCGAAGGGGTTACGACCCACTTGATAAGCGCATACGCTCCACAGGCTGGTTGCAGCGACACCGAAAAGACTTCATTCTGGAACAGACTTGGAGAGGTGCTGCGGGGAATCCCACCATCTCAGGAAGTCGTTCTGGGGGGCGATCTGAACGGTCATGTGGGTGAGGAGCCTGAGGAGTTCGAGCGTGTACATGGTGGCTATGGTTTCGGCAGACGCAACACTGAAGGGGAGAACATCCTCCAGTTGTGTTCGGCTGCTGACCTGGCTATTGTGAACACGTTTTTCTAGAAGAGGCCTGAACATTTAATCACCTACAGGAGTGGGCGGCACGCTACCCAGATCGACTTCCTACTCACTAGGAGGCACCACATCGGCAAAGTAGTCAACTGCAAGGTCATACCCGGAGAGAGTCTCACTGCACAACACCGTCTACTTGTCATGGATCTCTGCGTGAAGCCCAAAGCCAAGAGCTTTGAGCGCTGTCGGCGTCAAATAAGGTGGTGGCGGCTTGACGAAGACAAATCCCAGGTGTTCGTCTCAGCTATCGGCGACAAGTGCGCTAAGGCTGAGAGCGAACCAGTTCAGAACCACTGGGACAGGATTCAGGCAGCCATAACCGAAGCGGCGAAGTCAGTGCTTGGCACGTCTAAGGGTGGACGCAAATTTGACAAGGAGACTTGGTGGTGGAACGACGCAGTCCAGAGGGAGACTAGGGTGAAGAAAGCCCTCTTTAAAAAGTGGCAAGCGTCCAACTCTCCTGAAGATCGCGACGCATACAGGTCCGCAAAACGTGCAACAAAGAAAGCTGTTGCCAGAGCCAGGCGAGCCCACCTACAGCCGCTCTACGATAGGCTGGAATCGTCTGAGGGGCAGAAGCTTATCTATAGATTGGCACGTTCTAGGGTCAAAGCGGCACAGGATATCTCCAAGTGCCGCTGTGTTAAAGACCCTCACGGTGACCTACTATGCGAGGACCTCGCGGTGAAGGAGAGATGGCGCTCTTACTTCCACGAGCTGTTAAATAAACAGCATAGAGAAGTGCAGCCACCGGACCTCCCTCCGAATCTTGGACTTGTGCCACCGGTAACGCCTGAAGAAGTAGAGAATGCTCTTCGCCGCATGAAGAATCGGAAAGCTGTCGGAGCCGATGGAGTCCCCATCGAAGCCTGGAAGGCAATGGGTGGTCGTGGTGTGGGCATCCTAACTGACCTTTACAACCGCATACTCAGCACCGGCGGGATTCCTCGCCAATGGAGACTGAGTGTTATCACCCCGGTCTTCAAGGGCAAGGGATCAGTGCAAGAGTGCGGTAGTTATCGCGGTATAAAGGTCATGTCCCACACCATGAAACTATTCGAGCGGATAGTAGACTCTCGAATCCGTCAGGAGTGCACTGTCTCTGGATGTCAATATGGTTTCCGCCCCGGTCATGGGACTATGGACCCCGTTTTTGCCCTAAGAATCATCATGGAGAAATACAGGACGAAGAACACGCCTCTCCACTTCCTATTTCTGGACATGGAGAAGGCCTTCGACTGTGTTCCGCGTGCGATGATTTGGTGGGCCCTGAGGTCCAAGGGAGTGCCAGAAACGTATGTTGATATCATTAGAGACATGTACTGTGATTCCGATTCTATAGTTAGGACCGCTGTTGGCGACACATTGCCCTTCCGTATTACCGTCGGAGTACACCAAGGCTCCGTCCTGAGTCCGTTCCTCTTCAGCCTGATATTAGACGTATTGTCAGACAGCATCAGAGACCACCATGAGCAGCCACCATGGCTACTTATGTATGTTGACGATATCGCGCTGGTGGACTCGGACAGGGGACGGCTGGTGAGACGTGTTAACACATGGAAGGAATCGCTTGAGAACGGGGGTCTGAAACTCAACGTGGCGAAGACAGAGTACTTGGCCTGCAACACTACAGATCCCATGTCCGTCCGCATAGGCGAAGACACGGTCGAGCGCACGGACCGGTTCAAGTATCTGGGATCTGTACTCCACGCGAACGGCGACATCGACTCCGACGTCAAGGCACGCATTGCTGCTGCGTGGGATAAATGGCGGGGGGTGAGTGGCGACCCTAAAATGCCGGTTAAGCTGAAGGGACAGGTCTATAAATCCATCATTAGGCCTGTTCTCTTATATGGCAGTGAAGCATGGCCATTACTTGAGCGGCACAAGCAGGAACTGCGGGTCACGGAGATGAAGATGCTGCGCTGGATGTCGGGAGTTACGCGAGCAGATCGCGTAAAGAACTCCCGTATTCGCGGCAGCCTTCATGTCCGAGACATCGCTGATAAACTGCAAGAGTGCCGCCTACGTTGGTACGGTCATGTTTTACGGAAACCGGCAAACTACGTAGGGAACAAGTGTCTAGCCATGTCGCTACCGCCGGGTCCCGGCAGAAGGGGAAGGCCCAAGAAGGCCTGGCTTGACGTCGTAGTGGATGACATGCGTGCTAACAAACTCTCCATAAAGGATGCCGAAGACCGTGCGAAGTGGAGAGTTAGGGTAGGAAAGCGGACCCCGGGCTCCGCAAAGGATGCAACCGGGAAAACGCAAAGATGATGATGATGATGATGAGCTACCATCAGTATCATTCATTCCTGCATTGCGTAATATTGTCATTATGTCTATTTATTTAGAGGACTCCAGTATAATACAGATGATAAAAATGACTGACACCGCCGCCAGTCTACCACATTATAGAATCCGCTTGGTGTTTGTATAAGTAATCGGAGAATTTCTCCAGTTTCCTCTCTAAAGCATTTATCTCCGCTGCTAAATCTCATATCATCTCATTCGGTTTACTGTGGAAGATTCGGGGGTTGCGCACTCGCGGGCTGTAGAAGTTATTCGGCTGGATGTACTTGGCCGTGATCGGTTCGTCGTGCATGGAGCTCATCTTCGCGTCGTAGATATTCTCGTTCGTCTTGTTGTCAATCGTCCTCATAACGAAAGCCTGAATGTTCTGTCTCCGCTTTCGGAGTCTGATGCAGGAGTACACGGTGCTCAATAGAATGCCCAGCTTGACAAGGCCGATGACGAACAACGCCAGCATGAATATTAGGTATTGCTCCTGATACCAATCTTCCAGTTTGGCATAACACCCCTGGAAACAAAATAAAAACGGTTTAAATTAAATAAGCACTAAGTAAGTATTTTTTTCTGTTTGAGGTTTAGGATATCGAAGTTTCAGTTCGTCTAGGTATTATTATAGTTGTGGTTGTACACTAAAATAGTGTAAAGCTGATGCTGAAGAACACAGGAAAAGAGAGAGAATATTTATTTTAATTCTTCAGCTGCTGCACTGTTTTGTGTAAGTAGGTGTCATATTCCCTCTCAACTACATATTTACATTGGTATCAAGGCCAATCTATACATAGTTAAATACCTACCGCTGGTTTTGATGTCTATGTTAGTTATTGGGAGTGGAATAGATATGTGGCGACATCCGATAAAGAACTTCGCAATACAACTAACAGGTGGCGCTTACATACCATCTCCGCAAGAGTGTCTAATCTAAAGTATGAATCTTACCTACATCTCACTTTAAAGTTATTCGGACCAATAACTACATACAATAATATAACTACAAAAACCAAGATGGTTGGATGGATGGATGGTGGTCATGCATGGTCCCCGAGCACGATCAACCAGCTCGGCGGAAGATCTTCCCTTTTAGGATCACCCCTAAAGAAATATTAGAGGCGTCGTGGGCCAAGTGTCTCACCGGCACATATCTGAAGTCTCTATTAGGCGTGACCTCCTGGCAGCGCGTCTGGTTGAGCGGCGCGGGGTTGAGGTGGGAGGCGGGGCGCGCGCGCGGCACGCAGCAGCTCAGCGGCACCGCCAGCCCGCGCCCGCCCAGCCGCCGCAGCTGCCACATCGACATGTCGTAGTTGCGCGCGTCCGTCATGCCGCAGCATTGCAACTGGAATGCGGATGGTTCGATCTTATATAGACAGAAGAGAGTAGGGGTTGCGCTTCCTAAGGGAATGGTGTAGTTAGTTTACTACACATCTTGTGAGTTGGTAGGTAAAGAAGAATAGTCTAGGCTATCCTAGGTCACTGTATTCGCGACAATTAAGTACCTACTTAAATTAAATATCACACAACATCACATACGGTGCTACATTGTGCTGATCCTGCGGTATGTAGGAGGAGTAGGTAGTAGCACTTGTGTTACGGATATCAGAATAAACAGTGGATACACAAATATATGTACATGTAATATAATAAAACGCCCAGACACGAAACAAACATCGATGTTCGTCACACACATATTTGTCCCGGGTGGGAATCAATCGAACGACACTTGGAACCGTAAGTAGTGAACTTGGGTCACCACTAACCACTTTTCCACCGAGCCAGTCAAACAATGCACGAAACATTGCTACTACAAACTAAAATTGAGAATGCACCTGTGTCTGCGCTAGGTCGACAGCGGCCGTGAACTCCTCGTAGTCCGGCAGCGCGTAGTACGTTTGCAGGGCTCCGATAGCGCCGCCGCGCGCGTTCTGCAGCCCCAGGCAGCGCGGCCACACCGCCGCCGCCACGCCGCCCGCGCACTCGCACATCAGCAGCGAGAGAACTAGCAGGAAGTACTGCGAATCATCACATAACGTAGTTAAAACTATACTTTAATGATTTCACCAGTGGCGTAACTATACCCGCTGTAGTCCGTGGCAAAATTCATCGGTTGGGGCCCCGTGCACCCCCCGTTCTTTTTTTTTATCTTAATGAGTATGTGGGTTGGCAGATGAGATTCTCCTATGATCGGGGATCCCAGTCGGCTGGGGCCCCCTACCGGGTGGGGGCCCGTGGCATTTTGCCGACTTGCCACCCTGTAGTTACGCCACTGGATTTCACCCTAACATACAGGCATTGCAGGTTCATTGTCGTAATTTGTGCGGTGCCAGCGGTGCCCAGAAATTACCAGACCAGTATCTAGTTTTGTATCTCAAGGGCGCAGTTTTGAATGCTCTCACCGTGCGCATAAAAGGCTAGTTAGTTACGAAACGGTAAAAGTTAAATAAAAGCTTGTAAAATAATGCACCCTAAGTAAGACTTTTAACTCGACGGACGCATCGAGCGCGTAAACGTGACCGAATCGCATCTCTAGCGGTCAACTTGCATAAAGCGAGTTTTACCTACCTACTCTGTTAAACTGGGAGGCACGAGAAACTCCTCCATTCTGTACTGGGTCTTGGACGATTTTACAATTAAACTAATGTTGCAGGTACACCACTGCTTAACATCTTACAATTACAAATGATGTACCTACAGTCCGCAAAAAATATGGTCTACCACCCTACGGTTGAGATTCGTTTGAACGTCATGAAACAACAAGGTCAATTCTCCCTAGCAATAAGATTGTGTCAGTGAAAAGTCAACCTTAGCGATCGTAACATCTCGCAGAAACTTTTGTCAAAAGTGGTAGACCACATTCTTGGCTGACTGTACCTAATATCTTTACTGCAGTCTCAGTCATCTGTTAACCCGCCTGATCGGCGCAGTTGAAAAAGCTTTCGTTAGCCATCCACATGATCATTCGGAAAACAAAACACATAGGTACGTAAAGTAGCAACTGCCCTATCAGGAAGTACCTACAACGACTGTTTACGTCAGTCATTATTATACCCATTGTTGAACGCCGGCCAATGGCTCGCCCTAATTATTTTCACAACATAAACATTATGACACTCTGGCTGAGAGTACGTCATGCATACTTAGATATTTTGATGACGTTGGTGGCGCTATGGTACGGGCGTTGTTCCCAGTTCGATCTATCATGTTAATTTGCGAATATTACTGATTTACTGAATTACTTGGGCCTGCATGGGTTTAAACAACCATGCAGGCAGGGGGAGTCCTAGTTTATGACCTCGCAAAATTGAAGGTAGGTAGTCAAACTCATTCTCTTCTTCATCTTAGCATCATTTCTGGAGGTAGCACTAAGTCATGAATGTACCTAATAATAATAAATCTACACCTGCCATTAATATAAACTTAACAATAGTAATGGATAGGTAGGTATAACTACATACATTAAAACGAAAGAATTTCATGAAATCTACTTGCAGAATAAATTATTTCATTTCAATTCATTTCAACAAGGATACCAACATCAACATAGTAAGTACTTAGGTACTACTTATATCCGTACGTAGAGTACAAAGTCCTTAAGAATTTACGGTCCGGTGATTTTTAAATTAAGAGTCTATAGAATCACCTGCTCCCCTTCGTGTGTTACATGTAAAGAACATGCAGACCACTATATAGTTGAATGCAATTTCTTGTCATTATTTACTTACAACGGTCAATATGATGTATCCCGGCATGTAAGTGGCCCAGCATCCCATGGCGGCGGTGGCGCAGACCGCGAGGCCGGCAGCCAGGATCGCCAGCGCCAGGTAATAGAACGGCGCTTCCGCCAACTCCTCCTCAGGAGAGGCCAGTAGCCGCGACAGCAGCACCCGCTGCGTGTCGCACAGCAACATCAACCCGCACACCACTTTTAGAAAGCCACTCGCCTATATAAAGGACAAATTATTTAATTCACTCTCAACCGACGCCTAATGAATGCATGCGTGCGAGTATTGAAACGTAACTTACAAAAAACAGCGTGTTGAAAAAACCAAACAGAAGTTTTGCACTTGCAACTTTTTTACACTTCATCTTGCCTGAGAATAATTGTAACCTTTTATACACTTGATTTTTTATTATTTACTTAGATTCAGTGAAAACCGGATACCAATGATGGCATCGAGCCACGAGCGGCGCCGCATGTGAATAAACAACAAACGTGAATAGATTCGCCGGTTTTAGGGAGATGCGCTCCGCTGGGCAGGTGGGGTGACTAATAATTAAGGCAGTTTTGTTTAAAATTAATGCTTCAGTTACTCTGGCACAAAAATGTGTGAATGTGAGACCTCAGTTTTGTATTAAGTAGTTAAGAATACTCATGGGTTTTCATTAGCTTACATGATTTTCTTCTGGTATTTTGAGAAAAAGTAAACACTGAAATGATCTAAAAAACATAAAATATATTTCATAGCATTTGTTAATCTTATTATTTACTTATAACAGCATGTTTAAGTATTTTATTTCTGAAGAAACAATCAAAATTCAATGTCTTTTTTCTTGAAACCGCCACAGGAATATGGTGAAGAGGTGATATCATCTTGTTCTCTTTCACTTGATTCTTGAAGTTCTAAAACATAAATGCATTCGTTAGAAAAACTGGTATGTGTGTAGTGTTTTGGATAATTATATCTGACAATACAGGTATATCCATATTTGATTAATATAATTGACACTAAGCATGAAACTTAATTACCTGGTGGTAAATGTAGTTTTTCTATGAGAAACTTTTTCCTCTTCAATTTGAATGCCAGGTCCAGACTGGGTGGTACATAAGGCACAATTGAATTTACAGCACTTAGTTTTGTTATGTGGAAGAGACCATGGTAGTCTTTGTAAACTGGATTTGTTTCTTTACTTGATCCAGTAAAAGATTCTATTTTTACACTATTGTCAATAGAATGTAGAAGGCGTTTCATAAGATGATCATCCTGAAAAATATAAAAAATTGATGGGTAGACTAGTCATAAAAAGAATGTATGTACTTTTAATTTTAGAGATGAAAGTTTGATACTTTCATTAAACTACTTACATCAAATATATGTGATGGAATGGTAATAAAAGCAGCAGCATTGGTGTCCCTGATTAGAACTCTTAAGCAGTACATGAATTTCATCAGATCTTGACCATAGGTCTCATGTGTGTCATCTTCACAATCCATTGCCATCCATGAGGGAGACCCCAGTGATTGGATACTAACTCTCAATATATTTCTGTCCTTCTTGTCTTTATTTTTATTATTTTCAATAGCTTCTTTAATTTTATTCAATAAAATAAAATACATGCTGTTCCTGAAACCTAAAACATAAAAATATTATGTTAATTTCAGGCAACCACCTGATTTCAACCACAATGGTCAATTACAATTGAGATCAGCCAACTGTGCAGGACATATAGTGCACAAGTGTTGGTGCAAACACAAGAGCACTCATTGTGCCCTTTCTCTTAAAGTGTGGTTAAACAACAATCCAACATAGCCAATGAAGGATTGGGTGCAGGACCACGAGCTTAACATGCTTTCCGAGGCAGAGACTCGAAATGGGGATCTCAGGGTCTTATGCAGTGCTAGCTACCAATAGACCAACAAGGCAGTCAAAACCATACAATAAATTGATTGGGTCAATGTTATGTGGACATAGTTTAGTGTTATTCTTACCATTCATACTTTCATCACCAGTATCCAAGTGACAAAATGAAATGTTACTTTGTTTGATAGTATCATCATCTATGTGTTTGCTAAGATCAAAATGGTGCCCAAAGTTTGCATTACTCCCAAATGAGGACTCCACTTGGCTGAGTCCTTCATATCTCCAAGCTATTTTCATTTTATCAACCCCTTGTACAGTGTTAGAGACTTCATCTTCCAGTGGAGCAGTGCATGGTTGTGGAAGTTCTTTTGTCTGAAATAGATCAGATAGATTAGGTAATATTATTTGGATATTGGATATTTTAAATTTTAATAAAGTCAGGTATAATTTAAACACCGAAAAGGTTAAATTTTATTGTTATTTGATTACATTTTCGGTTCAGTGGACTTACAATGTTATGTGGATGCTCATCAGCAGATGCTATGAACAATGCATGTTTACAAACGACACCTTCAGCAAGGAAATATTTACTTAGAACTCGGCTGTAGTTGCCTAATACATCCTCCTCTGAAAATAACCATTACTAAGTTAAAAATCATAATCAAATACAAGGTTTATTTGTAAAATTATAGTTTGATCTAATACGAACCAACTACGAATATAGCACCAACAGGTAAGCCGCCGCCTAAAAATATGATGAATAATTTAGAATTATACATAAATAAAAGAAATTGAAAACATTTTATAGGTTACATGTGTAAATTACTTTACCAACTACATAATCCAATGAGGGTATTCCTGATGATATATAAGTAGAGCCATTTTTTAACTTAGTTCCATTTACGCTTATTTGAGTACCACTTAGTTTTTGAAAACTAGACATTTTGCTTTATGTAGTTTCTTACAAAATTAACATTTCTTTTGCACTTGCAGGCACGACGTATTATTTTTGATAACATGTCAGTGGGTGCGTTTAGCCGATACAAAATCTTGTCAGCACAGAAAGAAAAATGGCGATTGCTGAGTAGCATAGGCTGACGCGGCTGAGGAATGCTAAGTGGCGATATTCAGATTGATTGATAGATTCGTCATATGGCGGAATAACAGCTAACTTCACTTCTCTCATTTCCACTCAGCATGGTTCTGGCCGATACTGTAGTCAGAATTGTCAAATGCTGTTCAGCACTCTCAGATTCTGACCAGTCTGTTTATCGGCTAAACGCACCCAATGTCATTACTCAATAAATTGACATCGTCGCTATTTTAACGTCAGAAGAAATATTGATTTGACTCTGACATTAAAATAACATTCGACTTTTTAGAGACAATGGGTGCGTTTAGCCGATAGACAGACTGATCAGAATCTGAGAGTGCTGAACAGCATTTGACAATTCTGACTACAGTATCGGCCAGAACCGTGCTGAGTGGAAATGAGAGAAGTGAAGTTAGCTGTTATTCCGCCATATGACGAATCTATCAATCAATCTGAATACCGCCACTTAACATTCCTCAGCCGCGTCAGCCTATGCTACTCAGCAATCGCCATTTTTCTTTCTGTGCTGACAAGATTTTGTATCGGCTAAACGCACCCATTATCTTTGAGCCTACAACGCTACATTTACAGAAAAAATAAAAAGTCATCAGTTTATGGATTGACAGTGCATGTTAAAATCTTGTTTTGCTGGCGATGCGGAGGCACATGTAACTTTTTACATTTCTACATAGAACACGATATATTTCTTGCGCTACACAGTATTCGCTTCAAAATGCAGGGCCCAGCAGTGTTTATGGATATATCGCTTGAGGATCAAGTAAGTTTTGAGTGAATTAAATATTATAACCTCTTTATGCCACCAATGCAATTGTAATTCCTGATAATTCGATAGTTAGCACAGTTGAGTGTTAATATTTATATTATTTTTATGTTTCCTACACACATAAGTGTTGACAAGAAATAGTTATGAGGTATAATCAATAAATATATTATTTTAAAGTTTGTTGATTTCATACATTACCTTGCCATTTGATTTCAGGCTCAAGAATTAAGGAAATACTTCAAGAGCCTTGGTGCTGAGATATCAGAAGAAAAATCCGCTAAAGGGATAGAAGATGACCTACACAAGATAGTGGGTGTATGTGATGTTTGCTTCAAGGAGCCAAATGAGGCTGAAATTGAAGCCATTCTCAACAGTATTGTGTCTATTATGGTTTCTGTAAGTTTTATTATTACAAATATTAAATAATAATTATATTTGGACAATTGTTATCGATTTTGTTTTATCACTTGTATTTTGTCTATTGTAGATTCCTTTGGAAAGAGGAGAGAACCTTATTCTAGCTTTTAGCCAGAGACTCACAAAGGCGCCTGGACCTAGACTAGGAATGGTAGCTCTGCAATCGTAAGTAACTATTATTGCTATTTACAAATATAATTTGAAAATAAACTGAATCATTAATTAAACCGACAAAAAACTTATGTTTAAATAATGGGTACCTAATACATAGTTAACTTGTTATTTTATTCATAATTGTTAAGCTATGAATTTATTGACGTATTAAGTATTGTAAAAATCTGTGATATAGGTATGTACGAGTATGTCTTGTAGATAAATTATACATTAATATTGACACAAATTTTATCACTCAAAGTACGCAACATGATATTAGCTATGAGTGCAAAACTATGATTTAATTTTCCTTCATAACAAATAAAGGTTTCCTTAATTTCAGTTTGGTTTTTCTTGTATTTCATTTCTAAGATAATGGGAATTTGTGAACTTAATATTAAATTTTTTTCCACAAATCCCCATCATGAGGCTTTTGGATAAGTGGACAAAAGTTCACTTATCCCCGTTGATGTGGATTTCCAATGGGGATTAGTGAAATAACTCTCAGGGCTCATGCATCTCATACTGAACTGTATGAAAGTCAAATGTTATGAAAATATGTTATAATATTATAATGAAGCTTTTTTATTTTATCAGGTTATGGCGTCTCTACAACAATCTGGAGGCGAATTCGCCACTGCGCTACCATGTATACTACCATGTGATTGAGCTGGCCGCACGCGTTGGCTCTGTGAGAGATGTCTTCTCTGGCGTAGAACAGCTCAGGAAAGAGTTTGCTGCTTGCCCACCTTCAAATGAGCAGATGCAGAAGTTATATAGGTTGCTGCACCAGGTGTTGAAAGACCAAAACAGGTAGGTTTCATAAGGTTTTGTAAAATATTCCATCCATTGTTGAACACTTGGCTTGATGCTAGTTGACCATCAAACTTATTTTATCATATATTGGTTTAAGTTTATATAAAAGAATACAACTTGTTTAAATAATTAAATAAAAGTAATATTATTTAGGCAATAATGCATATTAAAATAATAAAATTTTCATTTCTTTTAAGAAATTTGGCAGATAGATAAATTATTTAAATTGACATATTTTATTTTATTATTTCAGTGAACTTGCTGCTAAAGTAATGATAGAGTTACTTGGTACCTACACTGATGAGAATGCATCATATGCAAGGGAAGATGCTATCAAGTGCATTGCGACAGCCCTGGCAGACCCGAAGACATTCCTGTTGGATCCTCTGTTAGCCCTGAAGCCTGTGAGGTTCTTGGAGGGAGAACTCATTCATGATCTCCTCAACATCTTTGTATCAGAGAAGTTGTCAAGTTACCAAACATTTTACAAAAACCACAAGGAATTTGTTCAATCTCAAGGTATGTAGACACATAAGTAATGCATTGATTATATCTATTTATTAATTATTTTTGAGTGTAATTCATTTGACAAATAACTTTAATTTTGTGAATTATATTTTCGAAAACATTGAAAAATATGCAATCTGTTATGTTTAATGTTATGGTAGCTCTCTATCAAAAATGATTTCTAATTTAAGGGGTGCCAAACCATAACGTTTTAAGTGCCATACGAACTGTTCTGGCACTTGAAACGTTATGGTTTGGCACCCCTCATTTATGAAAACATAAATAAAACTATTTATTCTCATGATTTCCAGGACTGAACCATGAACAAAACATCAAGAAAATGAGGATATTGACTTTTATGCAGATGGCTGAAAACGACCCTGAAATAAGCTTTGATGATATTACTTCTGAACTTCAAATTGAGGAGAAGGATGTTGAAGCTTTTATAATTGAAGGTAATAATTTGTGCTTAAAGCACAATACACAGTGAGCCATTGCACTTAAGATTTACTCCTTTATTTGTTGTGGTTCAGGTTGTTATACAAAGCTAAATATAATACAGATTTTTTTTTACAACAACAGCATACCAACTTTAGGATTAGGCTAACTCTAGCATATTTGTACTAAAGATAATCAGCAGGACTGCCTCGATGGTCTATTGGTAGCAAGCGCTGCGTAAGAGAGGTCCCCAGTTCGAGTCAGGGGTCGCGCAAAATTTGTGTGAGTTTTCTGTAATGAAATTACTCAGCCCGGAGTTTGGAAGTTGGCGGTTGAACCCCGTGCCTCGGAAAGCACGTAAAGCCGGTGGTTCTGCGCCCGATCTCTCATCGGTCATGTCGGATTGCCGTCTCACACGAATTATGAGAGTAAGGGAATAGAGAGTGCGTGTACACTTGTGCACTATAATATGTCCTGCACAAGGCTGATCTCAATTGAGATCGGCCGCCATGGCTGATATCGGTCGGACGCCATGGCTGATATCGGTCGGACGCCTTATTTATTTAATCAGTAGGACATGAAATTTATAATAATTTAGTTATTATTAAATTTGTAATAAACTCTTACATTATTGTAAAGTATGTATACTTAGCTGGCTTGTAAATCAATCAAGGTAAATTATATATAATCGTTCAAAGCCACTGACAGGTGCTTGCATATAAGTAAACATAATATTTCTCTATTGTCACATCAATTCCCTTTTTATCTTAACCCAATTAGTTATCACAATAGAAACTTCTTCTTCGTTTGTTCGTTTCATGTTTGGGTGTGTTATTAAATATATTTAAGTAGATTTGTGTACCCCTGTCGATTCTGATATCCGTAATACCAGTGCTTAAGCTACTTACCACGGGATCAGATCAATGGGTGCGTTTAGCCGATACACAATCTTGTCAGCACAGAAAGAAAAATGGCGATTGCTGAGTAGCATAGGCTGACGCGGCTGAGGAATGCTAAGTGGCGATATTCAGATTGATTGATTGATTCGTCATATGGCGGAATATTAAAACGTTAACAGCTAACTTCACTTCTCTCATTTCCACTCAGCATGGTTCTGGCCGATACTGTAGTCAGAATTGTCGAATGCTGTTCAGCACTCTCAGATTCTGACCAGTCTGTCTGTCGGCTAAACGCACCCACTGTATGAGATGCTGTAAAGTATAAAAAAGAAAGAAAAAAAATCTTACCTAATATTGTCTATGTTTCAGTGCTAAAGACGAAGCTGGTCCGCGCGCGCATGGAGCAGGCGGCGCGCACGGTGCGCGTGTCGAGCACGATGCACCGCACGTTCGGGCGCGCGCAGTGGGCGCAGCTGCGCGCCGCGCTGGTGGCGTGGCGCGGCAACGTGCAGGCCGCGCACGAGGCCATGAAGAGCGTCGCCGCCGCGCAGATCGAGTACGCGGCGCAGGCGCAGAAGGCCTAACCCTCCACCGCCCCGTCCCGTCTATGAAGCTTTCTAATACCATACGAATCCAGACTATCGCGTTCCATTACGTTTTTATTATACGTTACGTTTAATAAAAACGTAAAAATTACGTTATAATTATATACTGGGTCTACACGCGATAAAAAGAGTAGCAAATACATGGCTACTTACTGCTAGACGTTTCGAAGTTTCGAGTCCTGATCTGACTGGTGCGATCCAGTCGTATTACGATGTAGTAGGCCCATAGTATATAGTTTTCTAATATGTACCATCTTTGTTGACGAAGTTGATACGCAGTAGGAAATACGACTTTCGAACTTACGAATAAAATGCGTATTCCCTACTCTCTAGTGGTCTCTTACTCTAGTATAAATTAGCCCAGATAAAACTGAAGTAAACTTTATACATATTTTTACAACAGTTCATTGGAGATTAGGTCAAAGTCACAATATAAACTTGTTTACTTCTTCATAGATGTGGATTATGTAATGCTGTTCATGTGTAATAGTATTTAATATAATATTATATATACTGCGGTGTTTTATTTCTTTTCTCCAGTCGTTTATATTTTAGTGTAATGTATATGACTTGTTATCTGCAACACATTTATTGTGAGTTGATATAATTTTGATAAGGCTGTCATTCTTATGTCTCTCTTGAAAATTATCGACATCTTCGTTACAGCTATTGTACAATTTTTTTTTCTACTTTTTTTTTTTTTTATAAAAGGCTAACAAGATGACCTCACTCCACCTGAAGGTAGTTAAGCGGTAGTGAGATCCACATCGAGAGGCAGAATATACCATATTGAGCCTGTCGCACTCACCCTGGAAGCAGTGAAAATGGAGACCACTGCTGCGGCAACCACGAGACAAGGCGTGGAGTCTCGCATTGGTATTGAGCTGTGCGGGTCCGAGTTGGCCAGTTCGCCGGACGGAAGGGCCCCCGTTTCTACGGGTCTCCCTGGCCGGCGGGCCGACCCGCTCCGCCCGCACAATACCGCCGCTAAGACTCCACTGGTCCGGCGCTTGCCGCAACAATGGTCCCCCTGGCTCCGGTTCGTACAGTGCTGATCCCGGAACGCGACCTGACCGAAAGAGGTCCGAGTCACTTGGCGGGTTTTACACAACTGTATGGTGGTAACAGCAACCGGTCGACAAAATGTCTCCCACCTGATGACCTGATGACAAAATGTCTCCCACCTGATGACTTTGATTATATAGCCCAGATTTTATCACTGTACTAAAAATTTCTTGCACTCCATGTGTTGCTTCCTTGATCTATTTCTTTTTGCTGTCTAAACTTCTACATAGTCTCTGTAAACATAATATGCTGACATTTTAACGTCAGATTTGTTTGGAGGGAGATTCTAAATCCAGATTATTTATTAGTTGAAAGCAATTCGTCAGTTTATTTCACTGGTGGTCATATCGTGGACGTCGCTATGGACTATGAGTACGAGAATGGTGGCGGGTTTCTTCGCAACGTTTTCAGGTTACACAAAGCAGACGAAAATCTGATCAGTCTTAGGTCATCTGAATAAATAATTTATTAGGTTTTCACCATCAGCTGATATAGGTCCCTACGTCTTGAGTTTCTTATTCTACATAAACTATTATAACCAACCATATCTTCGAAATTAAAGCTGATTATAATCTTCATGCTGACCATCAGCGATGATACCAAACAAGCAGCGGAACGGAAAACGTTATGGGTAATTCTGGCTTCCTCGACTGATATCTATTAGCGCGCTTCTAAAACCAACCTTATACGTAGCGTACAGTGCTGACTGATCAAAATATTGTGTAAACAGTTATGAGTATGTTTATGATGCTGATTGCTGATCAAACTGTTCGGTACCTACAAAAATAAGGAGTCAGTATGCAGTCACTGCGCTTCTAAAACCAGACTTATTTCCCGGCGGCGTAGGTCGTTCGTGTGCGCCGCGCTGACGCTTCTTCTAGGGCTCCACGTGTACGCTTACTTCTGGGGCCCGGGCTCCGATGCCGACGGGGACTTCTCCGACATGCGCTACGTCGTCACGCAGCTTACCAGGGGACTGACTGAGGTGGCACTTTTTTATGATGTTTGAGGCTAGCTATGTTATCTTATGCTAGGCCAGTTATGCAGATCATCAACCTATCACAGTCCACTGCTGAACATTGGCCTACCCAATCCTCGCCAGTGGGCACTTCCGTCTTGAAGAGCTTTATCTAAGTGTACCTACGTATAGGTACCTATCTGTTTTCGAGACTTGAGCACTTGTGTTATATCGGAACAAGAAGCAACTGTGTAAAAGGCGGTCTCAACTACATAGATTGATAAAGACGTCATCGTCGAATTAATAAACTAGTAAATTAAAACTGGATGAGAATCAAAACGGTGTTCCTCAACCCTGGGAAAGCGTTACCGTAGAGGAATTTTCTAAACCTAGGCTTACAAGTGCTTGACACAGGCATGCGAAAACCTATAAGTTCGGAGGCTTAATTAAAATACCTAATCGATGGCGAAGGTGAATCGCAAGCACGAGCGTCTGAAGGGCGAGATGGAGCGGCTGTCGTCGGCGCTGCCGGTCGTGGCGGCGGCCGCCGAGCGCGCCAAGGACGCGCTGGAGCCTTCGCGCCGTCGCGGGCAGCACGCGGGCGACGTGGCCGACTACGACCGACAGGTGTGCCCTAGAGTACTTAGCTTACTAATGGTGAAAGTGCTCTAAGTACAAGAGGCTGACGGGAGCGACTACGACCGACCGAGGTATGCCTTAGAGCTTACTTACTGATGATGAAGGTAACTCGCAAGCACAAGAGGATGTTACTGGTGGTATGTAGTACCTAAGAGTAATTACCTACCTTTTTTAATCGGACAGAAAGACCTGCCTCCAGTAAATAGGTACTGTACAGTGCACATGTTATGTACTTACCTACACTTAGAAATGTAGAGGTTGGTCACTGAGGTATTAAATAGAGATGTCTCTACATGAGGGATTCATGTGGGTATAAGAAACCTATCATATTTTTACAGATACAAGTACAGAGCCTTTATTTGACTTAAAAAGACTTATCGTTGACAGAAGCTAGCTAGATTAAATAACCTTTTCCCGAACTTTACCATTTCAAAACCCAATCAAGCAATCGCTTGCAGGTGGCGGACTACGCTCTAGAAACGGCGGGCGGGCGCATCGTGGACACGGGCGACACGGTCGAGCACATCGTGTACGAGTCGACGGTGAGCTGGGCGCTCCACCTGCTCACGACGCTGGTCTGCCACGGCTCCGGCTGCGTCGGCGCCCGGGCCATCATCAACGCCGGCGCGCTGCCCGGGGAGTGCTGGTCCTTCAAGGGCACGCACGGAGAAGCCACTATACGACTCATCGGCACTGTGCATGTCACTGGCTTTAGTGTGGAACACATACCGGCTCACATTTCGCCTACAAGGTGAGTATTCTATTATTACTTATATCTCATCTATACTTACTAACTAGATATTAATTTATTTGCGGGTAAGTCAGTAACGTGTCTGAGAATAAAACAAAATAAGAAATAAAAAACAAATTTTAAACAATAAAACTTAAAAAATATTATGGAGTTACTAAGTAACACAAGACAAACAAGTAACTGTTACTTGTTTGTCCTATCTAAAAGTAAGTACTAACCGACGTATTCATACGCCTACAGTTCATCTTATTTCGTCCATTCTTGTTTTAATTTTAGGTAAGAAAACCCAGAATAAATTCTATTCTGTTTTCTGTCATCAGGGACATATTATCAGCACCCAAACTAATACAATTTGAGGGTTTGGAGTACCGCGCCGACACTTACCCTCATGACTTCGGCAGCTACGAATATGACAAGAACGGCAAGCCCATTCAGTACTTCGAGGTGAAGCATCCCACTACTAAAGGATACAACCTGGTGAGGGTCAGGATATTGAGCAACTGGGGCCACCCCGTGTACACGAGCGTCTACCGGGTCAGGGTGCATGGGGAGATGGTGGCCGGCCAAGCGCCCAAGGCTACTCCTAGGGATGACGGAGATCTGAGGATTGAAAACGAATGAGGTACCTTATCGCGAATGGAGGTGCAAAAACGTGGCAAGATGAAAAGATCCAACTTACATTCTGAGGTTTCCTGGCCTTAGGGCTGTACGCCATATAATAATTATGTAAGGAACTATTAATAAAATGTTTTTCATTATTAATAATGTTGTTTAGAATTCAATACGTAATCTGATTACTTTTAATCCCTAGCAACAGTAAGAAACAAACTCACATACCTAAATGTACCTATCTTCGCGGTCAATGCTAATACAAAAGGTTTATCTTGGGCCTTCCGTAATTCATAGTTCTCGCAGTTACACGCCCCAAACTAGAGCTCTCTTAGAATAAATATGTGACTTATAAAAACCATTTTGTTTACTTTGGCAGAAGCGTATTCAGAAGCGTAGAATACAACATCAAATGTAATTTATTTTCTGGACATCAATTGTGTAGAGTCGAACCCTTTTGCACAAAGCAATAGGTAGCGATTTTTTCAGCGATATCCATTACGCGGGGCCATTAATGCCAGGTGCCCGGTTAGCATTGTGCCTTGCACAAAACAGGAGAAAGCCAATGGCGTAGATGTTAATCTGGGTGTCCGGCGGGCCGGGCCGGCCGCTATAAAAATGCACCTATTGTGAGTGGACAAAGCGACAAAGCACATAAATTAACATGAGCAGAGTGATCATGAGCCCCCGCTGGCGCGCGCTAATGGGTTGACCGGCGGCTCCCGGCACTGAGCGATTGTATTTTTTGCGGCGACAGTACTTATTCAGTGCCTGTACGACATTAATGGTTCTTCTATAAACAAGGAATGTTTACCTACCTACCTTAGGTTACGACGAAAGCGAAATCAATGCAACAAAAATTATTAAAATGTTACCTACTTATAATAAGTCGAATCACTTTGGCCCGTTTTGTATGAATGAAATTGGATTGTCTTAATTTCTTTATTTTAGTTATAAATAAATATAAATATAAATATATAATTTTTTGAAAACAGTAGGTAATCTTAATTTATTTTGGATTCGATGAATAGGTACAACGCGTGCAGCTTTTATATCTATTATATACGCTTTTCCTTTTAGTGGTATCCAGTCCAGTTTATAGCTAGTTATGTACCTACGATTTGTTTTCTTAGCAGGTATATATATATATATATGTATAAGTATCTTTCAGAATACCTATCTAAGCAACGAATAACGTATTGTATCGATGTTATTTGTGGTCGAGAATGGAATTCTAATTGTCGGCAATATATCTTAGGACTCCCTGACCGGAAAGTAAGGGGCAAATTCTAATATTGACTACATATAATAGTCGGTCACGCTTAGGTTCAATATTAAGATCAAATTTTATGGATTCAAGGGTTTATTTAACTAGGTACCTTAATTAAGTAGGTAGCTAACAAACATTATGAATAGGTGTATGTATGTACCTACTACTTTTCTTAACCAAGGATTTGTCATAATGCATGAACCTCGAATTGAGCAGTTTATGATGAATATCGATTTTTCAAACGTAACATCTTAATACACAGTAATACAACGACAAGCGGAAAATCTATGGTGATTATATTCCCAGTCCGTGAGGCGAGGTGACCATTCGACGCAGAAATACTGAAGAGCCATTTTTTCTGGGCTTAATTCACACAGAGGCCTTCCCTTTGACAAATAGATAGCAGTCGTAAAGGGTGAAAGCATTTCTCCGTGTAATGTATCCTTTCTACGGCCGCCGCCTACGTGTAGGTTCTACTCAATATTAATGATGTGATCTTAGTTCAAACATCCCTCGTGGCTAGTCTCTACTTGACAATTATTAATGATCTACATTTGTGTCCAGATTCATTTGTTAGCTCATCTATTTACTTTGTGAATAAGCAAACGTTCAATGTTGTTCTTATCAATAAGGTTCATCAAATATTTAACTCTTTAGATTATGACTGTTCCTGTATTTCCTCTGTATAGGTACATGAAACTAGTTTTTTCGCACACTATATTACATCTACGATTAAAAATTAGGCTCTGTAGGTAATACGTGTAATAATGAATTCAGTGCTATTACTTATGTTTATTTACCTACTAACAATTAAATATAATATTACCTACATCAAAGTACATAAATGTAGGTACTAATGACTTGATGTAAATGTAGGTACTATTATTCATATTCAAATTAGTAGTACCTACTCTACGAGTACATGGTCTGCTGATTAATAAGGACTGTAATGTTGAATAATAAGGCACCTACTTACCTAATGCAATTGTGATGAAACAGGCGTATATCAAAATAATAGATCACGTAGCAAAGACCAGCACAGTATCTCATTTGATAGCGCACAATGGGCCGAAGCGTCAGCCGCCAAAATATTTGACAATATTAATATTTGTGGCGAGGAGCCGAAGAAAGGATGCGGGAAAGGATTACTGGCTATAAAGTTTCATGGTCGAGCGTGCCTCAGTCCGCGCCCGCTCGAGCGTCCGCCGAGCTTCCGCATCCCAATTCAAGTCATGAGCTTTAGCGTTTTTTTAAAATCTATGAGAGATGTTTACTCTCTTTAATTTTCAGGTTCACTTCTCTAGATTGTTTTTACTGTCCTTGCATCATAGCAGATTAATTAAATTGATAAGACAAATGCATAGTATGATGTTTCTGCCTCAGCATAAGTTGTGTTGTTGATGATTTATAAATTATTATTGCCTTTTTTGTTTGTTACAACAGCAAATGTGAAAGTTTGCGTCGGTATGTCGGTATGTTTGTTTTATTGTTTTGATGAATAGGTATTATACGAATATGTCTGTTATTACCTAAGTACTCATCAATTTATATTTTAAGTAAAGCTGGGATTTAATTATACTTGATATTATTGTATAAAATAGACAAAACGAAGAGCAGTCTCTTACTTCTACTATCCCAGAAAGATAAGTTTTTAAGACAAACATATTCAACTACGTACCACCTGGCTCTACCTAAACGTAGTTAAAAACTATTACATAAAATTCAACGTTTGTATCTTGGACCAAACATATCTAATAGTTGTATATGCGTAGGTGTCGTTAAGGGATTCGTTTTAAATAGCCTCTAAAGGCATTGTTTGGGAGACGGGCTTTGTCCCAAGACATCACGAATACTCTTCATCTCGCTTCGGTGCACTCGCTAAATACCGTCCTCAGGAAATGCGATTTGAACAGTGAAAACATCGGAGAATTACATGCCATCAGGACACACCTCATTGCCCCCAGGCAAAAGGGTGTCGTTGTCGTGCCCTTACCCTTTCTTGTACACTGTTTTATACAAACAATCAATATAGAACCCATTTCTATGGAATCTTGTTTAGAGTTTCTTAGTGCAACTGAATACGAATAGTTTTTACGGCTTTAATCCGATGTTCGGAAGTTTAGTGGAAATAGCTGAGTCGATTTTTCAAATGGCCATGATAGGAGATATAAGGTTTCATATTATTTGGCTTAAATAAACTAAGTTGTAAAATGTTATCTAATATTTTTATCTCTATAGCTGAGATAGACAATTGTTAAATTGTCGATAGTCTATAATGAAGAAAACGGTTTTAAAATACATTAACATAATATTATACAAAAATGTTGACATATCAAGTAGGACTGATTCCTCAATATAGGTAAGGGAAACTAACTCCGCACCGGTAAGATATTTCGGCTTAGTACCTACTTCCGCACAAAACTAGTACTTACTTTGTGTTTCCGTGGGAAATATCATTAAAGAATGCAAAGTAATCCCATTACAGGTATCAATATTTACATGAACGCTATTGAAAAGCTGTCAATACCGAGTAACATTAACAAGAGAACCACGTATGAAAAAACATAATCCAAAAATGCGAATACGAGCGATGGCGATTCGTAACTCATTATGTGTCCGAAGGGTTGGCGGCAGGTACGGCCGTATGGCGCGATAGGGCCCTTCATAATTTAGAAAAAGGCCCATTTATTAAAGTAGAGCCCTTAGTAATTATATTGGGACTTCATTCCGACATATTCGCTACCTGCCGACAATTTGCCATTCGGCCCTTTGTCTGGCGGTGTGGCGCCCTAAAGGGTTTTAATTTTAAATGCGGCGTGTAACTATTACACCCTTTATTCGTAATTTCTCTTTCGCGGTGGTTAGCCCGCTGGACGCAATATGGCGCGTTTTTTCACCTCACAGGCAAGGGTGAGCAATTAAGTGGATACAACATTACTATTGTTGAGTTTTTGCGGTTGATAAGTAATTAATTTTGTACAGAACTTATTCGAACGCATTGTTGCTCTAATTGGAGTGGTCTTCAGTCCTTACGCACGTGTACACTTAATATTATGTTTGAGTAAGATGTTACCATTTCTTTTATTTATATAGGTACTGTATTGCTAATTAATGTATATCTATTATTGCATATAATGTGTATTCTGATCTGATTCTGATGCCCAATCCTTTATGATTCTTGTTTTTCTACGTAAGTACCAAATGTTTGTTTGGTACCTAGGTAATATTCACTCCCCATCCGAAATCTTTATAAAGGCATGAGTCTACATGTAAGTTCGTGTAATCTGTCATTATATCTTCACATCGTGTATTTTAGGAGGAGGGACATTGATGACCTCAATATGAATATCGTTCTATCATAAGAGTGTAATATTATACTTCGAAATTACACGAGGCTGAGTCCAGCGAGTGTGGGCAAACAGTGGCGCGGCTGGCTCCCGGCGAGCGCAAACACGGATCGAATGAATACCGACGAGCGTGTTTGCGTCGCGCTCGCGTTACAACAACAAATACAAACGATTTATTTACCAAACAGCCGATCGGCGACCGCCTCCGCCTAATGCGATGCAGTTGCTATGACGACTGCAGCCGCCCTACGCACACAAGATCATAAACAACAAAAAAGAAAAACAACACTCACTCGACTTCACCCCGGTTCCTGTCGACATGAACGTCCGAGAGTTCCCTTCTTTCAAACATAATTTATGGTCTCTGGGAAATAAACATAAAAAATAGAAAAGGAAAAACGACAGCACGCACGATAAAAAAGCTCGTCGTAAAAGTGAGAGGGGGTGGTTATGTGGCGCCCCGCGGGCGGTACCTAACCCTTCCACGCCGCGGGCCGCCCCCCTCGCCCGGCCAAAGGGTTAGCCGCCCTAACCCTTTCCACCGACCTATGTAATCACTTAGCTATGGATGTGTTGTTGTCCTCTCAGAAACGCTTTATATAAAAGCTTTTACAAAGGGTATCTATGTACCGAATAGTTTTAAAAACATATAAGGTGCATTTATCGATAGATTGGTATTAACATATGATTTTAAATCTTTCCTGGAGATTTTCGCAATTTTACGACTATGTGCCTTAAAATAATTTATAAAATTGCTGAAATTAGATCGAACCGATGAGCTTAGCAAGGGTTTTCTCACAAAACAAAGTTGTTAGTAACAACTTTCGCTTAATGCATCAATAGTCATAAAGTTGATGGTCATAGAGACGCCAGCACATATCGCGCGGTACATAAAAAGCGTTCTCCCCAGAGAGACATCGCGCGGGGCCGGTGGCTGGTGTCGGTCAGTAACGAGAGTTTGATGTAAATGCGCTCCCGCTCGCCGTAGCGGGCAGCCGTGCAGCTACTGTGCCCAAGTGTTGTTAGTCGATTGGGACTTGACCGTTTCCGAGCCTTTCCTTGCTACTGCAAGGTTGCAGTGGTATGAGAATATCTTCACTTTGATTTGATAAATAATAGTATATGGACCGGTTTGGTCAACAGTTTAGTTACCAAGTAATAAATACTTATAAAATAGTTTAGTAATTCTGAGAGGAAAATACAGTAGGTATCAGTTAGATAATTTATATTTTAACCAGGTTTTTACGGTAAATTTAAATCTCTATCAACACAATGCAACATTAAACCAAGGAGGTAAAAAAATAAAAAAAAACATTCATTAAAATAGCGATAAAATTTATGTGGTAAAAAAAGTTATTCTGGATGAACCCTTTACATCGACAACAGAAAATCGGAAAGTCTCCTCTCACCATCGCTTCATGGAGTCCCCGTGCAACTCATGCAAGCGCGCCGGCGACCGGCCGTCTGCCCTCGCCCTCCGCCCGCCCCCACCGCTCACACGCGCCGCCTAGTCCGGTGCGTGTATCGATGACGAGACATTGCGATGCTTGTTTACTGTTGCATTTATTTATTTATAAAGTCACAAAAGGTTTTACTGTAGACTACGGGTATATTGAACATGAAAACCTTTGTCTTAAATCCCTCTATCTGAGTATAAAAAACCGCATCAAAACACTTGTATAATTTTAACAGCGTGTTCACAACAGCCACTAAAGATATAAGTATACATAGGCACGGATAAACGCGAGAAGCGACTTTGCTTCATACTATGAAGTGATTCTTATTCTGCCCGTACATCGAAGAGGAGAAAGGCTGCGGAGAAACGGAGAAATATTCACTAATAGGCTTCCATGAAATTACAGATCTATGAATTTTGTAATTGCTTAAAAACATCTCCGTTTCTCCACTCTGCCTCCTCCGGTGGATAGGCAGCTTTAAACTAAGAGATCGATAAATATACGGATCTTATTGAGCACGGCAAGAAAGAAAAGGAAAATAGGATAATCTACCTAAACATGTTTAAAAGCTAAAGGTCTCAGTTATCACCATACTATCTTAGAGGTTCGAGCTTTATTAGTAGCAGCATAAGTAATGCATATTAGCATAACTATGATAAAACCAAATGCAAAATATTTAAGTATTTACGATTTATAAGAACATGCCAAGGATTCGTAAATAAATAATGTAATTATGATTTAAGATAGACTACGGTCTCGCTTTTGGACACTATCTACGTAAGAAGAGCTTATACGAGTAAGTAATTGTCTCTACATATCTCCTAGTATTACATACATGATAAGTAGTATCATCATCAGCCTATAACTTCACACTCTACTGTAAGACATACTTTTTTCCAGAATTCACGGTTTGCTTTTATTGATATCAGAATACATATTACTGCCGTTTATGTATTGCATATGAATTCCAATTGAGTTGACAGCGACTGCGCAAATTCGGGAACATACGTTTTGCAGTCTCTAGGGTTTAAAGACTGCGAGAGGCCAAATTTAATTTAATTTAAACAAGTTTAGTCTACAATATAAGTTTGGATTTCCAAGGTCAAGTATACCCTAATGGTAGATGATAGGCTTTAGAGATACATATGGGTGGACCATGCATTCGTATATCCCTATGTACAACGTTTTCCTTTTGACATCCCATGACTCTAGGTTATTAATAAGACCACATAATAGGACCCCATGACTTAAAATTATTATTTTATATTTCACAACATTTTTATTTGTATTTTACATACAACGTAATTTTGCAAAAATATGACTATCCATGTAAAATATTTACGTGAAATATGACAACGTCGCACTTAATTTTTAAATGAAGAAGTAACAAATCAATGAAAATTATGTACACATCAACGTTGACATGTTGACATTTAAAAATGTATTTTCTACAAAATAACAACGTCGCAATAGTAATAGAGGAAGATCCCAGAGCTGCCAGACATCACTTATTTTCTAATGGACAAAATATATACGATTGAGTAGTGGTGGAGTGTACTATCATCATATGACTAGTTGCTACCTTGACCAGACGGCCATTTTTCAGATATCAACCAATCAAGGAACATAGAAACACTGCTCACCTCACTTAAATTCTGATGGCTGATTTTTACATATATTTCACACAATATCATTAAAAATCAGGATTCATTACTCCCAGACACATGCGGTCGACGGTTTTACCTTACAGACGCTTTAAAGCTATGAAAAAATTTATTAAGGTAACTTATTTTCTGATGCTTGATTTTTATATATGTTATTCAAACAACTATTTTAAAACGTTTTGCAAACGGACAGACCGATCCAAGGGGCCAAACATTCACCAGACCCAACTGTCTTAGAATTTTTTTTTTTATTGAATTAAGTTAAGTTTTTGTAATAAAATAGTTTGTAAGGTACAATTCTATAATTATTGCGGTCAGATGAGCACTTTTCAGTTGTTCGAATAACATATATAAAAATCAAGCATCAGAAAATAAGTGATCTTAATTAATTTTTTTCATAGCTTTAAAGCGTCTGTAAGGTAAAACCGCCGACCGCATGTGTCTGGGAGTAATGAATCCTGATTTTTAATGATATTGTGTGAAATATATGTAAAAATCAGCCATCAGAATTTAAGTGAGATGAGCAGTGTTTCTATGTACCTTGATTGGTTGATATCTGAAAAATGGCCGTCTGGTCAAGGTAGCAACTAGTCATATGATGATAGTACACCCCACCACTACTCAATCGTATATATTTTGTCCATTAGAAAATAAGTGATGTCTGGCAGCTCTGGGATCTTGGACCATAAAGACATATCATAACGGTGACAATTTCAGAGCTAATATTATATGGTTAAACAAACTTACCTTAAGTGAAGTTTGACCGTAATCTCGAGGATGCAAGTGCATGCATTTTAGGACCAATGTTTCCCAGGCATAAAAAATGTTATTTATGTAAAGAATATACCTTTAAAGTTAAGGAACATGGTATATATCTTATTCTCTCTCTACACTATCTGTATATGAAAGAAATAGTAGTTCTGACATGAAAGCGCGACCGTCAGACAGATACACAGTCAGCCAATGTGAGTTACTATCATATATGTATAATATTATTAAGAATACCTATATAATATTAGTAAGGATTTTTATTTCGATTGAATGCACTGTCGATATCGACAATCGAGTTCGTGGAGGCCGCGCGCGGTGACCACGCCAGATGATTTTTTACTCAGTTTCCGCCCACTGTCCGCCCGCCGTTCTGCTTTTTGGCAATCTTATTTATTGCCGATATCCAGCCTCACCCGGAGGAAAACTCGCATCATGTTAATTTCCTGTGCCTCCGTCGCTTGATATTTTTTGGAGAGACCAGTACGCCAATATCGTAGCGTAGTATTAAGCAATATCTAAGCAATATTATTTAGTGTTTTTAAGTAAGTACTTATCGTAGTAGCAATCATCTCATTATACAAACACCACTAACTAGAGTTTTTGTTACACAATCTTAAAACGACTTATGTAGGTACCTATGTCTCCAATTCAAATATTCCATGTTAAACAATATACCCACGGTTATAAATCTAAACATGTAACTAGGAATGATTGCAAACAGGCCTACTTATTTAGGGAATGGAACATGCCTACCGACACGTAGTACGACACTCTTTTTTGTTAAGAAGCGAGCGAAATCCTATTTATTAAAACAACAACAGTGTTAGGTTCGTGGAAAAAGATTTTGATCATCAATAAACAACTATCGTTTTTGTATTAATCAATAGAAGTTTAAATTATGGTCATTTGTTAAAGCCGCCAAGGACAGAGTCCTCGTGCCGGCGACAGGACATTCATAGTATACTCGTGCTCGTGTGTTTTTGTCGCCAAGGGCCGTATTAATAACGTCCGTTTTTATGCCAAGAGCCTCCTCTTCGTCCACTACACTTATTTAAATTCCCGTTTTTGTGAACAATTTAAAATTCGATTCTACACAAGACGAGATGTCAAGGTACAACAAGGAGACATCGTGTCCCTTCTTGCGTTGTAAATTGGGGGTCACACAAAAACCGTTGGACCCTTACCGGGCCCATAACGTCCAGCCGCTCGCCCGTGATAACGGTGAAAAAGTATGCCTCTGCTACTTTGTTTTTTTTATTCTTTTGATGTCCGTTCGATGCGGGTAACAATTCGCGATTTTTTTTCTCCCATCGCATCGATCGCCAGTAACCGGTGTACTGGATGGTTTAAAATTTTGTAAAAAAATGTAAAAATTACGAGGGGACGATTATAAGCACATGCGCGAGCGCGTCAAATCTTCAGCCGGCGCGCGCGCACCGTCAGGGACGCATTATGGCTTTTTTAAACCGCCGGTAGCACGGGGGAAGGGCATTTTTTAAAAATAAAATTTCACTTTTTAAGTCAAAAACGTGTCCCCGCAGTCGAGTTCAATTGTTGCGTGTCGGATGAGCACGAGTTCGATTTTATGTGATATGGAAGGGATTTTTTATTGCGTGGTGTGTGCCGCGTCGCGCGCCCTGGGGTAATGCGTTCGATTTTGTCTTGCCACACGACACACATCATTCTTCTTTACTTAAAAACCCTTTGCTTTTCTTCCATATATCTAAGTGTACTTACTTGCTTAGGAACCATGATTCAATTATTCTTTGTATGCGATATGCCGCGGGGCAGGCGTGACAAACTTTTAAGCATTTTACAATAAACTGTCCTTGCAAGGGTTATTTGTCACTATTTATATTTGCACAGGAGCTTAACCCAGACTATGCCCTCCATTTTCTAAAGAATTTCCAATTGATATTGTTAGTCTATCAAAAAAAGGATTTCATTTTGGCCCATAATATGATTTGTAACGAAATCATTTTGGTCTCCGTATAACTTTGCATTATATATCACTCACGAAATAGCCAACGAAAGTATTTTCTTTCAATGGTACTATTACATGGCGGATGCTCGAAAAATATACGGTTGCTTAGGGCGACACCGAAAGAGGTGAACAAGTCACAACTACTTTTTACTCCCTTCGCAGGGAGGGCCGGCCTCCCTCGCCCCCAGAGATGAAAGTTTCGTGGGGTTAAGGGAACCAACACATAGGCGCGTGAGACAACAAACGCCGTAGTTACCTAACGCTCTATAACTTTAATTGCGTCTTTTCAATCGATACGTCCGCCGGACCCCGCTTTTGTTGATGAATGTCTGCGTCTTGTGCTTGTTCAGTTTCTGTATGAATTGTCACATTTCGTAGCATCCTTGTGATGGGAGTTTTTGTCAAATATGTAGTTAATAAAGTTTAATCTGCCTTGCATTCATATACGTAGTTTCGGTTATCAAGATGATAAATAAAATATTTTGTAGTAAACTCTTTCTAACCATGAACTGAAATAATATTTTAATCTAATACAAATTCTTATGATAATAAGGAGAATATGTACATTTTATTTGTTTATTGTTCTCTTTGGTGCAGACATATTGGTTTTCAAATATTACTAAGATATCAATCAATTTATGTACCTTCGAAAATTTACAGGTACAGATACAGTTCAACTATAAAATGTTTATTTTTTTAATTTTAAACATGTATTACGGTATGATATGATGTTCAAGCCACAGTTCAAGTTCCTAGAAGAAGCACAGCATAAAATAATAGCAGATTTAGGCGTAGAGTTAAAAATATTCCACAGTTTATTACGAGAAAAGGTCAGCAAATATATGAAAGGCATACATGTGAAGTAAAGTTTGGGGTCCGCGGTGAATGCGTCCCCATGCGTCCGGCCCTCCGCAAAAAGCGGACAATTGCATCCAGGATCGCTTTGCATAATCAATAGCGCCGCCATTGTGCACCCATGCTAGGGTAAAGTAAATAAAAAACACGTTAATGCAATACATAGGCGATGTAACGGCCTTTTCTTGAGTATTATGGGCTACGAGGGCAGTGAGTTTTGATCTCAAAACCATAAGTTACAACGATATATTCTTTTTCTTATTGCATGTAGAGCCATCACACAATATGAGGTAAATTTTATAAAAGCTCTACATGATATTTTCACATGATATAGCTTTTCACTATGAAATCTATCAAGATATGGAATAGAGTCTTTTAATTCAAACGAACAAGAAATTTATTATCATTTATGTAGTTCCTTGAAGTGTTATGAAATAATTACAATGTATAGACAATTTTCTGTGTCAAAATTATGTAAAAATATATTTTTGATGTCAGGCGGTAACAACATTTCACACTTTCGCAGTTATATCGTTATGTACAAAAGGCGCCCCGAGTGGTTTACCTTCACACGGTATTTTATATCATTATATCCAAAGGTAGGTTAATCCTAGTTGGTTTCCGATGTTTCGCAAAGAATTACATTAAAGAAAAACCTTTGTCTTTCCTCAAGTAACTGGGTAAAATTCGGGTTGAATGTAACTATTTTATTTAAAGCTCTTATTCCTCGATCCTTCTCAGTTCAGTAATTCGGGTGTAGGTGGTCGGTTATTTTTATGTCGAACACAAGATATTCGACTTAACGCTCAAAAATGTTCATTTATGTACGATACATATGCATGAACATTTTGGGTTACGACATGGGGATGTGAGATAAATAAGAAATAGGTAATACGTTTAAGATGCTTCAAAAAGCACTGCTACCTGCTTTCTCAATATGAAAATAAGATCAGTTCGTAGAATCTCTACAAACAGTGACATCAATCCAAATTTTCCACACATTAAAATTAATGCGAAAGGCTGACCGTACCTGTGTTAGATTCATACAAACATTTGTGTTCTTTGTTAAGTGTGAAAATAAATCACATACAAGAGATCTGCACAGTGATCTGGTTTGTGAACAATAGATACCTTATTAACACCCGAAGATTAAACAATGTCAACATGGTTTTGGGACACATCGATTTTGTCTCCTTTTTTGGCGTTTGGTCAGTATACATGATTTATTGAGTGATCGATATCTGCTTGTTTTGTGAGTAGGTATAGATAATGGGTACTGTAATGAATAAGAATGTGAATCATTATTATAATTTTAGTAAGTTATAGATACTAACATAATTTTAGTTGTCACAAATGATTTCGATTGTATCCTGCGTAGAGCTTTATTGTAATGTTTATTTTGAACGCTCTTTATTTTACTCTTTCAAACCGCCATTCAAATCTTTTGTCACCGTGAGTTCTCCAAAAATACGGAAATCATCGGGCGGAATATTTAGTTTTGTCATCGATTACGCAAACTGTTTCAAGGGTGCCCAGCGCTCGTATATTGTGAAAAAATATGAGAGCGTACATAAAAACGAATGCAGCTGTCGAGCGGCACACATGCGAAATGTAGCGAGTGAGGGTGCGGCGCCAAACGGCGTATGCGCCGCGCGGCCGGCAGGGCCTAGCTGGGCTGCGCGCCTGGGAAGGGTTCCGCCCGGGAAGGGTTCTGCCCGGGAAGGGTTCGCGAGGACCCGCCGACGCGCGAGCACACGCGAATTCGCAAAAAACCCCAACAATGCACTACATCGCTGTTTTTGTTGTTAATACGGCGGATTGTTCGTAAATTTCCTTTCTTCGCAAAAAATGTAATATCATCAACTCGTTCACGCCCGGCCTTTCAAAGCTTTTGAAGAGGGAACAGAAAATTGTTAAAAACTGGTAAAAAGTGGGTCAGAAAGGGGTGCTTTTGAAACTAGTAATCACTACCTAGCGTCTATCGATTGCCGTTATTATGGGAAAAAATCCTTTTTAGAATCGACAGTTGTGAATTCCATTCTTTTATTATTACGGATAATCAGAAGCGGAGCGATTTTTATCCCTTCTCAATGTGCATTTGTATGTTTTGTTTATTATTGACCAATATTTTAAAGTATGTTTGTCGAAAATAATTCCGACCTAATACATGCGCAGTACCTATCTAATTAATGGATATTAAAGCCATCTAAAGTCAAGTTATCTGTTAAGACTTATGTAGGTATCAATTATTATGTAGATAAATGTGCTTGTTACGTTACTATGTAAGTACGTAAGTAGTAATTATTACCTACGGGCGGTTTAAACTCTGACACCAGGTTGTTCATCAACCATACGATAAGAAGAGTAGTAATTATTACCTATTATTATATTTGGCTACTTTTATTTGGCTGCTTAAGAAATTATGCATATCTTATTTAAATAGACAAGTACCTGATACGTGTACTACCTACTATGTGTTAACCCTATCGGTTATCTCAATGTTAAATGGAAAAGTTGATAAGGTGCGGTTCGAAAGATTTATTGCGATTACTAAAAAACAGGGTTTTTTCTAAAAAACTAAAATCTCAATCATTTATAAATTAGTTTCGCGGACAGCTACGGGAATCATCCCTTTATCAGGCTCAATCGACCATAATAAAAGGGTACCATTGATTGTCACTGTTCCGCAGTTTTTTAGGATTTTTATTTATTGTCAAAGAATGAATCACGGTCTATTCACAAACAAAAAATGGATGAGAATCGAGAAAAAACACTCTGTTTTTCGTAATGAGTACAATTTTTGTTAATTATGAAATAATTGCGTTAGCCAATGGAGTTGTAAAATGAGCTAAAATAAAAAGTAAACCCACGGTTATTTGAATCCCTCCTACCATGCACCAAAGTAACCTTATCATCTGGTAGTAGGTGTCATAAAATTTCAGATAGAATAATAGGAACATGTAACTAATATTATACCTAACATAATGCATTAGCCATGTAACACGGAAAGGGATCCATCCAACTTAAACTTCAATTATAGAATAGTTCGCAGCCCCAAAGGCCCGCTAATCCTCGTACATCAAGTTAAGCCTTTCTATATCAATTTAGCGAAATGGAATGCCGATAGGCGTAACAATAGCGACGGGTCGAACCCTTCTACCTGTTCGCGTAATTACGCGATGTTTACACGGCTGTCACGGCGTATGCGCAGCTCTTCCCCGATCCGTCCTTATTTTACTTTTTGCGCATTACACTTATGCTTAGGCCAGAAATGGTGTTCGCTACTAATGGCGTCTGAAATTTGACACTAAATCATGTACTGATTGACCATATCATGAAAAATATTGAAGAATAAAAGCTATGTATGTATAACCGTGGAACTTTCAATAATAGATTAGTAGGCAATTTACTTAATCACTATTTAAGTAAATCACTTCAACACGCTTTTGATTCAGCTTAAAACAGTATATTTTATATTTGGCATAGTTTAATCTTAACTTGGAAATCATCCGAAAGTATTTCGTTATTCACAAAAAAAGCTTTGAATGGGCAAAAAGCGCGCGATCAAATAACTATGCGTCAGGTAAGGGTTAGATTTCACTTTTTAAACTATTCCCTTAACCCTTTTTTGTGTGCGCCACGCGCAACGTTAAAAAGATTATAGTGCAAGAATAGATATTACCTACTAATATTTATGAATATTGTGAGGGGCTAGTTTTTGTGGTGTGTAAAAAATATCTGATAACTGTGACAGTTGAGGTATCAAAACAACTTTCTGTGGATACGGTGTTTTTTATACTCGGCACCTGTCGAATGTACTGGATTATTGAATTCGTGAAAGCGACACATTGCGTCTAGGACGATAAAAAAAGGAAGACTTAACTATGATAAAGACGTAACGAACTGAACATGTGCTCGTTCGATTTATTTAACGTAAGTTTGCATACTTATTATGTTAAGGGTTGAAATTAACTACTCCGAATCCTAAATGTACTCGTAATCGTCTGTCAATTTGCCAACTAAAGATGCTATTGTTATTAATAAAGTAGGTAACTTCGGACTTAGGTCAACTTGTGATTTTGTGAAGAAGCAGAAATGCATTCAGTAAATTTTAAATTAAGGTTTCATGGAGTAATGAATATTGTGTTAAGATGGAAGATTGTTGGACAAGAGGGACAAACGTAGATAGAGATATTTATTTCAAACTCCACCGTCCTGGCAAAGTGGCTAATATTGATAACGAGAAGAGTTGTGGTGAAATGCTTCTATAAAAGTTTAAAAGCCATTAGTTCTTTACAACTGATTTATATCTTCTAAAAATAAAAACACAATCAACCCATTATAATCAAAACACTTTAGAATATTTAAGTCGGCAGATGGAAAGACACATTGCCATGGAAGAGGAAAGGTTATCGATTACCGTATGATCCAATTAATCGATATGGAAACAATCGACCGTTCCGGCCTTTAACGGCGCTCAAATAGCTCTATCAGTTTCCCGTCGAATTAGGGTTATACGATACCCGATTTTTTAAGACATTCGTCTACCCCTTTTTTAATCGGATTTGGTAGGCGCGTGTGTAGTTTTTTACGTGTCTCCATAAAAACCTCGATGCACCTTATTGCAGCCGTTCTGGGGTGAGCTTTTTTAACAGGCCGCAACTTGGACCGCGGTAGGTGAATGTTTTAATTAGACAGCTCTGTTCCCGCGGCTAATAATAATTGTGAACGTTCATTTATAACTTTGTTAGCATATTTTAACCGAGGTCCGAGCGCTCAGATGTTATCGGGCACTGCACGTATCGGTGAGCTTTGGACACGGACCTCCTTCGGTCATCATCGAATTAAAACTAATGCATTTACATTATTATAGTACTCGATAACGATATTTTTCACTAGTAAAAAGTTACAAAGTTTGAATAATATAACGTTTATACTAAATAAATAGTCTTTATGGGTCTACACGCGATATTAGGAGAAGCAATTACATAGCTACTTACTGCCCGACGTTTCGACTGGGTTACACCAGCCATGGTCGCGAGCGTCCTACTAACGCGTGTAGACTAATATTTTAGTGTAATGAAACGCGAAAGTCTAAAATCTTACATAACGTTTATAAGCGAAACAAATTAACATGTAGGTAAGGTGGCTTACACGTTATCTACATTCGGCGGGGTTCGGAAGTGCGCGACTGTAACGGAAATTTGCTCCGTGAAATGGATCGCATGGAAGAAAGCTGCGGAATGTCATTAATATTCAAAACGTAACTAGGAGGGATTATAAAATAATAGCAGTAATTTGGGACGGCACGCGCCGCCCGGCCACTCTCCGCGCGGACTCATTCTGGAATTTCTTGATAAGATATGCATGGAAATATTTCTGCTTTATTACATTTTTTCAAGTCAGTCCGTTGTAGATTATAATGTCTTATATTTGACACTTATAGCATGTGTTTTGTTGATAAGGTAATATACTTCTTAAGAATAACCGGAATTATTAGTCTGTTTTGGAAAGTAGCTCCAAGTAGCTTTCTGGAACTCTAGCTATAGGGATATATCCTATGCTACTAACCTAAGCTACTTACTACTATACAGTTACTCTATTATGATTAGTTGATTTTTATAATTATGTTTGTTTATCTTACAGGTTATTATTTAACTGTGCATAATAGTTTCTGGTCGTGACTAATCTGTATTTAAAGTTATTTTCTGTCCGACGTTTTTGACGTTCGTTAAATTATAAAAGGAAATCAATTGTCTCAGTAATAATATAGATTCATTTCAAAAATAGATTAAGATTTGTGAAATATCTGTTTCCGTTCCGGATAATAAATTAAAATATTTGAAACAAAAGTGCCAAGTAAATATAGTAGCTTATGTACCAAATGGTACCCATTTTGAAAAAATAATTAATTCCCATGAACGACACGTAGGTAGCTCTTTTTTGTTAAAGGTAACCCTATCATTAGATTCGATTAAAGTATTTTTTCGGCAAGAAGGATGTCAACTGCCGTAATTAGGCGTTTTGTAATTATAGCTTGTTAGGTTTCCCTTCCCTTTTAACTACTTTAACGGGTCTGACGAGTAAATTAATTTCAGCCTTATTTTCTAATTTGACTTTTTAGAGATAATTACACATGGTTCACGTTTTTAAAATTATTACGTCCATTTTACTCCGAAATTTAGATATGGAAAAGTGCCTTCTTTTTATTTTTTATTGTTAGACTCCGTAACTTAAATGTCATTTTACGTTAACTAGCCTGTTTTTCCCTAACCTTCATAATTATTGCGCACAATAGAAGAAACAATGGACGTTGCTTAAATGGTCATGCAATTTGTAATACTTCGGTTCTGCGTATTTGAATATTGACACAAACTCTTTTGTGCTAATAAATGCAAAACGAGGCAAAATGGGTTTGAAAAGGGAGCAGGCAGGCATAGCCAAATGTTATTGCCAGCCGTCAATCTCTTGCAAAAAGTGTGACGTGTACAAAACTATTTTTTATAAGTTTTGTTCACATAAAAGGAATACATTCATAAAATAGGATAGTTACGAATGTTCTAAACGACAACCTCCAGGGTATTACTGAAGCAACAATTTTTTTTTGCAGTGGTTAGCTAGAAGGTAAATAATGTTTAGCACAACTTATTTAACCGTTCAGCACAGGTTATGCCATAGTCTAAATTAGTTCTGGGGTTTCTAATTGTTGTATGGAACCTATTAATTTAATGCACTTTCTCACGAGAGATCTAAATAAAAATAGTGTTGTGCGGCTGTAATTGCCTCTATATGTATAAAAATATAATTTATTTAAAAGAAAGACCAAAAATTAATATTTAGGTACAACGACAAAATCAGTAACTTTGTTATCCTAAATTGTAAAGAAGTTACAGCGCAATATATTACCCTCAATAATTCCATAGGGATTTTTTCTGGACAATTTCGCAAGTCTTTTGAAAATTTTATTGCACAGTTGCAATCGTTACTTCGAGCAAAAAATTAGAGCAATAACATAATGGCCATTTTTAAACAACATGCGGTCAAACGGTGCCTCGGGCATTAAAATATTGCCTTCTTTATACCCAGAACCTTATTAACAAAAAGTTACTGAGAAGTTCAGGAGTCGGACTAGTTAAGTAGTTTAAAGTTTACAACGTCGGCAATTTTTGGTAATTACCGGTTTTGCACGTAGGTACCTACATTTTTGATTTTATTATTCACTTATAACTTTTTAGTCACCTTTGAATATAAATGTGTTTTAGCGAGATTTCAAATTGTACAAAGTCAGATATTACTTAAGACCGTTTAATTAAATGTATGTATGTATTATGTTATCTGTGCCTAAACAATGTCTTTTCCAGTTAATCTTACTTAGAACAAGTGGTACCCTATCTAAATGGTTTAACATATAAAAGTATATTAATGGGTTTTATTAGGGGTGACAGTTTCTCTGCAAGTCCGGTGATGATGACAAGGTTTTTTTAAACTGATTAGTTAGTCAGTTAATAAAAAGCAAAAAAAAAACTAAGCTTTATTGTCCGGTGACATCATGGTATATATCCTTAGAATCCAAGAACTATCGGCGTAGCGTAGCCTACGGCATTCCTCGGGGATAGGCTGATCAATCATGTGGCTACCCCTTCTAGCCCGCCCCGCGAGACAACAAACCGTTGCCGGGCAACGCGAGAGGGCAGAGCCGCCCCACACACGGCCCCCGCTGCACTCCCGCGACACAACCTTGCCCGCCGACTGTTTACTTTCACCTTTCCTTGTGTTCTCGCACTAATCGATGTTGTTTGTAAAAAAACAATCGCGATTCTGCAGTCTTTTCTGACCATGTGTGTCCTTTATGCCTTAGGATTAGTTTTGATTCATATTGTACGATATAGGTAATGCCGTATAAAAAGTTGATTATTAATGTTGGCAGTGGGTCCGAAGATATCACAATTCTACTTACGATTAACGTACATACTTGTAGATGAATAGCATTACTTCGGCAGCTATTTATTTATAAAGATAAAACCAAATAATTAAGATACGTATAACGTATTT
The DNA here is from genome assembly GCA_039566165.1 of Maruca vitrata. NCBI lineage: Eukaryota > Metazoa > Arthropoda > Insecta > Lepidoptera > Crambidae > Maruca > Maruca vitrata. The sequence continues at coordinate 10,623,363 of CM076920.1, read as the reverse complement.
CATAATTGCAATCCGGCTTGATATAATCAATGATATATGTATCAGTTCATTATGCTCTATTTACGTAATATTAGTTCGAAAGTTCAAAGACTCACCCTTTAATAGAGACAGTATAGCCACAAAACGATCTGTTATATTCGTAGGTAGCTATAATTGGCAAAGAAGAAAAGAGAGGTCTTTCCAGAGGTGATCCATCATGCCGCTGGCCGCTGCCCCCTCGCTCCCCCGCTTACTTTTCACTTTCTCTACATATTTTAAGGAGAATAAAACTTTCCCTTCGCCCTCGCCTTTTATTTCCTCCGAGTCGTAATAGAGTCGGCCGCAAGGACGCGCACTTCCGAATATTAGTTGTCTCCTTATCGACTGCGATGACGGCTCGGAAACCTCTCAAAGCACTTTGCCTGTAACATTCTAATTCTGCGGGGAAACAAGTTTTCATCGCTCGTATACCTTTTGTTTTATCAATTACTTTACGACGGAAAGCGGTGTAACTTTGAATGTCAGACGTAAGCGACTATTTCACTGATCCTTATTTTATTTGTTTGAACTCTCTTGCGGATTGGGCCGTTTGGTTTTTGTACTTATCTACTAATTTGTTTTGATTTTCTGTTTGTCACTTTAGAAGTTGAGTAAAAATGTAAAGTAGATGTGCTGATTAAAATCGTTTTTATTCTTTTTGAACATGTTTTGGAACTCTATTCTTTGTTATACCTACAAATGTAAAAAGTGGCTTTATCATGATTGGATACCATGATATTATCAATGAAATCTATTAATACTGGAAGCAGGGTTTGTTTTACGGTCATAAAGACAAAGGGGAAGGTTACATTCATTACCCTTTATAAACCATTCAATCTTTGTAGTCTAAATGACAGACTTGGTAGAGCGAAATATGAATTAGCAGCGCGACACTAAATGGTTTTTTGTATGCCTAACTTCAAATATAAAATAAGTATTGTTATTAATTTATTATATCTTATAGGTATATATATGATACCATAGAATACATGCATAGATGTTTTTACATGGATATAAACAAAGTTCTCCTAAAGTCTGCTTGTTTTAAAAGCCCGTTTAAGTGTAATTAGTTCATTTTCTGTTTCTTTTAGTGTTGCATTTCGTAGAAAGTTAAAATGTTGCTTTTTTAAGACAACCAATTCAAGTAAAACATGTTTTAATCTCTACAGCTACACAAATCTGATTCGTTTGAGACTGTGAAAAGTATTTTTAAATATTTTTATTTTCAGTAAAAAAGTCATTAAAATCATGGTGTTCTAATCCGACTATTTTATAGCTTGATGCAAGTATAGTTACCATTGACTAATAAACAAATTTAACAAAAGATTTTAAGTAACTCGTTAGTTCCTCTTTTCATTTGTTTCGTTACAAATTGTATAACATATGTGAGATATGGTGATATTTGCCGTTTGATTACTATGAATGTAGAGTTGAATTTGGAACAGATAGTTGAGTGAGGCTGCGGTCCGCGGCCGGCAGCAGCGCAGTGTCTATAATAAATGAACGGGCGCGGGGGACGCTGACCAATGGCAGCCCCTCCCTCAATCAATATGATGGACTCGCCGCGAGGGGACGATCGCTCACTGATTTTTTCCCTCGCTGACAGGGCTCGGGAGGACGCGTTTTTGCGCCCTCCGTGCACTGTACACGAGAAGGGACCGGGCAATTAATAAGTGTGCTCGGTGGCCGGCCCTGCAGTCCTTTCGCACCCTACCGTCGCACAAATGTGCACAGTGTGCCAATTCCTTGTAACAAAGAATACAACTCATCAACGTAGACATACTTACCTACCTACACGTCCTATGTTTTCTTAACTTCTTCAGTCAGATATAAACGACTGTTTAATATTCAGAAGTCTGCTATTCACAAAAAGTAATTAAAAAGCAATTAGACGTGATTGCTTAAAATTCATACTTAGCCAAAGTAAAGCTACTCTCGAAAACATCTCGCAGTTTCAAACATCGAAATCTTAATCTAAGTTTAAAATTTCTTCGAGAATCGGCGAATTTTGCACTAAGTCATTAAAGTATAAAACTTCGGTCATTTCGCTGGCGTTGCTTAAAAGCCTTTTTAGGCGGAGAAAAGTAATCTTTCATTAGAGCGGGGAGGTGAGGGGAGGGAAGCTAAAACGGAAGTTCTCTTTGAAAGGAAAATTACACGTCGGATGTGCCCGCGCCGCTCAGGGGAGATGGATTTTAATTACATCAAACAAAGTTGTGAGAAGGAAAGTTTGGTGGGAGCCGGTGCCGGCGCGATTACGCGCTATTATTGCAGGCGGTATCAATCAGGCGGCTCGTTACAACTCGCTAATGATCACGCACGCCGCGCCGCCGCGCTACCGCCGCCCGCTACTGCCGCCCACCGCCGCCGCCGCCGCCGCCGCCGCCCGCTCGCGCCCGAGCGTCGGTTACCGACTCATGCTCGTTACCAACTTGTACATTAACACCCTCGTGATGAAAACTCATCTCGATCCGATCCAACAAACTTCAAAGTCCATTAAAAGAGGACTTAGCACTCGGGTACAACTTCGCAAAATAATGATTAATAAAAGACAAACATTTTCATTATGTAGATGCGTGTCCAATAAGTCTTTGAAACAAATGTACTAATGATCTAAAGTCGCTTGTTAATTAATTAATCTGCGTTGGAAATACGTTCATGTTGTTTTGATTTTAATTTAATTTTAGATAAGTATTCGTTTTCTTTTATGATATATGACCAAAAATATTTATGCAGAAAAGTAAAATCCATTAGTGAATTATCTGTGGTGAAAGCGACATGGCTTTCAGCCGATCGTCAGGTCCTGATCTTTATTAATAATAAATAAATATTAAATAAATTATTATTTATTGTTACTAATAAGAAATAAGATATGCTTTTAGTTGCCTCTGATCTGCATCCCATTAAAATTATTTGGAAATAACTGTTTATTTAAACGAGACGTTACTATGAAAAAAAGTAACATTGCACTCAGTCATCTTTTTATTATGCTTTAGGAATAATCGTACCTTACTGCTAAAATACTGAAAAGACCATTAGTTAAAAAATATAAGTCTGTTTAAATTCACAATTTGTACCTATATGACTTTTGAATTTAGGACTTACATACTCGGCTAGTCATATAAGTTCGTATGCTAGGTCCCTCGGGTGGACCCGCATGATTTATCAATAGTTTATATCACTGTATTAAAACAAAATTTGTAACCCTACTTGTTAAAATATCTTTACGAATTTTTATTTGTTTATAAAAAGTCGTTCCGATTGTCTGCATAAATATTCAAAGTACGCAACGGATTTTTGAAGCGGTTTTTTTATAAGATGGAGAAATTCAAGAAGTTTATATTATTATGTGTTAAACATGCCGAATTTAGTAAAGAAACAATGATTTTGTCGTCGTTGCGCACGTGTGTACGAAGCCGTGGCAGGTCCTTGTATAGAATACTCGTAGTTAGTTATATAGTCTGTGGGTACTGACTACTGGGGGCTTAGACAAAGTAACAATATCGAAACGATAACGAAGTTCGAAAAGAACAAAATGTACGGGATTGACCACTTGATTTATCGCGTCTAATGTCAATCCCATACATTTTACTCTTTTCGAACTTCGTTATCGTTTCGTTATTGTTACTTTGTTTACGGGGCCTGTAGCGGTATCGAAAACATACGTACGTTAAAATTCTATCGAATTGTTTTTTTCATACTACCGATTTTAGTTCTTAACGTAACCGCTAGGGGCGCTGTACAAGATTTTTTAGCGATATCGAGTCCGTCACTTTTAAACTCATGGTAGCGCTACTGAGCTAGGTCCTCAGTGGCTCGTGGCGTGCCGGCGGTCCACTCCAGGGCCATAACGGCCCGCGCCGCTAAAAGGTGTTATAAATCGGGCGCACCTCGCGACGCTATGGAAATGTATTGCACGGCTGTCGCGTTAATCAGAGTTCAGTCGCCATTAATTTGATTAGGGTTAGTGGGCGCGGGCCTATCAATCCGACGCATTACCATGTCCCACGCAGGGCTACGACGCGAATGTTTTGTCACTGATAAGATTGTTGGCCGTTTTGGTGGGCCTACTTAAGCGACCAATAAAATTGACCGTTACATTGGTGGTTTCAGATAGAATAATGTAATAATAATAAAATTATACTTATACCATTTATCATGTATAAACTTTACATTGTTCAATCGATAAACCTATTATGTGTAGAACCACTTTTTGTCAGATTACCGATTTGTGAAGACAATATTATAAATATTATATTGAATTGTAAGAAACACAATTTCTAAAATCAATAACGTATTGCCACGTTATATTCTAATACGAGTGGCTTCTGGGTCCAACCAGTAAACGTGGTGTTAGTCATGGATTACACGTTATTTTGATTGATTTACCATGCATTTTACGTACTTTAGTAATTCTGAATTATTTAGATTTTACAGATTCCTGTGCTTAAATACATAATTGTATGATGAATGATGATGATGATGATACGGTGAAGGAGCTTCCAAAGCCGAGGGCAGCCCTGAGCTTGTAAAGTATAATTTGGACCGATTCGTGTTGAGCACTTTTAGGTCAATTAGGCAGAGTCGCGCCCGCGAGCCTTCGCCAACTAATCAGAGAGGCGCAGCACGGGGGGGGGAGGGCAGGTTTATGCCGTGTTAATTTGACTAATGCCGCGGATTACACCTTGATAAACTGGCCCGCGGCCTGAGGAACCCATCCATCACTCGTTTATTACATCTGTTTGTTTACGAAGGGAACTAAAATCTGCCGATAGCTATCTTTTCACAAGTTTTAAGTATCAATAGGTTTCTTTAGTTCAATTATTATTAGGTACTTATTTTATTTGAACAAAATTATTTTTTGAACATGTTAAAATTACACTCTGTAATTTGTATTGCGGAAGTATACATTTTTTATAAGTTTTGTTTTTCTTTCCCTTGAATTTATTGTTCTTTACATATCTCTATTTTCATTCATCCAAGCTTTGATACACGTTAGTAGTTCACGGATTGAAAAAAGATAACGGATGTATTTATGAATTTTATTGGGTTAATTGGCCTGTAGGAGTGTAAGCGACGTTGATAATAATTTACAAGCGGCATCCGTTAGCCGTCCAGGCTCAAAGAGTATAGGTGTCGTGTCCGGCGGCAATTAGGCCGGGCTACTTAACCAATTAGACGTGAAACAATCGCCCTCATCGTGTCGTGACCGCTGTGTGAATACGCCCCTATCTGAACAACTCGCGCTTTTTGTACACCACTTTATATTATCCTAAAAGGTTCCTCATTACTGAGCCGATTATTTACAAAAAAGGAAAACTACACATTCGTAATTCGTCCCCGCTCATAGGGGACAATTTTATGTTTCCCATAACCGATGTGTTATTGTTGTTTTGGGCACTTGTGACGTGTTGTTCGGACATTACTTATTCACTCCGGTTGTCGTTAGTGGGCCTTGTGTAATAGTTTGCTTCAATCAATTTTGTTTGGAACAAATTAAAGTAATTTACGTAGAATATCCCTTTCATTATCTATCATTCTTATGGAGGCCGTAAATATCATGTAAACGGTATTGTTAGCGCTGTTTCAAGTATCATCATCATAGTACCTTCATACTTACAAAAACTTAGAGAATACATGTTATGATTACATTGAAGTCCTCTGATTCTATGAAGATTAGTACCTATATTTTTGTTCCTTGAGTCCCTTTTAAGAGTAAACAGTAGTGAGATTTCTGGCTAGTGTTGTGCTAAAATATTATGGTTTATGTTATGAACCTTAGCTTAGAGTATTATGTATTTTGTTTGACTTCGTCAATTATTACATAAAATTATTCAAACTTACATCGCAAGACTACGAGTCTGCTGACTACGATTCATCCAATTTTGCTCCAAAATTGACTTCAAACTCAAAGTAACCTTCAAACAATTTTTTCTAACTAATTAAACTGATTAAAGTTCCATCCATCAGAATCCACACATTAGTAAGTGATAATAAAATTTACCGAGTTATATCGCCAACAGTAGCGATAATTTGTAAATATATGTTCTCAAAATGAGTGTACAGTTGACAGCATAAGTCTTTTAAAAGACGGTTAAGGATAAAATATTTTTGTGATTACCATATTCAGTTATTCTTGTTACTTGGACTAAAGGAACGGGAAAGTCTGAAATCATGTATTGAACGTGAAACACAAGGTATTTGTTTCTTCATAAGTTGTATGTAGTAACATTATATCTGACCCCTTTCAACAATAAAGGAATAAATACGACTAAGAATTAAAACAATGGAAAATAAATACATACATACTACACAAACAAACGTAATTGCTATATATTTATAATATAATTGGTACATGTTTGAGTGAACGACCTGTCCCGTATCCCAAAAGCCGAATGCTCCGTGTATTAACCACCGGTATTTTTAGGGATCTTTAATGTCGATTTTCCTTCATTTTGTTTATATTTAAACTTTTGTCGATGGATGTACTTTTAAAATGTAGGCAGTTGTCTCCAATTGAACCGAGGAGAGGGTGGATGCACTTAATTCAGTGGTGGCGTCGTATGCGGGAGCATTTTATTATTGAACATGGGAGACGGCTGACTTTGCCCATCCTATGTGTATTTATGTATGGAATACGAACATACGAGTTCTAATGTGCAACGTTTCCTGGTGGCACACATCGAAAGGGCGGTCTGTAATATTTCTAATTGTGCAGATGTCACGTTATTAACCGATATAATTTGTTCAAGTCGTAAAATATTAATATTCATATATGGTCTTATACGTAATAACATTTTTAGAGTCACATGATTCTACTTTTCGAGAAAACATTATATTTTTATTTTTTTATGAGACATTTTTACCTGACTTCTGTCAGGTTCGTGTTTTATTATACCTAACCCTGAGAGGATTCATCTAAAATATTTGAAACAGGAGTTAGTGTATTATACCTATCCATACGGTACAAATACAATTGCACAATACATCCTAAAGCACGGAAACCAAATAATTACAAAAACAATTGACTTGACTCCAAATTACAGTCGATAATAAATTGCTACAGAAATTCGTACCGGGACAAAATACTATTTACTATTGAAAATTAAACAAGAATTGTTCAATGAAGTAAACATAGTGCGGTGTTTACTATATGTTGGTCCAGTAGGCGCCCGCGGCGGACGCCCCGCGTCAGGCCAAATGTTGCTGCGCCGACGCTATAAATATTATGTTTTATTGTCTTGTCCCTCTGGAAACAGGGCCTTAAATGCGTGTTTAATTTTATTGTCTACATGTTATTGGAAAATCCAATTAAGAAGGAGAGAAATGCTTGGTCTTCAAATTGTTACAGACACTGTAAAAGCTCTATGAGAGGTAGAGTTACTATTAGAGACATATTCTATATTGCAGATCGAAATGGTTGTCATGTCTGTAATTTCTATTATTCAATTAAACGTGTAAATCATGTGATCAGTTTTAGGTATTTTTAAACACGAGCAAGGTATTAATTGTTTATTGAAGTCCGACTGACAATACAAACACATAGATACTAGTACCAAAGTCTAACCCTAAATAATGTACGCACATACGGTACGTACTTATAATGCCTTGCTCAAAGACAGATAATACACGCATATCGACGAGGGACTTAAAGTGCAAAACGTCTGTGTCTAATGACGGCCCCGCCTCGCACCCGATTGGTCGGTAACCCTTCCGCGGCGAAAGGGTTATTATTAGCCCCGCCAGCCGCGCGCGCGCCGCGACCGCCTCTCATCTTTTACCTTTTTTACCGCGCCCGCGGTTGTTTATTTTTTACACACACATGACGCGTTTTGATTGGGTAAAGGGTTACGTATAAATAAATCTGGCGTCATCTACAGGAGCTGCACATAGGCGGCGCCCCTCGAAAGTGAAAGGGTTGGGCTAATTGTTATCCGTTATGTGAGAAGGGGATTATGATTAGGGTTAGATAGAAAAAAGTGTAGATGTGTACATAACTGTGTAAAATTCATAGTTGATAGCATAAGAATTGAAGCCGCTATTTATTTCCTATTATGGAGTTACTTAAATCTGGGTATTCTTTTAAGTAAATACATAGTCTATTGAAATTAACGTATTGAAAATATTATCATTCATATACATCATTGGAAATAGTTTTGTTTATATACGTACTAATGGAAAGATAAACCTGTAACGTTGTTAAATAAACAAATGACCGAGAGGCTGCGCGTGTAAACCGTTTGCAAAATCAAATCAACAATCATAAATGATATTGCATAACAGCTTGGGGGGTTAGCGTTAATCTGACGACTTAAAATTAACTTTTGTTGCTTTAAGCGCGAACGAGGTGGGCTATAAAGCGGCCGAGGGCGCGAGACGTGCCCTCCGACGCGGCCAGGAGATTACTCCACACCTTGCAGGCTTAATTTACGTTGTCGAGAGTTGTCAACGCGGTTAATGCTGTTCATAACCGACACATCTCAATTTAAACGGATTAGCATTGCGTTTCAACATGTAACTAATTGTGGCGCGTGTTCGCTTAGAATTATATGTGCCACGCTTGGATCACGTTTTTGGTTTAATTTGAAGTTTTCAAAGATTCGTCCCTTCCATTCGTACATCTAGCAAAAAAAAACTTAAATATATCTCATTGTATTTGCGGGTTTTGAATATTTGCAGATTGCTTTATTTAAATTCATTACAGATGCAGATTTCTTAATCGCATAACGCGAATATCTCTAATTTAATATTTGTCATATGTCTCTAGACTATGAAATAAAAATTGTCAATTGCCAAACTTACCAAATCTTGCATTGGAAGAAATATAGAAGCATAACCCGTTGTGACATATAAAATGAAAAATACAAATCATTTGGTTACTTTGACAATTAATATGGGAGGTTTACCTTGCGCAAAATTAAAAAAGCACCCAAAACCTTATCTGGCTTAATCTTGAAACAGCATAAGAACCCAAACAACCCTAATATTTTAAAGTTGTGTAACGTTCGACGATGACATTTTGCGGCGGCTCCATAAATTATCTATTAGGTGAACATCACTTGACGTGTCCACAAAGAGCTAATGTCGCTTTTGTGCAAGCGAGCCGAGCGGACAAAGCGGCAGTGTGGGCGAACCCTTCCTCACCTGCATTCCCACGATGCTGGGTAGAAAGTGCCACGGCCACGCATCGACAGGGTTGAAAAAAGTTTGCGCAAATAAGGACTCCTGTCAAACATTTAAATTTCACCCAGAAATGGTCCGATTGACAATGAATTACTTTAGTGTAACATGCGTGGGAATGGGTTTGCTACCTTGCGTAAGGTTTTAATTTTTTTTTGCCGTAGGTACTTTTACCTATTATATTTTAACACATATACAGTGATGTTTACATCGAAGGTTGGTTGGAAGGTGAATATTTTTTATGTTTTGTTTTAACCATGATCTTTGGTTCACTCCGAGAAAAAAGTTTGTTATTCTGTATCACTTGACTATTTACAGGTATGGTAGGTATATGGAGCAGAATATTTGCAGTAAATTCAGACACATTTTTATCTTATTTAAGTAAGGCTCAAGCATAATATTAATTGTAATTTTTGTTTCTAAAGAATAATTAATTGCAATACATACCTATCATTAATTGTTTAAAAGAATGGGAAATACATTATTAATTAGTCTACAAATAATTTGTATAAATAAATAAGGGTATGAAAATACATCCTGCCATGTGGCCACACTATAACGAAAAGCAATATCTATTTTCAGCACAAATCGATTCAATGGAGTTGTATGAGATCATGTTACGGATCGCAGAACTAACCGAGCACAAACGTTTTGGTTCCGTGAACTGCCGATAACCATCTACATGTTGGATTAATTCTGTATTGTGTAGTTGTTACTGTTCTATACTCACCTTTCTATGAGAAGGATTAGTTAAGTTACTGAATACGCAACTATCGCATTTATACAGAAAATCGAACTGGAAAATCAAGATAAATATTATTCGGATCTCTGTACGTGTTTTGAATACTACACACAGCTAGGTATGAACTTCATATTTTTGGACAATAATAATCGTAATATCTTAGGCTAGGAAGGATCCTTAACTTAATATTAGATGAACTTACTTTAACAGATAGATAGAAAAGTAGAAGCTTAAAGATGAAATTGAGCACCTATTTGTGAATGTAGTTATGATCTTGCTCTAAACTTTAGTTTCTTTTGATTTTATTTATGAGCAGAATGACTGACGAGTTAGTTTAAAGTGGGTACTAAAACTGAAACTGCGCCATGCTCACGGGACATGACCCGTGATCACGGCTCTTGCAACAGTGCCCACATATCGGGAGCTCATTAAAACAAAACAACATGGTAAATATCCCGGACAGTTTCAGTTTTCTAATGTGTGTAACCATGACAGTTTAAAATTATATATTAAATGGGGTACAACTTAGTGTATGTTGTACGTAGTACCTACATAAGTATTATTAATCTCTTCGACGAAATCAGCATCTAAAAATAAACCGTCCCATTATTCCCGTCACGCAATTGTATCGAATTACCAAGCGAATGCAAATAATGCAATCTCTGGATCATCCTCATGAAAGGGCAAATTCCCACGTGTTCATCGTTCGCAGGACAGTCGGTGGCGCATCTGATCCGGGCAAAAACCGCGGGAAGGTCAGCCGGGAACCGCCGGGACGGCCGGGAACTGGGCCGGTCTCGAATTGCGACGACCCTTTCACTCTCGCCGCGTACCTGCGCTTTTTACATCTCCCTGGAATCGTTTCGTGGAAAGGACCGGTGAACGATGGACGTTCTCAAACTGTAGACATATACTGGGTTATACCACTCCAAGTCATCCCACAAAGGGGGAGCGGCGCATAGGATACCGCCTCTGGCCTCTTCCGTCATGAGCCGGAGTAAATCGTAGGGCAAAGTGGAATAATCCATACTGCTAAGCCACCGGCATCTAATCAAGAGTCAAGCTATTCTTGTTTATAATCTTGGTTTGCATTTATCAAGTAAAAACGGGATACAAAGGCATTTATTTTTTACATTTGAACACCAATACCGTAGGACGTTCTAATTATTTTTTACAGGTTCCAAAAGTACTGACCTTACTTTGTTATAGTCCTTAAAAATATATCTGTATAAAGTTTGGGTATCGCTGGATATAACACGAATGGGCTGCAATATTTCGCAAATTCTTCTTTTACCAAAGGACCTTAAAATAAATCAAATGAATATGGGATGGCCACAAAAAGCGAGTTAATTACTTACCATCGGTATTGCTTCCATGAAAGGATGGATCGTTTTTAAGAGTGCGCCTACTGAATGCAGATGGGTGGACTTACATGTGGTGTGAAATTCGATACTCCTTTGAGATTAAAAGACCAAGAGCACGATGAATTTTTTCACATTGATTTAGAATAGTATACTATGACCATTTGGACAGAACATACATTTTTTGAAAAATAACGAAAAATTGACATTTTAAACGATTTCAAACACAATTTATTAAAATATAATGAAGTAAATCAATAATATCAAGAAAAGTAAACAGTAAAAGTGAATAACCAAAGCTAGGTCTATGATTTTAACCAGCGAAGGTTACATTCTCACTTATGTTTTGGCTAAGCCACACACTTACACAATTACATAATTTAATTTTTATCGAAATCAGATTTTTTGCAATTGGGTTCCGACATTTATATTCAGGTAAAAATATCCTTTTCTTGATATCTGCTGTACGTTTTTGTAATTGCTAAAATGGGCTATAGCGTACTCGGAATAGAGTTTAGATTATGACGATCTGTTTCATTGTGCACAACACGGTTTTTTTGCAATGAAAATCGATATCGGAGTTTCGATCATTTATAACTTGTATTTGACGGGCAAACAAAACGAATGCGGATAGAAAAAGTGTAGGAATTCGAAACGGTCGCGAGTGGAAATGAAGTATTATTGCAACACTTGCACTTTCGATGGTCGATCCGGTTGCAGAATGGGTCGGATTTCTATTTTATGTCCTTTTTATTATATACGGACCTATCAGACAGATAGCACGATCCAGGGTATAATTAAACGATCCCATCCATCAGAGAACTCAAGAGTTTAAAAGAAAGTAGTGTAAATATGTTTTGCCTGTATTACATACACTTTGAATTGCTGGCAGAGTTATTATTTGTTATTTAACTATGTTCAAATGTAAATATGTTCGGTCCATTTGAGCGGATATAAATTCTAATGAAAGTTGCACCGAAAGGGCCACTTCAAGGTAGAGAAATGTTGCAATTATCTATTGATATTCGACAGAACTGGGTGAATGTGGTTGTTTGTGTTTGTCGGTGTACCAATATAATAAAAGGGTGATTTTGCAGTCCAGTAGTTTTTGGAGAGGCGGATACTCTGCCACCTATGTTCTCGATAACCGCACTGAATTATTATTTAATTCAACTTTTTTACGGCTACTGTATTTAGTTAGTAATATTTTAAATGTTTGAGATTTCATTTAACATTAAGATTTATTTTAAAATTTAATTTATACTTGTCATACAATTCAACAATATTCATTACCATTAAATTAAAATATTGAATATTTTTAAAAGTGACCAACTTGCGTAAGTAACTTGAGAATAATATGGTTATGTGGTCTGCGGCCGCTGCCGCTTCAAGCGGCTTTATTTACGCCTATAAACAGGGAAAACGTCATACTTTCTGCATAATGCAGCCTAAGCAGTAATTTGCAGTAAAATTATATCGTCACTAAGTTGATAATGACAGTTAAATGAAGTTGCAGCGATGTCTGGTGTGTGTAAGAGTCGCTGCTCGCCCAAGACAGCGCGTCTGCGCGCCGAACACTTTCGCTCGAGAGCCGCACACGTGCAGATTATGCCTTTCAAAGGATTTTTTACAATAAAACATATGCCGCTTTTTGCTTAACCCACTTTAGACTCGATTATAACCTTCTTACCTACATTTGGCTCGCTCTTTGTGCGCACTAAGCCGCCGGAATGGCTACATGTATTTGGAGCATGCCGCATTTTTTTTAAACATTCGCAAGTAACTCACCGACTTTTTGTTATCTAGATTCAATTCGGACAAGTAAATATTATTAGATGGTAGCATTATTACACAGTATTTTTCAATAGACGCCGACTTGTGTTGTAAATGTCTGTAAGTTTGTTCAAAACACAAGTGTAATATTTTGATTTGTGAATCTCAAACGAAAAAGCACAAGTAGGCCTACCGTCATCTTAATATGATAAATGCAGAGAAGTTGTATAAAAGCGCCAACGTCTCTCTAACGTCGAACAGGATAGGACTGATTAAATGACTACTAAACAGAGTTAATTTGTTCCCGCTAACCCCACCACATACCTTTATAGAATCAGTTTAAGTAAATTATTTAATATTCATTCACAAAGTGATTAATTTATTATTCACGTATATCTAGGCTGCTTTCCAGTCTTACTATTTTTTCTCCGATTAATTTTGATCTTAAAATAGCTATGTCCAATGAACGGAATAGGCAATTCGAGGAAACCAAGGGAATGTGCAAAAAATTAAGTAGTTTGTGGTTTTTGTTTGTGATCATCGCACACCAGGGAGACGCACATGGGCGCGGGCCGAGATCGCACTTCACTTGTGCAATATGACAGGGCTGTCTCATCATGTCTGGATTATTGACTTATACATATTATGTAGTCAGGTGTGATAATGTTGGACATATTTACATCCATGCTGTCTCAATTTTTTGCGAATAAGTCACTTTAAATCACAATTTCACTCCAAAAAATAATCAACACAGTGCCATTCGATTAGATCTGTACCAGCTGTTTGGCCATCTTTGTTTTGATGAGCACTAACGCCGCAGTGGAAAAAAAATGAACTAAATTACAATCACCTGACTGATTTTACGTCCGCTATGTTTAAAGGGCTATGTTTCAATCAGCTAACTTGTTGGACGTTGAGTGAGGATTGTTCATTCAACAATCGACCTAGTCATTCAATTGAACGTCGTCATTTAATGAACGCACTAGTGATACAATTAAATCGCTGATTCAACCAGATGACTGCGACATAGATACTACAAGTAGTAATGTGAGTTAAGGGCAATTTATAAATGCAACAGTCCTCCAATTTTTTTAAAATATTAGTGGTAAATCATGCCATACACCTTATAGTAATTTTCCAAACAAAATAAAGGTTTTACTCAGGTATACTCTAAATATACTCCCACATAAAATATTTATTTATGAGCATATGCTTTAACAAAGATTCTGCCTTAAATTCGATAAAAAGTAAAAAAATAAAAGTTTTCACCTTTTTTGCTTCCACTGCAAGTCTTCCATGGGTTTAAGAGCTGCGTTTACTGAAAAAATACATGGGTATGGGAATCTTGCTAGTTACCACTCTGGCTGCCAGCCCTGGACATGTTTTGCGGCGGATCCCACGGTTGGTGTAACCGGAGTCGGGTGTCCGCGGCTTCCGTCCGGCTTTTAGCGGCATCTCATCGGTCACCGTCCCTCCCTCCGCCCATACATCCATCAGGCCCGACACCTACTCGCCGCACATAGCGACGTACACCACATACGCGCTACCACCGCGGCCTATAATAACATGTGTAACAGAATCAGCGAGGAATTAACGTAGGTAGGTGTCAGATAAAGGAATAGGTGGCGCTAGGCGGCGGGGACGCCTCCCGGTCATTAATATTAATTAGGCGCGGTGCCCGGGCTCAATGCGCGGCTCTTTGCTTCTGACTCGCTGCGAAAATTAATTACTCGCAATCTTTATGTTCCAATTATAAAGGCCTTCGCAACAAATTAAATCTGTCCGGAGCAGGCCTCTTTTGAGAGAGGTTTCACTCTCTTTGTGGGCTTGATAAATGTTCCTTTGCAAAAATTCTTTGAATACGCCGAAATGTAGATATTTCACTTAATGCCTGTAATGAATATCTGAAAATACTTAAAATTATCGCCGGTAACAATGGGGGCGATTTATTGCGCGCTCGTTACTCACTGCCTGAATAGGAATGTGTAATTGTATGTTGCGTGCATCGCGCGGTCGCCAAATAAAAGCGAAATCGACTCATATTCCAGCTTTTGCATAAACGTACACGACTTCCGCATTCGAGGAGCAAAAACAAGATCCCGACGTAAAAACTACCGAGTTTCCCTTTCATCGAGAGGTAAAATATTTAACGGCCGTAACCGGATATCTTGACGTTCTCTTGGAAACAAAGAAAAAACCACCAACGTGTTATTACGCGAAACCAACATTTAATAAGCCCGTTTTTTACTTTGCTTTGGTTTTGCTTATCCATTAATTCGTTGTGCAAAAAATATTCGGTTCTGCCAACGCCTATAGCATATTTGAATAGTTGGATGGCGCACTTATTGTTGTGGGAAGATGCGGAAATGGGATATTTTCTTTCGAGAAATATAATATTCGCTGGCTTTATGTTGACCCGAACGCAAAAAGTTTCATCTGAGTTGTAATTGCACAATGTATTACCTACTGGCATTGAGTCGTTGAGTGGATACACATTTTGTGCCTCTTGTGGTATGGACGGGGTGGAAAATTACCTTGGAAGTAAGTAATTAGGTAGAGGTACCCACCGTTTTCAAACTGAGCCCATGGTAATGGACCGAATTAAGTACATGTTTATTTTTGTATAGCTATAGTTCCATCAAACGGCACTATAAAAACCAGATATTTCGATCACTTATTTCTAATTATCTTGAATGTAGCACACACAGGTATCTCGTAATTTAAACATCAGTAGATCTATTTTATGCTACCGAATTGTGATTCTGTTGCATAATTTAATGTTATAACATGAAATACACTTGAAATGGTTATAGTTATATGAATATTATTATTCAACTTTTATAATATGTTTGTATGTTTTTGATTGATTGCTTTGCTTTTTGTGTTTAGATTTAAAATTTTGTTACTCAAAAAGTTTCTAGTCTGATAATTTTCAAATATTCTCGTGACTAGAGATTTCTCAAAAGGCTTAGGTTGCTACATATAATTTAGTTTATAAAGTTATATTTAATTACCTAAGCTTATTTTATTATAGTTACACATCAGTAAGTACTTACTTATTATAAAAGCGTTTCAATTATAACAGAAAGGATTTTGACCATTGTTAATGAAAATACACTTCTTTATTGATTTTAATAAAAAGAACTGCACAAATCTATTGTGCTACGGTTTTTTGCTGCGGGAAAACAACCACTACAATTTCACGGTGTATATTATAAAGTTACGTATTTAATACTTCTAAATATGGTTCTGGATTAGACAACTAAAATATTAATCCGGTTACACGTCGTTATTAATAATAGCCCCGAATGCGCTTTTTTGGCAACCATTGACATAATTGTGACTGACGTACGCCCACACAATGGAAAATTTGTATTAAATGCTCTTTTAAAAAGATATGTTTTCTATTCGTATTATGGTTTAGCGTCACTTTGGACAGGATACGGTGCCACCAAAGCCCCGAGAGATTCGCGATGTCAATCTCTTGTGTGAATTTCACACATGAGAATGCGTAGAGTTTGTTGAACATATGGGTAATTTTTTGTTACCCATATCCGCTTCTGTTACATAGTCAGTATAATTTAACATTTCATATTTATGATTGAATCTACCAGAAAGTCTGTTTTATTATGGAAAAGCTCCATTTAAGTATCACCAATGAATTAATTTTCGGTAAGCCAACGTTTTAGAACATAATTATTGTGTTCTTAATTGGCTCGTAGGTTTGTTTGTGGATGCCTAGATTTTTATGTAGGTATACTTCAGTCGTTAAAGCTAAGCACCACTACCACCACTAAACACGAATAAATTCTCCACTATATCTACTTAAAAGCATTTAAAGAAAAGAAGTTTAGGAGTTTTACAATTTGAGGAACAATTAAATAGAGATGTTTTATTGTTAAAAAATACAATCAATTTCCTGTCAATAACTGACCATGCACAAGTGGCTGTGGGATCGGAGTGGGCTCGTCAAGATTAATGAATTTTGAATTAGACACGTCCGAATTGAAACCAAATTGGAGCTTAGAAATCGGAAGTCCATACAGAGAAGTTGAATAGTGCAATTCGTGATAGATTGTTGCGAAACTGGAAAAAAAGCGCACCGTCCGCGGTGCGACCCACAGCTGCCCTCAAAATGATATTTCTGGTAATCCGATCATGTTTTTTACTTTCCATTGGTCGTTCTGGGATAAGTTCGATTGTTATTACGAGTTTTGTAAAGTGACTGTAAAAATCAAATTTCATTCGGTTTAGGTATAACAAAACAATGAGTATGGGGTTTATTTTAATATCTTGTTATAAACTATGGGTATCCTAAAATGAAGTTTGCTTACTCTAAAAACTATAACTAACCAACCAGATTTTTTGTCGTATTTCTTTCATTCAGTTATCAGAATTTTCGCCTTTGATTTAGCTTCACCCTCGTTTCACCCAACGTTTCATCGAGTAAGTGAAATACAGATCTAGAAAGGCGAGAAATTGTAAATAGAGCCGTCGATAACACCTCATTGTATGGCGATTTGTGTACGAAATTCGACGTCAAGCCAGAAGAGGGTTTGTTTGTAGTCGAGGTTACGCGAGGGCTGCTCTTGCGTCAAAGGTGTTGTCAGAGGCAGGAGGCGACAAAGGTCGGCTGCCCTTCAGCCTCCCCCGGCGGAAAGGATTCGATGTGTCCACTGAGATCGCCCGTGTTCACACTACCAACTAGTGATATTATTTTAGCGTAGATAATAACTAGTTCAAAATCACGTACAACCAGTTGAATGTTCTAATAGTATGAAGCAATATAGGGATACCTAACATGACCTAAAAGATCGCGCTTAATTGCAATACATTTTTATATAATTTGCAATAAATTTCTAATATCTGATTTGAATTTGGCTCTGAAACAGTAGTCACTATATAATTTGACAATAGAAGCACAGTCATGTAGAGCTTCTCTTGTTAAATCCATTAAATGCAATGGTTGTCCTTGTCTTAATTTCGATTTAAAGCATATAATGTTCATATAATTACATATTACATTAATTCACGTAAGAATGAAACATCCAACAATCAGTTTATTTATAGAGCAGGCAATGTCCATATGTAATCACACCCTTAGCACCACAGGACGTAAATGGAATCTACGTAGGTATGATTAAAAAAAATAGACGTAACACTTATTGAATAAAATAAGCATCTTTTCTAAAGATTACGACATTTTTGTGAAAAAATAAAGCAAATAGTTTGCTAATAGCTAAGGTCTTGCTCTTGTCACTTAGATAAAAAATATCTATAGATCGGTCGCGTGCTGTTACTTAAAAAACAAATTCTAATAATATTACAAAGAATGTTACGTTATATTTTATTAATATCTTTTATGTGAGGATGCACCTGGACGCGGATTTATTATTGTTGTCCTCTGTCCACGGGTCGAATATTTTTCAATAGACCATCCGTCAGACTACCGTTACATAATCGCTCTATAGGTCACTTTTTACAAAGATTTTTTGGTAAAAAATGGCATGTGCTCGACAAATTATGCATTTCGTTGCATCACAATAGCGCTGGTCGGTAGGCGCACGAGTGCATATAGAAATTTGAAAATCGCGAATAAATGTCAAGCGGCAGCTATTGTGATCTGCGGCGCCTCTTCGCCACACAAATGTTGTTTATCGATTGCCGTATTTCATTAGTCATTATTCTATTGGTGACTTGGACTTTCGAACTGTTGTTATTTACTCGTATGTGGGTATTTTGTAAGATGATAGTTTATTTGATTTTTTGTGGTGTACTCGGTGGTAAAGACTAAGGTATTTAGGAAGTTAGTTTTATATGTGTTACTGACTGTGTGTTTTCTAATTTATGTTTGCTTTTTGGAGATAAACGTAAATTTTTTCGTTATAATTAATATTCTCATGTAATTAATTTGCCAAAAGTCACGTAAGAAACATTATCCATGTAGAAGGTACTTGCAGACGATGTTACACTCAAACACAGAGTATAGATTGCTACAGCAGAGCAATCAGAGCGTAAGTATATTTAGGTACGGTGCGTTACAATGGATTGCAGGACCGTTGAAAGTCAAATCTATTGGCGGTTGACAGATATCCACGGAAGAGGACAAAAACGTCTTAAGCTCATCTGGTTATCTATTCGATTTCATTCACGATCAATACACGGAGATAAGCAACAGGACGCGTCCCTTGTTTGCATCAAACAAAGAGTCCAACACGCTAAACTTATCTAACGTTTGCTCAGGGTCCGGGCAAAAAATGTATGGCGATGTTATTTTTGAATTTGTGCAAGACGTTTGACAGCGGACGAGACGAGTCGCGCGCCACAAAAGGCGACAGCTCCGTGGAAGGAGTGACACAAAGGCGCGACACATGAAAGTCGGAGTGAATGGATGAAAGGAGTGATCGAGCGCGACCACACGCCGGACCGCGCCGCACAATACGCCGATGCATTACTCTTGCCGATATTAGGCTTATAGTTACCATGCGAACCCTGTGCTATCACACATTCGGGGCTAACGAGTGTGGTCAATTGATATAATATATAAATATTTCACAACATCACATACATTGATCTGAGGGCCTACCATGAGTTGGCTATCGTAAACTTACCTAAGTTAGTAACCTATCGAGTTGTTTTTTTCATATGGCCGATTGTAGTTCTTCGCGTAACCACCAGGCGGCGCTGTACAAGTTTTTCATAAACATATTTACGTAGGCGATATCGAGCGCGTAAGTTTTAAACTCATGGTAGCCCCACTGATCCCGTGGTAAATAGGATACACAAATATACTTAAATATATTTAATAATACACCCAGACACGGAACAAACACCGATGTTCGTCACACAAATATTTGTCCCGAGTGGGAATCGAACCCACGACTCTTGGAACCGTAGGTAGTAAACCTGGGTCACTAACCACTGTTCCACCGAGCCAGTCGATATTAAGGTCCCTTCGTGCGTTCATAATTGTAATACATAGTTACAATATAATGCTGTTACAAACAGTTAGCACGCGGGATGCTGCATACATGTAGAAAAAAATATCAAGTTACTTTCGTTTGGTAATTTCTTAGGAAAGCCTTTAATATTGCGGAAACAACGAAATAAATTCTAAAATAAGTCTGACTACGAAAATAATTTAGACAATGCGTTATTTTTTCATTTAAAACCGCGATAGATTTCTGTTCTCGGCGAATTTTAAAGATTTTGGAAGAATGAATTATACAAGCGTTCGAAACGCAGATATTAATTTATTATCTCTACCGCGTATCTACTATGCTATCTTGGTACATTACTCATGTGTATTGTATGTATGTAATGTGAAAACATATAATCTATGAACATGTAATCGGTCGTAATGTTCACTCGGGTATAACATAAATCCAGCTTCTGCGTTGAAATAAAAAGAGGAGTTCTGTAAGTGGGATAGTGTAGGATATAATTCACATTTATGCGGAGCGGCCGGCGTGGCGTATCGAGCCGCCGGGATAGTTCGCAAGGACAATTCTTTCCCGGAGAAAAGGGAATTATTCATCACACCCGGAAGGGGAGAGCCCGTGACGCAAGCACAGAATAGCCACCTGCCGCTGGGCAAACGACCTATCCGCCGCTCACGACCCGATCCATAAGGACCCTAATTCAATACACAGTAAGGTTTACATTCTCTCGACATCAGATCAGCGTCAGGCATTTTGATCGATTCAGAGGGTCCAGTTGACTGTTGCCAGTTGCAGAATCAAAAGTTTAAACGGCCGTCGAGAACAAAGGGCGCTCGGACAGGGCTACGGCAGGGATAAATATTCAATGCGAATCCTTTGGAGGCGATATTTTATACTTTATGCCCGAACGATTGTCGCCGGCTCTCACCTGCGCGATCTAGCGGAACGCGGACAATAAAAGCGTAAGAATTTTACATGAGTCAAGGGAGAATCATGCTCCAACGGACTTTTACGAATCTAAATAAAGATACCTACATGACAATTAAATGTAATTGTTACACAAAAATAAGGGTACGTTGGCTCAATTGTCATTTCGGTCCCTATTAGACAAAAATGTTCGATTAAAATGTGTCAGAACAACATTTTACCCTTGGAGTTGGTGTATTGATTGTATTGTTAATTTTAAAAAAGTAATTAAAAATTACACATTTTTAACAAAAATATAATAATTAGTTCAACCGTCATTCCCATCACACAAACGTCAATCTAGCCAAACGAGTTTGTAATCAATCATAAGATTGTGCGCGTTATTGATCCTTGATCAAACGCCCTTCTATTACAATAAAGCAAAACCAGATTTTGTGCAAAGTTTACCCAAAATTTACATTAAAATCACACACAAATAAAAAAAACGGGCTAAAACTGGAATTCATTGTATTCGATTGATTCGTAACGGCCAAGCGCACAATTATGTGAATGAAATATTCACAATTTTTGTAATTTCGGTGGCAGCGCACATCTGTCGTTCACACGGAAGGGATCGCGCGGAGAATGCGAGCGGTAATTATTGCGTATCGGACTACTTACACACATTACCTATTAAAAGCTGGCAATGCTGGCATTTAAACCATCAATAAAGTTCTTAATAAGACCTGTCTAATAAAAAAAATAACAATTTATTGTACTTTACTATCGAGTTCAGTAATATCGAAAAACATTGGCTCACATTTTTGCTCTATTTAAGTAATTTAGCTAATAGATGACGTGGCCTCGCCTTTTTACGACGGCCTTAACGATCAGTTCTTAGTGCTCGCTACCTATTGTGACTACTAGTGCAAAAAGTTTAGCAAGGCTTTATCTGTTCATCGGACAATACGGCCGATGTTATGTCATAAAACCGGGTTGTGTCCCAATTTGCAAAATTAGTGTAAGATCCACATTGTTTCGGGCAACAACGCAACAGGACAAATGGCTTGCGCATGTCGGCCGCTTTGTTCCTAGAGTCCCTTTTGTTTACTTTCCCTTTTAATGTTGGTGCGCGGAGACACGACTGCTACCTAAACAGCCTTGAACTCAACTATCAATAAAGCAAACTGCTACACATTTGCCGCCCATTGTCTCTATCAGAGTCGTGCTGAACCCGATGCTATGTGACACGCCGACTCTACATTACTATCAGTAATACAAAGGCGTTTCAATGCTACGTAATAAATAGTTCATTGTTTTGGTACTTGCTTCTTGAAATGATATAAACATTCTTTTGTAATACATTATTGGCAATTATACCAAAAATAGAGCAATTTTATGCTACGACGAATAAAACATAATTATAAGTTCAGAATTTTTTTAAGGGGTTCTTTAAAATTGAAATTTACGATTTGTTTCAGAAAATCTAATTTTAAACATTTCAAAAATAATCTTTTGTTATTGTAGGGATAGCTATACTTATCCTAGGTCTCCTGAATTTATCAGAAATTCTTAGTGGTTAAGTAAGGAGTGCTATTTCATGTATAAAAAAAAATGTAAATGCATTATAATAGATAAGTATTGTTTCAATCGTCTTATGACGCACATAGAATTTTATTACTTAGACAATGAGTAGTGCATTTATAAATGACCCGGTCGAATATTCGGGGACATGAAAGGGTTGCAAATTCGCAAAGTCATGCTTTACAACTGGTTACGTAGCAGTAAAAGGATTTCTTTGTCTATCGATGAATAAGCGCTACAAACAATAGGTGTCCGCCGTCGCGCAATCAAAAGAAAAGTAAAAGTGTTGGTGAATTCGAATTCCTTTCATTTGAGGGCAAAGCGATGCGTCCTTGAGCTCTCTTCGGCAAGGCTTAATTGTGGTTTCACGGCTTCAAAGAGTTGGTCCCTTTGAGCAGCGGCCAGTGGAGGCTGCGGGGAGGCGCGAGGGGACCACCTTCCCGAAAAACAAAGGAATACTCTCCGCCATCACTTTCACTACAGACCTAAGCTTATTCTCGTGTTGTGATAGAGGTTCAACACTCGAAATCGCCATTTTACTATGACCGTGGTTCCTTTAAAAGGAAAATATCACGTAGGTAGCAATCGAAAAACACTTAAGAATCTTAAATAAAATATTACTGATTTAGGGTTCGCTCGAAAGCGTACTCTTATATATTGTGTACAAATGTAATATGCCAAAAGTCACAAAAGAAATCATATTATTATTTAGAACAAGTCGAGACAAGCAGAGTTTTAAGATACTGTGTTAAAATAATGTGTCATAGGTAGGATTGTATACTTCACACACACACATACAGGTGTGTATATAATTTAGACATTAAAGTACATAAGATTTTCGGTTAAACTATAATTATTAAACGCGAAGTCAATGGCTATTAACTACCTATAATAGGCATTGACTATGCGTTAGAGTCTTAACTACAAGTAGCTACAGCATACTTGCGACTTATTTGTATGTGTGTGTAATACTGCAATTTACGGGTAGTTTAATGTAATGATGAACTTATAATTAAGAAAATCAAAAGAAGAATCACCCGATAAGAACATCGATCAATCATGGGAATGGATCGCGCCCGGCTCCGGAGATGGAGCGTCAAGCTACAGTGTCTGATTAACCAATATATTTTTTAGATTCTACAGTCCAAAAAGCTGTTTAATAGTTATACAAAAAAATAACTTAATGAGTTGTTGGAATTAAATTTCCACTATGTTTAATTATTAAAAAATGAAGATATCAAAACCACCGTCAATACGCCGAAATGTACCAATTTTAATAGAGTAATTAACATTTTTAATACGCAAGGTACTTAGGTCCACATTTAGAAGCAATTTTACTGCTAAATATCGGTACCGGTATTACTACACTATACATTCTTTGGTTTTTATAATTATCTCCCTAATTTAGGGTTTGAAAGCGAATTCTAAAAATAAGTCAATAAATCAACATTGCGGTTGCGATGCGATCGGCGACGTTTGTAGATGTTTGCCTTAATTAACGGCATAATGTTGATCTAGATAAGGTTTTGTAGCAAGCACCTGCCGCTAGCGCAAACTTAGTTGTTTATCTGCGAAAACTGTTCTACAAAGATCTCGTTGTTGCCTAATTTATAGATGCGGTGGTGAAACAGCAAGGGTCTACGCAAGGTGCGGCGTGTGCCAGATAACCAGCCCAAACATCCTGGCGAGGTTGCACTATAACGGAGCGGGACGACACAACTTCACTTTTTTATCTTAAAAAACTTCCTTGCACAATCCATGCGCAAACGAATTTAACATCTAACACACAGCAATAACGTTCATGTTAGAACAACGAAGAAGGGCACGCGACAGCAGCAGGTGGGATGGGGAGCAACGCTCTTAAAAAACTAACAATCTTTTTCACTGAGCATTGTGAAAAGAACAGTGTTTCGCCTTTAATAAGGTAGAGCTATTATTAGACAACTGTTGTGTTAATGCCGTGGGTCAACATTAAGATGAGTGCATTCGGAGCGTGCCTAACAGTTTTAGCTGAACATTTTGGTTTCTAAAGTATGTTCATATTAGTTTTTTATATTATGCTTCTTTACTTATTGAAGTCACAATTTTTAACAAATAAATATTTGAAGAGTTTTAGGAGGAATGTTATAATTATCTTTGACATTTTTGCTTACTTGCTGGACACATGTTTTGTAATACGTAGGTTTAACATAACCGTAGAGATATAGTATGAGGTAAAATTTTGGCCTTTCTTGACAGTAGATTGTTTTGATAAAATACATTTACGCTATTAATAAAATCTGTTGACGTGGGATACTCGTACCTAATAATGGACATCTGATAAAAATTCACAGAAAGATTTGTACCATTATTTATAATAAATAAATTAATATTTCACAACATCACATACATTGATCTGATCCCGTGGTAAGTAGCTTAAGCACTTGTGTTACGGGCATCAGAATCAACAGTGAATACACAAATATATTTAATAATACTGGGTGTGACACGGAACAAACACCGATGTTCGTCAAACAAATATTTGTCCCGAGTGGGAATCGAACCCACGACTCTTGGAACCGTAGGTAGTAAACCTGGGTCACTAACCACTGTTCCACCGAGCCAGTCGAAATTATTAATATTTATTAGTCAGTATAATTAATTCTTTGTTCCTCTACCTTGGAAGGGAAAGACAGTATCACTTCAAAGTTCTTGAACCTTGAATCATATTGAATCAAATATCAAAATGATAAAGCGCTAACCAAAATATTACAGTTTTACATAAGACAAAAAAACGAAATAGTTCTGCCTCCTTTCAGAACAGAGGCGTATCTTCATTCTAATAATAATCCCGTAGATAAGTTACCCGTCTACACGGTTCTTTACGACGGGATAAAAAGCGTCGCGGGGCGCGTGCGACGTGCCCACTAAACGGTAAAAATAGTTAAAGTGGTAAAAATAGCGTACACGGGGCACAATAAAAACGCTTAATTTACGCGGACCGCGCCGCGCGCGACACTTATGCTCTTTATGCGTGTTGTCTTTGAGCCAATAATTACCCGCCACTACCGTGCGGGCGGCATCGGCACGACTTCACTGGACTATATCCACATCCACCGCCCCAACACAATGCGTTAATTAAGCTCAGGCAACAGGGGAGGACTTTGATCACACCAAAACACAGAATCCTTAGAGTTCATTACACTATCGTGATGTTCTAAACTGACATTTTTATGCTGATACAGATATAACGTGCCAGGCTCATGGAAGATTTATTCCATTTGATGGAGAATTCGTTTACTATTCCTTTGGTTAGATCTGTTAACTATTTAGTTTATTCCACATTCCAATTAAACTAATATTTAAATTAATAAAATACTTTGTAAGCCAACTCCGTTTTTAAGTTATGCAATAATCTCTAAGTCCAATTGTATCAAAGAAATGAGGACAATTTTCAAGCAAACTTAAAATACGGGTACTGAGATGGCGCGACTCCTAAATTGTCGGGGTTCTTTGTATTACATTGTTATTTTAAGAAATCTTTACATTTGTGTATGGTGGTATGACATCAAGCTATTGTTTTTGATTTAATAACAACACATTAAAATAATTGCAATTTTTCCGTGCTGATAACTTATTATCCGGTCTCATATTAGTTTAAATGTGGTCCCACTTGTTTGCACCTTAAACCTATAATTAAAAATTAATTTACTAATTAAAAAATCCGGCCATATATTAATATTTGTAGTAAATTATCAGGTGATTATTGTTCGCCTCATTTGTGATCAAGAGTTGCTTTTACTTAAAATTAGGCCATTAAAGTACGTCATCAATATTTACTACAAATTCCAGGAAAACTATCAGCAAATGTGTTACTCCGAGACACTTTGTCTATGAGAAAAATTAGCTGGCTAAGTGCACTTTAAATTCGCACAATTAGTTCCCGTATGTATGCAAATATTATGTTGTAGAATGTGGCTATTACAGATATGCGCAGCTATGGATGTAAGTATACGTAGGTTATCAAACGTTGCCAATTTATTTATTAACCATATTAAAATAATAAACACTTAAATAAAATAATCGTAATACATATTATTTTGTAATTGTTAGATTGAACTCCTATGTATAGGCAGTAGATTGTAAAGATTATACTTTTGAGGAAACAAAATATGATTGAACTTTAACATATTTTAAAAACAGGTTCTTTAATTTTAATATTATAAAAGAGGAAGGAAGACTTCAGAAAAAAATATCACACTATACATATTGTCTTACTATTTGACAATTTATTTTATAATCTTTATTCACCTTTAATATGTACAACTATGTTCATATTTTTTCCCCAAAAAATATAAAAATCATTGAATTCGTTATAAGTAAACAAACAAAGAAGGTACTTACGAGTATTGAAAGATTTATAATTCTGTCATAAAAGCTCTACATATTTTATGTTCAAAATTCATTTATCCACATAATTTAGGTTGAAATAAGTAGGTACTGAAGTTCATTATCCTCGGGAATGCATCAAGCTTTTATTGATTTGCCTACTCCACTGAAGCAATAGAACGCTGTATCCTAGTCTATAATTGCAGTAAAAAAAATAAACGATTTATAGTTGCCATCGGTTAACTAAGAGGTTCATTT
Organism: Maruca vitrata; assembly: GCA_039566165.1. Taxonomy (NCBI): domain Eukaryota; kingdom Metazoa; phylum Arthropoda; class Insecta; order Lepidoptera; family Crambidae; genus Maruca; species Maruca vitrata. The sequence continues at coordinate 10,596,232 of CM076920.1, read as the reverse complement.
CTGAACAAAAAATAACGACATAAAGTTATAATGTAATAAAAAGCTCGTAATCACAAATAACTCTAAAAGCAAAAAAAAAAAAATGTGTATCAATCGTACTTGTAAAATTGAATTTTTCTTAATAATTAATTACGATTATTGCATTACTTATATAGGAGTCATCTATCAATATTATCTGATTTATATGAGTATAATGTTTCAGAGTCCTTAGCCACTCATAATGCATCGGGAGATAATAAATCGAAACATGTTTCCAAATTAGTTATCGTTAAGAGAGTACCGTCCCGAACAGAAGCCGGTCGTAAACATAAAAAGTGGCTATGTGGCGCTCGCACAAGAGGGCTAAAAAACTGCGTCAGGAAGGAACATAATGTAGTAGCGGCCATAAAAAGTGAATGCATTGCGTGCACACGTGGAGTGCAGGCGGGCGGGGCGGCGGGGGCGGGGTGCGGGGAGGGGCCTGGGGGGTGTTTACCGCGCGGAGGGCGGCCGCGCCGGCCGCTCAGCGCCAGTGTTGTGGTAGGTCGCCCCGAGCGCGCTCGCACCGCGCCGACGATCATTCACCATCGCGTCCGCGCCGACGTAACATGTCACAGCTCGCTTAACACACGACATCCTAGAATCTTACTAGTAAACATACCAATCGCGCGGAGTACCTATTACTCGAAAGACTATATTTGTGGTGCAAAATCAATGCATGCTTTTCCTGTGAATCTGATGTGAGATGGCATTGTCGCTGCAGTCGACGCAGAATTCGAGAGGTTTGTGCAGTTTTTATGTATGGCGATGTGAAGTCTCGACTCGCTGAATCTGAAGGAAGCGCATGTGTGAAAAGTTTCAAAAGTTAGCGGCACGCGGCATGCGTGTCGCGAGGCCCGCGATTGGCCGCGCTCGGCTCGCACACATGTGTTTATTTGCATTCGACGCGAGCTTTTGCAGATTCAGTGAACCGTAGACGGCAGCGGGCGCGTAGCGGCGCGCTACGCCTCCGCTACAAACCCGCGCTCGTAGCATCCCGCTACGAATATCATTCATGTTGTTTTGTTTTGTGCTCGTTGAAGTTATCGGATATTCTCTGTTATTTCTTGTAAGTACTATCTTTGGAAACATTTATTTTAAATTTTGAATTAATATTAATACATTAATATTCATTCATTCAATTCATTCCATAAATTATTTCTATCTTTAAGACAATTTCAAAAAATAGTTACTGTTTTTCTGTAAATATTTTAGATATATTAAAGTAAGACTAAAATATGTATTTTTTTATTATGACGCGAGCACTTACTCATTGTTTTATATGAGAAGGTATGCAGGAAACCATGAAATATTCGATAAGTTTCTAAAATATACATTCGGCGATATTCGAAATATAAATTTAAGTTAAGTTAAGTAAAGTTAATCATTAATTCCTGGTTCTATACTCTAATTAAAACAGCATACTAGAAAACGACATGAATGGTGATATTTCGAAACTAGCTTATAAGTTTATTAGTTCTTTTTACGAGTTGCACATGAGTTTTTATTATTACAAGCACATAACGTCTCACATACCTCCATAATGAGGTACATACTAACATGAAAATACTTATAGGTTTATACTTTTTTATGAGCACTTAGATTCTTAAGCAGTAAATTAAGTGAATGAAACATGATTTATGTACTTTTCGATTGGTAGCAATTGTTCAATTAAAAGCAAAGACTTCCTAAAGTACTTAAGCTATCTTAAACAGCTTTTTAGAAAGATATGACGTTATGAGGCACAATTAAACGTGAAAGATAAGTTCTATGTTTTGTTTAGACTAGCTTAAAAGACGATGACTAAAATGATAAATCTCTTAATGATACAATATTATAACCCTTGAGCGGTCACTGTATCCATAAGTGCAGTGTGACCAAAGCCTAGACTAGATATTGATCGATTGACATTGAGTGTAACTTTCAAACCCATTAATTACTATAGATATGCGATGGATTAATTTATGTATTTGTTTGTTTTATAATTATAATTTTTCTGTAGCCCAAAAAATTAATAACCACTTTTCAATCACTTATCGCATCATGCTTATATTTTCTGATTAATTATGTTATCGGGTAAAATTTATGCACAATGATCAAAAATATTAAACATGAATTTAACGAACATTCTCGTAGCTTCTATCACTCAATTCAAAGTTACGCTAAAACCGTTAAGGGTCCGCTCGTCACCAAAATAATGTATTCCGATATTGTTATGTCATTGAATCTGTTTCTTTACGTAACAAACGTAATTAGGCAATATTATTTTCATTGCTAATTCGTACAAAGCGAACAGGTAGAGTGGTAAGAAGCCTTAGTAAGGCACGCGTGTACGCTCTAACCCTAAAGCACCGAAACCGTACCAGCTCCGTAATCTGAGCGAGTGCCCAGCAGCCACAGGTTAATCCCATTATACGACAATTACCGAAATTAGGCCACCCCCAGGCACAAAACCTCCTCAACTAACTCGTTACATTACGTAATGCGTTATAATCGCGTTAAAAGACTGATTCATATTTTCATTAGCTTATCCATACGTGCTTGTTCCTTATGTTGGTAGTTACGCAATACAGAAGTAAAAAGAGCGTATAATTACAACAAAGGAGACAAAAGTATGAGCCTCGTCAATTACTTTACTATGCGGTGGTGATCGGCGCTTATCGACAGAACCCTTGCGCATAAATGAGTTATGGAGTGGCAGCCGCAGGCGACTCCATAAAAGTATTGAATATGGGTTATTGACAAATATTTATGGGGCATAAAGAGGGGATAATTACAACTCTTTAGCACATAAAAAGCGTCGCGCAGAAGGGTGCGGCGCGCTGTAAAAATTTATCACCAACATTGTCACCCGCGGCCCCGAATAAAGACCTTATGCCCGGGCGGACTGAGAGTGTTAATGCACGTTTATTGGTTATTATGGTAGCGCACTTTTTATGTATTTCAATGAAATACTATTAATAAAAATTATACAGGCAAATAAATTTCTACTAATTAACAACCATAAATACTAAATATATTTGGTTACAATTGCAATCTGTACATTTTAACTGATGTCATTATTTGGAACACATAGTTAGCCAATCAGTCGAACATATAACCTACTCCTTTTTTAAGTCGGTTAATTTTGCAACGACAAAATGTATTTCCGCCCTTTGTGCAGAGCCATCTATCTTTGGCTTTGTATGTTGTACGCGTTGGTAATTTATTCGTATCTCATCAGAGGCGAATCCATATTTACTTATTTAACTTTTACACCAGTGCTGGTATTGTAAATTCTGGGCACATCACGAGTGCGGTTCGGTGTTCGGGGCCGAGAGGAACGTTATTAAAAAGTTATGGGATAAGCCCGCGCTACGTGCCGCGCCTCGACCTAATCACAAACTTTAAAATTATCTTATACTACGCTCCTTGAATAACGTTCAGATAATGGATAATTACTTGTAACCTATAAAATTGCAAAGAAGGAAGTTAAAAACAAATGTCTATTAAAGGACAGTTGCACAATTGGTAATATCTGTTAACGTTTTGCGTTTACACAGAATTGCGTGCAGGTAAGACGCCCAGGAGCAATAAAACTTTAGCTAATTCCAAAAATGAGGGCTATTGACTTCCTAAATTAAAGCAATAGCTTTACATAATAAAATTTCAATTACGCTATTTTTAATTGCCAATTTTAAAATAACTACAGGTTATGATATTTGTTTATTGTTCGCATCCACATTTATATTTGGTAGGTAATGGTTTACTGTAGGTACTTGTAATAGTTTTTAGTATCTTTGGAAGATGTAATTTTTTTTATAAATCTTCAATATTATATCTCAAAGAATTCTTTATGCTAAAGTTAGAGGTTTTCCTCAATCAAATCATTGTTACCTACTCAGTATACGACGAAATACGCAATAATGTATAATTCGGCAAAGCACGAAAATATCTGGTTCGACGTAATGTAATAAAGTGCAAGCGGCGAGGGCGGACAAAGCGCTCGCAGACGACAAAATATTTTGCTTCTTTCAATTAAGCGCGAGTCCAGGCCCGGCCGGAATTAATTCCACGGCTAAGTGGATAATGTAAGGAGCTCCCTCCCGCCGCCTCTTCACGCCTCGAGGAGAACTTTCAATTATGATTTTGTCTAATTTTAATTAAGTGCTCTCAAAAAGGCTTTTCTTCGTCGAAATTAATATTTGAATATAATTTGGGCGGAGCGGGCGGGTGGAGTCTGCCGCTCAAGGAATAATTAATTCCATTATATAGGTAAGTGGTCCGGTCGCCCCCTCGCCTCCTCCCGCTAACACTACACAAACTCGTCTTTATCAAGTGTAACGATTTGTAAACGCGGAATCGGATGTATCGAATGTTGGGATTGCTGTTTTCAAATTAAAAGATAGTTCATGTGTTGAGTCGGAGTAGCGGCAATTTGCGCAACAGGTCGGGGCGGAAGCGACCTGCAGCGGCATGATTGCGACCAAATGTTTCCTCCGCACTCTCGGGCTCACGCTTTTTGCTCAATTTTTTGTTCTCTTTCGCTGATAAGTGTGCTATCGATAGGTTCGAACACGATGTTTGTTTAGGCGAGGACCCTGACGGAAGTGATCGCGTTGAATGCATACCTTTGTCTCATTTCACTCATAATTAGGTTAGGAGTTTTAGGAAGATAAAGAGGTTAACTATGAAACTTTAGAATAAAGTTATTGTATCTATTTCAGTAAAGTAGCATTATTTTATTGTGCGCAGGTGTATCAGTGAGGCCGCTGTCGAGCATGCGTCAAGAGTCCCTGCCGATGCTGGCGGAGCGGCTGCTGGCGTCGCGCGCGGCGGCGCTGGTGGCGGGGCTGCCGGCCGAGCTGTACTCGGGCGCGCTGCTGGCCGCGTGGCCGCCCTCGCCGCCCGCGCCGCTGCTGCCGCCGCCCGAGCCCGAGCGCGCGCGCAAGCGCCGCCGCACGCCCAAGCTGGACGACGCGCCGCCCTCGCCGCCCTCCTCCGGCTCCTCGCCCGGCGCCGCCGACCCCCCGCGCGACAAGCTCTTCACCTGCAAGGTCTGCTCGCGCTCCTTCGGCTACAAGCACGTCCTCCAGAACCACGAGCGCACCCACACCGGGGAGAAGCCCTTCGAGTGCGGCGAGTGCCACAAGCGGTTCACGCGAGACCACCATCTCAAGACGCACCTCCGCCTGCACACGGGCGAGAAGCCGTACAGCTGCCCGCACTGCCCGCGCCACTTCGTGCAGGTGGCCAACCTGCGGCGGCACCTGCGCGTGCACACGGGCGAGCGGCCGTACGCCTGCGCGCGCTGCCCGGCGCGCTTCTCCGACTCCAACCAGCTGAAGGCGCACGCGCTGGTGCACGAGGGCGACGCGCCCTTCGCCTGCCGCTGCGGCGCGCGCTTCCGCCGGCGACAGGCGGCCGCGCTGCACCGCTGCGCCGGCTCGCCCAGCCCGCCCAGTCCTCCCGCCGCCGACTGGCGCTGGGACGACTGGCCCGAGCAGACGGAGCCCGAGGACCTGTCTCTGCCGCGCCGGCCGGCCACGCCGGACTCGCCCACCGACCTGCGCGTGCACGCCGCGTAGTGCGCGCGCGCCCGGGGCCCGGCGTCGCCCCGCCCGGTCTGATGTCCCTGCGCCGCTGAGCCGGTATACGAGTTCCTCCCGCGTAGAGCACGCGTCGGCCGCCGAGGCACCGCTCCCGTTCGACGCATCGCGCTCCCCAAACACAGATATTGCAATTTTTTTAAATGTTTAGAAATCGCCTAACTAACAATAATTTACGGTTCGCTGAAATCGTACCGGTATTTTTTTATAGTTTTTGCGATTCTCGGTAAGACTACCGACGTAGTCTCGTTAGGTAGTCGTCTATTCTTTTATGTTTTTGCTCTGCAATGTTCGCCATAAAAACACTTTTTTCATCCGTGTTACAGTTTAGAACTTTATTGTCGTACCATTTGCATAATCGCAAGGCGAGGTGAGGCAAAAACGCGACCGTTTTGTTCTTTTATTTTGCAAGTTGCAAAACACAGAAAGGAATGCATTGCACAAAAGATATTTTTTGATTTATTGATGCGGGGTATTGTTTCGGCGCGGCGGAGCTGGAGCGTCACGGTCGACGGTGATCCGGCGCGTCCTCCCTCACGGAATGCGCCGGGAAGGCCGCGACATTGGCTTATTATTTCAGCAACAAAGGCTAGTTCACAATCGGCGGTTATTAACAACCTATTGATCCGGCAGCGAGTTCCGCACAATACCCCGCCATTATGTGCGCCCTGATCCGACGCCGCTCGTTACGACCGGTTCTTAATCACCCTTATTATAGCAATTCTCAAGTTTTCATTCAAAGATTTCTCTAAAAATAGTGTTTTCTATTAAAAAGGAACAATCGGTCAAGCGTAGTTCATATTTGTAAAATAATCGTTGATAGGGGATGTTTGTTGGGAGCGCGAGGAGCCGATCGGCGCGCGCGCAGCGGCCGAGCGCTAAAGCTTCTGTAAATAAGCTCTGTCTCTTATAAAATTATTTATTATTCGATTTAGTTATAGACGTTTCGAACATGTTTCACGGTCCAATTTAACCGTCAAAGAAACAATTAAATGATAATGTATGTATATAATTTATTTATGTAGCAAGTCATTGGACGTCGTGGACGATGTATTTGTAAGTAATGTAGGTTAGATAGCCCCCGATCTCAAAATGGGCTTTCTGGTATCTAATTGTTGTAAGTATGTGTTGATTGAATGAGCCGAAGCCGGCCACACGCTCGCGGAATTGCATATGTTAGATAGATTTGAGTATAATTTTAAGACGAATGAAGTCACATATATTTAATGTAAATGTATATATTCGGGCAATTGGCGCGCGCGTGGCCGCCCGGCGCCGCAATCTGTTTGTTCTACGGGTATTCGTTTCCTACTAGGCGTAGTGTTTATTTTCCTCGTTTCTCTAATTTAATAACGCGGTAGTTGTTCTCGGTGTTAGCGCACATGATTTATAACTGTATCTATTTAATCTGTAATGATTGTTGATTATTATTATTTTATTTTCCCTTTAGAGGTAAGGTTTCGGATTGTAGGGTCTTCTTAGAGTATAGAAGCGAAGTAATGATATGAAATATTTTTCCCAAAGAAATTATTGGTACAAAATCTAATGTGTACAAATTTAATGATATGTAATTTTGATTAGAAGTCGTAATTCCATGTTGCAATGTTGTAATATTACTGTAGTTAGTGTAATAATGAAGTAGGCGACGGTGCCATTATCTACCTCATCGATACGGTTTCCTGCACCAGGGTAAAAAGGTCCTCTAACTGGGAATATTCTTATTCTCTTTACTGGACAAGTGAACTCTTACAATATTCAGATTAATCCTATACGTAATGTGAACCTTGTATCGTGTGACAATTTACCTTTGAGACTGATTTAATTCCATTACATTATGTTACCTACACTGTTATCCGTATAACTAAACTTAAATTTAATACCGAATGTTGTATAAAGTATTTTCAAGTTATTATATGTAACATTTCTCTGTTTACAATCATTAGGAACATAATTTTGGCCACCATTATTTCATATTGTAGGTTGTAAACAAAAATACTGTAATATCTAGGAGATATCTTGTAGATCTAGTAATGTGCACTAGATATTACAGAATTTAAAATACAAAACTAGATACCCTAACAGTCTAGTTAGCCCTTTGTTTCTATTATAGCATTTCATGTAAACGCTTGTGATATTTGTGAACAGAGAACGAGTTACGAATATAATACGCAATGGTTTAAGTTCCTATTTAAATTTAAAATTATATTGTTTGCTTGAGACGTTGTTTATTTTCATTAGTTAGTCAATTTAGTAGTCGGTGCCATTTTGTTCATACTACGAAATATTTTTCCGTTAATAACTGAACATGTATACCAAATATATATTTTATATAAACGACATACGTTTTTGATGTACGTTATTATTATTAATTAAATATTTCCAGTTGACACAAAAAATAACTGCCACTAAACGCATCTACCTCACTTTCGGAATACAGGAGTTACTTTAAATAAATTAAAGCATTTAAACTGTTTAATGTAAACTGTACAAAATTTAATAATAAGATATAAATGTGACATAATTATGGTACTATGAATATATGTATTTCTTTATCAATGTCCAGTACATAATTATTAAAATAAAGAGATGTTTGTTATTTAACTCTTCTTTTATTCATATTATCAATTACCTTGAGTATCGGTCAGCGAATAATTTTGGAGAATGAGAAAGAAAGCAAGATTTATGGTTGACAAAAAACGGAATTAAATTTAGTAACAGTTGTATATAAAAGGTATCAGATAATAACACCGGGGGTACAATAACTATACAGGGGCCATTCGATTCATAAATCTTACCTGGTATATATATGCTTGACATTAAAATGATACAAAATAACTTATTAATTTAGTATTTTACAACTTTCTAAGGTAGAAATAATCCAAATTTGTTCCCTTGAACTCAATGAGATGTATCTCCATGCTTACAAAGATAGACCACCCCCAAGGTCTGATAAACCTAACCTCTCCGAGCTAAGTAAGAAAGGAGTGTCATTTATCTACGATCGGCCGTAAGTAATGAGTTGTATTGTCGCGACACTACTCTTTTGTGTGCGTAAATGCGAACTACAAACACATCTTAATCCTAGTGGGGTATTATAGTAGAACTGAGCTAATCTTAACATATAGCTTTATTAGCTATTTTGAGAACGTCTGAATCGGTTCGTATATCAAGGTAATGGTATATATCATTTCATTAATTTGTTAAGTTAGGTACAATTAGAAAATAATAATGATTCAATAACTTATTTTGGGGTTTACATCGTAAATCAGAGAACAAATCGAATAATCATAGAATATCTGGTTGTAAAATAAAAGTCTACATGTAGGACATTCGACGAGATCCCGTGTTTAATAAAATCTTATAAGTATTATTAATAAGCGAAATCATAATAAAGTATGCGGTATTATCTACTCGTAGGCGCAGACTCTTAAATAATGATCACAAAATACGAACTACTAAGTCGTACAATATTTTTTAGTTTGGATAAGGAATATTCCTCTACAATATCAATTATATTTTAAAAGTGTTCAGTGTAATAATACCTATTTACATATCCGTAAGTTTACCCCTGATCGTGTTGCTTGCAACAGTAACGAAATATCGAGAGCTTTTTATTATAAAACAACATCCCACACATATTTACTTTTCTAAAGGGTGTAACCATGACAGTTTAAAGTCATACATTTTTAAAATATTGTACAAACCATATCTTATTCTTAGCGAGCGCACAATCTATAGAATTTATTTAGTAGACAACATGCACTAGATCTTATGAGGTACATATCATTCTATTTTATTAGGATAGCTTCGTTCAGGAAGATACAGAATAAAAAAATAGACTATGTGATGTCCAGAAAGACAATGCGTTACTAATGGGCAGTCATAGTTAGCGCCGATACGGGCGGTATATCGCTAGACATAGCGGCCGTAATTCAGGACACGCCGCACGCCACCGCATAGCTGCGGAGACAAACGCACCGGAATCCGGTTGGTATTTATTAAATTAATCGCTGGCTCTACCACAACACCCCCCCCCCCTCCTCACTCCTACCTCTGGCACTCTACCCTTCTCTAGTACAACAATTGGGTAGTTTCCTAAGTCAAATTTTACATGTGATTTCACAATTAATAGTAAGATATAGGCAGATTAATAACATAAGTCAAATTGAAATTAAAATTTCTGACAAAATCAGGCAATAATAGACATTTGAAGTTGGGTGGGCGAGTCCATTATAAAATATCAAAAGTGATTACAATGAACAATACCATATCTCAAATTACATAATTAATAACAACTTTTGCTTTGAGACCATTTTCATAATCGCAATATTTGTTATACTTACCGAACAAATTTCTGACGCCTTTCCTGCAAATAACTCTAACGTGACGTCACGCTTGAGTCACTTTTTGTATGGAGCGTTTTGAGCTTGGCTAAATGATGGGCTATTGAAACAGTAATCTCTCGGCGAGTTTTAAAATTATGGGAATAATTCCTGTAGCATTTTTTTGAATGTTGTGTTGCCCACCCATCTACATCAATATAAAAAAAATAGGCAACTACCCTATTGCCTCCTAACAAACAAGTTGTTATTAAGAGCATCCATATGTACTTACTTACCACATATTATGAACGTGTGATGACGAGAGAGACGATTTTATTTTGCGTCATTTGTATTTCTTAACTGTGAGCCATCAATCATCTCCCCCGACTAGTGGTTACGACAATGTATTGGATCCTATTGTGACACAGCGTTTTAAAGTTGCGTTTAATTAAAAATATGAAACATTCCATTTTCACGAACCTAAGAAATACGATAAAACACTTTTGGTGTGAAATATGTAGTTCATAATATTCATATCGGAATCCTAATTTAATAAGTTATTACCATTATTTTAGACATAACATACCTAATTTTAATTTCATTTTAACATCTTCAAACTATTTTAAGTATCCGCCTTTTATTTCACATTATACAGCATGGAGAGCTTCTAAACTTAGCAATGTTATTAATATGGAAGTGATAGCAATATTTTCCCGCTTGTAAAATATGTTGTCCTTAATAAAATATGTCAGTAGTCCAATCAATCTGCAAAAATCATATACTAAACTCCGGATTCTCATAAGCTTGTTTGACTTGTTTCCATCAATTTCGTGTAGATATTTTACTCGTATCTATACATTGCTAAAGTGCTGGTGATGTGCTAATTGTAACGAGTGTCATTTGTTTTTTTTGCTTATTGCACTGTTATTAGGCATTGAAAACAAAAGCACATGAATAGGAATGACGTAATTTATTGCGTATCTACTTACTTTCTTAGGTAATAGTTGTGTAATATTTTTTGGTAACTAAGTAAATATATAATTATTAGTTGTACCTAAATATTTCGTAGGTTCGAAACTACTATTATTGTAAAATTAATGTCTGTCAAGTAATGTAATTATTTAAATATTTTCAATCAAAACTAGTAGAACAGCCAAAAAAATATCATCATCTAGTTAAGAGTATTAATAAGTAGAGGAAGTCGTAGGCTCGGCGGGCACAGCAGCCCGGAGCCGCGCGGGTGAATTATAATTTATTTGTAGAAGTGGCAACGAGCCCCCGCGCCGCGCCCGCCCGACCTACCCTTTGCTTTCGCCCTTCGTTACGGCCGCACCCGCCTGCGGTAGTAACTCCGAAAACGCACCAAGAGATTTTCATTTTTTTGGTCGCGAAAAATATGTTATAATTAATGTTTTTTAAATTCCAAATTTATGTTCCAAAATTGGAAGATACTACATTGGTTTCTTATTTCTTTTTATAAAAACAATTCAAACACTTGTTTTTCGAATAAAACAGTTAGTTAATGATTATAGACTTATCTTGGAATCGAATAAATTGGTGGATTACAACTCTTTACAATGATAAATAGGTATGAGGATGTAATTAAATTAAAAATCTTAAAAATGTTTTTACAAAAATTATACATAATATAAAATGAAGACACAAGCATACAACAATGAAAGGTACAACCAAAAGAAAGCTAAATAGATTTTTGTCAATCTGCTTCCTATATTACGTAATGTGATTAACATTTATATAAATAGATATTTATTTTCATCTGGAATGTTACTCTTAATTAGAGACTTTGTCGGCTATTAAAACGATCTTTGGATAATTCGTATGGCATCCGTTAGATTATCTTATTAATAAATAAATATCTCATTAAACTGGTTTCATTAATTAATTGATAGCAATTAAAGATAGCTTATGATTTAACACTAGTTGACAACAATACGATCGCAAATACCGTTACAAAACCTGAAGTACTAATATTGACTAATTCATAATTACCATCGATTGTGCAACAAAAACAAAATAATTAAGAATACAGGAAGGTCAAATTGTATATTTAGTTAAAAAATAGGTAATTATAAGCCGTCTGTTGCATTCCTCGTGTGAAGCAGGAAAATGTAGAGTAGAAGTTTTAAAAGTATAAAATTTGCTTAATGACCCTTGCTTAATGGTCACGCGTTTAGTACAGGTACCATGTTATGAGGACTATTATGGTTAAAACTAGAATATATCCAATTTCCAAAGTGATGTACTAATTTGAATGAGGAGATAAAGACCTCATGATAATATTAAAAATGTTGTTTCTAAATGTATCAAACAAATTCATACTTCATTACAATAAAATGACTAAGGTTGACTTTTACATTCAGCAAAGTTTTAATATAGGTATTTGATTGTCTATTGATTAATTAAGCTACAACTCTATGGGTGTAAACTTTATACTTTCTGTTTTTTCTCTAGGTAGGTTGCGTTCAAAGGAGCTGGCGGGGTGCGGGGCGCGGGAGGGGGGACGGAATTAAGAGGGAGGCAGGGGGGCGGCCCGCCCTGGATACTGAGAGGAGTTTTAACCAATTAATTTTGTTCCTCAACGCAAACTCCGCTATATAATAAGGTATAAGTAGGCATTAACTGAGGCGCGCCGATAGCTAGCCCGGCCGGGGGCGACTTCGTCTTCTCCTAGCCTCTTATAACGATGTTTTATTTCTTGTTAAGCTCTCTGTTTCTCCACTTTTAATATTTAATGGCATTTTCATGGCTCGTGTTTTATAGCGCACTTTACGAATTCCCGACATTATTGACGTTTTTAATCGGCAGTGTTATTTTTCTTCGCATTTGCATGGATTAATGACCTTTTTATTGCGCCATAAATTAACGAAGCAACATTATGTTTACTAAAGTTTGCCTTCTAACGTTTAATTATGCAATTGCGTTACGGGCAGAGAAAGATGTGATCTCAATGCACTTGCGTACGTGCGTCCCGCTCGCCGATGACAGACACATAATGTATCTGCGTAGCGTAGGGCTCAACACCTGCCCGTTGTGAAAAACTTCGACGTCTTTGTTTAACGAACCATATGTCTCGAAGCCGCTCGTGCTTTACTCATCCCGCTACAATATAAATATAAAACACCGTCTGTCTCATAGAAAAAAACCCTCTTCCCCTTTATCAATCCGTGACTAAACACATGAAAAACTTCACCATCTCTCATTTAACCGAAACGCGGAGATTTAAAAATAAAATCCTTTAGAAAAACACAAGCGATCACGCCTTGCGCTCGCGGCGTACGTCAATATGACGCTCTTAAAAAACAGTTCTTAACCACAGTATTGTGTTGTTAAAAAACAGGAACGCATCACAAGAAAAAACAAACCGCAGAACACTGTCAAAAAACAAAACGCAGCACGCGAGACACCCTTTCCCTTTTGCGCGACGCGCGCTACATTTTTTCTTTTATCGTAAGTGGGGGTTGAGAGTTTTTTACCGCGATGGTACGTATAAATTAATAACTGAACGTGCTCATAATCTGCTGTTCGGAACACTTTCGGCTTTGTTGCGTTTTTTCAAAGTTAGTATTCATTTGTTTTTGTGCGGCTCTGGCGGAAGCGACGGCTATTGATAACTGCGACAGGTGCCGCTGCTTGCCTTAAGACAATCAACGAAGCTTTTCATCGATATGATTACCTACAATTTTGCAAAATACCAGTCTTCTGAGTATATTGTGAGCTAATTATTAACTACGTCAATACAAAAGATCAGTTCTCAATATCCTACTCATTAAAAACATTTATGATCCTTTTTGAATGTCAATGAGTTGGATATTTGCCTGGAATTATATCACAAAACCACCAGCGCAAGAAGTAAAAAAATAATATATTGTATTATTTTTTTATATGTTAGTATTTGAACATCTTACCATGGTTATTAATTGCCTATCATTTCAAACCGTAGCCCACAGAAAACTTGAAGACTTATTTCAGACAAAAACAATAACTTGTCATGCGCAAAAAAGAGTTGCCGGAAGATGCACCGGGAAGTGGAGAATGCAGCTAATGAGCGTGTGTTTTTTGCAACGCAACAGTTGCTGCGGGCGTGCTCTGAACACTATCATCAAAATTCATTGACTATTTGGGCCTTGCGCCTTCTTCTACTTTAATGTGCTTGGCAAATGACGGTTTGATATTAATAAACAACAATTTTGTCATTTCGGCAAAATGATTGTCTAACGTTTTGCTTTAGATGGGGCTTAGGGTGTACATATGCATATTTTGCAGTATGCCAAAAAAGTTTTCACTTAAAAGCAAAGCTTTGAAAAGTATTTCATCTAATGTAATTTGCACATTTTTGTTGTACAACAGCATAGGTATTCCTCCCTTGAAATTCTTTATGTACCTGCTATAATATATCGAGTATAATCTTAATCGAGTTGTTACTCTACATAGCCGTTACCATTTCAACGCATTTTATAGCTTATAAAAATAGATATTTTATTCAAACGCGAGTTAAAACTAGAAATCACTTCGCCTACTACGAAACGTGCTATAAAAACTTTGTTTGTATAAAGGCAACAATCGAAGGGTTCACGAATCGGAGCGAAAGTGTCGTTGCGTATCAATAACTCTGAGACGAATGGCGATGCATGAATGCGTTAAATGCGTCGGATGCGTCGGCGCATTGTGTCTGTGACTAGTGATTTGATGCACGTGTGCGTCTCAAGGATTCGCGACATCATTGCGCTCTATTTACCCTTACATTTACCTACTTGACAATGGACCTCGCACCTACACAATGCTTCATTATTTTTTTTTTAAATACAAAACAGCAATGCAAATTTTCAAAATTGCAACTGTGATTATGGAATTTCTGTGTCAATATCTGAAACACGGACTCCACGGAAAAAAGTTTATCTTTTAGATATTATCACTATATAGTATAAAACAAAGTCGCCTTTTCTGTAGTCCCTATATCCCTATGTGCGCTTAAATCTTTAAAACTAAGCAACGGATTTTGATGCGCTTTTTTCCAATAGATAGAGTGATTTAAGAGGAAGGTTTTTATGTAAAATGTACCCGAAGCGAAGCGAGGGCGGGTCACTAGTTAATCATAAAATGCAGATAGATAGCTTCCATGTTGTATTCTTACTATTTAGATTTATTTATTCGTTTATTTAACTACACTAATATGTTCTAAGTAACATCCTAGCTGGTTATCCAGAATTATTGCAGCAACAAACTCAAACTTTGATATGGAATCTTTGTATTAAGTATAGAAATATGTTAATTTTCAGTTTTGATTGTTTATTTTAGGCTTTACAATAAACATCTTAGTAGAGAAACATAAACTGAAGATGGTCGGAGCGCCACTGGAACGAGCGCCGTTGAAGTGTTTGCGGAGCCGCGAATCCGTTCCACCACTCCTGACAGAATTATGAACTAACGCAATAAAAAACCCGCCCGCGCCGCGTCACGCACCGTTTTTATTTTGATAGTCGCTCTCCGACCGCAGCCATTGTCACCCACACTTTGATTATTGATTTTTACGCCAAATATTTCCTTTTTCAAAATCCCCATTCATAGCAATTATGATTTCCTTTAGCTTTTGATGTATTTGATCTGCACAAAGGACGATGCAGCACAATGTCATTAATAACCCGTATAGAACTTGTCGCGATCCAGTATTATTCGCGAATATTGTACACCATCACTTTGATAGATAGAGTCGCGCAAGAATGAGGATAACTCTAAGAAACTTTTGCAAGTCACTTTACACTTAAGTTATGGAATCTATCGAGATTTCATAGAATATTTGGCCTTATCTGTTTTTATGTAAGTAGGTTTTTAATATCACAAAAGTAATAATACACAGTACATAAAACAACAGCCATCTAATACATTCTTGTGTTTTTTTGCGGTACAAGATTAAATTAAGTCTAGACTTCACTTACGTATGTACTCTCTAATCTCTTCAATCAAAATCAATTACAACATTTTGGTGTATAATTGTGCGTGTTACGTATCCGTATTAACTTTTGCTGAAGTTTACACCTCATTAATTAAAGGATATAGTTAGTATATAGTTACTCGTATAATATGTTTGTCGGCAGGTTGACAACAGCAGCATGCCACATTGGAAACTCAGATATTTCCATGAATTTCGGTACTCACAAACGCGATGTCGGCAGACCGTCTCGGCGACAAAGTTGTCCGCCGAAAGAGTAAATAAAACATGAGTTTCACACAAAGTTGTTTGTGTAATCCTTTAATCTGGCGAGTATCAGTAGCGGACAGTGGCCCGCGGCCCCACAATGCCTAATTGTCACTGAAATTGTATATTCCGTGCACCGCCGCGTATAAAGAAACCCAACAAAGGAGTTTGTTTGCCTTCGCTTTACATTAGTTGTTTGTAACAACACCGGGGCTACCGGGTTGTTAGCGTTTAATCCGTTTGCAATGTCCTTTCGCCGATGTTTCGATAATGGGAACAAAACAGGCGGTCTACATGAAATGTCCAAATAGGGGAGAGTTTATTTTTTTACATGTTATTTATCCCAGTTCAGGGAATACAGATACCATATTGTGAAAATGAGTTCTCTTACCTAGCCGCCCACACATCACATATATTTTCTTCTGTATGAAATGAATACTTAAAAAAATATACACCGTGAAATTTTAGTGGTTGTTTTCCCGTGGCAGAACGATTTGCCTTTAGTAATACTATCGAATCATGCAAATTATTCCTCGAAAAAAACTTTTTTTTCGATTTTTCAGAATAATAATTTTCCAACTCGAAAACGAGAGAAGCTATCGTTGTTTTTGAAGATGTGACGTATTCAAGGTACTGCTTGCCGCATGAAATCTATGCTTAAAGCTAAAGAAACTCGACCCCCTAAGTCATAAAGCGATTCGAAGGTGCTTTCGAGTTACGGTTAAACCTTTCGAAAAACCGGCATTTATTGATTTTACCAAAAAGAACTGCACACATCTTTTGTACTACTAAGATAGAATCATTTTACTGCGGGAAAACAACCACTAAAATTTCACGGTGTATAAATATGATCAAATAGAAATAGCATCAAATTGTAGTAAATTTTATTAAACCATCCTTTCCATCACCTAAATTCTATTGAATTACATCATCATAACCTTTATATGGCAAAGTCTTACCTTCAAACTGAGCGACCCGTTTCGGATGACTCTGTTTTGGCATAGATATAATTAAAAAAGAACTCGTAGAAACGCTTTGTCTACTAATGAAACTCTATCTTCGCGAAATCAGATCCCGACCGGCTTGTGGAAAAAACCTTCATTTTTTGTTTTTCTGAGTAAAAAGTAAAACGGGGGCGGGCTCGGCAGCTGCCACTAATTTTAGAGTCGCGAAAGCTGGGCTCCTTCGGCAGGCTTAAGCGCAACCCTTGCGGCACGAGGCCTCCTAAATAACATTATAGATTATTTAATATTTATCACCTGCTAAGAGTAAATTTTGGGCACCTAATGACCAGCTCCTGATTAAAAGTTAATTTCCAATTTTGGGTTAAACGGTGAAAGAACCTGCGTTACCGAATCGATTTTATATCGCTGACAACATCTGAATTGAAACTTTTATTTAATTTTATTAACGATCGGACATAATGCGATAAAATTTAGCAAATACGTACATAACTACTTACTACCCGATGTTTGGACGTTAGATTTATCATCCATTGCCAGTTTTAATTAAATAGAACTTGAAAGGCTCAAATCTGGAACAACCAAATTTGCCTAATTTGGGACCAAAATCTAAGCGTCAGGTGTGATCTGTTTGCAGCGATTAGAAAAATTCTATTTCATGGAGTGTCTCGCAAAAAATTTGGCCAACAGTCGGCGAAGGGGCATGTTTTTTTGGCGACCAAAAAAGAGTTGAACAAAGGCTTGACAGCGGAGTGCGCTAACGGGCTGCAATCCGAGCTCACACCTTGATCAATGTGGGTTACTGGAGTGCCAGCACCGGTGTTAACTGTTCAGTTTTTTACTCGGATTGCTAAAAATCGAACGGGTGTTGCGCCGAAAAATGACACCATCCGGTGTGCCAACTCTGCCTAAGTACCTAACGGTGTCGAAGTGCTGTGGTAATTATTGCCAAAATAACTGTCATTAGAATCCATGTATGCGGTTGATATACGTACCTATGTATTAGTAAAGAGCAAGTCATTCAATAGCAATGATTTGTCTAAACTATTTAAATGTATGTATGTAATGTAAGTTTATTAAGACTTAGACTTTTAGACTGGCTCGGTGGAACAGTGGTTAGTGATCCTGCCTTTTCCAAGAGTCGTGGGTTCGATTCCCACACGGGACAAATATTTGTGTGATGAACATCGGTGTTTGTTCCGTGTCTGGGTGTAATTATGTATTTAAGTATGTATTTAAAAATATATATGTATGTATATCAGTCTCTGACGCCCATAGTACAAGCTCTGCTTAGTTTGGGGTCGGATGACCGTCTGTAGAAATGTTCCCAGATATTTATTATTTTTATATATTTATTATTTAGGATTGATAAAATTATAGCTAAATGTTGCTAGTCGAAAAAGAAACTTACAATGCTTGTAGGTAGGTTGACTTACCTAGTTTATAAGGACAAGTATTAACAAAAAAATTAAAATTATTTGCTTGACTATTTTAGCATCGTAGGCTCGTAGTTCCGATTTCATGCTAAGGATTTTAAGCACTTGTGCCATAGATAGGTATTTGAATCATAAGTGTTACACGCAAGTTTTATCTGTACCTATAGAGAAGGCGGATGACCTAAATAACTATTATATGCAAAAGTTTAAATTGTTATTAAAAATCAATTGTTATCATCTATATACCTCAATAAAACTTTGATAATATCGTTATAGAACTAGAAGCAATTTGGTGTAAAGCGATCTACTCAAACTATTCTCTTGAGCGACCTTGAACTAGAAAAAATCAATAGCGCACATGGCAAGTGCACCATTACCACATCAGCTGATCTGTTGTCGGAGTTCAATGCACTCTGCATTGTTCTCGGCGTGGTGCATAGAGAAAAAACTGCATCACCATAGAAAAAAAGTGTAGCTCTCCGTATAGAAAAAACTCAACCCTTCTGCGTCGCGTGGCAGGTACGTACCCCACACAACCCTTTAGAAAAACGCTTACAAAAAACACTCGGGGAGACGAAAGGGTAAAAAAGGGTTATTATTACGCATGCGCCCCGTGGGATCACTGCCCTCGTTTCTCATTTTAAAATTCACAGCAAAGCACATTTGAAAGGGCTCTTTTTAATCAATAATAAAAAACAGCAGTTCATGCTTGTAGTCTAATGATTTCCAACACTGAATAAAGACATTTTAAAAATAGTCTTGATCCGGAAAGGAAATGTTGGAAAAATACCTTTAAGTTAAGTATCAGTTTGACCATTGTATTTAATCATGTAATATTCGAAGTAAGTTCTTATCAGGTTATTCATTTACTTTTATTAATATGTACGATATCTTTTATAATGAAAAACTTAAAATTGTGACCAGCAAAATTAAATCTTAAATAATTATTTTTGTATTTTATTTGTAGCGAACTATGATGTGGTGTGGTAACATAGGTCAGTGTGGCTAACGTTACCAACGTTACCACGCCACATAACATTTTTTTGTGTAACGTCAACTTTATTGTCTCAAAAGCTTAAAATGTTCACCTATAATTTGAATAGATAATGGAACCTCTTGATAACAGGTGAAATTAAATAGAAAATGGACGAAAAACGCGTAGATGTAATTCTATAATAACACAAACAGTTGCTACAAAAACACGAGCAAAGCTACCAAGCGCGGAGTGAAACTATAATTAAGAAAGATAAATATCGTTTATTACAGTTAGGAAAGTCGATTAGAAAAAACTACCCCTTTCACCCCACAATTTGTAACCCGTGCAGTGGGAGCCGCGTAGGGCCGACACGCATAAAAACCTACCTCGCCACTAGCATGGAGTGAGCTTTCGTAAGATCAGCTGTTACTATTATTATAGTTCGCAAATACAAATAAATAAAATAGAGTTATAGATCGTTCCTTATTCCTGGATACAAGGATTACAATTTCATCCTGAAGAAATAAACGCCCGACACCGAAAAACACACAAAAGTTCAGACCATTGCAAATATTATTCCTATATAATTTATTTGATAAAGCTAATAAGATTTGATATTTATTTACCTACAATAGAAAAGAGCAACAACTAAAGTACAATACCAATTAATTTTAACCCCTTGAGTGCTTTGTACAGGTAACTTAATTTCATATTTAAAAGTTATAAAATAAAGCGCAATCCACTCTAACCTATCCTATAAGAAAAAATGTTACAGTTACATAACGCTTTTCCATAATAATAGAATCATTATCGAAAACAGAAGAGCGGGCAGCTGATTTATTAGACGATAATGGTCGCTGTCATAAATAGCTTTTTACAAATGAACATTTTTTTAGCCGCGTGCGCACCGGGCCCGGCCCTACGCGCTTTTTATTAATGCAGTGGATCAAATTATGTATGCAGGTTGTTTTTTATAAAATTTTATACGCTATTGTTAAAAACTCTGATAACAAAAACTTTTCACCTTTTGTCGTAGGAATTAATTAACGCGACGTTTGTTAAAGCGATTGTTCAACGAATATATGTATGTTTACGACAAAACGAATGCGCTCCTTTATTGTAAAAGGCAAGTAAGAATATTAATCGGTGATATCAATCAATGTTATAGTACTTTGTACTTTCTTGTATTGTCTACTATTTACATTGTATTCTCTTAAGAGCTTTAAAAATTGTAGACAACGACATAACAATCATACACACTTAAATACATGCGAGTAGATACCTACTTTTAATTATGTTTGAAAAGACTCACGGTCTTTGGATAAACAGCACAACTGGGAAAAACCAACAAAGATTAGTTCCATTTTATGTTTCGCGGTAATCATTTTTTAATAAAAAAAAGTACACACAAAATGTACACTATAATAAAAACATTAATTTCAAAATAACAATTGCAGATCAGCCGTCGCCGTCACCCACATATGGTGCCCGACCTTGACTAACGCTTCGCGGCCGCGCGACACATGATTTATAGTGCTCAATGCATCCGGACCTCAGCAAATATTGCCAATACTCGCACTCAACGTGCAACGACGTCCTCGCCAAAAGTTATTAATTCACCAACGCACGGTAAAGTCTTAAAACGACTTAAAAATTCAGCGTTTCCCCGTTGAAAAAAGAGTTAATATTGATCGTAGATTTCTCGTTGTGGGGTGCAGCGGCCGGCTGAGTCACCCCACGGTTTTTTACTCACCCTAAGTTATATTTTTTGTAAAGCCCCCCTTCTCCCCCCGGCCCGCTTTAAAGGATGAGTAGTCTCTATGGAAACGGCTCGATCTAATTTATAGGCGGGAGAAAGTACGGATTGCTTAATTAAGAATTTAAAATGTGTCTACTAAGTAATTAATTAGAAATTTCCAGTCTGCGAACTTAAAGCTCGCGATAAGATATTTCTTCTTTCTTTTTCGCAAGAACGTGCGCCGTAGAGCTATTAAGATTTTAATTAAATATTTTATGAAACAAAGAATTAATTGTTCCACTGGTCCGGGTGTGGGTGTAGGGATTTATGTCGTTAGGTACATTTTGAAGGCGAACATTTTGTGCTTTCTAGCAATTTAAATTATCTTTTTAATAAGAACAAAAATAGACTCCATCATCGATAGGTATATAAATTATAAAAAGATAAAGTGACACTATAAAACTAGTAGTAAAATTAGCTAAAATTATATCAGACTCATGAATTGACGATAAATCATGCAACAGAAATTCTAGACATTTTCCCGCGGACCTTGCCCAAGGAACAGTACATAAAAGTAGACAGTAAAGCTTATATCAGCTACGCAACATACAACAGTTTTTCAATGCTTAGAATGAGAAAATAATATCGTTTTTTACAATCGACGTAAAACCAGCGATTTGAACACTGCGCCGCGCGCGTTGATATCTATCAGTTTGCTGTAGTGTATTCTTATGCAATCTAAACTAGCATCTCGCAAGACTGGCGCTTCAGTAAGTTAATCACGTAAATATGAATCTGTATTGCTTTTTTTGCATTATTGGGCGGGAACTTGTCATTATTGCCTATACCTAGTCTCACTGCAGCATTTTATACCTACGTGTATCTGTCCAACTGCTTTCTTATCATTGTCTGAAATGTTTGTTTACTTAAAGCCAACTATAGGTATCTTATTTCTCTGCTGTACGAACATACTTGTCTCACTGATTCGGATGTATTGTAGGCAGGGTGCGTGCGAGCTACGGAAGGGTTGTGCCGGGTAGCGGGGCACGCGCGGCCAAAAAACTGTGGGTCACGGGCCGCCCCGCGCCTCAGTCGCGGCTTTTTTGTGGCCCGGAGCGCGCGCGCAGCCGCCATGCAGGTGGAATAGGTGAGAATTTTTTAATCTATTTGTAAATTAGGCGCCAGATAATCTTACCAATCAAATTATTTGAAATGAGGGTTTTATTCTCTACTGTCTACCAGATTAGGTTAATAGGACGCACGCCCACAATATATGTCTAACCCATTCATTTCCTAATTACCTCAGAAAAATCGAAGCTTGGAGCTTTTTTTACTTATTGCATTAGGTCAAACGACAACTAAAATCATCCCATATTTTCGTGTATGACATGTCGGTACCGACTGCGTAGTTTTCCTTTAAATTTGAAATTGAATGACAACAATACCAATCTATTGATTGAATAAAAGTACCTACCTAATAAGATTTCGTAACGCGTTTGCATAATGTCAAGAATTTTTCATAATCTGCCTAGGGATGGTCTGTTGTACTTAGGTATCCCATAGAGTGCCACGAAAAGCACTTTGTTTTACCCTTAAATCGACTTTACTTTATTTACTTCGACAATCGTTTTAGGGCATACACAACATAATCTCACCATTCATGCTGATACAATATTGTCACAGACTCCAATGCCATGACTGTGTCCTCTATGAACATTGTTTGTGTCAGAGATAAAACTTCTTATCTGTCATAACAAACTTCTTATTTCGTAGTTACTAAGATCAAATCTCCATCCTCCATCTCAAATACTGTCGCAATTCCAAATAAAATATTTATTTGCACCATCATGCGTAAAACGCATGTCCAGATATTATACTTACCACACAAAATTACTTGAGATATTTTTTGTTGTTCGAGTATCCTTACTAATATTATAAATGCGAAAGTAACTCTGTCTGTCTGTCTGTCTGTCTGTCTGTCTGTCTGTTACGCTTTCACGCATAGAGTACTGAACCGATTTAAACGAAATTTGGTACAGATATAGTCCAGAGCCTAGAAACGGTTATAGGCTACTTTTTAACCGACTGCGCTATAAAGAAGTAATGTTTTACCCGTTAAACATCTCTTCGCGGACGAAGTCGTCACAGCCACTGGACGGATGGAGATGAAATTTAGCATGCAGGTAGATGTTATGACGTAGGCATCCGTTAAAAAGGATTTCCCGAAATTCCCACGGGAACGGGAATTAACGGGAAATTCCTTTTGTATGAAAAATACTAACCGCATAAGTTAGACGCTTGAAATTTGGCATGCAGGTACCTTAATAAATTAAAAGCTTAGTTGCAACTGGATATTGTAAAATTCCCACGGGAACGGGAGTAATAGGGAAAAAAACTTTTGTATGAAAAAATCTAAACCGCGTAAGATAGATGATTGAGATTTGTCATGCAGGTACTCTAATGAACGCAAAGCTTACTTCCAACGCGATATTACAAAATTCCCATGGGAACGGGAGTAATTGGAAAACAACTTCTGTATGTAAAATCCCTTACGGGGTTGAAATATATTATATAGAGATAGAGATATACCCGAAGCGAAGCGAGGGCGGGTCGCTAGTATCAGTTATAATCTTGTACTCATTACTTTTCTATTTGAACCTCATTAGACGTAAACTTACATTGTACACCAAGTTTATTACAATTAAACATCCCTAACTCAAGACTTAATTTTTCCTAATCGTGACAAATAAACATACAGATAGATTGGAAGTTCAGCTAGGTATTAGATATGATGGGACAGCAAATACAAACACCAACGCATAGCTATATTTAGGTGTACGTATCGTGTTTGTGTATGGAAATGCATATGTATTAATAAGAAAGCCTTTGTTTGTTTATTATATTAAACACTACAAGAGTAATCGAGTTACTTTGCTTCCCGCGCTAATGGAGGGACGAAACATCGCTAGACAACGCGGCGCGCACGGTAGCGGACCGCGCCAAGTCCTGACTAATGTTACATAATTAGCTATCGGGCACAGATCTTACGAAAGTTCAACTATTAAACAACGGCATTAAATTTAGTTGTTATTAAGAATGTATATATATATATTAACAATAAAATTACAATTCGCATGAAGAAACTAGAAAACGTTTATTTTTGTCATAATATTAGCAAATGTCGTATCATTTACACTTAAATGTCAGTAATGTCACTAATTTAAGAAAATAAGTCATATTTTCGAATTAATTCTCAATTTTCTACCTTTTATTTTGCCTACTCCACTTGTTACGGTCTACATGCAAACGTGTTGATAGCCTATAATGCGAGAGTGTACAATTATTTTGTTTGAACTAAATCTTCTTAGTACATAGATAATAAAATATCTACAGTGCCTACGTATCAACTTCGACAACAATCGGATAACGAGCACGTATCCCCGCTAACCGTAGGCAATATCGATTCATGGGATTTGCTGATCATAATAATTAGATCTTGTGGGTTAGGCGAAAAAAAAACAATGGCGACAGTGTTGCCTAATGAGCCATAAAGAAGAAAACGATACGTAGAGCAAGGCGTAGACAAAAAAGGGCGCGGCGGGTGGAGGGGGCGCGAGGAAATGGCGGGAGAGCTAAATTAATTTGCGCGCGCCCGCCAAACAAAGGCCCGCTAATGGAACGCGCCGAATGGAAAAAATGCCACCGTCCGCTCTCCGGGAACTTATTTTTTTTTTGTAAATACAACCTTTGACTTTCCCAAATGAATAACATTACACCCGTCGAAGTTTCGCCGCGGTCGCTTTGTTCCGATTTAATGAGGAAGAAGAACGCGATACTCGCCACGCGCTTAATTGTTCACTCAAAACAAACGGCCTCTGTTCTAATTACTTCGAGTGAAAAGTTTTGTTGAACAAACAAATGACATTTTATACATAGGCAATGAAAAGGAAATAAATGCTTTAATATTTTGGTCGAAAATAAGTGGATCTCGGTTGGGAACTAATTTCCTACTTCTTAGTGTATTTGCATAAAAAGTCATCGGTACATTTACTATAACTACTTCTTACAATCGATTATTTCCTAAGCAACTCCGGGTCATATGGCAATTGTTTTACTTGCTTAATCAATTAATTTCTAAACTCATTCACTTTCTGCCGAGACATCCGCATGCTACGACCGTAGCAACATCGTAGCACGCACACATGCATTACGGAATATTAATATGTTACTTTAAAGGTGGGTTTTCTACTGCGTGTAGAGTGGGAATACTCATTTTACTACTTAGTTCTTAATCTAAATTATGAAAATACAACACATGGACTTATTAAGTGTCCGGAGGAATCCAAATAAATATCAGGTGATCCTTTAACGTTCCATTTCCTTAGACCGCTGTTTTTTCTTAGCTGAAGTATATATTTAGGTAAAATTTGTACTTTTTTATTTATTTATTTATTTATTTAAAACAAGGTACACCAACAGAACATATACAAATATATACAACTTTACTTGTAGATTACCTACTTCAAAATGAGCACCAGGAAGAGTAAATGTATAATAATTAGGTAGGTAACTAGTGTGTATTGACCTTTTCATAAGTGTCCGAATAATTTCTGTGATTATTTATACTCGCAAAGTTGATTTAGATTATGGCGCCGTATACCAAATGGACAATATGGTGATGATGATGGTGGTAGATGAGTTTTCTGCACAGAAGGTGCCCGATTGCGGAGTGATCTGCATCAGCCTGAGGAATCATCCGAGACAATGAGCGATGCTTATCTAAATGTACCTGCTCCCGGGCGGCCATTTTGTCACGAGATGAAATTAATGCCACCTCCATTACTCGAGCGCGATTTATGCGCGCCCAATTAAAAGTTCCGAGCGTTGAAGACGAGAAATTAGTGGAATACGCTCACATTTATCAAGACATCAGCGTTGCCTCGCGCCACGCGAAACTTCCCAAATTTAAATTAGAGACGATTTTTACAGCTACCTCCCGAGGGGGGTAGGGGGGTGCTACCCTTTCCTTATAACGAGGAAGGCCTCATGCATTTTTATGTGCTTCTTTTTTCGCCGGCGTTTTAAACAAGGGGGTGAGCGTGGGGTGCGCTGGGGGTGAACTTTTTTATTCGCGTCTTGATAAGTTAGGGTTGAAATTAGACGTTCGAGTTTCGCCCGCGGAATTCATAATGACGAAAATTAATAAGTTTTCTTTTGAGGGCTCTTACAACTACGGCTTTTGACGATACCTACGGTTAAGTACCTACATTACCCGCCATGACAACGAAGATTTATGGGTCTTTTGATTAATATTTTTAAAGTGCCATAAATACTTTGCGTTTTTATTCGGCTGGTAGGTATAGAATTTATAAATTATGCAACGGATTAGAAATTCTAAGTCTGCACGCAACAATCAAGTCTTGTTTTGCTGGACTAATTAGGTAGTATTAACATGCAGTAGCTATAAATGAGAGTCCGTCTACTACATGCATGTAAGCCCATTATCATACAAGCATGTGTGTTACACGTAGATTTGTTATGAAACCTCTTTAGGATCAGAAACGAGCGAGTCCCCGCCGCGCTCGTGAGTACAGTGGCGAGGCACACACGCGCGGGTTCATTCACAAGTCCTCGCACACCCCCAGCCCTACACTCAACTAAACGATACACACATCGTTTCCCATTCAATCATATGAAAACAAACGCATCCATGCAGGTATATTAGTTGTAATCTCAAACCGTTCTTTTGATAAGCGTTTAGTTCAGAAACATGACAAGTTTAAGATGTGCCCCTGTATTTACATAATATTTATATAATAATGAACATTATAATTTCAGTAAATTTTGATTGAATCTTTTCCGTATAGTAATACGTCTTTATATTCACGATCAATATATAAGTTTTATTCGGAGGTTGGTACCTACTGCTTGTAAAGTCAAGGTAATTCTTGAGTGTGTTTATGGATTTCCATTGATTATAATAAGTTTTATGAATAAGATATACTTTAATGTACCTACCTATGCCTAGGTTGGTAAGGTATAGCCGTAGGTACATATACCTAACCACTTCCACGGTAAAGTAATTGCGAAAGAAAAAGCACTTACTGCCTGATAAGCTTTATCAATATAACAACGCGCTTGCAGCAGGAAGTTACGCTAACGAAGGTGAAGTAGATAAGAAATAAACTATCCCAACACATGTTTCTGGAGGATCTAGGCACGATGTTATACTACATACACAGTACGACATAGCATCTCCTATGTATCTAATATCATAATAAGTATGTAATAAATACTTACCAGACAAATATGGTTCTGTGACAGGTTTTTGTGATACCTAGGTTTTCTAACCTCCATTATTTGGTATTAGCGTGGATTGTTTATTTCTCAGGTGTGGTAATAATGTTTTGTGTGATTTATTATCGGTCTTGAAAAGTTCCGCCCGCAGATATAAAATTTGGCCTCTAATGTACTTACGTAGTATTTTCGACACGCGCTACCTTGCGTACAGGGGCTAAATTGTTTTAAATGTTTGCTTAATGGTAGTGGGTTTTTACAAACACTACCAAATACTTCAGCATTATTAAACCATATACCTTAGCAAGTTATTATTTCTTAACTTGGGTTAGAAAATATGTATCTACTTTTTCGTACTACTTTTTCAGCGTTATAGTTACCTGTCTATATTTATTTATGTCTATATCTGTCTATATTATGACAAATTGAACATTATCTCAGGGTTGTGGGTAAAAATAATGAAAAAGGACCATTTTTTTGCAATGTACCTAGATTTATGAATTGCAAGCTTTTGTTTGGTTGGGGATATATACATAGATCTACTTAAAACATAGAGTTGGCAACACTGTACTGTGTGATACGACTGCCTCGTTGGTCTATTGGTAGCAAATACTGAGTTAGGACCGAGATAGGTTCCCGGTTCAAGTCCGGGGACGGGAATAATTTGTGTGAGTTTTTTCTGTTAAGAAATTACTCAGCCCGGAGTCAGGAAATTGGCGCACTCACGCCCGTGCCTCGGAAAGCACGTTAAGCCGGTGGTCTTGCACCTGATCGCTGCTCGGTCATGTCGGATTGCCGTCTCACCGAACTATGGGGGTAAGGAAACAGAGAGTGCACTTGTGTTTGCACGTACATTTGTTCATTATAATATACCCTGCGCTCTCCATTGAGATCGGCCGCCATGGCCGAAATCGGTCGTACGCCTTATTATTACTGTGTGACATGTGAGTTCACGGAGTTCGCGTGTGTTGTGCCGCGCCACATGCGGACACTTGTTGAGCGCGACGTGTGACCCTCACACGACGCCGCGAGGATACGACGTCGGCCAGGGCCGGCATGGCTTGGCGGCGTTGTAGCCGTTCCTAATTTTGGATCCACATTACGCCGGCCTAGTGCCGGCTTAGAAATAGAGCTTAGTAAGTAGGTATACATACTTCTAGGCATTGGACCTAAACCCCGAAGCAGGAGTCCCACATACCACCTTGGTAATACTAACCTAATATGACGATGTATTCCGCGTACAAACTACCAGAGTTTGAAAATCCGTCCGATCCTATCAAATTTGTCGCTAAATAAGTATGTGCATACCTATACTATGTGTAGGTAATTAATATCTAAGTAATTATCAAATATCTACTTATATTGTGAATCCTAAAAGGCTCTAATTAAAAATAACATGATTCATTACTACTAGATAATCATGGTCATGTTTTAGCAGATTATAATGTTTTCCCAATAATATTTATTACATTATCTACATACTTTACATAGATACTTACCTACTTACTCATAACAAGTTATTAGTAAGGAGGCCCTTACAATAACTAAATACCTCCATTAACTCAGAAAAGACCCAAAATATAACGAATAATTCCGAGAAATTATAAATAAACTCTTAATAAATGAGTGTTATTTTTCGTAGAAGATATAAATTGAGGGAATCAGCAAAGGTCCGTAAGTCGGATTCGCGCAATAATAATACGTATAAAGGAGTCATTAGTCCAATCAGGCCGGGCGAGGCCGGCGAGTGGTTCTCGTATTATAATTTGCGTCTAATAACGCCGTTAACAACGCGCATTAAAACAAAACAAACGGAGCGGGCGCGGGCGCGGGCGCCATCCTTCCTCGAATCCGTGTCATTAATTTACGTAATGCGTAGGTACGCGCTATCCCCAAATATTTAAGAAGCCTCCTCCGGGAGCGCCCGCTCCTCCACTATCCCGCCGCCCCCTCCCCCCAACCCGCCTGCCGAGAATTATGGCGGCCGCCTTGTAATTATATTTTTTAATTTATCTTCCTTAGCGAATACAATGGAGGCGCCACCCCGCCACCGAAGCGCTTCCTTCTCATGCTGAATATTGTATCAGGCCGCTGAAAAAAGGAAAGGACGCTTTAATTACAAGCGAGAGAGCGGCCGGCATTACGCGCTAAATATTTGATGTTGTCTCTCTCTTGTACTGCTGCCCGCGCCCCGGGCCTCGTCCTCAATAATTAAAACGCCTATTAACTCATTCCTCTTCAGGTGACCCCTCGTTACTTTTCCAAAAAAGCTTTCAATCTAACCGCACACAACTAAACACACCGTAATTACGGCCCTACTGTTAATTGTCTATTCGTCATCAATTATTAAAATTATTTCAAACTTCTAACCTACTGATTAGTGGTTATTTATCTACTTATGAAATGCGTATGAGTATTTATCTATAGATACGATTTACTTACACCAAATCTTTCATCTAATAATAGATACAAACTAATAAAAGAACAAAACATGGACGAAAGACGCCCTCAACCCTGATACCGGACCTGCGCTCCCTAAACAGTAAACACAATCCACATGAAAGAATTAATAGATTATAGATATGTACATAAAATCAAAAACCAATGAAAATGTATGTATGAGTTAATTATTATCAATAACGACACAATCTCATTTTAAGAGTCTTGATTCTACTTTCGAAGGAGACGAATACATACCTTAAAATGATACCAAAATCATTATTGCATTGAATCATCATCTAAGCAATAGAGGCGCTGTTAAATTTTAAAAAGTAAAAAACCAATCTCGAAGAGCGCCTAGAGAGCGGCATATTGTAGGCACGGCGCGCGCGTTGATTTATTGTTGAACAACAGTCGCAAATTAAAGCGGATTCCGCCGCGGACACCCGGAGCTGCAGTACTTAGCGCGAGGAGACAAAGTATAAAGTAGCACCCCCATCCACCCACTGAAAAACGTCTCTAATATTCTTTTAGAAACGGTGGCATTTACGGGCTATATTTTATCCTGAATTTGCATACGCTCCTTTTTTTCGTACCCGTCCTCTATTTTATGGGAGAGTATTTTTTCATCCGGGGGTTAAGATACAAAAGGGTAAAGCGCGGGAGCTCGCTCCGATAATTAAATTGCACCGCGGAGCAAAAACCCGACTCCACGCGCGCACCCCGCGCGTATCGCGCCACGCTCTCTCGCTACATTTAATCCGCAATTAAAACGATTCATCTTCGCAAACGTCATCGTTGCTCCGCATTTGAATAATCTTGAAGCTCTGTCGCTAATTAAAACCGATACCTACCTAACTACATCACTTGTATAACGATCACTTGGGTATTACGTACCTTCGGTAGTTCATGTTTTATTTCTCCCTTTACTCACATATTAACATATTCCACGAATCCTGTTGCCTTTTATTAGGTCATAAATTATTGTTTTTATATGAATGACTTGGCTAATTATCCGATTACTACCAACGAAAGTATGGAAGGTATGTAAAATTAGGCGCAATTAAGAAAGATATTTGAATAAGGGAATAAATTTTATATGTCCTGGCAGTCGCGATAATAATTTAACTAACAAATTAGAAGAAATCTTACCCTGCTCTAAGTCAAATTACCATAATTGCTAATCAAATGTCGTAGGAGTAGCCACGGCGCGCTCGAGCTAATTACAAATTCTAATTCCCTCTCTTGTTTCACAGGCCTTTTGAATTTGTAAATTATTGCCTTTGCTTCTTTAGCCTATCAAATAATTGTTCACGCTTAAGGGCCGAGCTCGCAGTACGGGTAACTGAGCTTCCGCCGTCTTTGGTAAATTGATGAGTGCCGAATATATCTATACCATTAGCTACATCGAACATTATACAAATGTAAATTATAGGTCTACTTAACTAAAACTAAATAACTAATAGAATTCTACAGACGAAACGTGCTACGGTGCTACGTAATTAGTGCTAGCTCGCTCGTTGAGGGAAAGCTTTGAGACAAGCCATACCTAATGACTGAAGGTTATTTTAATTTTTTTTTTATTGGCTATTTGGTGATTGATAAACCATAAACTATGTAAAATATGTAGAGTATGTATGTGCTATTACCTTGTATAGAAATTAAATAACAAAATATATTGTAATATCCCAAATTATTAACTGGATACACGCTTTAATTATAATAAGTAAGTAGGAATTCAGGTCTACTTACCTATTCAAAGGTTCTTAATAAGGTTCCATCAGTTTATGAAAAGAGGAAATTATTAATATTCTTCATCAGTCAAAGCAGTAGATGCTGTAAATGTTTTTGAAGTCTTACAAAGAGGATTTATCTTAAAAGGAAAAAATCATCAAAAAACTTAATAACATTAAAAAACATTTTGTGTAGGCACCTATTGGGAAGCGTCGTGGCGTGCGATTTTAATTCTATCACGAGTCTACTTATAATAACACCGGCTCCAATTAAAAGCGCGCGACAGCTTTGAAAAGCGGGATGAAGGAAAGTATAAGTAGGCAGGGAAATGTGTCCGTGTTTACGGAAACCTCCTCCGACAAATATTATCGCGAGACGAGCGCGATCAAATATTCAGGCGGCGCGCGGCGGCGGCGCGGGACGCAACCCTCTCAAGTTCAAGCCCTTCCCTTTGCACGCCCTACACTAATTACGTTTAGAGTTCTTAAGCGAAATTACTTAGGCCCCTCGCCACCCGCGCCCGCCGCGACCCCCTTCCGGAAATGAGGCGCGCTGGAAAAACAAGAAAGAGGAAAGCGTTATATAAGAAGGTCGCTGTCTCTGAACGTCCTAAATCTGGGCAATCTCTAAAAGATGTTGATGTAATGATTTTTTCTTCATTTTCGCGAACGTTTTCTGTTCATGAGCGGTTGCTAAGTGAAAAGCAATTAAACACGGGCGAGCGATCTCCCGCCCGGGGCCGCCCGAGACGTACTCGATCAACAATAATACTTATATAAATACAACGCGATTAATTTCGAGCAGCAATCACATTACAGGGGTAGGTGGGTGGCTACATCGACTTGTGTGCATATAGGTTGAAAGTTTTGGTGATTTAAGCGTTAATTTGTTTCATCTAATTATTACTGCAATAGATAATATATTTAATACTTACTTTAATCACAGTCATAATAAATACTTAATAGTATGTATAACCGTTTTAAGTTTGCCTACACTTTGCTAATTAGGAAATTAATTAAGGAATTCATAGCCTTTTATATCTGCTTCTTACTGGAACTTATAAATTGTATAGAAGTAAAATCTCTATACTATGGGTCTTCACGTGATAAAAAGACTAGCAAATACAAAGCTAATTACTGCCCGACGTTTCGACTGGATTGCACCAGACCAGTCATGGTCGCGAGCGAACTGGCCTAAGATCTAGCTGTTGTAATTAGTAGGTATGTTTATAAGCTCAATTATCAAATAGGTACCTTAATATTATGTTTGTTCATATTTATGTATACGAGATCGTTGCCTTGTGCACGCGCCGTACAAAGCAAGGCGGGCGCGGTTTCCGCACCTTTGAAGCGCCAGCATCGCTTAATTTCCTAATTTTCAATATTCCTCCGAAACAAGACGCTCGGAGAGACTTTATCATCAAATCGGAAGCGACCGTCAACGCGCACATTCAAGTGTTTGTGCGGTACTTCTGTATAAGTAGGACCTACAACAACGCCGTATAATTTCCTGTTCAACTAAATGACTTTGAAGCTTGTAAATGGATTTTTATTTGGTTCCTTTGAATTTACGCTGCTAAATGATGTACCTACCTACCTATCGTTATGACAGGATCGTTGCCTTTCAACCAAAATCTTTACAGATGGTAGGTAGGTATCCGTATATCAACCTAAAAACTGGGGAGAAAACAGGACATAAATATAGATATTTTTTAAATATTTGTGGTTATCTACGACTATATTGGCTTTGGTTAGATTGTTTAGTTAAAATGTTCACGTTTTCATGTAATTTTTAAATCTAATTTATAGTTTACATTCCCCCATGATGAAAATATCTCCGTGAATAAATGTATTCCTCCCACTTCCAAACATTTAGGCTGACGAAATTCTTATTTTGGCTTTAATTTTTGTTAGGCTAAGTTCTTATTCCCCCGTTGTCCAACGACTCGAATTAGCCGCGGAGCGTCGCGAAATTACAAAACAAGAGAGGGAAACTTGCGGCTGTTTAATGAGATTTAAATAATTAATGAGCGTGCAAAATTGGTTTCTTTTTTCAGCGGCTGCTCTTGCTTCTGGGGTCGGAATGAAAAACAAGTCATAATTGCACCCGTCCGACGGGACCGCAGGCGCGGGCCGGCCGCGGGGAAAGCGCGCCATTATTCATAAATTACGCTTTTAATTGCCACCAAATACGCTTTTAAAATACTGCCTACTTATGAATTCTATATCTAAGCAACCTGATACTATATAAGTAGGTATTTAATAGTTAGATACAATATTTGGATCAGTAACAAAATTCTAGGTACCCAGGCACAGATCCGCAGATTGGTAAGCAAGAGGGATACTTTACTTTTACATACTGACATTAGTAGGTATTGTCTATTATTTGCGCGAGCACTATCTGCACATTTGAAATAAAACGTATAACGAATAATTTTCCGGATTAGACTCGCGTGTATTGATATTCTAAACATTATTTAGAGATCCGACAGACTTACCCGTGACCACGAGCGCTGTAAAGAGATCGAAACGTCGGATTTATTTATTTATATCCATACACGCGAGTTTAATCCGTAAAATTAGTTTTATTTCAAATACTGACATTAATTTGATTCAATTAGTAAATATTATAAATTAAATAAAATTATATTAATGTCACACATTTCATACATTGATTGTTCCGATTCCGAAGTAGGTAAGTCACTTAAGCACTTGTGTTACGGATAAAATAAAAGTAAGTAATTGTTACAAACCTACATGTTGTTTGTACAACTTAATAATACTGAAGTGTCTGTTTGTACCATTAAAATAACGACTTATTAGGTACTAAATGAGTAACTGTCTGTTTATTCCCGCTAATCTCCGAAACAGAAGACGAAGTCGTCGGCGACCGCTAGTTTAAAATAAATTACCTATTAGTTTTGCTATATCATATACCTACCTAACAATATGACTATAGATATTGTTAGGTAAGGTTGTCGTAATTCACATCTTTCAAAGAAAAGTGAAATATGGCAGTTAGATTTCAATTATACTGGTGGTAAGGTAAGTAATACAAGTTTTTTCTCAGCGTTTGCTGGGAAAAAGATTTTATCTAACATCAGAAATGTGCATTCGTCCAAGTTGCACTTCAAGATTTGCATTTAAATGCACATTTGTATAGTTTGGCCGTTAGGTCCGTTACAAATCATATTCCACATGACCAATCACAAGAACTTTCAAAAATTAAAAACATGCACAAATTGCAATATTCAGTTCGGTGCTCTCATTATAATGAAATTGAGTTATCGTAAAAATCTTTACGATTTGTGGAAACGCAACAATATGTATTCAAACAAATCTGGGGCGAAATTCAAATGATTGACATCTCCCCGGGCGGTCAGCCGCCAGGAGTAGTGGGCTCGCTATGTAGATGGGTCGCACCCTTCGCGCCGCTTCCGGGGCCAATTGTTACTGACCGCGATCCGCCGCTTGTATCAAATGCAAGTATTTAAATCGTATTCAAAAACGCAACGCCAGGCTCAATTCAGGGGTCCTGATGGGAATTTCCGTTATTAGATATTTTAATAAATGCCAAAGTTAATGCATACAATTCATTCAGTTTATCTACTCAACCTATTTACAGATTAGATCATCGGTGAAATTCGAACGAATTTCTATACAGTGTACGGTAAGCAATGTATTTTTACGGTAAAATTTGATATTATTGTTGTTACTCATTTAACTAAAAAACTTTTGTGCTATCACATAAATAACTCTACAAGTGAAAACATATAGCGTGTGTGCCTATTTATATTCGTAGGAAGTAAATAAGGTTACCTATTTACCTAATTTGGTTATAGGTAATTTTTTTCCAGAACTTCATGTGAATAATATCACTTCTTGATTTAAGATTCGGTTAGATACTGCAATAGAGATCAAAATCCATAAATAATTTTAATAACTTACAGGAACTATACCTAACCCTATACTAAATCAAGTAGTCTCTACGAGTAATTGCTTTGAATGCAAGAGATACCTAAGCTAGCACGGGGCTAATGCGGTAGCGAGCGCGCAGATGCCGCCAGCTCGTGCGGATCTCGCGCCACCCCACGGAACCGCGCGCCCACAAAAAACTCGGATTGTTTACCTCACTTTTTACCTTTTTTAAACTTCACTTTGCGTTTTTTTACGTATTTTTATCGCGGCACACGCGGCCGCCGCCCTTACAAAGATCTCATTGAAGCGTACCACGCCATTGTTGTCGACGACGCCGGAATAATTCGTTTTTAATGTTTAGTTAAATGTTGATAATCGGTGGATTTTGATGTAGCCCTCTTCTGTAACTTAATTTGTCAAAGCTCATCGTAGGGAAAGGAAACTTGATGTCTGTTTTATGGATAACAAATTGGGGTGCTACTATTAAAAATTTTTGACACTTGAATAACTAAACATTTTTCGTTATGTTGACTGATTTAAATAGGAAGATATTTTAAAGATTTTGTAACCTAACTTTTAATATTATGGATTTTTTTGATAAAACACTTAGTTGCTTGATGTGTTAGACCGTTAATTTATAATAGTTCTGTATGATTGTAAAATAAAATACCTTTGTTTAAATTATGCAAAATGTTTTATTACCAGCAAGTGGTTTAATGGAAGTGACATTGTTTTGACAATAAATAAGGCGACCAATACTTAATAATAATATCTCAAATTGCCTGTTAGGCATCAAGCTAAAAATAAACAATTTTATATAAAAGCAGTAAGGAATGAAAAATAGAACATTAACAAACAAAAAGTACTTCTGTTGTAGATTCAAGGTTTATTTACATAAGTATTTAGTTACATTATCCACGATACAGGGCCCCGAAATTGTACGGATGGAAATTACAACCAAGCAAGATAACCAAATATTCTTGACAGAATTCTGTGACACAAAAATCCGTCGCAGCACCATGCATATTGCTCGACATGTTATATTTGATGCACATCCATCTTCGTGTAATATCATGTCTTACTACTTACTACTCACTCCAATTCTTACCAACAGATAGACACTACTTATTAGTAGATACGACTGTTCTGAACTGTATAAAAATATACCTCGGCGCTCTTATGTGATGGATAAGTAATTAAAGGTTAAAATTGTAATAAAATACTGCTCAAAGAGTAAATTAATACTGCGTTGCTACTTTTCAATATCCACAATGTATTAAAGAGTATAAGTTCGCCGAGATTCTCTAGTAAGAAACGTCCAATAATCTCAACACTTCAACACACCCTGATTGAGTTGACCTCATGAACTGAGGGCCTACCATGAGTTGGCTATCGAAAACTTTCGTACGTTAAAACCTATCGAGTTGTTTTTTTCAAACGGCCAATTTTAGTTCTTCGCGTAACCACCAGCGGCGCTGTACAAGTTTTTCATAGACATAATATTTACGTAGGCGATATCGAGTGCGTAAGTATTAAACTCATGGTAGCCCTACTGTGATTAAATTTAAAAAACATGTTTTATATTTGCTTACAAGTTATTGTTTGTAAACAAAGTTAATCTAAATAATACACTTAATATCATGTCATTTCTTCTTCCATAATTCTGCATTACCATTAAATTATATTTACCATTTTTACATAATTAGGCCACAAATAGCGTAATTAATGAATGAATAAGTTTTATGGCATAGAAAATACGACGTAGGTCTCTAAAGTATTAATATTATAGTGACATTAAATCTAGTCTAGTACATAGAATCACTGTGAATTATCTAAATGCGAATATTTGTATGCAATATGTAAATGTTGCTCACCATATACCTACACATAACTTCGGCAGAAAAGTCCACACATGATACATTTGTGCTAACATTAGGAATAATTTGTAAATGCATTTCATATTTCAATGTAACTTCAGATATATCCGACATTTCATATACATTTATGGTTATTATACTATAAATATAATAATTTAAGTACCACGAGCAAGGCAGTAACGGTTTTGACGTTAAACAATGCAAATTAACTCTTTCTGAACATGTACTTTGTACTAGATGTAAAGTAAAATATCACTTATTGGTCACGCGGCCTTCACACTCGCCAAATAATCGTTGTATTTCTTCTCCTGCGCCTGTTGCAGTTTTTGCAGCTTTTTGAGGAGACCTTTGCTTAGTTCTTTGCCCTCGTGATCGTGAGTTGGAAGACCCTGAAAAACAATGACAATTTTACAAAACTAA
Source organism: Maruca vitrata (assembly GCA_039566165.1). Classification (NCBI taxonomy): domain Eukaryota; kingdom Metazoa; phylum Arthropoda; class Insecta; order Lepidoptera; family Crambidae; genus Maruca; species Maruca vitrata. The sequence goes on along the minus strand of CM076920.1, from coordinate 10,558,294 downwards.
ATCCCAATATCATCACTAAGCCTATTTGTAAGGAGCATAGACCAGACTCCCATAGCATAAAATAGACAACAATATACAGATTTCATTAAATCTATAATTTACATGAATAAAGCAAATTTTTTCTCTCTTACTCTACATGTTTCATACTCAGAATTGACGAATTTTTGGTCTTATTTACGGTTGTTACATTTGTGACAAATTCAACTGAAAAATCGTTTCACTATTTGAATCAAACTGGAATTTCATGAAAAGCAACGTAATTTTTTGGAAACATTGGCTTCTTTTATACTAAACATAAGCATAAAACCTAAATTCTATACAATTATATTTTTTAATAAAGCAGACAAAAAGACGGATGAAGTAAGAAGATAGCTAGATGTTAATACCACTGTATTAACATCTAGCTATCTTCGTACCTACTTTATCTTACTTTACCTACTAACTACAGTTAGTAGGTAGGTAAGAACTAAATTCTACAATCTACAGAACTAAAATCTTTTTAATAAAAGTCATGCAGTTGTTACCTTGTCATCGAACTTGGAGTACTTGTCAGTTTCCTTCTTGAACAGCTCAGAGGGCGGTATCTTCTTCTGCTCGTCCTTCAGGCGCTGCGCTTCGAGCAACTCCTGCTTCTTGCGCTGTTTCTCTGCTTCTTGACGCTTTTTCTCTTCTCTCTCCTTCATTATCTCCTCTTTGCTCACCAACTTAATTATGGTGCGATCTGGACGAGGTACAAGGTAAAGTATATTGTTATAAAGGCTTGGTATTATAAAAATGTGTTTTTATTGTTCATCAATATGGTCAAATACGAAAGTATGCTGTCTCTTTCTTTACCTTAGCAATTGACACTGACAGAGCTTTGTTTTTCCGAGTAAAAACCTCAGAAAGACATTGTAATCAAGATACGGGTCATCCATACGGTCACCTACATTTCTTTGTCACACATTATGTAGACACGTATAATGCACGTAACTGCAAATCGTTATACGGCCAGGACTCTAGCCTCATGCCGCACACGGACGCCGAGTAGCGCAGCGGGTCGCAAGCTTTGTATGAAACTTTTAGTGTTAGTCAGTCAGTTAGTGTTAGTCATACGCCTAATACGATCTTGACTGTACAATCGATCCATTGAATCCTTACCCACAATAAGCACATTTTTCCGCTTAATAATCTATTTGTAACATGAATCTTAAAATTATGAAACACAAGAGGGAGTGAGCGCAGGTTACTGTACTACAGGCATGTACCTGACACGGGAATCAGGGTTTCGTCATTACTTTGTACAATGTATTATCTTCATCATCATCATCAGCCCATATACGTCACCACTGCTGAGGCACGGGACGGGCCTACCCTAAACCAGAGTGATTACAATGTATTATGTCAATAAAGATTATTTTTATTAAAAGAAAGATTATTACTATAGACGAATTATTTTGTATTGATGCAAACTTAGAAGAACTAAACGAAAAGAACGATCCAGACCGTTCGATTGTGAACAGGTGCGCTGCCTGCTTGTTTATAGAGATATCTTGGAAAAATCCGATGTTGTTTTATTGCAAAATACGAATTATAATAGACGTGATGCTATCTCTGTATTTGTAATTATTATTTTTGTCGCTAAGCGTAATTTCGGTCACGCACTGACTCCTACAAGTTGTGCGGTCCTACGGCACCACGCGCTCGTTCCGCACCCCGCAGATGTGCGGGGTAGGTAGCGAACCTGTTAATGTATCCGAATGTGAAAAAAAGAAACACTCATGGCCACCTTACCGGGTGAGGTCAACCTGATGGAGGTGTTTTTCTAATAGTAATAGCTTGGAGTAGCCTCGTCATTATCATGGGACTTGCTTCGAGAGCGGATGCCTCTAGCCCCTAAAGAGATTAAAAGTACAGTGACCTACATACAGTCAGGGGATACCAACTATCTGTCCCCCGGCTCCTCGAGCTACTATCGACTCAGTCCAAATCATCCGAGGCGATAGTATCCTTCCTCCCCTTTTCCTTCCCCCATCATATATCCTCGCTACTCGTGGGAATGCAATGACCTAGTTAAACCAATGCACAAGGCAGAATGGCGGCGCCGTGGTCCACAACCCGTCACGTCACGTTTCCCACAGAGGTGAAAAGTGGATCGCTGGAAGTGATCTCTGCCTACCCCTCTGGGAAAAAGGCGTGATTTTATGTATGTATGTATGTATGACCTCCAACAACTCCATGGAACGTCTCGTTGTCCAGGGACGAGTCGAAGGCAAGCGGTCGCGTGGTCGATCACCTACTCGCTGGACAGATCTGATAAAAGCTGCGACACAAACCACCATAGTCCAATGTTCCCGTAACGCTGAAGACCGTGGCAAGTGGAGGCGCATTGCGAGAGCTGCATTATCCACATTAGATACGTCTCAACATACAACCACGACCACTCTGTCAAGAGTGAACGACTGAAGAGAGAGATGTATGACCTACATTCCCTCGACACACAGTGCCCACGTACCAGGCTTGTCCTCGAGCCGCACGCCCACCTCGGGCAGCACTGCGTCGCGCAGCGCGTCGCACAGCGACAGCACGCCCGCCGCGCCCGCCGCGCGCGCCGCCTCGCGCACGCGCGCGCGGAACGACCCCAGCACCTCCAGGTACGGCATCACCGTGGCCTCCGTCTGCGAATGTATACATACATTATTGTATTAGAAAATCAGGGAAATTTGACCACTCTTTTGTGACGCTAGGAGACAAAGTCTTTTGTAAAGTCAGAGTTGAATTTCAACAAACTAAGCCAGCAACAGGCCAGGTGGAGTGACGATCTGCGCAGGACGACTGGTAGGAGGTGGATGCGAGTAGCCGAAGAACGACTGAAGTAGCATGCATTTGGGGAGGCCTGATTATGATGATGATGAAGCCAGGATGCTATGCAGCTATGTACCACGCTAAGTGGGGTCGGGGCAACGTGTACCTATATTTCTTCCACGCTGGCCCGTCATTCGTCAGCTCTTCGTCTACTCCTACATGCAATAACATCCATAAACACGTCACTACATGCGACTCGGGCCGCGCCTTATTGTCCACGTGTCCATACAGATGCGACACAGTTTAAATACTACTACGGCTGCCAACGTTAACCTATATTTAGTTACTCACCCATATTTGTAAATTTACAAATGTTGTATGTACTAGGTTATTTCCATTACACGATCATCTGACCCCAAACTAAAGAAATTTATTATTATTACTAGAGACCCGCCCTCGCTTCGCTTCGGGTAAATTTTACATACAAACCTTCCTTAAGAATCACTCTATCTATTAAAAAAACCGCATCAAAATCCGTTGCGTACTTTTAAAGATCTAAGCATACATACGGACATACAGCGAAAGCGACTTTGTTTTATACTAGGTATTGATTATACTCACGTCGGCCGCGTCGCCTCGCGCCAGGCCGACGCCGCGCACGCCGTCCCCGCAGCCGCAGGCGGTGAGCACGTCGGCGGCGTAGCGCGCGGCGGCGGCCAGCAGCGGCGAGGGCCGCGGCGGCGCCGTGCGCAGGTACACGTGCCCCGCCGTCACCAGCTCGCGGAGCGCGTCCAGCGCGCTGCGCGTGTCGATGTTATCTGGGAACGACAAATTCATTAATAAGTATCATCATCATCAGCCCATATACGTCCCCACTGCTAGTGCACGGGCCTACTCTAAACTAGAACGATCAGGCCTTAGTCAACCACCCTGGCCAAGTGCGAATTGGTCGACTACACAACCTCAGAATTAACATACATACATACATAAAATCACGCCTTTTTCCCAGAGGGGTAGGCAGAGATCACTTCCTGCCATGTGCTACGGTCCTGGCACACTACTTTCGCTTCATCCACATTCATCAACCTCTTCATGCACTCTCGTCGGTTACGGGTACTTTTGATTTCACCTCACCAACCTCAGAATTTCTTCGAAGCTATTCCTCACGATGTTTTCCTTCACCGTTTCGAATAATCGTACATATGAATTTCAAATTTGAAAAACACAACGGTACGTGGCGGGGTTTGAGCTGACGACCTTCCGACGCTTTTTGGCTAGGGTAGGGTACTAACCACAAAAGGCAGCATGCACTTGTTCTTTAACGGAACTGAGCTTGCTGGCCAGCTGCCGCTCCTCGGGGTCCCAGGTGCCCCCGCACCCCTCGTCGTAACCGTTGCGAAGCGCGTCTTTGACGGTCAGGAAGAACTCCTAAAAAATAATATTTAAATGTCAGACTGTCTTTTACTATCCACAGAAAAGGTGAGATACCTTTCGTGAGTACCTACGCACGAAATTCGAAACAGTCTCTCGAATATGAATAAGTGTGTGCTATACACCGTAAAGTTTTAGTGGTAGTTTTACCACTAAAACTTTAAGGTGAAAATGATTCTATCTTAGTAGTAAAATTGATTTGTGCAGTTTTTTTATTCAAATCAATAAATAAGGCGTCTGACCGATTTCAACCATGGCGGCCAATCTCAGTTGAGATCAGCCAAGTGCGCAGGACATATTATAGTGCACAAGTGTACGCGCAAACACAAGTGCACTCTCTATTCCCTTACTTACTCTCATAATTCGGTGAGACGGCAATCCGACATGACCGATGAGATAATGAACACGCTCGAACCGCGCATAGAGCGATAGAGCTTCTTCAGCTTTAATCGTCAATTGCATGCGGCAAGCAGTATGTACCTGATTTCGTCACTTCTCTTGAAAGAACTATAGCTTCTCGTGCTTTTGAGTTGGATGATTATTTATTTTGAAAAATTATAACAAATAAATTTTTACACAAAATAACTAGCTACTACTAAAGGTAAATCGTTCTGCTACGGAAAAACAAGAACTAAAATTTCACTCTGTGTATCACTAACATTGAACAACTTCTCAGTAGACACAGCCATCTCCATCGTATTGGCAGAGTAGTCCAACGTCTCCTTCCAGCCGTGGAGCAGGAAGGCGAAGCGCAGTTGCCGCGCCGTGTAGCTCTTGAGCGCGTCCGATATCGTCACGAAGTTCTTGAGCGACTTCGACATTTTGCACCCGGCGATGGTCAAGTGGCCCGTGTGCAGGAAGTAGTTCACCCATCCGGGTTTGTCGAAGTGCGCCTGAGGATATACAGTGGTTGCATTTTATTACTCTGGTACTCATTGTGGAACTACGCGTATTGCAAGGAGAGAAGAAGGCGGAAAGAACACGATATTATTGTCAGGTGACCCGTGTGCAGGACGTAGTTCACCCATCCGGGTTTGTCGAAGTGCGCCTGAGGATATACAGTGGTTGCATTTTGTTACTCTAGTACTCAGTGTGTAACTAAGCGAAGAAAAGAAGGCGGAAAGAACACGATATTATTCTATTGGAAAACTCCAAAGTAGAAGTACAAAATGCTTATAACAACTTGTACTTTGTTTGGCACGAATATCAAACTCAAAATCGGTTATTCGTCTTTTTTCATGTACGCCCCAATCGACAAAACCACTTCTTCTCCACTCCACATTTCTGTACACAGTGCTACAGTTACTGCTACTGAGGATAATATTACAATTGAGTTGAATAAATAACACATAAAGATATGTAATAGTATGAATTAGTAGTAGTAAGATATTTAATATGATACGACACTTTAAAAGGCATAAAAGGCAGTTGATATACATTTTTGGACTGCTTCAAAGTTTAAACTATCTTACCTCACTCTGAGCTAATTCATTGTCATGGTGGGGGAACTTTAAGTCGACTCCACCGGTGTGAATGTCAAGTTTGTCCCCGCATATGTCCGAGGCCATGGCGGAGCACTCGATGTGCCAGCCCGGGCGGCCGGCGCCCCAAGGGGACTGCCACGACGGCTCGCCGGCTTTGCTGCGCTTCCACAGTGCGAAGTCATTTGGCGAACGCTTCTCAGCTGTATCGTCGCACAGATCACCTGCAAAACAATTAGTTTTATTAGACAACTAATGGTCCCGGCGATTTTCATACAACCAATACTTATTTTTACCTACTAAATAAGAACGAACAGAAAGGGTTGTTACTACTATATAAGTTACAACCATGGAAACGAACCATCAATGGCAACCATCAAAATCTATATATATAAAAATGAATTGCTGTGTGTTAGTCTCACTAAAATTTGAGAATAGCAGGAGCGAATTGGCTAACGTTGGCTTTGAAATGTTCGCTGTAGTCCAGGGAAGGTTTAAATGGTGAGAAAATATAATAAAATGGCGACAAAGATAGTAAAAACAACTTCTTTAATTTCCCATACAAACTGTTGTACCTACTCTTTTGTCAAACATGGAGTATTGTCAATATATTACATGTAAGTTACAACCATGGAAACGAACCAATAATGGCAACCATCAAAATATGGCAATAAATCTAGATAGATAAGTATGTAATCCATAAAAGTATGATTTATGTATTTTAAAAAGATATTGAAACTGCACCTCTCTGTTATATAAAAGTAAAATATTCATAGATTGTTATTGTTTTAAGGTATGACTTATTACTAATCTTTGTACAATGTTGCTCTTTCTGCCAATTAGCTATGGGCGAAGTGAATGTTTTCCTACATTTCCTACACTACAGTTTTGTATTCAGATGTGGTAGAATCAATTAAAGATCTAATTCAATTACTGTTTCAATATTTTGCCAATACTTTTAAAACATGTATAATAAAATTTCCTCTGTATTGTATTTAATGTTAATTACCTTCTCCTTCTTGTAATGACTTTGTGTCTCCATAAGCTTCGGGCACAAGCCTAGCATAATGGTGGTTCTCCCTTTTGTCGAATTCTCCAACATTAAAATATACAGAGCCATTGGACTCATATGCTAAGCCATTTTCAATAATTTTCTCAATAAACTTAATAATTTGTGGTACATATTCGCTAACTCTTGTTAATACATCTGGTGGTAATACCTGTAACCAAGGAATTATAAATAATCTAAATTACATACTCTTACATAAAAAGTCATTGTGTCTAGTATATAAAGAAAGCTAAAGAGAAAATTATTCACAAACAGACACTACAACAATGTATAAATAATATATTGATGTAAAACATCATCTTTGTATACTGCCTACCTCATAAGAGGCAAAATATTTGCATGCTATATTAATAGCTAAATAGGTTTTAAGCTTCTTTATTTTTAAATTAACATCTACACTATACTGTAACCTACCCTATTTACAAGCAAATAAACAATTTTGATTTTGATTTTGATTTTGATTCAAGTAAATTGTTATATATGTATAATAGTGCTATTACTAACATTTAATGCTTTCATATCTTTATGGAACTCATTTTCCCAATATCTTGGTAATGATGTAAAAATAGCATTATCAGTAACAGAGGCTCCATGCTGATGATCGAGCCAGTCTGATATGGGGTCTTTTGCAGATTTCAGCATTTCACTTTTGCAAGCCTGTATCTTTTCATCATTATTTTCTTGCACTGCTGCCTGGAGGGACTTGACAGCTGATGCAATGCTGAAAATCATAAAATATAAACAATTAAAATTATTTTCACACAAAACCACAGTGTGACTGGAGCTTAATGTAGAGTAACTAAATGATATAAACTAGCTGTGCCCGCGACTTCGTTAGCGTGGACTACAGGATTTAACATATAAAAGTTTACCCTGCTAACTCTCGTTCCCGTAAGAATTTTCCAATATCCTGTTCCAACTAAGCTTTAAGTTTACTATGGTCCCTGCATGCCAAATTTACAGCATCAAACTTCAGTGGTTTAGATTTTTCATACAAAAGGATTTTTCCCGATTATTCCCGTTCCCGTGAGAATTTCGGTAATTCCTTTTTAGTGCACCTCTATGGTACCTAAGCTAGGTCCTTCTAAATTTCAAGTGCCTACGTTTAGCCGTTTAGTCAGTGAGTCAGTTTCTCCTTTTATATATTTAGATAAGAACCCGGCTTGGCTCGGGTAAGATGTGATTCATAATAAACATCAAGGAGCAAAATATAGGTAAATCCTAGCGACTCGCCCTCGCTTCGCTTCGGGTATACCTCTATCTCTATATAATATAGCTGTGCCCGCGACTTCATTCGCGTGGACTACAGGATTTTGATTTTTTTTAACTTAAAAGTAGTATTAGTTACGTTGGGTGATGGAATGTCGCTAAGTTTCGATCCGAGTAAAACTGACAAATAAAGACAGTTGCATAATTTTTATCATAAATTCCCTAAATTATGGCGCCTACCTAACCTCTAAGTTAGAAAAAAGATCAAATACTAACTTGAAGTCTAAGTAACACTCAGTTTAAAAAAAACATCAAAATCATTTCAGTAGCTATGGCGTCATACGCTTCTTGACCTGTGTCCGTGTCTAGAATCCTATTTTTAAAATTAACCAAGTCTTATAGAAATCCGTTCAGACGTTAAGGCGTGAATGAGGTAAACTATTAAAACAAACGATTAAAAATCACTTACTTAATTAGTTTTCCGCTTACTGCCCACACCTTAGGTACGATAGCATGAATATTAATAACCTATATCCTTTTCTAGGTTACTATCTATGTCCTAACTAAATTTCATCAAACTCCGTTACGCCGTTTAGGCATGATGAAACAAAACTCCCAGTAAAACCATAAAAAATCACTAATTCAATTCAGTTTTCTGCCTACTTCCTACCCCCTAACTACGATGACGTGATCATTTTAATTTTATATCCGTTTTTAAATAACCATCTATTATCCTACTAAATTTCATCAAAATCCGTTAAGCCGTTTAGACATCAAAGAGCAAAAGTCCTAACATAAACGACAAAAAATCACTAACTCAATTCAGTTATCTGCCTACTGCCTACCCCCTAAGAACGATGGCGTGATTATTTCTGTCCTACAAAAAATTCTAGGTTATCATCTATCACCATACTAAATTTCATCAAAACCCGTTCAGCCGTTTAGACTTCAAAGAGCAAAAATCCTAACAAAAACGACAAAAAATCACTAACTTAATTTAGTTATCTGCCTACTCCCTAAGAACGATGGCGTAATTATTTATAGCTTATAACTATTTCTAGGTTATCATATATCACCGTACCAAATTTCATCAAAATCCGTTCAGCCGTTTAACGTCAAAGAGCAAAAGTCCTAACAAAAACGGCTAAAAATCACTAACTCAATTTAGTTATCTGCCTACTGCCTACCCCTTAAGAACGATGGCGTGATTATTTATAGCCTATAACTATTTCTAGGTTATCATCTATCACCATACCAAATTTCATCAAAATCCGTTCAGCCGTTTAACGTCAAAGAGCAAAAGTCCTAACAAAAACGGCTAAAAATCACTAACTCAATTTAGTTATCTGCCTACTGCCTACCCCTTAAGAACGATGGCGTGATTATTTATAGCCTATAACCATTTCTAGGTTACCATCTATCACCATACCAAATTTCATCAAAATCCGTTCAGCCGTTTAACGTCAAAGAGCAAAAGTCCTAACAAAAACGGCTAAAAATCACTAACTCAATTTAGTTATCTGCCTACTGCCTACCCCTTAAGAACGATGGCGTGATTATTTATAGCCTATAACTATTTCTAGGTTATCATCTATCACCATACCAAATTTCATCAAAATCCGTTCAGCCGTTTAACGTCAAAGAGCAAAAGTCCTAACAAAAACGGCTAAAAATCACTAACTCAATTTAGTTATCTGCCTACTGCCTACCCCCTAAGAATGATGGCGTGATTATTTATAGCCTATAACCATTTCTAGGTTACCATCTATCACCATACCAAATTTCATCAAAATCCGTTCAGCCGTTTAGGCGTGAAAGAGTAACAGACAGACAGACAGACAGACAGACAGACAGAGTTACTTTCGCATTTATAATATTAGTAAGGAATAGTAAGGATATTTCTGTAGTCATCGGTTCCCAAGGAATACTAAAGGTATAAACAGGATATAGATTCTTTCATTGTGTTTAATAAATCTAGGAAATAAAAACTGCAAAAGTCTTTACACAATTAATTTTTAACATTTAAAATTAAGGAACATCAATCAACAAAACAAATTGCAATGAGAATTTGGCAAAGGTACTTATAAAATTATAATGTCTATTCTTCATCACTGTCTGTTATCACCCTAAAAGAGTATATCATAAAAAATGTGTCAAAAACAATATTTCCGCGAAACGTCTATGACTGAAGAAAATAGTTTCGATAATACCTATTCACTCAATAATTCCGGCAAGATGGTGACTGTGATTCGTCTGTCAACACATTTAGAACTTTAGAAAATACTCGACAATCCGAATTTTGCGGATATATGTTGTCGACTCGAAATCATTATTTTGTGATGTTTTATTATTCATGTAAGGTTTTAATCGAGTCTACCGCATTCCCTTGACAAAATAATTAATATAGAAGATTACTTTGGAGCAAACATCTTAATCATTAAAACGATTGTTATGGGTAAACTATAAAAGGTAGACATATATGCTCGCGGACTTTTTAAAGATAATGTTAAGATGAACAATTCATCCATACAGCATTTTTGTATAACTTTAACTATATGCTCAGCGCACGCCACGGAGGGCCTCAGAAACGATACTTTCCCCGTTTTTTGAAACATTTTCGGTTACTGCTCCACAACTATAGGACCTAGCGTGATATTATATAGCCTATGTAACTTCTGAATAATGCAGCTTTCTAATGGTGAAAAAATTATTGCAATCGGTCCAGTAGTTTTCGAGTTTATTCATTACAAACATACAAAAAATACAAAAATACAAAAATACAAATCTTTCCTCTTTATAATATTAGTGTAGATGAATCGCAAAATGTGTTGGTAAGCGCATAACTCATCAACGCCTGAACCAATTTGGCCAATTCTTTTTTTAAAATGTTCGTTGTGAAGTCCAAGGATGGTTCTTATGGCGAGAAAAAAATGGAATAATTGCCGGGAAAACCCTAAAAACAGCCCTTTTCTTTTTCACATTTTTTTGACAGAACGAAGTTTGTTGGGTCAGCTATAAACTATAGTTATGTTAAATGTATAGAAAATTGCATTGCAGTATGTAAATGAAAGAGATAGGTATATCACAAAGTTCCCTAATTAGGACAGATTTGTGTCTTGCTTAGTGTGTGGTTATAACATATCTGCCTCTTGTTTATTATAATGTCATTGAGGGTGACCCTGTATTTTAGGACTTCAGGTCCCATAACCATATCTTATTTTATTTATTGTTTGCCCTAAGCATTTAGTATGTACATAAACAGTATCTTTTGCTTCTAATTTTTTAAATAAACCACAGTTTTGTTATAAGGTACAATGGATATAAATTTTATTATCATGTTTTAGAGACTTACTTGTCTAACATCTTTTGCATAGTATTTTTCTTATCAGGATCTGCAGTATCTTTCACTACTTTTTCATAATAATTCACAACAGCCAATGCATCATCCACCGTTCCATTAAGATCTCTTGGGTTCTGGACATACTTCTCATAAAGATAATTTTGTCGCGCTCTTTTAATAATTTTATCATCAATATCTGTTATATTCATAACATACAGTATGTCATAGCCAAAATAATTGGTCATTATTCTCCTCAAAATATCAAATGATATGTATGATCTGAAAAAGAAAGACATAAAATGTATCAAAGTAAACATGCTGAAAAAGTAAATAAATTGCAACTGAGATATTACAGTATACATCTCAGTTTTGTTATAATCAAAATAGCTTTAATCTTTGATTTACCCACTAACTCTACTACCCAACATCAGTATTCTTCATCTTCATCTATCTAATTAGATATCATAAATTGATAAAAAAAAATTTACAATGAGTCATAATTCTCCTTAGTTCATAATACAAGCTTGGTCCATTGAACCATAATGAATTCAAGAACTATACCTTGAAATTAATATTATTTTATGCAATGGTTTGAATAATAGAAGATTATTTTTAAATGTTTCATTGTACCAGTCTGAATACTGCTTATCTTTTATTAAAAATAAACTTAATTACTCAGCATAATTTCATCATTCAAGTCATGAATATTTAAAAAAATAGTTTACCTTGCATGGCCCATGTGGGAAGCATCATAGACAGTGGGGCCGCAGCTGTACCAATTCACTCTGTTTCCATTGGAGCAAACAAACTCTTCTTTTTGCCTCGTCAAACTATTATACAGCTTCAAAACTGGTCTCTTTTCTGCTTTTGGTGGAGACCAACCAGGTAAATTTCTTTTGGACATTTTGACACCGGTGGTATTGTTAACCTCAAAGCAATATTAAATCAACATGGACTGTATATTCCAAAATTCACTTAACACAAACCCGTGAGCTATAACTGTTAGCATTGATGAACTATGTGCAAAGTGAATCGGCCACGTAATTAATAAGGATAAATCGCTTGTTCTGGCGTGAGCAAATCCTTACTGACAGCCAGTAGTGTCAATTTTATGACAGCATAGGTGACATTTTTCCTTTTTCCTCTATGTACATAGGTTTTCAAGGGAAATTTTATACAGCCTTGCGTTGAGTCTTATTATTCATTGTTGATTTAATTCTAAAGTTCAGGCAATACACTAATTTTTCAAATTTATTTTAGTTAGTCAGAGTTTACGAAGGTAAACTAGAAATCTAGATTATGTATTTATAGGTCTGTATCTTCCCACCTCGAACAGACAATTTCATTGGTCTAGAAGCTGTCAAGTTTTTTTTTGCATTAGAGACACAGACATGAGTAAATGATAACAGCTATATATCTGTCTTTTTCTTTATTACGAAACTAAACAAAGTCAGCTATGTTTTTCTGAACTCAGACGAACGTGATGCCGATCTCGATAAAATAAATAAATATACGCGCATATTACCTATATACAGAGGTAGCTACATAAAAGACGATTGCCGTACAAATTTTTATGATTCGTGTGTGATTTTACGTTGTTTCGAAGACAAATACCGCATAGTTAAAACCACGATGGCTCTCTGTGTTTGTAAATGTTTAAATGTATCACTGGAATGTGAAAAAATTGAAGATAACATAGATATCGGAAATCTGGAGTTATCAACTGAGGAACAAAGGGATATTTTTTTCAATGAGGTACAGTCGGTAAACATGTCTTGACCTTGACTTATACTAGGGCTCCTGTTTGCTTCTTATTGAATGAAATTTACCAAAATTAGTACAACTAGATAGATCACGGTCGCGTAAAAAGTTGGTATAAATAGCACAATACATGTGCGTTCGCCGCACCATCATATTATTTATGTTTGTAAATAGGTTATTTCTGTATCTGCCTTACCTACTGCTAGGCTAACTCACAATGTATACGAATACTTTTAGGGTACTCTTGAGTTGTTTTTGCTCCAATACTCAATGTAATTAAAACTGAGGTTACACAGACCATTTTAACATTGTTTGTTTATTTAGGGATCATGTTAATTCCTGCCTCTTATATAATTCATTTATGAATAAGGAGAGGTAATAATATTTTTTTCTGTTTCCCTTAAACTATGTTTGCTAATACAATCATTCAGTAATCTAGCTGTTACTGAATGTACTTTTCAGTACTTTCAATAGTTTTCGTTGTGTTGTGATGTGAAGAATAATTTAATACATTTAATTAATGTGCATTAATTAAATGACTTGATCTGGCCAAAGAAAAGAAATTGAAACTTTAATAACTTTATATTTATTGCTTTCAGAAGCTGATACTATGTCCAATAAATTCATTGAAGACCTCAGTGGCCCAGCAAGCACTGGTTGGCCAGACTTCTGCAGGTCGCTGGACGCTGCACTCCTGCCTTGCTTGTGGACAAACAACACATGCTTCTCTTGGTGGAAAGACAAATGGACCTAATGCCATTCTCATTCCCAAAGCATTACAGGTTTGAATGTTTTTGTTTTGGATATTGTCACTATAAATTTATAGTCACTAGTTAACATAAAATTTACTACTATTTTGGTAAACTAGGTAGGACTTAGATTAAAATTAGTTATGATATAAATAAAAATTGTTTAAAGAATATGTTTAGTAAAACTAATCATTTATATTCATATGTGAAAGGTCTTATAATATTATACAAACCTTGATTTCATAATGCTAACACAACATCTTTGTGATCTAGTTCATTATAACATATATCAGATATCATTTAGTATTGCTTACCTTGTAAAAAATGCTTGTTTGTGCTTACAGACAACAGTTGATCGTGTGAACAGTCTTAAAAAGTCGAACAATTTCTCTCCGGTCTTCAACTTGATGGTGCCAGAGGTGACAAATGATATTGAAATGAAAGAAAACATAGACACAAACAATTTCATATTTAGCGACAATAAGAACCCATGGGCCCCCACACAGCATGTCATTGGCAACCTCAGCAAACAGCTGAACCAGACTCTTCAGTCACAGCTTGAAGCCATTGAGGATTCAGTGAGACAGTTTAGAGACCAGAAATATGCAGAGTATGAAGCATACAGAGAAAAGGCACAGAGGGATCACAAAATCTTAGCTAGGTAAATAATGTAGTGTAATAGTTGGCAGTTATACATATAAACACCAAGTAGTAAAGATAAAGAGGAGAAGCAAAAGAGAAAAAGTTGCTATAGCAATAATATTGGAACTATATTTGATGTGCCATATTTCTTAAAATTATACTAATTATTTAACTTTGACTTATATCTTGTAAATATTTATCACAACATACATTACTCATTATTGCATTATTATTTGAAAGCAAAAGAGACAATGTTACATCACATTCAGAAATGTATGTGTTCTTTGTATAATTGCATGAAATACTTTTTATTGAAAAGAGACTATTCAATGAAATATCTTGACCTATAAAGATAAAATTTGACAGTTTATGACTAAGAGTGGTTGAAAGTATGTAGGTATTTAAAAATATTGTAGCATAATAATATAATAATTCTTCTTACATAGTAAATAAGGTAAATACTTTTCAACCTTCATGCCTGAGTGATAGTTTTATCTGAAATTTTGAATACCTAATTTTGTGTTGCAGTATCATAAGCAAAGCTCGGAGCAACAGAGACAATGATGGCTGGAAAATCGACATTGGCTTAGACAATGGACCCCCATCACCACAGCTACCTCCCCTACAGAGACGAAGACTGTCCTCCATCAAAGATGCCAAAAAACTCTCACATAATATTGTAAAGGTAATAATAACATTATGCTGGAATCATACTTTTTAATAAAGAATACCATACCAAGAAAATTAATGCCTAACTGGGAATGTAAGGATAAAAAATTAATTTATGTTGGCAGTTTTAATATGGTAACTCTAATCACCTGATTCATGACTTACAAAAAACAATCCCATTATTCAATAATTCAAATATTTTTTTGTTTTGTTTTTAGTCATTCAGGAATTTCCCACCAGAAGATGATTCGTTGGACGCCGAAGATCTTTTCGACCTAGAGGGCATGGATGAATCGCGTCACAATATGGTATCAGATCAAGACGATTACGATTCGGACCGTAAGTACTATAATTATACTTTATACTTAATTAATTTCACTTTCTTGATTAATATTCTTTAGCATTAGAAACAAAATACTGAACTATTCCTAACTTAAACCTAAACCTAAACTATACCTAATTCATCATGTTTGTTTGATATCTGGCTTTGTACTAAGAGCTGTGAAATTATGTTTATCAGGACAGTTCAATGAGATATTTAGACTTACCAACACTTCATGGGCCAAAGATGCTTTAAGCGGATGTCACACGTCCACATAACGCAGCATTTTCCCTAAGGACTAACAGACATTGCTAAAAAGTGAATTGTTGGTTATTGAAAAAAATTTTTTGTGAGTTCACTCATTCAAAAGGATTTCAGATAAATATAAAGTATTTGTTTGATTTTATGAATATTTTTATTTATAATTTCAGAAGGCAGCAACGACGAGGGCATCCACATCTCGCGCCCGCGAGGCGGCTCGGCCACGGACATCGCCCGCTCGCTGCCCATCAACATGCCGATATTCCCCAACGAGCGCCAGACGCACAAAGATCTCGACGACGATGTAAGTACAAATCCACAACCAAGTTAACGCTTGCGAAATCGGTTTGAACAATAATATTGTTTTATTTGTTACATTTGCTTTGCACTGCTTTGAAAACATGTATTGTTTGTTTATTTTTTATTATTGCGTCAACCTAGCTTCTGCCTGCGACTTTGTATTTGCGGAAACAATTATTGTGTACTCCCAATTTTGGTGCTGTATGACCAAAAGCACCAAATTTTAGGGTCCAAATTATCTCCTCGGTTTCAGCAATAAAGCATCAAGAGATTATTCGTTTTTTACGCTTTCATGTTTAAATAATATTGAGAATGCAAATTGGAAATGTGTGGAGATTAACAAATAGTTTTTTTTAATGAAATCTATTATACTAGAATCCATAATTCGACGGAGTAGTTTGACAGATTGAGTGTTACTATGTGTGGGAATAATAAAATAGTGATGAGGTAAATGGTAATATTTAATTATCGACAGAATAATCTGGTTTAAGTATAAAATCGTTGATTAATTATCTAACAACACCGCTCAATCTATTTGAAAAAAAAAACGGCATAATTTTAGAGTTATTGTATAAAAATGTTGGAATTTAAGCCCTGATTGGTGGAATAACGCAAGATCGACATTGTAGTTTTATGCAGGAAAAAATCTTTATTCAGTGATGTTCCAAAAGTGAAAACCGCCAAACAATCGCCTTGGGCGGTTTTATTAGATAATCGATGAAATCACAATTAACTATTATATTAGTGATCTTGTACATGGCTAACGCAAGCTCGTCCAGAAATAATTGTTAAACTTCCACCGTTTTAAATTTTTCGTTGTGTCATGCCCATCGCCTATTTACAATATGGAACTTGCACTTCAAAGTCTTAATTATTACATTCCCGCTTTAAAAATAAAACTCGCAAAAAAAATCGATTTTTTTTTCGGATCGAATCGGATCACAAATTATCGACGCAAACAACACTAGGCTGAACCTGGCAACATAATGCGTTTTGAGTTGTCAAACCGCTCCGTCGAATTACGGATTCTAGTATAGTAGTAATGAAGAAAATTATAATAGTGATTTATTATAGGTAAAGTTGAAATTTGTATCGTAGTTACGTACGTTAATTTATCATTTTTAATATCTTAATACATATATGTAAATTCTCCGAAGATTCTTGCATTCAAAAGTATTTTTGTAAATATAAGACCTCAGCGTAATCAACATGGCCACCTACAGTTTGGAGCTCATTCACGAAATGCTTTATGTAATACCAAGATGAACGATCCGGAACGATCAAAGAGAACATTTATAAAATGATCACCAAGAAGAGTAGGTGAATTTTTTTATTTAAAAATATTTAGCACCGCTTGCGCAAGCTTGTGTTTTTTAATAATATTTTTGTATTAAGAGCTAACTAGATTACACTGGGATGTGCATTGCAGGAGGAGCCGGCGGATATCGCAGCCAGCATCAAGGCGCTGGCGCGCTCCGTGCACGGCGACGTGTTCGAGCTGCCGCGCCCGCGCTTCTCCACGCAGATCTAGCCGCACAGTACCATCCCCCCCCCCCCACCCCTCGCGTAAGGCCCCCTTTTCGCTACCCACGCGCGAAGCTCCTCGAAGAAACCAAAATCGAGTATCTCATCTTCATCGTTAGTTTTTAAAGTCCGACAAATCTTCTCGACCGTGCGTTCTCGGTCCGCCGACGTCGCCCGTTTCGTAGTGCCAGTCGGGAGGGAAACTTTTTGAGGAATCGATACTGGCTATCGATTCCGTCGGGTCGAGCGATCCCCTCCGACGCTTACCGTGACGCGAAATCGTTCTATCGACTGATGTTCATTTTTCTGGTCGATTTACATATTATAATATACTTACTTCCGCAATCAAGGCTATAACCGTTTATTGATGGATTTTTTTTTCTCTTTTCTAGTAGTAATTTTTATGGTTGTAAATCAGCAATATTATTAATTTTATCTCGTTTCTCGCTGAGGCCCACAGGCTAGGATCGCTTATCGTTAGATAAGCGAAATCCGTAATTTTCAGTAAAATAGATCATGCATACAAGTAATATCACCAGACTCACATTTCGAAAGTATATCATTTACAACAGTATAGGTACCCTTTGAGATTTTTTTATTTTTAATAATTATAAACATGCATGTGTGACGATTAATTATCTGAGGTATATTACCTAAGGCGTTTAAAGTAAACGGTTCCAAAAGCTTTTTTGGTGCTTCTCCTGGTGTTTCAATAATACAAAAATGATAATAACCATTATAATTATTTTATAAATAACTATTTACTAATTCCCTTGATATATTGTTATTAAAATCATATATCTTCCTCCAATAGCATTTTCAACTTTTGCTATCATCTTTTGAATTCGTCCTATAAAAAATAACAAAATGCAACCCTATAACTATTCATACTACAAGTTTAGGTGTAATTTGGTGCTTTCGAAATGTGATTACTGTGACCCTAACTGCGAACTGACATAATAATTCAACTTATCATAATGAACCTATGGCAGCGATCTTTAAATAAATACGCCTCATTTTACGTGCAATCAGGATGCAATCAGTTTTGACACAGTTACGCACTTCTCTTGATATGAATCATTTTAATTGTCTATTTTGAGACCTGTTTTAGTGCAATTTACGTTCTTTTTAAATTACAAAAATATTTGTTTTGTGAAATCAGTTGCAGCAAAATCAAGCTTAGGCGTCTAAATAGTTTTTATACATAAGTATACATAGTTTAACGTAGAATATAAGGAAGAGGCTATGTGATGTTGTATGCGGAATCATTTTAATAATATACATTTCTAACCAAAAATATTGAAATATTGTTACAATTTATACTTGTTGTGATTACCACAAAATTATTGGCTGTACACTACCCATTATTATGTAGCTAAGGTCTTGACTTTTCAAGACCAGACAAATTTTGAAGAGGTATAATACCTTAGTGACATAATAAGTTGTAAATATTCCACTTTGCTGAATTCATTATTTGCAACTGATGTAACTGCAGTAACTGGCCTGTGCCGCAGGCGATAGCAAACTGACAAAAGTGGAAACTTATCATAATATTTTTATGTATCAGTGTCCAGCAAATTGCATAAATATTGTGTATAAAATTGTGTGAAACAATTCAGTAATAATAATGAATGTTAACATCTAAGTCATATCCCCGTTAATAGAGTCTTTTCTATTATTTTTATCTGGTGTTATCTTATTGATAAGTGAAAATGTACAAAAATATTAGTACTTGCATTTCTTACTAGTCGTATAGGGTCACGAATAATATTTCTCAGGACTAGGTAGTTTATGAAATCATATGCCTAAAAAAGATTCATGGAATGTATTGTAAATAAAATTAAGATCATTGTTATTGCTTTCGAGGAGACGAGAAATTTTGAAATACATTTATTTTTATACCCAATGTTTTGAATGTTTACAAGAACGGAACTATTGAGACAGGAATAGGTTTGGGGAAGAAACAATGATTTTGTTTTGTAATATGTATTGTTTTATAGATTTAAAACTTACTTTAGCCCCTTTAAAAAGTGATTTTGTGTCCACTAGAGTAACAAGGTGCAAAAAAATCATGCGAATGCTATTATTTAATATCGGTACATGATGACATTTATGTTACATATTTCCGTTATCTAGAGGACACAAAATCACCTCATTGCATTAGTTTTTTTTAGTATATTATTATTGTATCGCGTGTAACTAAACATGTGATCTATATATTTTGTCAGTGTCTTCCAATAGCACTGTTCTTCGAAAAGAAATGCCTGGTGATTTTTTATTGTGATGTCATTTATGCAGTCAGTTGTTTTAATTTAGCTGTTTCATTGGAGTGAAGACGTTATCGCGATGGATTTTGATTGTAATGAATAGTGATTATGTAATAAATATTGACATTAAATTCTCTGTTATTTATTTTATACCAAAATTACCAACTTTTATAAATCGTTTTAACGAAATAATTTATGGGTGTGAATTGTTAGCACATAATTATATTTTTACTTGAATGTGCCAATAAACTGATCCACTGTATGTTCAGATACAAGAAAAAAGGATTAAAATTCTAAATCTATAGCATGAATTGGTCGTGAATCCTTGTTCCCAACGAGTCACAGTTTGGCTCCTTGGGACCAAAAGTATTTATTTATACCATCGATAAAATTAAAAATCTACCAATTTTCTATTTACATAGATGAAAAACCAAATGTATGCATTTAAACAGACAGTGTCTCTACACAGTTGACTGACTCGGTGGAACAGTGGTTAGTGACCCTGTCTGGTGGTGCCAAGGGTTCGATTCCCACTTGGGACAAATATTTGTGCAATGAACGATGGTGTGGCTAAGTGTATTATTGACATATTAAAGTTAATTTCTGTAATATCTGTAACACAAGTTCTTAAGTTGCTTACTACGGGATCAGATTGATGTATTTGATGTTTTTTTGCTTCTACATACGGTCAAAACATGACAAAATAATTTTGTTGCTTGATCATTTCGCCGCGGATGTGTAATTGTTTTAAAATTTTATTTTTGTTTTTTACATAATCTTCTACATCCAATCGATCCTTTAATAAACTTACGAGAAACCTTGATACAGACCTTCATGGACAATATGATGCACAGAGTACTTTTTGATATGATGTGAACTGTTACCATGGTTACCGCGTCACAACAATAGTTCATACTACTGTCAGACGCGCGTTCGCTACAATTTTTTCTCTGTATTTGTGTTCTATAACAAATAACAATGTTGAGTTCCCGTTACTACAGTGCCTCTCGAGTAGGCACTGATTCCAAGCCGCGTACAGCCATGATAGTGGACGAAGATGATGAGCTCTACAGCGGGTTCAACGAAGTGGCGCCCGCCCTCGACACGAGGAACTTGCGGGAGGATCAAGCCTTCCAGGAGACGCTCAAGACCGCTGGCATGGGAAGGAAGGTGCCTAGCCGCATGGGCACGGGGGTATGTTATGTTTAATTCAATATTCTCGTCATTTGATAACCTCTTGAACCTAAGGGAACTAGCCCAGTTTTGTGTGCTGTTGATGATGATATCATCATGTAGCCTTTTGTAGGCGTGGGAGTAACTAGATTACTTGTTATTGTATGCTTATAAAAAGAGCTAATATCGTAAAACAAAAGTGGACCTCAAACATTCAGGTCGTTGCACCATCGAGGTCAAAAAGTAAGTTATAAGTTCTACGTCAGCAATCAATTGTTTTGAATGTTTTATAAGTTGACTTATATTTGTTTACACAATGTACAAGGAGTTATATAGGTAAGATTTGTTTTCCTAACGAACATACGAATGGCTTGGAGTAGCCTCTTCATCATCACCGAACTTGCGGGGGAGCGGCTGGCTCTCGCCCTTTGAGAGTATAACTCGATGTATTGGGCATCTGTTATAGTATTGGTATGTCGAATCGAATGTCGATACATAGGTACCGAATAATTTCAAAGGAATAGAAGAATATACTAAATTCATTATTGAAGTTAAGCATTTTCTGATTAGTAATAGCTACTACACAATAAATGAATATTTGAGGATAAGTTTAAATATACATTAAATAATAAATAGCACAAAACTCAATCATGTACTTTACTCTTTTGAAACTATCTGAATGTATGCCCTTCACTCTTCCACTTTGCAATGCCTTACATATAAATGTTAAGTGTTTTTATTAGTTAGCATGTAAGTCATAGATAATGCAAATATTTTAAATAAATACATCTCAGATGTTCCGGCTAGGCACTGTGAGTGTCCGGGGAGGCAGCTCGCGCGCAGGCACGGCGGCGGCGCGGCCCGTGACGGCCGTGCGAGCCGCCGGGTATACCAGCGCGGCCCCGCGGACTCCCACGAGAGACGACGCTAAGGAGGACAGGTAATAAGGAAAGCCTATTACTTAGCATGTACGTGGCAGTAATAAGGGCCTCTTTTGTTCAGGGGATTCCCTTTCTGACATAGGCTCACTACCGCTCACCATCAGGTGGAGTGAGGTCATCTTGTTCTCATCGTCATCAATCATCAGATTGAATCGTAATGAAACATTTTTGGAATGTGAAGGGAAGTTGTAATCAAATCAAACAACTGACTGCATACGAGGTGAGGTGACGTATGTTATCGTGCATCATCTATTAACAAAAAATATTTAAATTTTCTTTGTTTGATTTTCACCCCTTCAATTTGCAATTCCGTAAAATTACTGCTACTAATGTTACTAACATAGCATATTTTTTAAATTAAAGTTTTACATGAAAAATAAAAACACTGATTAATGGCACCTGTGCCATTCGCGTTCATTTTTCGTTTTGATGCTCTGGCAGTAGCGGTATGAAATTTTCAGGGTATACTATCCATGAATGTAGGTAGTTTTTAAAATAAGTTCTAGAAAAAAAACACAGGCACTTTTTTTCACTGGAGGCTTTGAAAGTTGGTAGACACAATTCGATTCGTAAAACTTTTGTGAAGAATTATTTTTTTACTCCAATATGATAGGGTTATGACTCAAATCGGTATCGTAATTATAAAGACCCACTATTGAACTACTTCTAGAAAAAAAATCATGCAAGCAGGTCCAGTAGTTTAGCTACAGTGAAGACTTTTATACTGAATTCCGGCTTCTTACAAAAATTTCACAAAAATCTCAATAACTTTGGAACTATTGAAAATCGCTGAACATACATGGGGGTTATATCGATAGGTATTGAAGTCCCCCATCGATTGACTTACGATGATCCACCCCTCCTGTTACACCCTGTATAACCAATGTACTCATTATTAAATCTAATAATAATAAATTGTCTTCGTATGCAGTCAGTTGTTTGATTTGCTTACAACTTCCCTTCAAATGATCAAGTCATCAAAGGAAACATTTATTTCTGTCTATTATCTAATTACACGAATGCTTACTTGAAATAAAATTATTTTTATTGTTGAATCTATATATTAGGATTTTATATATAATTTCCAAACAAGAAGTAATTTATGTTTATTATATTATTACGCTCCCAGAATAAGCACCAAGACAACAAACAATTATATGTTGTGATGTAGACTTGGTTTTATTTCATATCGTAGTTAGCTTGGTCGAACTTATTATCTGTTTTTAATAACAGCATCGAAGACAAAGTCAAGCAGATGGAGGCCCGCATCATGACGCTCGTGGAGGACTCGTGCATGCTGAGCGCGCGGCCAGACCCCGACGACGACTCCAGCATCAAGCGGGACTATGACTTGGGGCAGGTGAGTGAATCAGTGTCGCTTATAGGGCGGTTCATTGGAGAGGCGGCACATGTGGCCTCTCACCACAGACTATATCGCACATCATGTTATACCCCGCGTACCTACCTACTCCTGCACGCAGAGTGAGCTAATGAGTGTGTCAGCACTGGGCCGAATTAATTTGAAATAATTTGCCATCGATTCGAAAAGAAGAACAAGGTCTCATAGTTTTAAAAATAAATGCGATGCTAAGCAGATTTTCAAACTTATAATTTCGTTTCGTTTTGAAAAAAGGATATCAAGGGTTGAGACTCTCATGTATGTATTTACCTATATCGAATTCCGTCATCATCATCATTTTCTTTAGCAGCATGTTGCAATTTATCACTGGACTGAACTCATCCGACACGTTGATTCCCCCCGTGTTGCAACAGATCCCTGAAGCCGGTGGTAGATTCCTTAAAATATTTATTTGTCTTCCTTGTTAGGCTTTGGCGAAAGCGCAAGAAGCGTCAGCTTTAGAACGACAACTCATCCGTATGCAGGAACAAGCAAATCTCGGCGATACACATAATCTGGACCTGACATTCGCTGTAAGTAAATAAAGATAACTAAGTACCTGAAGCACTAAATAACTATTTAATCTTTTTAATACATGTAGTAAAACATGTTTTATTAATTTTCTCAGGTTCTCTGCAACTTGGCAGGTCAATACGCCCTAAATGAAATGTACACAGAAGCATTGAACACGTATCAACTTCTAACTAGGAATAAGCTCTTTCCTCATGCCAACAGATTGAAGGTAAACTTAAATAGGTACTTACATTATAAATCTGACGTTTGATTTTTTGTGATATAATGATTCACGATGAAGATAATATTTTAGGTCAACATGGGGAATATCTACTTTAAAATGGGCGAACACCCAAAAGCATTGAAGTTATATAGGATGGCTTTGGATCAGACTCCAACAGCAGAGAAAGACCTGAGGTATGGCTTATACTTACATTACATATTTGCCATTGATGTTTTAACTCTAATAGGATGCATAAATACGAGTATGTTAATAACTTGCCAGAATGAAAGTGATGCACAATATCGGCCTCCTACTAGTCCGAATGGGCAAATTTCGCGACGCAGTGACGAATTTCCAGCACATAATGCACGAACAGGGCGATTTCCAAACAGGTATTTATTTTCAAAATACATAAGCCTTGTTGAATAATTCTAGAAGCCCAAATGCTTTTCTCTGATTTTAAAAACAAAAGAAGATTTGAATTTTATGCTAATAATGCATATAACTGCTACCTGCAAAACATGTTTGTTATATGCAATAGAAGGAAAAAAGTATCAAACAAAATATTGTTATGAAATTCGCATCTGTTCTAGGCTTGCATTTGGTGTTATGTTCGGTGGCGCTGAGCGACGCGGAGGGCGGCAAAGCGGCGTTCCACGCCATGCTCGACGTGGAGCCCCCATCATGCCACCAAGACATCACCATTGACGATGTAGGCTTCAAGATTTGAAATGCACGCCGATATTGCGTCTGGTTGGGGACACTTCCACTGGTCTTTCAGGGTCCTTCTCGCCTTCCGGCATACAGGCGAAAATTAAAAAAACTTTTGTTAAAAACCATTGGGAAATAAAAGAAAGAAAAGGTTATGCCCAGCCGTGTGTGTGTCATTATTGCGAAACTGCTTATTTAAAAACTGACCAAATAAGTAGCTATGTAT
The DNA here is from genome assembly GCA_039566165.1 of Maruca vitrata. NCBI lineage: Eukaryota > Metazoa > Arthropoda > Insecta > Lepidoptera > Crambidae > Maruca > Maruca vitrata. The sequence continues at coordinate 10,533,299 of CM076920.1, read as the reverse complement.
TAGCTACTTCTAATATCGCGTGTAGACCCATAAAGACTAATATTTAGTCTAATGGAACGCGAAAGTCTCAAGTCTTACACATTTGACCAAGTAATCAACAAGATTCTGTCTATAAGCCTGTCCGCATTGTTTATTGTGTAAAACATTACCCTCTGTTAGCGGAGTCGTTTAATATAAAGAATGAATATTAAACGACTCAGATAACAGAAAGTTCTATCAGGCTTTGGCTCAGGCTCCCGCTCCATTTTTCTAGGTTTCATTTGCCTCTGAATGTTAATCGACAAGATGACATTGCTCTTGCAGGAAAAGGACGCATACGAGTGCGTGTTGCGCGACGTGGTCCGTGGGGACCGTCTGTCGCGCTGGTCGCGCCGCGCCGCCGCCGACGCCGAGCGCTGCCTCGCGCTCGCCGCCGCCGCGCTCGCCCGCCCCGCCTCCAGGGACGACGACACGGGGTGTGTACAATGCACTTTAACCGGGCTCCCACCTCCCGGTACGACACGGCATTTGTATCACATGTCATGTAAGATGAACTTTGGAAATGATATAATTTGCTAATAGCATACTGGCTCGGTGAAAAGATAGTTGTGACCCAGGTTCACTACCTACAGTTCGAAGAGTCGTGGGTTCGGACATCGGTGTTTTTTCCGTGTTTAAGTGTGTAATTCAATATATTTAAGTATATTTGATTATGACGACAAGAGGTTCAATCATCATCAACCCAATTCTGTCCACTCCTGAACATAGGCCTCCCCAAATGCTCGCCACTTCTGTCTATCCTCTGTAGGATGTACTTACTGCGTATCACACTCAGTACCTACATCCTACAGAAGATAAACATAAGTTAATGAAGATGATCATTTAATCACTTCAGATATACATACGATTACCGCCTTTACTTCGTGCCGAATTTATGATCACCGTACATGCGGTGGAGCGGAAGCCTCTCACCCGTCAATAAAGCAATTTTTATCCGTGTGTTCGTCAGCGGCATGTCGTGGTGCGTGGAGGCGCTGCGCGGGTACAGCGGCGGCGGCGCGGGCGCGCGGCTGGAGCTGGGCGGCGCGCTGGCGGCGCTGCGGCCCGCGGGGCGCGCGCGCTGCCCCCGCCCAGCGCCTGCTGCAGCGCCTCCGCGCCGTCGCGCGCGCGCACCCCGCCGACCGCGTGCTGCGGGCCGAGGCCAACGCTGACGCCGCCTTCCTGGCTTACGCGGTCAGTCTCACCTAAGGGTCGCACCGCACGGGCCACACGCCATAGCCACAAACGCCGCCACGAGATGCAAGATAAAGCACACACGAGTAAGGGTTCGTACCGACGAACGGCACTTTGTCGACGGCAGCAGTCGACGAGTCAGCGGCTCAGACATGCGCGTTGACGGCAGTCGCCAAGATACTAATACAGATTTCCGCGTCACTCCACAATGGAGATTGCTACCGTGTCTCAATTTTACAATGATACATTATATTTTGGCATGATGAATATGTGGGAAATTAATTTATATTTTAGAACGTGAAAGTACAAAAATTTTTTTTACCATACTGCATGTTGCGGTGTACCTAACATCATAGCGCTACGATGATTTTGTATGAAAAGTGCAAACAGTCAGAACTTTAACACGTATAACTTTTAAATTTTGGTTTTATGTCGAAACGAATTACACATATCGATTCGGTTTATCAAAGACTGCAAAGCTACATAATTACCTAAAATCATGAACATATGTCTAATATGTAATTTGTTGGTAAGCTTTATTAAATAAATAAATACTTAAATAAATAAATAAACATTCTCCATTGCGAGCGTCGGTGTTGCGTCGACGGCTGCTGTCGACGCGTGGTGGCGAATGGTAGCAACGGCTGCAGTCTGCTGTATCTGCCATCGACAAAGTGCACTTTGTCAGATGAACCCTAACTTAAGCACGCGACAGCCACTTTTCATCACACTTGTGGTCGGTGGCTGCTATTTTTTTATAGGTACATTTTTCACGCCCTTGACTATGTTTTCCTTGGAATAAAACTACTACGCTGACTGCGCGAAAGTCGAGTGAACGCGGATGCTATCTTCCTGACTTGATCAGTCATTTTCAATGAGGCTTAACCCATTACTAGCGAAGAGAGATAAGTTATATCATGTCCCTGTATGTATCTCCCACAGCTGGGCAACTACTCGGAGGCGGCGGAGCTGAGCGCGGCGGCGGCGCGGGACGACCCGTACTCGTCGGTGGCGCGCGCGTGCGGCGGGCTGGCGGCGGCGCGCGCGCAGCACCCGCCCGCGTGGCGCCAGGCCGCCGACCACCTCGCCGCCGCCAGCCACCTCGACCCGGCCGACTTGGTTACCATGCACAATCTGGGTAAGAACATAAGATTGTTTTTGTGCAGTTCGTTGACATGACCCATAGCGCCTCTAGTGACCCCAAGGTACTAAACCTTGGGATGACGAGCTAAGGCGATTAACACATGGCACCGCGCACCACCGCTATTAGTGGTTAAGCGGATCTCAAGTTGCATTAACTTCTGTTAAATCTGTTGATTCCAAACACACGAACAACGGTGCTCCTCGCCCTTACGGACTCTGCACGCCGCGACGGTGTGTGCGCGGTGCCGTGTGTTAATTGCCTAAGTGTCAATAAAGTTAGTATCTAGACTTGGCCTCATTGCCTGTTGGCGTGGCTGCGAATAAAGGAGACAAATAAACAATAGCCCCACATCACACTCTATACATATAAATACTTTGTGAGTGTCGTCACTACACTCTACAGATCATATAATCTAATGTAGTTAAGGTTTTGGTTTTTAGCTGAAATTGTATTCAAAATTCAAATTCAAAACTCCTTTATTTATACGTATAAGCATTTACACGCACTTATAAATCGTCGATTCAGTAAGCATTGAACGTTCGATTATTATTGCCAGCAAGTCACTTGGCTGACGTGGTCTTATAACTAGCAAGTAACTCTTGGTTCCAGCCCTGGCACTAGAGAAGACCGGCGAGCCGTCCGCGCTGGAGGCGGCGGAGGCGCGCTGGACGCGCATCCGCGGCGCGGGCGGCGCGGGCGCCACGCTGCGCGCGCTCGCCGCCGCCGGCCTCGCGCGCCTCGCTCGCCGCAACCCGGACGACCCTAGTGCCGCAGACCATTGGTAATATGCAGCTATTCGCTATGTGCGCGATGGTAGCGCCCCTAGTGGCGACAACTATTCAGGACTTGAGATCTGTCATATCATAGCAACTAGATGTTTTGATATGTCATATCATAGCAACTAGATGTTTTGATAAAGATTTTCGACTAGTTTTTCAACACAAAATAAATAAAAATTGTATAAAGTGAGTGTGTATATTATACCAAGTGATTTTCTTACTTCACAAAAATATGAATATTATTATAACTATTGAATTTGCATCGTTTACGTTACGTACGTAACGTTTTTACTTACAAATACAAGGGAATTTATGAAATTAAAGCAATTTGACACATGAAAGCTCAGAATTATATCACATTTCTGTCACATCGTGCGCTTCGATCTATTTACCGTCCCCCACCACCCACTCCACACATAGCGAATAAGGATCTACTGGTCTTTGACTGCCTCGTTGGCATATTTGTAGCAAGCGCTGCGTAAGGACCTACATGTCAACGGTTCGAGTTCGAGATTTTCTGTAAAGAAATTTTGTCAGCCCGGAGTTAGGAAGTTGGTGGTTGCACGCCCGTACCTTGGAAAGCACGTTAAGCCGGTGGTCCTGCGCCCGATCTCTCATCGGTCTTGTCGGTTTCCGTCTCAACGAAATATAGGAGTAAGGGAACAGAGCGGGCACTTGTGTTTGCGTGCACACTTGTGCACTATAATATTTCCTGCCCGGCCTACCTCAGCGCCGCCGACCATTGGTTCGTCTCATATTATATGCAGCTATAAGGATTATGCGGAGGACTGAAGAGGGCAATAAATAGCGGAGCTGATTAAAAACTAGACCCAGGCTGTCCAAACTAGATGGAACCCCCCGGGCCAAAATAGCAAAGTCCCTTCCCGCGTCTGTCTGTCCCTATGTATGCTTAAAGTACACTACGGATTTTGATGCGAGTTTTTAATGGATAGAGGCATTTTCACGCCACAGATAAAATTTCGGCTGCATAAACGGTAAAAAAGATTCTGCGGACCGCACCAAACCAAACAAGGGTCTTGGTTTGGACAGCCCTGAACTAGACTAAAACTACTTGAATCTCAACTTTCGAGAGTAAGTTACAGACAAACTAGCGGCTACTAGGATTGTTTTATAGTAATCAGTTTGCTTATCTTACTTAGGTAAGGAAAACATATTATTATGCTCTACAGGTTCCCAATCCCACAACGCACATACTGACTTTGTCGATTGATCTTTTTATGACAGTTTGCTAAGACCCTGTCCAGATGGTGCGTTTTGAGATCGCACCCTGGTGAGATACCTACTAGTAAGTCGTGCGAAATAATACTTGCAGTTAATAATATCATGTCATACACAGGTACAGCATGATCGGCAACTGGGACGTCGGCGTGACGTGCGCGCTCGCGGAGCTGCACAGCGAGATGGGGGACACGCAGACCGCTAAACATCACTACCAAGACGTATGAATATAAGTTAACTAAGAAATTCCAGGTTTATCCCGACTTCTTTCCAGATTAGGCCACTTAGTTGTTTTTTTCATCCAATCAGATTTTCCACACAGCTATTGATATTTGGAAGAATATCAATAGAACTGTGAAAAAGATCCAGACAAGATTGTTAATTTATCACATATTCAATACATAAATGATGCCTGAAAGTTAGTTGAAAGTTCGAAGTCATTCATTAGATGATGATTATTGCCGATCATCTGCTTATCGGAATCTTTATTAATTTTGGCAAGAACCTTAGTTCTGGCTGTGCCAGCGACTTCGTCATTTCCTTCTGTTTTTTCGCTCCTATTGGTCGCAGCGTGATGGTGTATAGCCGAAAGCCGTCCTTGATAAATGGTCTATACAACAAAACAATATTTTTTTAACTCGAACTAGTAGTTCCTGAGATTAACGCTTTAAAAACAAACCCTTCATTTTGATAATATGTATTAGTATAGATAAAGCAAACAACAGTACTGAGTGTAAGTCGCCCGCAGGTGGAGGCGGTGTGGCCGTGCGAGACGTCTGCGCTGGAGTGGCTCGCCGCGCACGCGCCGCCCGAGCGCGCGCTCGCGCACTGCTCGCGCGCCGCTCGCCTGCAGCCCGCCAACGTAACGTTACATTTGGATTACCTCATCGCCCTAATGCGCAAAGGATGGACAGAAGGTCGCCAACGACCAGACATAATGTTGTTAGAAGTCTCTTTTCACGACTATTTAGTAGGAAGAAAGTTACAGTAAAACTAAAATTAAATCTGCGTATGAAAAAAAGGTGTTTATTTAGTGTACTTACGCATAATATTAGTCCAGTAATTTAAGCTTAAAATAGGTAAGAATCTCGGAATTCGAGATACCCAGCTGTAAGTCTGTAAACACTTGGAAATGGACACCCTAAAAGTGGTCTCAAAACCTACATATGGTAGGGTCTACGCAACTATAAAATTTTCATGGTCAAATGTCACAAATATCAGTTTTATAAACTTTTGAGCGAAACGGGAAGTTTTATCATAAAAGTGTGTAGGAGAAAATTGCTTATCATCTAATTATCTATAAAAATTGTCTGTACGTTTTATTCCAAAGATTCACCATTTCAGAGATACAGCGATGCAAATAGTTGAAAAAGTTGTATTTTCAAAAGCTTTCAGACCCCCGTGCGATTGTGCTAGACAGTTAAAATTTTCACAACTGATGTATTTCAGTAGCCTCTATAACATCTAATACTAGAAAAAGCTTAAAACCAATGTTTAAGTGGGTTCTCATACAAAAACTATGGATTTTTTTTCTCACACTTGGCCGGTTTTTAACGTGGTTACCCCAGTAAACCCATTCCAGACGACACCTTTTATACGTGAAGAACACGTTGTTTATATGGAAGCCTAGTTAAATAATTATTTTATGTCCTGAAAGAACATTTATTTTTCTTCTTTTTTAAAATCGTTAATTATGATGACCGATTACAACTCCAGTTATGAAGATAAGACAATGAGAAGTTTACAACCTCAACAGATCTGTGGATAGTGACAATTAATACGAATAGTAGCGCTACCATGAGTTTAAAAGTGACAGACTCCATATCGCCTATGTAAATCTGTCTATGAAAACCTTGTACAGCGCCCCTAGCGGTAACGCTAAGAACGCTAAAATCGGTAGTATAAAAAAAACAATTCGACAGGTTTTTAACGTACGTAAGTTTTCGATAGCTAACTCATGGTTCCGCTACTAGTTTGGGTATTGTAGTAAGAGCCACACATTGTTTTGTTTCATAATCATCAGTATGAGTTCCAAATACACTAAAATGGATATTATACACTGAGGGGCTTTAGCTCACTATTAAACCTTCTATCGCTTAATATATCATTTTAAACTATCATGGTTACACATATTAGAAAACTGAAAACGTGCGGGATATTTACCATGTTTTTTTTAAATCTATCGCTTGCTTTCTATGAACCGTGTTGCAGCCGCGCTGGGGCCTGCTGATGGGCGAGTGCCTGCGCTCCAGCGGCCGCTACCAGGAGGCACTCACGGTCTACAAGAAAATGAACGTGCGGTTCCCGGACAATGTGCAATGCAAGTATTTCATGAACCGGCTTGCATTCACTAACATGTGTATTAGCACATTTCCAAGGTGTTTCACCGACTCATTCTGTAGATAAGCACCTGATATGCAGCGTCTCAGCCGGTTTAGTATGTATAGGGAGGCAAACTGGAAGCAATTGTTTGCCTAACGGGGCTGCGCCCTTAACCTACTAACCCGTGCTGGAAAAGTAGTGAACGGAATTAAGTTTCAAAAGCATGAACAATGATTTTACTTATCATTACCTTTATAAGCCAGTCGTGATTTAGTAACAGAAACGTGAAGGTTTTATTTTTATTCTTCTAATGCTAAAGGAAATATATTGTGTAGGTTTAAAATTGATCGTGAAGCTGTGCGGCGATCAAGGACTGTCTGAGACAAGCGCGTGGAGCAAGGAGCTGCAGCGCGCTCAGGCGAGGATCAAGCAGCAAGAACGAGGTAATGGTTTAATAACAGCAATAGCATACATGACATAATTCTTCATTAACTAGAGTTTGACGTTGGGTGGTCCTCGCTTCCCTTCGGATGATCCTTTCTTTGCGGATGACTAGGTCAGAACATCTACCTGCGTGCCAAATTTCAGCCCGATCCGTCCTCTGGTTTGGTCTGTCTGTTGGTATATCAGTATCACTATGTCAGTCAGTCACCTTTGAGATATACTTAAATATTGATTAATAGGTAATTACAATTTTAATATCACATACGGAATCCTTTGTATGTGAATCTAACGTGTAGGTGCTTGGCTGGTTTTGCTACTGCATAAATAAATTAATATGAATGTTTGTAAGTGTAATTTTTATTTCATATTGAATCACATCCAAGATTTGGTTCACTCGAGTTTTGTTAGCATAATTAGATATTAATTGGGACTCTATAATCTATAAATAATTAAATCCATTATTGTAATTGAGAACAAGTCATAGTTCAGTAGATAAGAACCGTAGCCTCTGATCCGGGAAATGAGTGGTTCCAAGTAGTGTTACATGCAATTTTTGATTTCTCCGTTCTATATGAGGGTCAATGACACTAAAAAATGTGAATATTATCTGGATTTATTAGTTAAAAAATTATTAAGCAACCTCCTTTACTGAAGTCTGTTAAAAATACTTTTAAGATTGATGTTATCCGAACGGTACCCAATACATTTTATGGATTGCAGTCTCGGTGACATCAGCCGGCAGTGGATCTTCTGGTACTAGTCAGTCTCCGATAGACCAAATTAGAGGTAAGTTTTCAAAAATAATTATTTAATACTAAAACCTCTAATTTCTGTTCGTGTATTTTAGAGAATTTGCGCAGGTGTAATGCACAAATGAAGCAAATACAGACGTAGACGGTACCTACGTCTACCACGCTATAAGTATCGTATCCACAGTATAAGTATCGTATAGCCACCACTATTAATAGCGGTCCACATTAATTAATTCGTAAAAACGTCTGCTACGCAGCCACTTGTTCCGATTTCAGCAAGGTCAAGTAAAATAGGTCCCCGTTCGTACTCAGTACTTTAACATGTCTTTGCAATTTCAAATGTAAGGTCAAATAACTTTGCACGTGTTATTAATACAAACGGTAGGTATGTCACAGCCACGCATGGCCGCATGATTACGTTTAACTTGTAACATGATTTATGGTGAAAAATATTAAGTACCCAGTTTCTTGTGTAAATCTTATCGGTATTCCGAACACGGGTTTGGGTATCTATATATCTGAAAATAATAGTATTTTTAAAACATAGTTTCATTTAATTAGACAAATTTGGAAGGAAAGGTCAGTGAGTAGTAGGCGTTCAAAGCCCTAGACACCAGAGCGAACGTACCTAAGTGAAAAGGGATTCCCTAGTGGGATGCTGATAAGCAATAAAGTGTTAACCCTCATGACCTTTGTTTTGAGAAAATCTTTTGCAAAATGTTAATTAAGTGATGTATTAAGTAGATATATGAATACTCAAAACCTTAGAATTTTAATTTTTGTGGGTTAACACATTATTGTTTATCAGCATCCAGTTAAGAAAAAATATCTTCTCAAATGTGCTTGTTTTGTTTTTCAGCAGGTTCCCGCAACGGCAGCGCGGTGCTCCCGCCGCCCGCCGCGGCGCGCCTGCCCAGCGGCGATGGCGCTCTCTCGCGCTCTAACACGTAAGTTTGCTATTAGGATGATATCAGTTATCTACAATTCTACAGGTAAGTACTTCTCTTGATATTTGGTAGGTATATTACCTAGGCGTTTAATCTTGGCACTGTATAAGTTGACAACTTTGAAGGTTTTAACTAAAATGGGTCATTACCATAACTTAGATAGGTATACTCATCTTATCAAGCTATATGATGTGGCCTTTGTTAATATGAGACGATATTTTTTTAATATTACGTCAATACTTGTAGATACAAACGTTGAGATCGGAATAATACTTATTCTTGAACCACAAACGATGCGGCAGCACATGTTGACACGAATAGAATATAATGGAAATATTTCATTGTACCAATGTTTTGGGGATCTTGCGTCTGGAGAAGTGAAATGAGTCGAATCGAGTGGAAGGAATCGAATGAATTTATTGTGCCAGAAATCCTACCTAAGTACTAAAATCTAACTTACAACTAGTGCCGATTAGAATGATAAAATTTATTTACATTTGCTACAATTATTTGGTCTAGTTCGTAGGACGTCTCCTATCTCCGTCACACACGTAGCGTTGTTCCGTTCCGCGATGTGTGGATGTGCTGTTTCGCTGACTCGTCGATTTCGTCTGGCTAGGAGCGCGCATAGGCCGCGTCGCTCGCTCTTTCTGACGACAGCGGGCTTAGGGTGCAGACGTGCTGCGAGTCTTCGGCGGCGGACGCGACGAAGTGCAGCGGGGGCTCATGGGTGCACCTCACACACGACGTGAAGAGTCGCGGGGTGCACGACGACACGGAGTTGTAGTCCCCGCTGTGTTGCGTGTCCGCGCCGCTCGACGAGAAGATTGAAGACGTTTTCGCGCCCTTTGCCCGTTGTCCGAAACAGCTCTTTTCAGAGCTATTCCTTAGGCACATAAGAGAGAGTATGAAACAGCTCTTTTCAGAGCTATTCCTTAGGCACATAAGAGAGAGTATGTACAACAGTTCTTCTCAGAACTATTTGCTTCTTGTTTCCTTGAAGTCACGGCAGCAACAATGTAGAGAGGTGACGTCATGGGTAGCCACAGTACTCCCCCTCAAGTGAAACGTACTGGCGGCTTGATGACTCGTCCGGATCGCGTTCGCTGGCTGCTGTTGCTATGCGCGATTTTGGCGGGAACTTGAGACTGCGCTGACGTCACGGGCTTATCAGCTGTATGCGGCGTGTCTTCGTGACGTAGTTGGTGACTTGAAGTAATAGTAAGCGATGCGCTTGCGTGTCGCTGAGGTAACGGTGTAGGCGTCGTACTCCTAGTGCGTCGCTGAGGTACTTGTGGTTGTAACGTAGGCGGCGTAGTAATACGTTGCTGAGGTAAAGTAGGTAGTGCGCTTGTGCACTGCTGAGGTAATCTTGACGGTATGGTATTGTAGGTAAAGGTAACTTGTTTCTTCTCTGGTAAGGTATGCGTAAGTATGGTTTCATTTTTCTGTGGCGTAGGTATGACGGAATCCTCTTGTAAAATGTAGGCAGGTTTGAGACGATCTATTGAGATGTTTGCTTGACGGTTAGGTAGTTGTATTGTGTAGACTTTATCTGTTCGTTGCACGACGCGGTAAGGGCCTTCGTAGGGTTGCTGTAAGGGCTTCTTTACAGCGTCGACTCTGACGAATACGTGCGTGCAGTGTTGTAGGTCTTGATGTATGAAGATGCGTGGCTTGTTGTGATGAATGGATGACTGCGTAGGTTTGTTATCTTCTATTGCGGAGCGTAGTTTTTCTACGTAGTTGTAGTCCATAGGAGTAGGTATAGTGCTTGTAGTGAAGAATTCGCCAGGTAGCCGTAGATTATAGCCGTATGTAAGTTCGGCGGCGCTAACTCCGGCGTCGGTGCGTAAGGCGGCTCGCAGTCCAAGTAGGATTGTAGGTAGTTCCGTTATCCATGAACTTGCGCTTGATAATTTCGCTCGCAGTGCAGTTTTCAGTGTGCGGTGCCATCGTTCGACTATTCCATTGCTCTGCGGATGGTATGGCGTTGTGCGGTTTCGCTTGATTCCCATTGTTGTTGTTAGGCAATGGAATAGTTGGCTCTCGAACTGTCTTCCTTGGTCGCTAGTTATAGTTGTAGGGCATCCGAAGCGGCTTATGCAATGAGTGTAGAATGTATCGGCGACTGTTTCGGCGGTGATGTTGTCCGTAGGTATCGCTTCAGGCCATTTTGTTGTGCGGTCGATCATTGTGATGAGGTAGCGGTAACCTTGCGTTGTGGTAGGCAAGGGTCCCACTATGTCGATGTGCACGTGTTGAAAGCGGTCGGCGGGCGGGTAACTCGATGTTGATGACAATATATGTCTGTTGATTTTGCTTTTCTGACAGTCAATGCAGCTTTTTGTCCATTTTCCAATGTCGGCGTTCATCGACGGCCAGAAGTATTTTTCAGATATGAGCTTGCGAGTTGTGCGTGCGCCGGGATGACTGATGTTATGTAGCGACTGGCATATGTTGAAACGATGATCTTCGGGTATGTATGGACGGATTGTTGATGTAGATATCTCGCAATAGAGTGTGACGTCGGTTTGCGGGATATTGATTTTCTTGATTGATAGGTTTTCTTGTTGAAGTAATTGTTGTATGGCGGTTTCTTCGTCTTGTTGTGCGGCGGCTATCGCATGGAAGTCGATTGATGACGGACATGCGATAGTTTCTATGCGGCTGAGTGCGTCGGCGACGACGTTGTCTTTACCACTGACGTGACGTAGGTCAGTGGTAAACTCGCTGATAAAGAGTAGCTGTCTTGTTCGTCGCGGCGTCTCGGTGTCTGAAGTAATCTTGCTCATTGCGTATGTTAGCGGTTTGTGATCGGTGAAGATGATGAGCGGTCGTCCTTCAAACATTTTTCGGAAGTGTTTGACTGCCATGTATATTGCTTGCAGCTCTCGGTCGTAGGTTGAGTACTTGACTTGCGCGTCGGAGAATTTCTTTGAAAAATAGCCAAGTGGTTGCCATTTTTCGTCGATGAGTTGTTGTAGGACGGCGCCGGCTGTCTTGTCTGAGGCGTCGCAGAAGAGGGCGTATGTTGCTTCGTGTGATGGGTGAGCGAGTAAAGCAGCGGTAGTGATGCTAGCTTTACAGGCTTCGAACGCTTCCGTGGCTTCTGCGGTCCATTCTATAGGCGTCTTGTCGCGCTTCTTGACATTGTGTAGAAGATAGGCGTTGAGTGGTGCTTGCAGTGTCGCCGCTTTCGGTATGTGGTCGCGATAAAAGTTAAGCATACCGAGAAAACGACGGAGTTCTTCGATTGTTTTCGGTTGCGGATAATTAGTGATGGCTTCTATCTTGTCGGTAGGTGGTTTGATGCCTTCTTTTGACACGATGTAACCGAGGAACTTTACTTGTTGTTGACCGAAGTGACATTTGGCTGGGTTGATGGTAATTCCGTGTTCTTCGAATCGCTGTAGGACTGTGCGTAGGTGTTCGCGATGGGATTCTTCACATCCAGAGGCGACTAAAACATCGTCGATGAAAGGGAAAACGAAGTCTAGTCCGCTTAGAACTTGATGAATGTACCTCTGGAATGTCTGTCCTGCGTTCTTGAGTCCTGGGCACATGCGAGGGAATTCGAAGAGGCCCATTGGGGTTATTATGGCTGTTTTCTCTATATCTTCATCTCGGACGCAGAGTTGTTGGTAAGCGCGGTTAAGATCAAGCGTAGAGAAGATAGTCTTGTTCGCCAGTTGGTAGGTGAAGTCTTTCACTCGTGGTACGGGGTAGCGGTCGGGCTTCGTTATCGCATTGAGGCGGCGATAATCCCCGCAGACGCGTAGATCTCCATTCTTTTTGGGCACGATGTGAAGAGGTGAGGCCCAAGGGCTTTTGCTTGGCCGGCATAGGCCCTGTTGGATCATATTTTCGAATTCTTTCTTCACTTTTTCGTAGCGATGCGGTGGGATCGGTCTTGCGCGGCAGTGTACTGGTTGGCCTTCGGTTTCGATGAAATGTTGCACGTTGATTTTGTCGTTGATATTCATCGCTGTCAATCTCGTGGTACCGGGGAATTCGGCTAAGATGTCGTGGTACGAGGTTGCGAGATCGATGCTTCTTACGGTAGGTATGTTCGTAGCGTGAATCGGTGCGTTGATTTTGAGATTGGTTACGCTATCTATGAGTTTCTTGTTTTTGAGATCGACGACAAGTTGGTGGTGCTTCAGGAAATCGGCCCCGAGGATTGGTTTGGACACGTCGGCTACGATGAACTTCCACTTGTATGGGCGGCGAAGATTGAGATCGAGTTCTAGCGTTTTTTCTCCGTAGGTTGATATGACGGTGTTGTTGGCGGCGTATAATTTGAATGGTAGCGGTGATGCGATTTGGCCTTTCATTCGAGGTAGGACGGATATATTAGCGCCCGTGTCTACCAAGAAAGATAGTCCGGTCTTCTTGTCCGTGACAAATAGGCGGTATGAAAATTCTTGAACGCCGGTGTCCGCCGCTGCCAACGTTCGATCTAGTTTTCCGACTTCTCAGATTTGTAGGTACACGGCGAGTTGCAACGGAGAGCTTGTTCTCCGAAGCGGCGATGATAGTAGCATAGTGACGAACTCGGTGACGATGATGATGGGTCTCTAGAGCGATGACGAGAGTTGCTTCGAGATCGGTTTGGCGGGAAACGGTTTCGTCGATACGGTTGCTCGTAGTAAGGTGGTCTTGACGTTCTGATCTTCAGCTCGGCGATCTCCAGTGAGAGTTTGCGAATTTCGTTGATGAGAAATTCGTTCGATGATGACGATGACGATGGAAGTGACGATGACGACGGAGTAGGTGTTGATGCGACGGCGGCGACTTCGTGGTGTTGCTCCATCATTTTATCGGCGAGTAAGGCGAGTTCTTCGAGTGCGGCCTTGGTGCTGAAGGATTCGCTGACGGCGAGGACTGAGCGGACGTGTGGTGGAAGATGATTCGACCACATCATTCGTAGCGTGGCGTCAGGAATGCGGTCGCGAGCTAGGTCTCGCATACGTCGCAGCAGCTGGCTAGGCTTTTGGTCGCCTAACTCCATCTCAGACAGCAGCTTTTGAAATTGCCGGCTGTCTGATTCTTCGTAGACGGTGATGAGTCGCTCCTTGATAGCTTGATAGAAGTTCTTCTCCGGCGGGTTGCGGAGAAGGTCGGAGATTTGTTCCATATCTTGTCTATCGAGCTGGGAGATGACCATATGTGCGAGCTGTTTGTCCCCCTTGTTGGCGTCGCTTGTTGCGGCTTCGAAGCTGTAGAACCAGAATCGAGGTTTTTCGCGCCAGAATGACGGTATGCGGAGGCTGAGCGAGATGTTGGCGACTTCAGGTTGCGTTGAATTTTGTTCTGACTCCATTGTAGGTTTGCAGCTGTAGCCAGGTAGTAAGCGGCGATGAAAATTCGAGCAGGGCTTCGGGCTTGAATTCTTGCAGGAATTATTTGTGGAGAGCTTCTGGCTTGGTTTCTGGTATTTTTCTTCAGGCTGCAGTATTCTTCAGTCGGGGTAACCACTTTGGGGATCTTGCGTCTGGAGAAGTGAAGTGAGTCGAATCGAATGGAAGGAATCGAATGTATTTATTGTGCCAAAAATCCTACCTAAGTACTAAAATCTAACTTACAACTAGTGCCGATTAGAATGATAAAATTTATTTACATTTGCTACAATTATTTGGTCTAGTTCGTAGGACGTCTCCTATCTCCGTCACACACGTAGCGTTGTTCCGTTCCGCGATGTGTGGATGTGCTGTTTCGCTGACTCGTCGATTTCGTCTGGCTAGGAGCGCGCATAGGCCGCGTCGCTCGCTCTTTCTGACGACAGCGGGCTTAGGGTGCAGACGTGCTGCGAGTCTTCGGCGGCGGACGCGACGAAGTGCAGCGGGGGCTCATGGGTGCACCTCACACACGACGTGAAGAGTCGCGGGGTGCACGACGACACGGAGTTGTAGTCCCCGCTGTGTTGCGTGTCCGCGCCGCTCGACGAGAAGATTGAAGACGTTTTCGCGCCCTTTGCCCGTTGTCCGAAACAGCTCTTTTCAGAGCTATTCCTTAGGCACATAAGAGAGAGAGTTTGAAACAGCTCTTTTCAGAGCTATTCCTTAGGCACATAAGAGAGAGTATGTACAACAGTTCTTCTCAGAACTATTTGCTTCTTGTTTCCTTGAAGTCACGGCAGCAACAATGTAGAGAGGTGACGTCATGGGTAGCCACAATGTCAATACCACGAAAAACTGCGCACCAGACGGTGCCTACGCATTCGACTACAACGCGGATAATGTCATCGCGGTGGCGCGGGGTCAACTGTCTGAATATTTATCAGATTTCATTCAGCATTATAATAAATGCGGCTGCGACTCATGCATTACAAAGCGTGCATCCTATGCATCGTTCGCACCTCTATATTACGCAGTTGACATCTTAGATTGTCGCATTTGACAAAGGGGTGAGAGCCATCCGATTAGGGGTGAGAGCCATCCGCTCCCCCGCAAGCCCGGTGATGATGACAAGGCTCCTCAAGCCATCATCGTTAGTCAGTTAGGAAAAAAATAGGCAGGTTATTACCTAATATGTAGGTAGGTATCCCATAATTCAAAAGAGCGCTTCGGCCTTGCCGCTTGCAAGTAGGTACGCAAGCACCAATCGGGGGCATTAGGGGGCAACGATTTACATTATCATTGCCCTACCTTGAGGACGGCTATCATCAAAAACGACAGTTTATTAATAAACTCTTTACTAAATCGTAGTTCTTATGAATGGGACAGATACTATCTATCAGCGCAGTGTTGAGACATGTGAATCACTCGACTCCTTCGCCTTTCTGACAGCGTTATTGCATACAGCGTTGGCTCAGATATGATATTTTAAAGTAGTCCTTTATATTAGTCATAATCGGATATGCAGAAAGTTCATTCAACTTTGGCCTCGACTTTGGTTTGATGGATGCCCTTCGCAGGTACTCGGGCGCGGCGCCGGGCCGGTCCGTGCCGCGCGCGCGCCGCGCCCCCGACGAGCTGGACGACGACCTGCCGCTGCCGCCCGAGTGAAACACATGCACTGGTAATCACTAAGTTTCATTTATTTATGTAATGTGAAGGGCCCTAGAGTTTTATATTAAATTCGTATTTCGTAACTATTTTTGTTTCGTTATTTTACATATGAATGTACCTACTCCTATGTTAGCTCCTCTTTTTATTTTTTAAAATTCTAACGGAAACGACTGCATTTTCATTTCATTATAAACTGTCGCTCGGTTTGCATTTCTAATAACGCAGCATAGTAGATTTGGATATGATGGACAATACAAACACCGGTAAGACATAAAAATATAATTTATTTATAATATCTTCAATTTCATCTCGTGTGTTTTAAAGATATTGAAGAAATCATTCAGATTCTTAGACTAGAAAACAAAAACATACATTCTAGGGAGGTGTCTTATCTGTTTGTAGACAATAAAAAATAGGCTATGGGGCACTTGAAACAAAATAAATTTAAGAACACTAAATCAACATTTTCAGTTATAATGTCATTATAAGATGATATCGATAGAACAAATATAGAATATTATCTCGATTGTTTTTCAGGTCGTTAAAAATATATGATACCCTGAAAAACCTATCGATGACTAGCGATATTTATAATATAAACAAAAAAACAACATATAAAATAGTCTTTTGTTCTACTTCGACAGTTAACATCCCCGTTTAAAATGAAAGTCGTCTACAGAAGGATAAAACACCTACCACACACTCTTTATAATTTAATATCACATAACATTTGCATCAAATATAATCTTTACGGCTTGAAAATTATATAATAATGGTAATCCTGATAGTCATCGACAAAAAGTATTAGTCTCAAATTCAAAACAACTTCGTCTCCTATAGGATTTGCAACAAAACCTGACATTACCTACATTTTATACTTTAATTCATCCTACCTAACTCACAATCAATAGGGAATATGCACAAAATATGAACAAAACTATCTATTAACTGTATATTGTGACTGAGTAAACTCGATCACGGATATTTGATACTTTAGTGCATTTTTTTAATATCAGATATTTAAAATCTATATTTTTTATCGTTGTAAAGAAATCTTTATATTAACCAATGAAAAAAACCATTAATATTCCCTATTGATTCAACATCTTTAATTCGATTCATGTCTTAGACACATCTAAAACAAGAATTTGGTTCAGAAATACACTTAGACGCGCATTTACGAAACTCCAAAGGAAATTGTTTTGATAATTAACTTATTTAGAGGCCGGACATCATGATAGAAAAGTTGGATAGAATGATATGAACATTAAGTACTCTCACTAAAAACAATTTCCTCTAGTCTAGTGTTTGTAAATACTCTACCTACTCCCTTCTACACACTATGTACTAGTGTGCATACAGCTGGTTTAGACCTTGTCACAGATTATTTACTATAAATTTTCCCGAATACTCGACACGACAAATGAATAGGTAGGTAGTAATATACATTTTTACTCCGTTTATTGTTTCTGGTTGATAATCTTTTTTGAGATTTCTAGGACAAAGGCCCGATCTGAAACGATTTTGGTGAATGAAATCTCTTTTTATTTGGACTGAATACTACTACTACTATCAATAACAAACTAAATATAGTTCAAACAAATTTTTCACACCACCATCGATTGCAAGGTCGAGCCTATTTAAGTATTGACGTTAAATACATACTTGTTTACATAATAATAACAATACAATGACACAACGCATATAAAAATAAACAAACATTTGGAATTATTAAAAGTTCACAGCAAAAACCGTCTATTCATCATCTGCAGTAATCCTAAACATATTAATAAGTATTATTTACAAATAAATTCCTGTATTTCGAAGAAGCTTAAGAAAAAAAAAACGATAACTATATTTCATTCCTAAATTTTTGTTGTAGAGCCAATAGATAATCTGTTTATAGTTCAAATACGATTACTCGCCCTAGTTTTCTCTCAATTACCGCCTTCAGTAGGTAGATGATAATCAAAAAAAGGTAGACAATACCAATCTACTTACTTGAAAGTGCGAAACCAAACATTTTTCAATTCAGAATATGGATTCGACAGATAGTAAAATCGAATCAATATAATTTGTATTGATTCGTTAATTGAAAGACGTTGTTACACTTTTACACATTTAGAATAACTTTATGTGTTAAAAGAAATTTTAAATAATAAATTAGCATACAAGCGCTTTGTACAGCCGCCTCCAAAAGAACGCAATCTCTAATACATACAACACGCCTATCGTTATTTATTTAGCGCTTTTATCCTATGTAAGAGGACACTAAATAAAAAGAAAAACTTAATAAATTCAATGTTTCGGACGAGGAAAGTAGATTTCATTTTAAATACTTAATCAATTTCCTTCATACTGAAATTCCCTATCTTGCGTCTATTATAATGTAAACATTTTGATTTCATTCTAAATCGATTTTTTACACTCAATAACATCACAAATGCATACACAACTCTAGAAACGACAATAACGAATAAATTAAACATTTACAAAATATGATGTCATAAAGACGTCAACCGTGACGTCACGAACACATGTAAAATGCGCAACATCAGTTTAGCTCAGCGCGGGATCGCGAGCTGGGTCCATGTCCTAACTCTAATGGGCACGTTAACTTTCCTTAGAAAGTGTCAAGTGTTCACAGTCACAGCGGGTCACTAGGAGATGACCCTGGCGTAGGGGTGGTCTATGTGTCCGTACTGGATGGCGAGCAGCGTGTCCTTGACGCGCTGGTACACGGGCTGCGCCTGCTTCATGGTGGGCACGTCGATGTTCTGCTCCAGGAAGCCCACCCGGCTGATGGGGCTGATCACCACCGCCGTGCCCGCGCCGAACATCTCCAACAACTGTACAACACACCGATATAGCGTTTAGGTTCATAATGTCCAAATTCCAAAATGTCCAGAGGGTGCATAACGTCCATATCCCAGAATGTCCATATCCCAAACAGTCCAAATACCAGTACGTCCATGTCCCAGAAAGACCATATCCCAAAACGTCCATGTCCCGGGTGAGAGCCATCCGTTTGGCGGATAGAGCCATCCGCTCCCCCGCATGTGATGATGACAAGGCTATTCCAAGCTATCATCGTAGTCAGTTAAGAAACAAAACACACATACAATTATCTGTTAGGTACAATTATTTTATACCTTCACACATGTTCAATCATTTCCTAGTATTTTAGGTACAATTAAATACTTTCTCGGAACTTCGTGATTCAGCATAGGAGCCATTCGGAAATACCCTATTATGCCTTTTCGCTACTTGTTATGTTTTATACCTGTATCTTTCTTTATCTTATGACCTACGCTATAGTCAATACATAAGTAGATTCTCTCCCCAAGCATAGTTTAGAAATACCTAAAATAAAAACCTGTCTTATTAAAACTCGTCTTCCAGTTTCAGTTTGATGCTTGTACATATTTAAATGGTGTAAAAGAGTAATTTAGTAAGAAAAGAAGGCGACTCCATCTTGGACGAAAATTATCACCAGATAGTACCTACATAATGCTCATTCGTTTACACAAATCGGTATCAAATATAGATTAGAACTTCTCAGAGTCTCATTATTATCACATGTTATGTAATATGGACAGAGCTATAGGTTGATAATGAGCCGATTTACAAAAAGTTATAGGTATACTATTAGATAATCGTAATAACTTACTCTTCCTTTTTTGTTGAGCTCCAATACTCGGTCCATAGTAATGACTTCTTCCGTGACGGTGAGGTCCTCCCATTGGCTGGCCAGCTCCAGGATCGAGCGCCGCGTGACACCGGGCAAGATAAGCCCGTTCAGCGGCGGCGTGCTCAGTTGTTTGTCTGCGGAATGGGTCACATAAACAAAATGTACCCGCTATCACGAAACTCGACACAGAAGTGTGATGTTAGCACCCTAATTGTTGCTTCAGATACGAGCAAGAATTTACCGGTCACAGGGTCAAAGCGCCGACGTGCGCGATAACGAGACAATATCGGCCGCTCCGTTGCCCCGCTATCGACTTAACTGCACATTTCCAGCTCGCACCGATTAAAAACTCTATGCAAATAATAGGTTAACAAACAAGTGACTACTGTCGTGATACGTGACCTATTCTAAGCTTGTTTATTTTTGCGTGCACTACACGCGCGATCATGAATAAACAGAATCAAGTCATAAAGTTGATTAACGATGATAGGTACCTACATGACGTAACTGCGGATGGTTTTACCAAAAATAAATTTGTAAATTAATAATACGGTGTATACAAATCAAATTTTGTTTCCATAATAATAAACAACATTACCTATGTTTGTAATATGAACGATACCCCAGCAGCAGTGGCGTAACTACAGGGTGACAAGTCGGCAAAATGCCACGGGCCCCCACCCGGTAGGGGCCCCCAGCCGAAAGGGGCCCCCGGTCATAGCAGAATCTCAACTGCCAACACATATACACATTAAGATAAAAAAAGAACGTGGTGTGCACGGGGCCCCATCCGAAGAATTTTGCCACGGACTTCAACGGGTATAGTTACGCCACTGCCCAGCGGGTATCGTGGATAACGGTTAAGACAAAAATGTGTGTGCTAACCTCCTTGTTCATTGATGTAAACCATGAATATGTTCATAGCGCCGACCTCTGTGATCTCATGGTTGGGCCCGAAGAGCCACAACACCTGATGATGTCCCAACTTAGCTGCGCGCGACGTTGCCTCTGGAAAAAACAAACATTTTTGATTCAGTTGATTGTCAGTTTAGAAGTCTTCGGAAGGATGTTTACGTCAAGATACATATCGTTTAGACGAATCTTTATATTTTTACCAAATTGATTACATTTTTATTTACACTTGAAAAATTAGGTCATTCAGTATAATTCAGTTAGTAATCATGTGTTTGTTTGTTCTATTATTCGTCTTACAAATTTACATTAGATCGGTGTTTGACGTCTAAGCGACGTAGATAGGTCAACCATTCTTTACCTGGAAGTACGAACGTCAGCAGACATCGATATTACACGTGAATATTATGAATGGGTCCAAAATCCACTGTTTATGTAATAAAATTACTTAACGACTACATAACTTGGCTGAGAGAGTTGATTTTTGAATTATGTAAGTCGATTGACTGAGTAATGTACCGGTTAATTCCTAGAAATGTAAAATAACATCAATTTACGAAATATTTTTCATTGTTTACTATTTTCCTATAAGTCATTATCATATAAGTAAGGTTGGTGGAATTCAGATTGCTTAAATTTTTTTTATAAGAAGCAAATCCACGTAATTGTGGCTTAACTTTGAGCAAGTGGGTATATTCTAGGGTTCAGTGGTGAGATCTTTCCGCTCCCCCGCAAGTCCGATGATGATGATTGCTCCAAGCCATCATGGTAGACAGTTAGAAAAAAACATACGGTAATATTTTAACGTCGATAAAACTAATCAAGTTTTAAAAGAAGAAGCGTGTTAGTATCTAATTGTTGACCTTTTAAATATTTAAGATCCTTGCATCAGCTCTTTTTCCACTTAATCTTATCACAAAAAATTGGTTATGCATGCGTGACCGTATGTATGCGTATCGAGTATATTGGAGCTGTTTTCCGTTAGTAACAGTTTTTCGCACATCATAACTACACAATTTAATTAAATCATAAACTTAACATGAACATCTAACCTGGAAACAAAAACCGTTTAAAAAAATATTTATGTATTTAGTTGTTGTTTATTAAATTCTGAACTTTTTGAGTAAGACGAAACTCGGGTGTTCACTGCAAACATAACTACGGAAAGGTCAAACTGTTTATATTTATTTATCATACTAATTTTGTTTACTTTTCTTTTATCTTATACAATAAATAAACTTGGTATCTACTTATTAGTACGTGCAAATACTGTTTTAGCTGTTTGACATATCATGTAGGAACACTCCAACAAGCATTTCTACAAATGGCAAATTTCTTTGACTTCGACCAAACAAGTAGGGAGTCCCTATTTTTCTGGGCGGTCGTTCAAACGTGCCTTACACCAACGCCTCGCCGAATTAACCTAACCATATCTATAATGACCGGGAGATAATAAGTATGTATAATGTGTATACCTATCGTGGGTCCGTAGTTGGAGCCGACCTTCCTGTTGCCCACGCCGCCGGGGAAGGCCCGCACCACGTTGGGGTCCGCGTAGATGGACACCGCGCCGTCCGTGCTGGTCTTGTAGTACGCGCTAACAGGACTCAGGATCACGAACAGCAGAGCCGTCTCCGGAGCTTGGATGCCGAACGTTGGCTGGAAATTAAAAAAATAACAATATATCGACTGAAGCACGGAGTAGAACATCATCAAGATGCGGTATTTGTCTTTGGTAACCACAAAGCACAGAAACAACGGGATGTTGATGATGAATATTTAATTGCAGAAAGAACAATGATTATAGATTGCCCCATAGAGACAGGTTTCTGTGGCCAGTAGCGGTCACAGAAACCATGAGTTGGCTATCGAAAACTTACGTACGTTAAAAACCTATTGAGTTGTTTTTTTCATACGACCGATTTTAGTTCTTAGCGTAACCACCAGGGGCGCTATACAAGTTTTCATATCATAGACATATTTACGTAAGCGATATCGAGTCCGTCACTTTTAAACTCATAGTAGCGCTAAAGAACTGTTTCCTCGTTTTTTCAACACCGTTATTAAACACGCTTGTTCCATCCGAATGCTGGTTCTTTTCTAAATCAGGAAAAATTACCTAAAATAACATTGCTCAAATCGTAACCACAATTTCATTTGAGTACGTTCACATGTTTACTGTGAAAGTAATTATAAATAGTTATTATGATTATGACAATGTGCGTAATAGGCATCTCGATTTTTAATCTGAGTTTTCTGTTTGATTGAACTTTAGCATCTCGTGCCCGCAAAATGCGATAATGACGGCGAAACGAATAAAATCAGTTCTCTGGTAAATATAATTGAGTGTAGGTACGTTCAATGAGAATCCACGTGCCAGAGAGTGGTGTTTTAGCGAATATGATTTTTTGTTCAAACACGAAAGCATAAAAGCGTCCCCTAATTTTTTGGAAGATCCTTACTTTTTAGTAAATAAATACCACTAGGACTACCTAAGTACATTACCTATTCTTTTCATTGGCCTGTTTTTTACGTACGACCCTACATTAAGTGACGTTACAAACACAGCAAGGTGTGTTTATCAAACACCGTGTGCATATAATATGTACTAACTAACTACTGTAAAATATGTTTTGCTACCCCTAGTTCTGATGCTAACTGTCTATTCATGAAAATTGGTAATTTCAGAACTTTTGCGACGATGATGGTCACTAAGCTGGATGTTAAAGACATAAAGAGCACGCAACCATTGAAAGATTTTTTTTTCATCAAAATGTATACTGTATATCTATGTACGTAATTACATATGTATCATTCTGATAATAATCAATGGACCCGAAGTAAATCTAAAATTTAATCAACACTACATGCTCCAACTCCAAACTCCAACCTACTTATTTGATAAGGCTACCCGAATATATTTTTTTAAATACACGTATTCTACTTTTTAAAATTTTTGAACGGCAAAAAATATAGAATAATATTTACTTTTCTGGTTTGACATTGTATAAGTTATGCATATTTAAGCAAGAAAGTAAAATTATATTTTGCTCTTCGAGTTCTATAAATTAGAAACTTTAATACCAATTGCTATTTTCCCCTAAATTTACCGGTAGTCATTATTGTTTTATGTAGGGCAGTAAACATACACTGCTCTACATAAAGTAGGTAGTTAGTAGTAGAGTAGGCGGGTAGTACACAGGCAGAAGCTACAAGATAAAAAATAAAGTCTGCGAACAACAAAACAGTTGCTAACCATTTCAAATACGAATATCTATACTAATATTATAAAGTTGAAGAGTTTTTTGTTTGTTTGTTTGTTTGTTTGTTTGAACGCGCTAATCTCAGGAACTACTGGTTCGATTTGAAAAAGTCTTTTTGCGTTGTATAGACCATTTATCGAGGAAGGCTTTAGGCTATATAACATCACGCTGCGACCAATAGGAGCAAAGATACAATGGAAAATGTGTAAAAACGGGGAAAACGCGAACGAAGTCGCTGGCACAGCTAGTATTTGATAAAATCCGTATTCCGTTATCTAAAGCTGCCGATTATGGTCATTATTTTTGCCTGAACAATAGATATTTATTTTAATCTGAAACGTCACAATTATGCGAGAGTTTAAATGAGCTATCTTTATCTAATGATAACAAGGAACATGTGGTTGCTCATGAAAATATGTGCGATAAAGAGGGTCACAACATTATACTGAATACCATTCCGTAAAGGTAATAAAGGTAACGCATATCAATCCAATAAGTTGTTTGTTTTTTTTTATTTTATTTGATATTTAATGCTTTGATTGTCAAATGATGGCAGAACAGAGATGATTGTTAGTTGTTTTATTATTATGTGTTTTCAAATTTGAAATGTATATGTCCGTTTATTCGACGTTCTTAAGGTGAAGAAGGCTACTTAGCTACATAACAACCGAGTATTATACGCTTGAACTAAACAAAGTCCGTTGGTATAAGAAACAAATATGACAAAGTGCAAAAAAACTCTTTATTATGAATAATAATTGCCTACCGCACACCTCGTGGCTCGTTATCTTATTTAAAATTAAAGATAATACTTATTTGCATCCTCTTATCTCTGGTTGATATGATTTTAATTTAGTGATTACTAGAACACGTTTTTCTTGAACGGAAAACACGGAGTGATAAACAAAACGATATACTGACATCAATTGATCACAATAATATTATCTCTATGTGATGCGCAAAATTTTGATTTGTCAAATAAAAACAAAACCGAAAGTCAACGTGGTTTCGATATCCATGTTATACAAGAACTTCAGTCAGGAATTGACGTAAAAATCAGATCAATGTCCTTGTTGCTATAAAATAGATTAATCTATCATGTGTCCAACATAATGGAATTAATATGGCATTTTCCATAAAAATAATAACATTATACATACATCAAACGTGTTATTGTAATTAATTTATTGACGTTGCATGATAAGAAAGAACAAATAAATGTTAAGCATCGTTTGCTTGAGGACGTCCCTGAGTGGATCTAACAAAGGTAAGTACTGGGGCTTTAAGGTATCTAGGGCGTAGGGAACCGCCCAAAATCATCTCCTTGGACAGCGCCGTAACTTCAGAGGGCCAATTTTGAGGATTTTTTTAACACACAGGTTTACAACGGATGCAGTTGTATGTTAGTGGGATGATTTGGCTTGGTGCGTGCCGATATTGGAACAGGAAAGCCAAAAACCGTTAGCTTACCCAGTGAGGGATTGTCCTGAAAGCACGATACCTAAGGGGAGAAAAGCACAAATGCGCGCGCGAATATTTACCACTACTATTGTTACTCACTGTACTCTGTCTTACTCTACTATTTTATTATAACACCAGCTATGTAAGTTGTTTGGTTTCTATATATATTAAAGAATATAAATCTATTTAGACTGTTATAAGGGTGTGGGGGAGACATATTATGCTAGCCTGCTTTAAGCGCTGTCACATCTAATCTGCCTCTGCACTTACCTCGGTTCCTATTAACGTGGGCCGAATGTAGAGCGTGGAGGTCTCGGAGTGCGGCACCCACTCCTGGTCGATCTGCACCAGGCGCGAGATGCAGCCGATGAGCTCGTCGCCATCGAACATGGGCAGCCCCGAGCGCTGTGCGGCCAGGTTCATGCGTTCCATGTTCAGGTCGGGCCGGAACAACCGGATCTTGTCGTCGCGACCACGGTACGCCTTCAAACCCTCGAACAGCTGGAAGAGGGACAAATGTGACTGTGATATGCACATGTACTTGCGACACCATTGGTCTAAATCAGGGATAGGCAAACATGGCCACAAAGCGGCAAAAGGTTTTTATCGTGGACCACACAGCGGTGCAGCTATTCAAACCCTTCCCTGACCCCGTAAACAAAGCCAGAAAGAACATAATACAGGTACATCCTTCATTGGCCTCAAGAAAGATAATTGCCAATCCCTGCTCTAGGTAAACCAGTCCATGTATCCGTAATTTGTGTACCTATTACGGATTAAATTGATGCTAGATGCTTCTTACAACACATGCTAGACATCACGATGACAGGTAGGTATTACATTATTTTGAACCCCAAGCCTATTTGGACTGGGACCCAGACCGTCATAATGATTGCACAATCGTTTTCCTGTTCTAAGAACGCATCCAAGATCCAAATAACGAGATAAACGCATGTTTATACTGCGTTGATAATAAGTACGCGTCAGTGCGCGCGTTTCATCGACAACACGCCAGTAATAAATAATTATTCTGGAATACTTTAGAATGTAGGTAGTGACTCGGGTCTGTTGGCGCAGTTGTTTTCTTCTTTGTTCCAATTCGCGCTTTGTTATCTTTTAGACCACTGTAGGTACCTATGTTATGAAAATAAAAAAAATACTACGATATTTGAAGCAAAGAGCAAACGTAACTCTCGTAACATTATGTTACATAGGTATAATTACTAGACAGAGTACGAACAAATACAATACTAAATAAAAAGGCGACTATCACAAGAAATTCATTAGTGAACTGAACTGATAGCTAGATGCAGAAGAGTGTCCTTACTTGTATCGCATAGTGCAGCGCTTTGCATGCGGGGTGTAGGTTCAAGTTTTCAAAAGGCATAATTTCCGGCTTCTGCCACCCTCCGAGTTGTTTTTGGTAGGAGACTTGGAGCATGTGGTCTGTGAAGAATTTGCCAAAACCAAGATCAGCTACATCAGGTTTCTGTTGCAGTTGGTACGGCGCTGCGAGTCTTACTTGTAGATCCTCCGTCTGTAAACAAACTTTTCATTCATTGAATGCAAAAACAACACTAGTTATGCCTCGTCCAAATTTTGACCTACTTTTAAATTCAAAAACTAATATCATACCAACCCAATTGATAAAAATAATTACGCGGAAAACTAATCTTGCTTGTTTATCAAAGATGCCACAAGCCGAGAAGTTTCGTCAGCTGATTTCGTTATAATTGAAATTACAGCCTGACATTTTTAAATTTAAAGATAAGTTTAAGAGGCAACCCTTTTATTTACTCTCAGAGACCATCCTTCTGAGTGAGCAAAATAGGTATAGACGTCACGTGTCGAGCGGCATGCTCTGATATCTATCAACCTGCATGCATAATGCACTAATCAGAAACCTCCGCATGAAAGATAGCGCTATGGAGTAAACAGTAGGCAGTTTGGAAACACAAACATTTAATATTCAATCCTTATAATATGTAGGTATCCTTTCTTTTTACTTAATTTTTACTGCAACAATTCGTTTTAAAGTTCAACAATTAGTTTACGCATTATATATTTTTCAGTACTATCTACCTAGTAAACAGAACCGTGCCTTCGTTTTTAGTACTTATTTTTTATTTTAATATTAAATCTAGGCTTTGATTGATTGGGCTGGGAGAGAAATAAAAACATAGAATGTGTCAGCCCCATCTCCACCCAGGGGTGTCGTAAAAGCCGACTGCGGGAGTTTTGCCCGGCGCACTTTATGAGAGCCAAGGGCACCGGTACGGTGGACGGAACACCACCAACAAGTGCATTCCCAAGGAGGGTTGGTGTCAGGCAGGCGGCCGACCGTAAATGTTTTGCCACACCTTAATGTAACATGGACATACATAAATGTTGCGCCGACCCCACTTAGCGTGGGATAAGGGCAGGAGAATGATGAATGATGATGATGATTAAATCTAGGCTTTGATCAAGACCCACCCCTACCTATAGGATCTACGAAAAGGCACGAATAAATTGCGGCGTAGGCGTTACCTACTTACTGATAATAATAGATAAGCAAGTCATTAAAGTACATAATATTATGAACCGAGAGAAAAGCATATCATTCGGTATGTTTGTTTTAGTGATATAGGGTAAACCCAACATACCTAAAAGTTATTCACAATATTCATTAGAAAGTTCTTAATATAATAATTGAGATAGGTTATAAGTAGGTACACGTCTAAGTTTATCCTTACTATATAATATTATTTTTATATATTATATATTTATATATTTTATACATTGTATATATCCTTACTAATATTATAAATCCGAAAGTAACTCTGTCTGTCTGTCTGTTACGCTTTCACGCATAGAGTACTGGACCGATTTAAATAAAATTTGGTACAGATATAGTCCAGAGCCTAGGAAAGGTTATAGGCTACTTTTTAACCGACTACGCTATAAGGAAGTAATGTTTTACCCGTTAAACGTCTCTACGCGGACGAAGTCGCGGGCGAAAAGCTAGTATTTTATAATCGTCATATCCTGTGTGATCACTTGTTGCTACATAATAAGAATGTTTAAACATAGATATTTAGGTAAGTTACACTCTGAAACCAAAGTATCGATCAACGATATTAAATCAAGTTTTATATGGCGTGATCATTTTATACTGATAAGGCTCAATTTATCAAATGAAATTCATAAAAACAAAAACACAGTTTATCACGAAATTTCATAGGCGATATCGTATTATGTTTTCATGCTACTGCTAGACCCTGAAGAACGTGTACTTACTGAAAAATATGATCAAGGTCGTTTTTTGCAGAAATATGCAAAACACACAAAAGTGAGGAGACGCCCCCTATTCTTTACCCATACGGTACATAAGCAAATATTAATTTACGTAGGTGGTAAACACTATTTACCCAGCAGGTAATACAACATCTGTTGATTACTATATTTGCTATACAGAGTGAGGGGCCCACAGGTAGTCGGGAAATTCATAAAATTTACCCCGAGTCAGAAAGTACGAGTTATTGCGAAACAAAATTAGATTTTAATTAGGTAAACTGTCTAATGAATGTATGAGATTATCTCATATGGGGCATTTTAAGAAGCTAGGTTAGATTAAATTTAATTGAAAAAAACTTCAAGAACATTAATGAACGTCTTCATACTGAAATGCTATCTAGTATTCTCGGTCATTGCTTAGCTCGTTACTTTGGATTCAATATTTTTTAATTTGCTTCATCCGTTTGTTCCCTAGGTAACGTGAAGATAGATACTAGGTATTCGGTACATAATTAAAATATCTATGATGATAACGATAAATCGCTTGTTTTTCCTTTTATATCCAAAACTATCAATTATGTCAAACAATCTTGAACTTTAAAATCGAGGCGTAATGTTCAAAATGAATGGGCTTGATTAAGTTGGCGGCATGCTCTACAACGCTCGGTCGTGTTATTGACGCAAAACGAAATCGAAATGCCCGCTAAATTGCAAAGCCACGTGTGTACACCTGAACCAACGTGTATCAGCAGTCACCTTGAAGGATATTTGAGGCGTTATTTCTGGGCGTGGCTTGGGGGCCGGCGCGGGCGCGGGCTCGGGCTGAGCCGCGGTCTCCTCCAGCTCCTTGTAGCGCAGCGAGGAGCTGCAGCTGCGCACCGTCTGGAGCTTGTGCTGGTTCTCGAATATCCATTTCACAATCACCTGCAACAGTCAACCTTGTCAAATAATTGCTTCTATATCCCAAAGACTATAGAGTGAGCTGATCGACCTGATCCACGATTTGTCCCGAGTTACGATTCCACGTATTGGATCGGGTATTACATCTGTGCTCATGCTAGTAGATACACAACACAACACACAGGGCCAAGATGAAGGTACATTAATGAAAAAATCTCAAGCCCGACGTAAATGAGATACCAATTTATTTTCAACTCTTTATTTTATTTTTTTTATTTTATTCTACAATAGTAAATAAAATTACATGACGAACAATACCTAATAGGTAGGTAGTCGGAAGCAATGTCATATTTGTTTTCTGAACTTTGTATCATTGACGCTAGGCTTGGGTTATGTTTTGGAAAAACGATACCTTTTCTAGCAATTAACCGCTTTATAAGCAAGCTAGTTTCTAAAATTATATAATTTCACACTTTAGTCACAATAATACCGATTAACCAAGTAGGTAGGTAGGTAGCTAACTAGAACCTAGCTCCTGCCGCCCGCGACGTCTTTTGCGTCTACTGCTTGATGGAAACGTGCCAAACTTTGCCTATTCTCGTTCAAACTATCTCCATTCGTCTGCGACCACGATTGGTGTAACCCAGTCGAAACGTCGGACAGTAAGTAGCTATGTATTTGCTACTCCTAATAACGCGTGTAGACCCATAAAGACAAATATTTAGTGTAATGGAACGCGAAAGTCTAAAATCATACATATCTCCATTCGTATTATCCTCTCCATCGGTTCAGCTGCGCTTTATTTTGCCTTGTGGTTGGAGCGTAAAGATTCAACGAAAATAATTACTTCCGCATTTATTATATTAATAAATATGGATGACGACGACTCATTTCCATGAAATAATTTTATTGTTTGTACATATGCAAAAAAGTAAGCAGGTAGTTAAAATATCCACAAAATGCACACAACAAAACACAATTGGATAGAAAAAGCTTGATAGTACAGGATCCGTGGAGTATTTTTTCACTTGATTACTATCAAGCTAACTTTCCGTGAGTAGCTTCATTTTGATAAGACGCCCAACAATTTCCTGTGCGAAAATTTTTGATTGTGGTAGCTAACAGAGGTAGCAATGATAAAATATGTCGATTTGATGATTCTTCAATATTTATTACTAACTGAATTGTTTTTATTATATCTTATGATAATTATCTAAATTATTTGAAAAAATATTTGTCCTACAAAATCTATGGTTTCATCAAAGAGTCCTCCCCCTCCAACATGTATTGATAACGAGATCACCAAAAATTATTACTAACCAGCTGATTTTTTTTTATTTATTTAGTTAATATTTATATAATGTAACGGTCATATTGTCCTACAAATTCCGTGGTACGTTGTCCCGGTACGGTCAAAAGTAGTAGTACAGATCCTTGATGTAAAAATAGCGTGGTACGCTATTGCGGTGCACCAGTTCAATATATATTGGAAAGTCATGAAATTAAAAATCAATTCATTTCTCAAGCGTGAGAAAAAAAATGTTGACTTTTTGGTAGATTTTGACCGTAGGACCGGGACAACGTACCACGGAATTTGTAGGACAATATGACCGTTACATTATATAAATATTAACTAAATAAATAAAAAGAAATCAGCTGGTTAGTAATCATTTTTGGTGATGTCGTTATTGACTCTTTGATGAAACCATAGATTTTGTAGGACAAATATTTTTTCAAATAATTTAGATAATTATCAAAAGATATAATAAAAACAATTCAGTTAGTAATAAATATTGAAGAATCATCAAATCGACATATTTTATCATTGCTACCTCTGTTAGCTACCACAATCAAAAATTTTCGCACAGGAAATTGTTGGGCGTCTTATCAAAATGAAGCTACTCACGGAAAGTTAGCTTGATAGTAATCAAGTGAAAAAATACTCCACGGATCCTGTACTATGCATGTAGGTTAAGTTATAGGACCTAAGTAGGTACAATGACTCTTAGAATCATAAGGATGGACGTAGTTAATGTTGAATGTTTATCCTTACTAATATTATAAATCCGAAAGTAACTCTGTATGTCTGTCTGTTACGCTTTCACGCATAGAGTAGGCACTGAACCGATTTAAACGAAATTTGGTACAGATATAGTCCAGAGCCTGAGAAAGGGCATAGGCTACTTTTTAACCGACTGCGGTATAAAAAAGTAATGTTTTACCCGTTAAACATCTCTACGCGGACGAAGTCGCGGGCGGAATGCTAGTACTTACTTTTATAATTAACTAATAAAGTAAGTGCCAACATTAAATTATATTATGTATAGGCTAAAAATAAACATACAGCTAATTAATTTCCACGCTCTTCAATCCTGTTTAGGTCTAGGAAAATGAACTTAGTGCTCGCGTTTACATTCGAAAAGAATTCAGATACGGTGACCTTTGCGGTCAATGATATGCTACGGCGTATCAGCCCAGGCTAGCGCCGTTTGATGTAAATAAATACATACGGCTGACTGTGACCAACCGATCGACCACTTGGCTCTTAGATGCATGATGAAATGTTTAATAAGAGTTGACTAAGCGCTTTCCGATAAAACTACTGACATCTAACTCTGCGCGGGGAAGAATAGTTATTAGGTAAGCACTAAGCAGGTTGTTTAAATTGAGTTCAAATATTTATAGATACCAACAATGCAAAACTAGGTAGATCTAATTATAAAAAATAACAAAACCTACACTACTACCTAAATATTTCAAATACTTAGTGAAAAACAGGCTGGATAAAAAGACGCTTTGGAACACAATGTAATACTAAAAGATAAAAATTCTCCCGAATTAGTAGGTATAAACGTAGAATTAGAGTAAGTATGCGAAGTAAAAATAATTGACATACATTATTTTCACTTACAAACACGAGTCGTACGCGAATACAGAGTTATGATACGTTTATATTAGTTTATAGGAGGCAAGTAATTACCTACCTGCTAACTTACTAAATATAATTTGAATCTATAGATAGAAATGTACCATATTTTAAATATAAAAGTAATTAGATGTCAAAATATTTATTATCAGTTAAAATAAACATAATTCTCACAATATGGCTAAACATGGTAAACTACCTTCATTTGACTAGTACACTTTTCTATCTATCCGTATCCAGTCACAGTCGTTTAATACGAAATACCTATCCATTGTACATATTACAGAAACATGAACAAATAGGTAAGTATAACTATTAATAGGTTTCTCTAACAGCAAGTTATTGTTTTCAATATAAGTAATTTAAACTTCATTATAAAATAATTAATATACTTATTTTCAAAAGTAAGATTAATTATTGTTATCACAATTAAAATTAAATACAGCTGTGTAGAGGTAATATAAAATTGGTCATGCTTCTGTACAAGTAGGTATATTAATAAAATAGACTAAGAATCAAAAAAAAATATTTCCAAGATACACTTACCTTGCTGCGACGCCAAGGCATTTTCAGTTCACAAAATAATAATTAAATGACGATAAAACACAAAATGATATAATATTTTGATCGTTCGTAAGTTTGCACTTTTTTTTTAAAATGTGAATTATTATTTTTCATACAATAGTTGTAAGATGTACTTGCATAACAGCTCAGAGTTAACTGACTTCATTGGATGTAAAGCACAAACATTTAAACGGCAAACGATAAGATTGTGAGCTGACCTATGACGTACTTAAAATCAACACAAATTATAAAATATTATTTGATAACGCAGAATTTAATCAAAATAACGATTACGCACAGGGTGATAATATGTTATTTAGGAGATAGGATATGCGCACTATGCGGGCGTCAGGAGGCGGGTGGCAGGCCCGTGCCGCGAGGTCGAGTGAAATGCTTGTATTGGGTCGCCATTCATCCTCATTCACATTTAAATGAATATGGTAATATCACTGGCGAATAAATGCTTATTTACGCACAACGACACCAATTTACATTACGAATTATTCTACATACTTAATCATAAACTGAAGAGCTTAAGTTTCCAAAATAACGGCGATTGGATTATAAGCAACAAGTAATTGAGCTTTCATCACGTTCATTTATTACATCAAGTACATGTCACGTGTTCGACATTTCCTATTCGCGCTAATATTTAGAGTACTTTTTACATGATTGGCATTTATAAATGTTGGTCTACTTCTAGGTATATTTAAGTTCACTTACCTTTACTTTGTTTAGTTTAGCACTACCTAAATGAATATATTTTTAGTTTAGTTTTGATACATATTCCTCTTTTTAAAATGTTTTAACAACTTAAGGTTCGTAATTTATTGATATCTATACGGGAAACAAGAATAAAAAGAGAATTACTTTGGACTCACCTACTCTTTAATTTTAATCCAACTAAACTATAAATACTAATCTATATTAACAATTAGGTTGATTGTTATTTCTTTGATAATACTATTCCTGAGTCACGTTTTCAATCCAGTGGGGTGACACACACAAGAGTACAAATCAAATCTAAGATTTAGTACTTGAGGGAAGGGGGACATGCCAAATGTTAGCTAAACTTTCAGTGCACTATTAAAACCTATGATTCAGAACTAAGCAAATTCATTCTGATAATAAGAATAGAGGACTACATCATGAAATGTAAAATACTAAGATCAAAAATCCTTTTAACAAAATCAATAATATTCTATTTAAGCAACTAGTATAATTAATAATTTCCATAGTAAAATTGTTTATTAATATTGAAATCTAATGAAGATTTGGCTGTCTGAGTGCTTCACGACGTTCATTCTTAGCATGTTTCTTAAGAAGGTCCATGATTTCATTGTCGAATTCTTTAGGAGTTGGTTTCTTTTGAACAATCCAGTGAAAAATGTCCCAATCATTACTTGGAGAATTAATCAACCGATCATACATCATTGTCTGTTGCTCACTGAAGCCATCTAAATACTTCTTGGCAAAGGTACTAAGAAGAAGGTCGTTCTCCAGCATTCCTCTTTTCCGCGACTGATAATGAAGCCTAGAAAACATACAACATGTATTTATAAAATTTATCAGATATTTCATGGATTTTATTTTTGTCACATATACACATTATGTGTTTTGAAAAACAATTTGAGTATTAGCACATTAATAGATAAACAGTATTTAAGTACAAAAATATATATATTTATTCAGTTCTGTTTTCTGTTACATGAACAAGGTACCAATTGAAAAAGTAGACAGACTACTGGTTTTTGTTATCATATGAAGCATAATTTATTCATTAAAAAAACTCATCCATTCTTTAGTAACACAGAGTTCAAGTGAACAACCTCCAGAATGTTCTTTGTTTTGTAATAAGTTATTAAAAAAATTACAAATATAAATAATCCTTTGGGTTTCCTGGTTTACATTTTTAGAAACCTGCATGATATTTTATAAAGTATGTTTTTGGAAGCTTTTGAGGTACTAATCATGTTTCTCATAAACAAGTTTCCCCTATCATGTCAAGATTTTGAGTTATCACAAACTAAAAATCCAAAAAATGTTTTTGGTTTACTTTCTGGGACATGTAGCAAACTTCATATATTTTTTGACTAACATTTACAAATCTGTCATTTGAATATATCTCTTGCCTCTATAACATGGAAGGGCTAGCTCAGATATCATTTATCTACTTCAAGGTATGTACGATAAGTTTCATCCCATACTTTTATGATCTTCTATAATATTATAGTTAGTATGGGGAACCATTAAAAAAAATCAAACCTAATATCTTGAAGTACAAAAATGATATCCAATCAATTCCAACATTATTTGGGGGCAAGTTATTCAAATGTCATGTTTGTAAATGTTTGTCAAAAATATATTAGCTTTGCTACATATTCCAGAAAGGGGCCCGAATATGCATAAATGCCCAAAACTAAAAAAAAAAAATTAATAATACCAAATGTACTGCTGAATATAATTATATAAATCACATCAAAAACCTTCAGAATAAAGTAAATTGGTATCTGGTATCAAAATCGTGTAACGCAGTGTACTAGTATTTTACCTTGCTTTACGCTTCTCCAAAGGCTGGGGTTTCTCAACGTCGTACATTGGAATTTCCATATAAGTGGTGTCCATATTAGATCCAGTGCTCATTAGGATCACATTTTGCCGTTTGATTATCGTTTTTAATGCCTGTAACGTACATAAAACCATGGAATTACAAAAGTTGTGTAACTTAAAATACATTTTATACCAATTGAAAAACAAGTTGTAGAAATTGTATAAAAACATACCGATCTAATGGGAAGCATTTTGAATTATTTTTATGGATAATGGATTATTATTCAAATAATAAGTGGTAAGAATTATTAGTAAGAAGGTAAAAATAGAGTATTAGGGTATCCAACACTTTTGTAATCAAATAAATCAATGTCGTTCTGTCAATGTCACTGTCATTTGTTTATTTTATTTTAACGGCCGATTCCCAATTACACCGATTTTCAGATATCTATATAGTCCAGTCATTTAAGCTTAAATTAGGTAAGAATCTCGGAATTCGAGATACCCAGCTGTAACTTTGTAAATACTTGGATATTGACACCCTAAAAGTGGTCTCAAAACCTACATATGGTAGGGTGTACGCAACTATAAAATTTTCACGGTCAAATGTCACAAATATCAGTTTTATGAACTTTTGAGCGAAACGGGAAGTTTTATCATAAAAGTGTGTAGGAGAAAATTACTTATCATGTAATTATCTATAAAAACTGTCTGTACGTTTTATTCCTAAGTTTCACCATTTCAGAGATACAGCGATGCAAATAGTTGAAAAAGTTGTATTTTCAAAAGTTTCCAGACCCCCGTGCGATTGTGTTAGACAGATAAAATTTTCACGACTAATGTATTTCAGTAGCCTCTATAACATCTGATACTAGAAAAAGCTTAAAACCAATGTTTAAGTGGGTTCTCATACAAAAACTATGTTTTTTTTTTCTCACACTTGGCCGGTTTTAACGTGGTTACCCCAGTAAAACTATTCCAGGCGACACCTTTTATAAGTGAAGAACACGTTGTTTATATGAAACCCTAGTTCAATAATTGTTTTATGTTGTTTTTCAGTACATTCAAACTGCTTATTAAGGGTCAAAAAGTACGAAATAACAATTATTATAGAATTTCTGTTTGAAGTATAACTGCAAAAAAACATTTTAAAAATGTTAACTGTCCATCTAACTCTATTATGAACGTGAAGATCCATTTATTATTATCCATTAATCAAATTTAATTTAATGAAACGCAGAATTCTTAAATCTTCTGAATACTGAAAACAACACAAAACAATTATTTAACTAGGCTTTCATATAAACAACGTGTTCTTTACTTATAAAAGATGTCGCCTGGAATAGGTTTACTGGGGTAACCACGTTAAAAACCGGCCAAGTGTGAGAAAAAAAAAACATAGTTTTTGTATTAGAACCCACTTAAACATTGGGTTTAAGCTTTTTCTAGTATCAGATGTTATAGAGGCTACTGAAATACATCAGTGGTGAAAATTTTAACTGTCTAGCACAATCGCACGGGGGTCTGGAAGCTTTTGAAAATACAACTTTTTCAACTATTTGCATCGCTGTATCTCTGAAATGGTGAATCTTAGGAATAAAACGTACAGACAATTTTTATAGATAAATAGACGATAAATAATTTTCTCCTACACACTTTTATGATAAAACTTCCAGTTTCACTCAAAAGTTCATAAAACTGATATTTGTGACATTTGACCTTGAAAATTTAATAGTTGCGTACACCCTACAATATGTAGGTTTTGAAACCACTTTTAGGACGTCATTATACAAGTATTTACAGACTTACAGCTGGGTATCTCGAATTCCGAGATTTTTACCTAATTTGACTGGACTAATAGTCCATTTCAGCAAAGATGATCCCTGTGACACAAGATTTTGACAAATTGTAGAGATGTCCTGCAATAAAATAATTTCGATTATTTCTGGTGATCGATAATATTTTATATGATAAACATCCCCGTCATATATCCTTGCTGCTCGTGGGAACGCAATGACCTTTTTAAAACAATGCACAAGGCAGAATGGCGGTGATCTCTGCCTACCCCTCTGAGAAAAGGCATGATTTTATGAATGTATTTTATATGAAAATGAAATCGATTTCATTAAACTACTAAAACTTAAAGCATTGTCTCATCATTGATTTGTCTTTATGTATTATACTGAAAATTTATAGTTCATATGTGTATGCTTTACATAGTGCTATTCGGTAAAGTGAAATAATAAGAATAGAGTAAATTTTTTATTCAGTATCTGAAAAATCACTTTCGGAAGAATCGCTTGATGAGTCGCCATCCCCGACATTTATTATAAGTTGGTCTACGTAGTGATTATATTATCTTTGAGTTGGTCTTTCCAGTCCTTTAATATGGTAATTTTTGTCTTTTCGAGTACTTTCGTCCAATTTTTACGAGTGACTGAAGTTATTGTCAAGTGATCGCAAAATTGCACCCTATTATGTTAGTTTCAGCTCTATGCTCTTACTAAGTTAGCCAACGTTCTACGTATACGAACTGCATAGGTATTTTAATTTATTTTCTATTACATGAAATTAAATTAAACGATACTATAATTATATTTTTATATTTTTCTTTTAAAATTTTGAAATTGTTTATCTTAATATTTTTCCTAATCACGCCGTAATAAAATTAAAAAATTGTGCAAGTAAATTATTTTCGTTTGTCAAACATAACATGCGTAATACAGAACACAATTAAGTAATAATAAATAATAATATAATATTACACAACATCACATACATTGATCTGATCCCGTGGTAAGTAGCTTAAGCACTTGTGTTACGGAAATCAGGATCAACAGTGGATACACAAATAAACTTAAATATATTTAATAATGCAACCAGACACGGAACAAACACCGATGTTCGTCACAAAATTATTTGTCCCGAGTGGGAATCGAACCCACGACTCTTGGAACCGTAGGTTTTGAACCTGAGTCACTAACCACTGTTCCACCGAGCATGTCCACAGAGTTAAGTGTCACAGGACAGGGATCATCTTATCTGAAATGGAGTATAGGTAAAAAAATATACGGTCGAACTGAGAACCCTGTAGCGCTACCATGAGTTTAAAAGTGACGGACTCGTTATCGCCTACGTAAATATGTTTATGAAAAACTTGTACAGTACCCCTGTTGGTTACGCTAAGAACTAAAATCGGTCGTATGAAAAAACAACTCGATAGGTTTTTAACGACCGTAAGTTTTCGATAGTACCGCTACTTAGTACGTTCCCTTTTACAAGCTTTTATTTTTGAAGTCGTTCAAAAAAATAGTTTTATCGTAAAACTATTCGAATCAAAAATAATAACAATTATTTTTTGTTTTATTTCCACTGTATAAAAATAAAAGTTACATAATGTAACTGGACTTTTTATGATTTATTGATTTTCTCGTTAATGAGGGCTATCGTTTTTGAGCTCACAAGGCGGCGACACTGTTGAGTGAGGTCCTAAAAACGGCAAAACTAACCCGAGTGAGGTCCTCTAAATGTCAAATAATGGATGAGTTACGTATCTGTTTATACCGAATAACTGAGTACTCGCTGCCGGTATTTGAAAAAAAAAACCTATTATATGTCTATGACATATGGTTTCCATGACAACGATCAGTTGTCAAGCTGCAGTTTTTTTCAAAACAAAGTTTATATCCGAACATCCATTCAATTGATAATTTGGTCTCTTGCTATTTGAGATTGAATACGAACTTTGTGAGTTAATGGAGTTAACTACTTCGTCATGACACGCATTCGTGATTTAATCGTTCTAACTGCAGGTATGTTAAGATATTTCTATCAAACTCAGTTGAAAAATGGAAATGAAACAAAATTAATTGTACTTTTTATTAAATTTCAGAACATTATTATAACAAAGCTGATTTAAAATTGAGTAGCGAAGCGGAAGAGTCTCTTTCTGAGTTTATTCACCAGTCACAAACTTTCCTACTGCAATGTTTAGTAAACACCAATAATATACTGCTATACACAAAGGTAGCTAATATTTTTGTTTTAAAATCGGTATATACTTGTTTAGTTCAAATTAATCATACAAATATATTGCCCCATTATTAATGTTGTTTACTTTTACTTTCAGGTCCAGTATGATAAGAATAAGTCTATCATATTCTATAAGTCAGGTTTATTAGAACTCTCGTCTGATAATGCTGTTAACGACATAAATTTTGTTACTATCTCTAATAATGCAGCTGAATCGTTGTATCAGATTTTGAAACAAATCTACTCACCACTATTAGCGAATGTAAGAACATTTTAAGACCTAATTAAAAACTGTTATATATTTGTAATTAGGTATAAAAGTAATCTAAAAAAAATACAAAATAATTATGTATTATGCTAAGAGTATTGAAAAGTCAATACTCAAAAATATTCAAATGCAATGTTATATTGTTTCAGAGTAATGACATGTTATCTAGTAAAGTGCTTAAGAATTTGTCTGAGTTAGAGTCCAACCTAAGAATTATCACACATGGAAAAGGAGATGGTAGTACAAATGGTAAGTAATTCATTACTATTATAGGCATGATTTTTTCATGATATGATTTACTATAACTGACTATGTTAAATGTAAAAAAATTTGGTATATTTAAAATTTTATACTTTTCTTTTAAATTGTTGAAATAATTTTATAGTTATTCTAACTGTGGATGATGAGGTGGAATATTGGAAGTCCATAGATGAAAAGAAACAATCAAGTAAAAAGGAAACTGAGACAGCATCTACATTCTGTGAGTTATTTGAAGACATTGCAGAAGAATTAAAGTGAGTCCATAATGACTAAAAATATATTTAGTTGTTACAGATATTAATGGTAGGAATGTAAAATTAAAGCTAATAAAAATTAAGAATGTATGTATTAAATTTCATATATTGTTATCTCAGACTGTTAACTAGTTAAATATAATACTATCTATCTAATAGCATTTTGACCAGTAAAATACAAAATATTGGCTGAAAATTATTACTAACAAACAATATGTC
The DNA here is from genome assembly GCA_039566165.1 of Maruca vitrata. NCBI lineage: Eukaryota > Metazoa > Arthropoda > Insecta > Lepidoptera > Crambidae > Maruca > Maruca vitrata. Next base: position 10,492,870 of record CM076920.1, on the reverse strand, counting down.
ACTGGTGGATAACAGAAGGCAGATATTTATATGGTGCTTATTCCTTTTATTTGAAGTAATTTTATACAAGAAGGTACATTATTTTATGTAAATATAATTGGGTAACTAGGTACTGATTGAATGGCTGTACCTATTCATGTCATTGATAACCATTTCATCATCTTCATCAGCCCATATATGTCCCATCTGCTGGTTCAGGGGCCTACCCTAAACAAGGGCGATAAGGCCTTAGTCAACCATGCTGGCCAAGTGTGGGTTGGTTGACTACACAGCCTAAGAATCTTCATTGGTGTGTAGGTTTCTTCACGATGTATTCCTTCACCGTTAAAGCGTCGAATAAACATACATATTAATTTTAAATTTGAAACACACAGTGGTATGTGGCGGGGATAACCATAATAAATTCAAATTTTCATTGCAGATCCATGCAAACATTTACTATGTCCGAAATTAGAGAGTCAACAGAGAACATAGGGGGCCTCTTAGATGATGTTTGGAGGGTGACTACATTTCCCTACTCCCAAGACAGGATGATACACATACTTGATATTATAAGTTAGTTTTGTTTTTTAAATACATTGCTTCATTCAGGCGTGAAACGGCATTTAAGGCCTTCAGGGTGAGTGCGACAGGTCAATATGGTATATTGTGCCTGTCGACCTCATGTGTAGATCACTACCGCTTACCATCAGGTGGAGTGAGATCATCTTGATAGCCAATTATAAAAAAAATCTTTTCATGAAAACCTGATTCATTCTACTTCTTAACTTTACTTATAATAATTTTAGGTCATGTCATTTGTTCCACGATCCAAAAAGCAATTCCACTTTTGGATTTATGGCAAGTGGACAATGCCAGCAAGGAAATTGAAATATTGACGCTTCTAGCTGACAGCCTGAAAGTAATGCAAACCTGGATTAGTGCGTGCAAATCACTTACTGAAACTTATTGGCCAAATTATGCACTACACGCATGGAACGCGGAAATGTACATTCCAGCTTTTTGCAAGAACTTTGAAGGCAGATTAAAAGAGGTAATGGTTTTGTCATTTGTAAACGAATTTGTACACTAAGTACTTAATTCATAAGAAACACATAAATACAGACAGGAGATATAATTACTCTTCATCAATAATACATTCACCTTTTCTTTACAGATTCATGAAATAAGATCAACTTACAGCCAATTGAATAAATTACTTACCAACAGTGAAAGAGAGGAGTTACGAATTTATGATTTATTTGAATCTTTCAAAAGTAAGTTTGTTGTATTTGTGTCAATCTTTCTCTTTTTTATTGTGTTGGTATACCCAACGTCACATTAACATTCAATAAAATTTATTGTTGGATTCAAGTTAGAATCCCATCCTTTTCTTTCAATATACTTAGGTATACTATTTCCATTAAACAGATATCAATGTATGGATCTGTAATGGGCCAAGTCAGTCCTGGGATGCGGCTATGTCAAAGTTTGCTCTAAATTTACGTCCAGCTGAAACTAAAATAGCCGAAAAATTAAAACCCAGATTACACAATACGTCTACTAAACAGGTATGTTGAAAATAAAAATGAGGGTATTAATTAAATGTGTGTACAAAAATTAATAACTATTTACAATTTTACATATTTCAAAAGAAATCCTTACATCTGACATATCATACACAGGTAGTTGTTATTTATTGGAATTTGATCTTAAATTATTGCTAATCCTAATACAGCTGGGTCTACAAGTGATTTTACTTAACCATCCCCAATATATCCATGTAATTATTTAAATAAAATAATCTATTTCTAATTTCAGATGTTGTATGAGTTCATGCGATACAGAGCTTTGATAGATAGACCATTAGTGAAGCATGCACTGAATAACGAATTGGAAATATTTGTGTCATCTCTCATTTCTCTGGTAAAATCAATCAAAAACCAATTGGATTCTGATGACGTCGACGTTCAAATTAATCGACCTTCAGATATATCTCCGCTGGTACATCAAATACAATGGGGGAAACAAATGGAAGCGAAAGTAAACACTCATACATAATACACAATGATAAATATGTTGATCCATTATTTAATGTTTAGTTTTTATACATACAATTGTATAAGTAATATGTTACTTAATTGTAGGTCAAAGAAATTAATAATTGTGCTGCAAAGTATCTAGCCGATTTCGAGGGCAGCACTGAGTTGCTAAAACTTTCTGACCAAGTTTCGAAGGACTTAAAATCTATGTACACGCAGCTATACGAAGAGTGGTCGCGGGACATACAGGTAAATCTAATATGAATTAGATTTTGATAAAACTCGCATAATAAGACCTCGTGATTGTCACCATTGGACTTGTACGGACCCATTCACACTCGACCACAGCGGCGCCGCGGTGTGCGTGTGTCCGAACAAATGCAAGGCAATTTACTACGGGGCGCCATCTGTAAACGGCCTTAGGGGCCCTCGCAGCCCGGGGGAGCCGTAACTTTGACACGGCTGACACGGCGGCAGCTACGCCCTCGGTAATCCTACGATGTGAGATCTGATGCCATAATTAGCGTCGCCAGGCGCCGGGATAAAGCTGGATATAGGTAAAATAATTGTATGCGAACTGAAGTTTTTTGTTATTCATCACAATATTTCGAGCATCGTGATCAAGTCCGGAGTTCTACCCTTCGCGGTCCGCTACGGACTTCTTCTGTTACGGACCATGTAGAGTCTGGCCTTTCTACCAATATGTCTATCCGGCTACTAGATGAGCAACCCTACCCATAGTATCGTGGTTCCAGGCATGTAGAGTCTGGCCTTTCTACCAAAATGTCTATCCGGCTACTAGGTGAGCAACCCTACCCATAGTATCGTGGTTCCAGGCATGTAGAGTCTGGCCTTTCTACCTAAATGTATGTCTATTAGTCGAGCAACCCCATCCAGTTTGGTGATGACCGCAGGCTCGCGTGTCGGGCGGGTCGCTGAGCCTGCCGGCGGCGCCGGTGGTGTCGTTCGGCGGCGCGGCGGCGCGCATGGTGGTGCGGTACCCGGGCGGGGCGGGTCGCGCGGAGCGTGAGGCGCGCGCGCTGGCCGCGCTGGGCCTGCCGCCGCTGCCCGCGCCCGCCGCCCAGGCGCTCGACCGCCTCGCCGCCAACCTCGAGCACGCGCAGCGGCTGAACCAGGTGACGTTTGCTAGCTGTGCCGACGACTTTGTCCGCTATTCCTCAGTTTTTAAGATAACCTACCTATCTAAAAAGCTAAAAACGGGACCCTATTAATAAGCCTCCGTCTGTCTGTCTAGTTGTTGATAGCTGTAACTCATAAACCGTGATAGCTAGAAAGCTGAAATTTCACAAATAATGTAGGTATTTTCGTTACCGCTATAACAAAAAATAATTACTAACAATTTCAAGGCCGACTCGCACTTGGCTGGTTTTTTTATTGTTACTTTGCTTCTATCGATCGCAGCATGTTAGCGTGGTGTTATAGCCAAAGCGTTCCTCTATAAATAGTCTATCCAATACTAAAATATTTTTTCAATTCGAACCAGTAGTTCCTGAGATTAGCGCGCTCAAACAAACGAAGTCTTCAGCTTTGTAACATTACTATCTCTACTAATATCTCCTGAGGGCACGAGCCTACTAACCAACTAGGGGAAATCAGGCCCAAACTGGCTAAGTGCGGGTTAACTTCACACCGCCACCATAGAATTCCTTCACATGTGTGTCGTGCGGTATTTGGACACTATCATAACTTATTTGCATTTTGAATGTGTCAGAAATATTAAGTTGTATTAATGGTTACATAATTATATAATCTTATCTAAGATTGAGTGCAAATTTATGAATAAGTAGTACACATTTAGTTGTTATACCAGAGCCGCTCTAAGTTGGCCGATTTGACACTTTTTATTTTATATTTTGCATTTATCCTTGTTAAGAGGAACATATTTAGCGAATCATAAAGAACAACTTTTAAAAATAAGACTTTATTTCAAAATGTCAAATGCACCTAATTATCTAATTATTTGTCTTTTTTTACTTAAAATAATTGAATTATAAAAAGAAAATGCAAAATTTCTACTCTGTATTACGCTTTTACAAGGTTACGCCGTTTGACACGTTTTCATAGTGACGTAATGGATAATACTCACCAGGTATTTTTTTTAAATAGGATGAAGGATTTATAGTATTTTTCACCTAAGATGATCCCTGTGACACTTCATTGTGTTCTGTATCACGCATTTTACGTTTGACAAACGAAAATAATTTTATTGCACACTTTTTTCATTTTATGGCGGCGTCATTAGGAAAAATATTAAAATAAATATTTTTATACTTTTAAATGACAAACAGTATCGTTTAGTTTCATTTAATGTAATAGAACATTTTAAAAAAATACCTATGCAGTTCGTATACGTAGAATGGAATGTAGTAAATTCCATTCTAAGTATACAAACTGCATAGGTGCTTTTTGAAATGAAATTATTTTCGTTTGTCAAACGTAAAATTCGTGATTCAGAACACAATGAAGTGTCACAGGGATCATCTTGGCTGAAAAAGACTATAATAAGTATTGTATATTAAAAATAAATATATTTTTAAATGAGAAACTTCAATTCAACCTTCTGGATGTAATTAAATGCTTTTAATAAAATTTGTTATAATTAGACCTTGCTTGGTTATAAAGTGGAAATAGCTGTTACTTATATACTTCGGCAATTTTACCGTTGTCCCTCACTAGTGCAGTCAGTCTGACATGTGTCAAATCAGTCAACTTAGAGCGGCTCTGGTATAAACATATTAGTTGTACAAAAATTATAACATAATAATTAAACTAATTTAGGTAACAAAATTTAATAATATGAATAGTTTCTGTAATCTAAATTATTTTTATAATAATAATTTATGTAATATGATTTATAAGTATGTCATCTCCTTAAGTACCAGTGGGGCTACCATGAGTTTAAAACTTACGCGCTCGATATCGACTACGTAAATATGTCTATGAAAAACATGTACAGCGCCGGCTGGTGGTTACGCGAAGAACTACAATCGGCCATATGAAAAAAACAACTCGATAGGTTTTTAACGTACGTAAGTTTACGATAGCCAACTCATGGTAGCCCCTCTGAACGTCATTTATGTCCAAAATGGTACAAAGTAAATTTTAATAATTGTACGCTTTGTCGGTGTCTTATGTTTTAATTAATTATTTACATAAGCTCCACATTACACCATAGTCGTATTCTCGTATCTATTAATAGATAGGTTTTATGAATTACAAGGGGGACAGCGCGTACGCAGTCCCCACTACCAAAAATTACGCGTCCGAGTTATCCACATTAGGGATAATCGCAAGGGTCAACCCGGTCGCAGTGCAATGACTAGGCCTCGCCCTGGGGGAACCGCCTTCTTGATCACGGTGTCCCCTACGCCAGGTAAGTATGCTTTGAGAGCGGAGCTCTGGGGTAGTCATGATTCGGAGAAAAATGTTGCTTGCGCGATGTAAATAGGGACAACGTCACCTAGCGGCGAATGGGGGAACTAAAATGTTTTAACTTATAGTAGGCACGCTTATTGAGGTTCACATAAAAGTTCCCCCTTCAACAAGGTAGTTTGTCTGCGAGTTAGCAATACAATGGATGGGGTTTATGTTTATTTCATTAAAAAATATTTAGCATATACCATTTGTTGTTAATAAAATGGTCACACCTATTTGTTATTACTCTACAAATCTTTAAGATTCGGTATTCATTCCATGATTAATTCTTATATAGGTAGGTACATTTGCTTTACATTCACAGATGTTGAAACTAAAAGAATATATATGCTTTTTTCAATTTATATTATCTATTAATAGTTAATTAACAGAACGGTCTTGTAAATTATTTGGAAGTACGGCACAACTACAAACAAGGGGTAAAAAGTCTAGAAAATACCTCATATGACTATGGCAGAAAACTACTAATAATGAAAATGTTTACCTAGAACTTTAATTTGCAGGTAGCATCATTCCATAACACGCTGGGCGAGCGAATGATCCCGTCCACACGGCCCATGATGCTGCAGGCTGCCCTGGACCTGTCAAACCTCGTTCGCGACGAGCGAGCCGTGTATTGGACTGATACCGACATGCTGGTCAAGTATACTGAGGAATTGAAGAAGGCTGTGCTGGCATTGGAGTCGCAGGTAGGTCGTTATAGTTTACCTGAAATTATTATAATAATATAATTTAAAAGCTCAGCAGTATAGGTACTTATGGTTTTAAATTTACTTTAGGGCTCTAAGTAGCACGAAACAACAAGTAATATGATTTCTAAGATTTATATTTAAATCTCAATGTTTTGAATGTTGTAATAGAACTCTTAGTTAGTTATTTTTATTAGGTAAGTATAACTAATATACATTATACTTACACATAGTTTCTATTGTTGACTGCTTTATTGTTTCAGAATACATACTTGACAAATCAACATATACAAATTAGAAAAATTGTAGAAAACTTAATGGACACCGACCTTTTGGCGCAGCAATCGGAATGGAAAAAGAAAATCAAAGAAATAAGAGATATCATAGAAAAGGTAAATATAAATAAAAGTTGAAACCCATTTACAATAAATTGTATGATATTTTTTAATGTGAAATCAAATCTGTAGTTTGAAACCTACAATTCTTATAATGTAAATGTATGAAAGTATTCTGCAGGCTAACTATCCAAAGGTTATCTATTTAATTAATATTTGCAGGTTGAAGCAGATGGATATAAGAATACTGAGTCTTGGAGAACTCACTGGGACTGGCAACTGTACAAAGCTCTTGAATGTCAATACATCAAGACGCTACTCTCTCTACACAAACACTTTCCACCAGTTAGGGTGGACTTGGTTTTGCGGTAAGCTTTTGTTGTTCAAGGGCTCTTAATACTTTTGAAAAGATTATGATATGATATGGAAGCTTTGCTTTGTTCTCCCCTTACTGTACCGTACCTACGTTTTTTTTTAAATAAAATGATAGTTTTCAAATAATTGTATTAACTACACTTTGAGACACTGATTAATCGCAGAAACGATAAGTTTCTGTGATTAATCATCGACTGATTCCAAGCTTATAATAATGTGTGTATACATCGCTTCAGTGGCCACGAAGTACGCGTGCAGCCGCCGTTAGAAGAAGTCCGAGCGCAACACTACCACCAGTTGCGGCGGCTGGTATCCCTGCCGGCGCAATTCGTAGGTTTGCAACCGGTCGCCCCCGCTGATCAATCCATCTTCGCTGCTATAGTTCAGAAGTAAGCTTTTTTTTCCTAACTGACATACGATGATGGCTTGGCGTAGCCCTATCATCATCACCGGAGGGAGATGGCTCTCACCCTTAATAAAGTAAACTTTTATTTATATTGGTATGTACTCGTCATTACAAGACAATGAGATAAGATAAGATTAAAACTTTATTTGTTTTAAATGTTCTCCCAGGTGGGAGACATTTTGTCGACCGGTTGCTGTTACCACCATACAGTTGCGTAAAACCCGCCAAGTGACTCTGATCTCTCTCGGTCAGGTCGCGTTCCGGGATCAGCACTGTACGAACCGGAGCCAGGGGGGACCATTGCTGCGGCAAGCGCCGGACCAGTGGAGTCTTAGCGGCGGTATTGTGCGGGTGGAGCGGGTCAGCCCGGCGGCCAGGGGGTCCCGTAGAAATGGGAGTGCCTTCCGTTCGGCGGACTGGCCAACTTTGACCCGCACAGCTCAATACCAATGCAAGACTCCACGCCTTGTCTCGTTGTTGCCGCAGCAGTGGTCTCCTCTTTCACGTCCCCCTTTCCCTCTAATATCGATGTTCCGGGGGGGAGGGGTGAAACGGCTTTCAGGGTGAGTGCGACAGGCTCAATATGGTATATTGTGCCTGTTGACCTCATATTTGGATCTCACTACCGCTTACCATCAGGTGGAGTGAGGTCATCTTGTTAGCTCATTATAAAAAAATAAAAAAAAAATGTGGTAAAAGGTCTTATAAATAGAAATATGGTTCCATACATTTAACCAGAATCTGGCATCATGTATTAGACTAAATTACTAGGACATAATATGAATTAACATTCAATTAAATCTATCAAAAATATGTAATCTATGATAATATTTTTTTTACTAACCCTTGTCATCCCACTGCTGGGCAAAGGTCTCCTCCAAACTTGTCTACAGCTGTCTATTCAAGGCTTGGGCTTGCCAATTCCTTGATAGCTGGACCAAATCGTCACACCATCTCTTCGTGGGCCTTCCTCTTCGGCGAAAGCCGTCTTCCAGTACCCATTGTGTAACGATTTTGGCCCATCTGTCGTCTAAAATACTGCACACATGCCCTGCCCACTGCCACTTCAACGTCGCAGTATTGACCTCTACATCATAATAATATTATTATTTTTTTTTATTTTCATGGGCCGTGGATAATCTCAAAGTATTCTTTGAAGGAAATGTCAGGCGATAACTCGTCACACTTTTAACAAATTTTTTATTTTCCATAAAGTGTTCCTATTTATCCATTAAAATATTAAAGTTAGTTTCCTCGATGGCTTATTGGTCTATCGGTGGTAAGTGCAGCGTTAAGTAAGTAATTAAGTAAGTACTATAAACCATTGGCTGGTCAATACAATACAAAACTTCTACTAGTTATCTATACCTAATGATACGTCCCCAGACACAGCTGGCTCGGCAACAAGGCGGTGCAGCAGCTCGAGGGGGCCCTGGGCGCGCTGGGGCGCGCGTGCGGCGCGTGGACGCGGCGCGCGGCGCTGGCGTGCGCGCCCGACCTGCACGCGCTGTGCGCGCAGCACCTGCGCCGCCCCGACGACTGGGAGATCAACTTCAGGGCCTGCAAGGCCTACGGGCAGGCGGTGGCGAAGATGACTTTGTGAGTTTTTAAAAGTTTAACAGTCTTTTCGTGGATTCTCTTGGTTTAACAACCAAGACAACATGTATTTCTCACCATCAACCGCAAGTTACATGTCTTTGTTCACTATAGCTTTGTTGCTGGTGCCTAAATTTTGGGTTAAAAAAATATTTTGTAGTTTAACTAATTACCTACCTAAAATAACCAGCCATAGTTTATATTCCAAAATGGCCCACATGAAAATTCTCATCGAATCTAGAGGCTAGTTAGTAATAGTACCTAGTAGTTTCCAATGAGCAAACAAACATTTCTTATTTTAACCGTGTGTAACAACACCTACATACAAAACTTTACTTTTATATGAATACACTTGTTACAGCGAAACAGAGAAAATCGAATGGATATCTGTGGGCACGGCGAGCCTGCGACGCGAGTTCGAAGCCCAGGCGCGCAGCCTGTGGTCCAGCTTGGCCGGCTCGCTGCTGGCCAGCTGCCGCGCCGACGCGTCCGCACTGGACGCCTTCGCGGCCAGCGCGGGCCTGGCGCTGCGCCCCGAGGAGCCGCGCTCCGCCCGCCGCCTCGCCGACGCTAGCGCCGCGCATGCAGCGCTGCAGGCTAAGATGCCAGAGGTCACTAACATTAGCTGTTTTTTTTTTTCACTGTAGAGGTTGATAGATTTGGAAGAAGCGAACGCGGTGTGTCAGGACCGTAGCAAATGGCAGGATTCTCTGCTCTACCCCTCTAGGAAAAAGGCGTGATTGTATGTATGTCGACCTTCAAGAGAAGATACGTGGTCGCTTATAAGTACTCTTAGGGCCAACGCGGGAACGGTTTTATACAAAATTGACCAATTGCGGAGAGTTTTGTATGAAACCACGCCTCGTGTCAGCGTAATCCAACGTTGGCCCTTAACTCTTCCGAGAACATAAATATAACGAATGCACTCTGCATTCGTTTAGCATAAATGCTCTGTACCTTACAAGATATAATATTTCTATTATTTCTCATACACAGATGGAAGAAATTGTTACAGCCCTAAAACAAAAAAGTCACATGCTTCGTACTTGGGGTGGGGATGCATCGGCCGATGAAACTATTAAAGAGTGGGAAAAGGTACGAGAACAGATGCAGAGCCAACAAAAAATGTTCGAACATCAGGTAGGTATCTACTTTATAAACTAAACAACATTTTCAAGAAAAGTTTTAACGCAATAAAGAGTAATTATGTAAAATAAAAAATAATTTCATTATTTCGTGATGGAATGGCGGAAATCATAATCCTGAATCATTAATCTCATTCAATAATGTTTGTAAGTAGTAAATGAAATTTAATCATATTCTTTTGGTTTAAGGCTGAATCAGTAAAATCAAGCTTAACGGGAGAGTGGGAAAACTTAAATACTAGTGTGGAAGCGTGGATGTCCAGGTGGAACCAAAATAAGTCTCGATTCGTGGAGACGCGTGGAGTCGATTACGCGGAGATGGCCGACAGATGTCGCTCGGTGTTCGACGCGCACGCGCAATGGGAGAAGTTTGTAGCGGACAAGGATGAACTAATGTAAATATTTTTTTATTATTGTCTTCTGCGTACGATATACTTATATTTAAGCGTCATTAAGTTGGTAATATGTACTATATTTTTGGGAAATGGCATAATAAAGTTGTCCATAACAAAAGTACACGTAAACACCGTGCATTCGGCAGGGCACTGTATTTTTTTCTCTGGATCTGCAATCTGTATTCTTATCGACACATTCAGTAATGTCTACAAATGTATAATGATTAAAGTCATTCACCCTGTGTGAAATATTTGTCGATTTTCTTAGTCTAAGCGACTAGTTAAAATTTTTGCTATAAATACCAAAATATGTTACAGAAAAGAATGTGAAAAGTTCAATCTACAATTGGAGCCAAATAATGTTTGGACTGAAGCTGAAAAGCTCATGACTGAATACATAAACACTTGGAGTATTTTAAAAGATTATAATGAAGGTTTGTAACTTTTAAAATTACTGTTGTAAATTTCTGTAAACGCTTGAGACTATATAAAGTAATAATTTATTTTTATAGAGTTTATGTCGATAATGGAACAAGAATGGATTGTGTTTCAAAAGAAATTACATCTGTTGGATGAATTTGTATCGAAATGGAGAGACCAATTGGAGCCGTACACTGTTGTCACTCTTTATATGCAGCAAGAATTGGAGAAATATTCGGTAAGCCCAAATTACAATGAGGACAAAATATTAGTACTTAGTCTATGCATTTAACCTCCTCGAAGAATGTAAATAATGTAGAACCTTATTTTCCTGTGGCACCAGAGCAAATGATACAATAAATTCGTAATATGTATTTGAGACAATACGATTATATTACTTAATTTACAGGATCTAACGACATTGCTGAAATACCTCCGAGGATCAGACTTCACGGAGCGGCACTGGTGCGAAGTGTATAGTCTCTTAGAAATGGAATACAAAAAACCTGACAGCTTGCAAGTGAAAGACTTTTTGGAAGTCGCGCCCAACATTAAGAAACAAATCAAGTCGTTACAGGTCGGTATCCTTGAAGCCTACGAATAGATTTATGTCGTTACGGACAGGATAGACCGCGACATTAAGGTATTTTCCATGCGGAATCTATGAATACCTACAGTCGTGGGCGACATCATCCATATCCGCGCTGCGTGTCATGTCATCACTTCGGGGCCACTGATTGTATATCATAGAATAAAATAAAATGAAACCGTAGGCACCTAAGTACAGGATGATTATAATATACACATCAAGTCTGCCAATAACTTTATCAATCATTGCTGTAAGTATGATGTAGGTACTCGGAAGAGTTCTACGTAGGTACAGGTTGCCTATTAAATCTGATATCAGAATTTGAACTTAGTTTAGTTATTACAATGTGACCACAGTCACGTGACTTGCCTGCTTAGTTACTCATTGTTTTATATATTTCGCTTGCTGATAAAGTATTATCTTGTTTCAAAAGTTAACTCTGCTGATAAAAATATGTTTTGGATTTGTTCAAGTTTAAAAGTACTTAGGGTGCGTACTTGAATATTTAATTGGCTGGCGAATATTTATTGGCTTATCTGGTTTACAGTCAAGAGGAGACCAAGTTTGGATTAGGGTTTCATAGTATATTTTCTACTACTAATATCCTTAAGATATTTTCTTTCACCGCTTGTCTTAGTGTTAGGAAACTTATACTTTTAACCAACAGCATTTCAATCAAAATCCTAGTTGTTTCCCAACCAAAACACGATGCCTTCTTCTTCTTCTTCTTCTCTTCTTATCGTATGGTTGATGAACAACCTGGTGTCAGAGTTTTTAAGCCGCCCGTAGGCCTCTGACATGGCTTCACACACCGTTGAAAAATTTCTCAGGTGTGCAGGTTTCCTCACGATGTTTTCCTTCACCATTAAAGCGTCGAATGGTACATATGAATTTCAAAGGGTATAGCGAGGTAAGGAGGACGAAATGGCCCCCACGGCCGATGACGGAATTATCATTTGTACTGTTATTGGCACTCTAAAAGAATACGAAATGTAAGGTCGTTGACCCCTGACCTTGACCTGTCTTTGAGATATTCGAGAAAGTTCCTAGGCGCGCCGATTTTTTTCAATTTTTTTTTTCCGTAAAACTATAAAAGCTAGAAGGATGGGACCAATTGCGTATAATGAGGGATACTTTGAAAAATATTCTGTATTTTTTTCAGAGTTCTCGTGAAATGACTACTGTGCAAAATAACCAAACAAAATATAAATATTTTTTTTAGGTACTGTTCTATTATGTCTACCGCACCAAAAAATATATATAATACTCTTTGATTTATATACTTATACCACACAAAAGGCAATCAAAATCAAAGAGGCGCTTCTTGAGTAATTATGAATTTACTTAGTGTGCGTACGGCTGGTAGGAACTAATTAAAGAGGTAGTTTTTCTATTAATTATTATAATTACATGTTGAACATAATTTTAATCATCATCATCACTATTTTCATTTATTACAACATTGACTGCATCATTTGAAAATATTTTCGACAGAATTTCAGCAGGACGTAAAATGCGAGATAGATATCTCGCATGAGCTAAATAATATATTACACTTGCAACATGAGCGCAGCATCCAACTGTCCTGTTTCCATTCGGACAATTACAACAATAACCTCGGATTCCTTCGACACTGTTCATATTAGGAACATAATCAATGAACAATCGGTAATGTTTACTATTTACATGTCTGGAACGAACATTTAACTTGATCATAGTTGGGGTTTGTTTGACGTGACAATGAATACCAGAGAAAATCTCTGGTATTCATTGTTTTTTTTCAACTTTTTTGATGCCTGATATAAGTGCCGTCAAATATCAATACCAGCTGATCATCTCTAATGTTCAATAACATTCGAGCTGTTAAACTTGTGTTCTTTATTAAATCTTCTCGAGAAACGGATCGCTGAAATAATGGACGACATGAGTAATCTCTATATATATTACATCAAACAAACCCCAACTATCATCAAGTTAAATGTTCGTTCCAGACATGTAAATAGTAAACATTACCGATTGTTCATTGATTATTTTTTATTTAGCTCATGCGAGATATCTATCTCGCATTTTACGTCCTGCTGAAATTCTGTCGAAAATATTTTCAAATGATGCAGTCAATGTTGTAATAAATGAAAATAGTGATGATGATGATTAAAATTATGTTCAACATGTAATTATAATAATTAATAGAAAAACTACCTCTTTAATTAGTTCCTACCAGCCGTACGCACACTAAGTAAATTCATAATTACTCAAGAAGCGCCTCTTTGATTTTGGTTGTCTTTTGTGTGGTATAAGTATATAAATCAAAGAGTATTATATATTTTTTTTGGTGCGGTAGACATAATAGAACAGTACTAAAAAAATATATTTATATTTTGTTTAATTATTTTGCACAGTTGTCATTTCACGAGAAGTCTGAAAAAAATACAGAATATTCTTCAAAGTATCCCTCATTATACGCAATTGATCCCATCCTTCTAGCTTTTATAGTTTTACGGAAAAAAAATTTTGAAAAAAAATCGGCGCGCCTAGGAACTTTCTCGAATATCTCAAAGACAGGTCAAGGTCAGGGGTCAACGACCTTACATTTCGTATTCTTTTAGAGTGCCAATACCAGTACAAATGATAATTCCGTCATAGGCCGTGGGGCCATTTCGTCTTCCTTACCTCGCTATACCCTTTGAAAAACACATTGGTACCTGGCGGGGTTTGAACTGGCGACCTCTCGCATGGCAAGCAACGACCTTAACCACTCGGCCAACGACGCTTTTTAAAACACGATGCCATTATTAATTAATTATTAGGGAACGCCCAACGACGCAATGAGCCGAGGTCGAGCTCCGTTAGGGGGCACCCTCAGGAAAACGTCGTTCAACCTATTTGGTGGTGATACGAGGCTACTTCAAGCCATCATCCTATGTCAGTTAAGAAAAAAAAGCTACTCTTTATTCTTTATTCTGCTAGAAACTTTGCACGTCGGCGTCGAGTGAGGCCGCGATCAGAGCCGCCCTCAACGAGCTGGAGCTGTGGTTCGCCGGCGCCAGGCTCTCCATCACGTACTATAACGACAAGTCGAAGCGACCCACGCCTATAGTAAAGGACTTCAAGGACCTCCTTACTAAGGTAATTTTGCAATAGTAAACACGTTTAAAATTCTCTGCTTTCGTTTGTTCGTTTTGAGGTAACCAAATAAAATCTTTATGTGTTTGGTAGACCCAGAAGTGCATAAAAGACGCAAATTTGTGTTTTCTTTTTGCCAGAATTTGCGTATGGTTCTCTGACGTTTATTCTGTAGGCATAAAATGTTCAAGCGAGCAGAACTTTAAGTATATCATGCTCAATTTAATTGGATAACTGAATTAAACACATAACGAGTCAAAGTATATCAAAAGCTCGTAAGCTATACTTATTGCCCTCAAACCATAAGCCTTTCGATTTAAACAATGGCGTGCAGGAAAAAAATCCTGCAAACATGCTCAATAATTGTAAATAAAAGGTTGAGTGAAGTCTACGAACCCGCACTCGGCTAGCATGGTCGCCTAAGACCCTGTTCAGATGGCGCGTTTGTGAGATACTAGCAAGACGCGCGATTGAATGTGGACAGCACGTATGAACCTGCATCCTAAAAGCGCGCCATCTGCACAGGGCCTAAGAACCTACCCTAAGCTAGGGTAATCAGGCCTTAGACCCCCTATCCAGATGGCGCGTTTTACTCGCGCGATGGTGAAGTACTAGAAGTTCATAATATGTATTCTATCCCCATACAGTCGCGTGACTTGCTAGTATCTCACCAGCGAGCAGCGGGGTTCCCAAATTGTATAAGGAAAAAAAATAAAAACTTTCTTATTTTTTTTACTAATGACAAAATTTTTATACGGGGCCCCGTCAAGCCTCGCTACGCCACTGGCGCGATCTCAAAACGCACCACCTGGACAGGGTCTTACCCTTCGGTAGGGTCGGGTATGTGGTGATGATGAACGGTGTGCAGATCGAGGAGCAGCAGTGGGTGGTGTCGTCGGTGTCGCCGGGCGACGGCGGCGCGTGCGCGGGCTGGGAGGCGCGGCTGCGCGCGGCGCGGGTGCTGCTGCGCGCCGCCAGCCACGCGCAGCGCAGGTCAGTAGAAGCTTTGATGCCTTAACTAGTTTAAAACCGGCTAAGTGCAAGTCGGACTCGCGCACCGAGGGTTCCGTACTAATTATGTAAAAAAAAACACGTTTATTGTTATAACTGAAACACATCATTTGTGAAATTTTTAGCTTTCTAGCTATCACAGTTTATGACATACAGATGGAGACAGACTGGCGGACAGACGGACGGCGGAGGCTTACTAATAGGGTCCCGTTTTTTTACCTTTTAGGTATGGAACCTTAAAAATACATTTTACTTTTCATAGGAGAGTATAAACTTGAGCATTTCCTCCAGGGTTTCCATGTGATAGTATGTATAACGTTCTTACAAATGGTACGATGCAGGCGAAAGCTCAGTAAGCCTAACCTAATCATTTTCATATTATTAAGTAAGTTCAAACAAAACAACAACCGCGTTCGAAGTGCAGTTCGAATTTTTGAGATACAAATAGGTACGTGCTCAAGTCTACACTCTCACCTTTATACCTAAAAAAGTAAACACTTTTCTTGATTTATAATTACTTAAACAGACTAACATTTAGCTTTTCTTAGTCATACATAAACAAGCTACCGCTTTACTTTTCTTAATGATACGTTAAAACACTGTAATTATCACAAATTGATAAATATCAAAACTATATTCGTATCCGTCCGATTAACTTTATGACCATTCATAATTGCCTTGCCTTTTTTACCTGACTCGGTACATCCATCCACGAAGATGACTGCTAAAATCAGACAAAAGAGGTTTTGACTGGCTATGAGTTTCGACTGCATAATACTTATACTCTATAGAACTAAATAAAATTAAAGTGTCTGTTTTTACTATTTAAATAACGGGTAACTTTTTACTGAATGGGTATGAATCAATATCGGATACCAATAACAAAAACACAATTAAAAAAAAAATGTTGTCTGTCTGTTTATTCCCGCTAATCTCCGAAACGGCTGAACCAATTTTGACGGGACTTTCACTAATAAATAGCTAATTTTACAAGGTATAATATAGTCTATTTTAATAAATCATTGATGCCAAAACCATTTTCACGCGGAAGAAGTCGTGGATGGCCGCTTGTAATTCATATTGTTGTGATAGAATGTGTCAGTCACAACGATGAAACTAAATAAGCGCTACCGGGTTTAAGTCAGGTATATAAATAAATAAATAAAATAAAAATCACTTTATTGCTCAAGGATTAAAATTTTGCAAATTACAAAAAAAATACAGATAAATACAATCAGCCAATAAGCTAAATCGATAGCGTAGTATCGAGTTACGAGACTTTAATGGATAGAGATATGAATTACTATTCGCTTCTTGTTTTTTTATACTCAAACTTTGCCTTTACCAGGGACAAACGTGCGGCTAAGCAAAAGCTTTGTTATCCACTACATGTGTTTAACAGATGCTTGCCGTTTATATATGGTCAAAAGAGTTCCTGATTGCAAATGTATTTATTTTTGTTGAATAGTTTTTTTTGTAGATAAATAACTCGGACTGAATTACGTTTTCGAAGCCTTAAGATAAATAAAATTGTGTTTAAATGCAGTTATGTAAGAACTCTTACTAGAATCAACCTGTACTATAGTGTGAGTGCAGTAATATAATCCGAACAAGCGGGGCTTCCCCCTTTTTTACTTTGCAGAACATTTGAATACGCAAAACGAAAAAATATATGTAATGCGAAATTGCGAATTATGTCTAATTATAATATCTACGTTTGAATAAAAAGAATTATTTTTCCCTTCTTCATAGAATATTTTTGTATGCCTATTAAATGATTACCTGAATAAATTGATATTGCTACCAATATTACAAAATACTTCCGACTAATAACTACATATTGGGCAGTATGATGCAATCCTAGATTTTAAAACGTGATGAAGAGACTTTAAAACGTGACGTGCCATCGTATGAACCACAGGATATTTATTATTATATACTCCGATTTAAACACTGGGATGCTCAAATTGAGTCGGCTTATACTTTAGTCCGATAACATTAGGCCAACGACCTGAGAGAATCAAATTTGTCTTACAGCATCCTAAATTAGGCAACACACTTTAAAGATAAGGCGCAACATATAAAGCATCAAACGAAATTTAAAACAAAGACTTTACATCCACTTTCAAGGGCCATGTTATAAAAAATATCTATTCAAACACTAAAGTGAAATTTAACTATAACACAAGCGGATGCAGAAGAAAAACAACAGCTTTTTGGTGACGTCTACAGTTTTGATGTCATAATCAAGTACCTTACATATATTTAGTACAGACCTACCTAAATTATTAATAGTTTTATTTACGACCGCTATTACTGTGCGTTATAAAACGGCTAGGCCTCGGTACGACGATCATAAGGAATATTTTTCATAGTTTAGAATATTATAATACTACTAAATTTATCACTTGATTGGTAGGAAATAATTCTAAATTTTATTATTATATTTATTGCGACTTAATTAGGTAAATAAACTTGAGAACAACTGAAAGCATTCTTAAAATTATAGAACTAAAAATATCACTCTATTATGTAGATATTACCTACATACTTTTTATCTGCCTTACGAATAGAACAGGTCATAGCAACATGAATGATTTAAGTTTAGCGATAAATTACAAATTACTCTTATTAATTAATTGATGGCTTTTTCCTTATTAATTATAGAATATATTGATGGGTTGGTTCATTTTGGATTATTGTAAAAAATATACTTATGTAGCGTAAAAATAAAGTAAAGTCAGACGTGTCTAGGTTCTGTAAGCAGTTTAGGCGTAAGACGATATCCCTGTAATGCGCACCGCGGTGACGCAACCGCCGGTCAACGACGCTAGCGGCGGTAATTCAGCAGAACCGTACTTTACGACCAGCTACTTCTGTCGCATGACGCCCATTTTAGATCGTGCACCCTTCCTATATGCTTCCTTGTACCTACCGTCTGGACTATTTTCGGAAACCTTACTTAGAAACTTTCCGAATAATTACTTTGATATAGGATAAGGATCAGTAAAAGTTGAAGAAGTTTTACCTATATACACTGTATGCCCACAAATCTTCACATGCTATCACATATATAAAATGTATATAGATTTTTATGATATGTTATATGCCTAGTTGTAACACGAAGGCGAACGCAGATCGCTGGTAAAGCGTTTATCATCTGAACTTTGACACCTTAACCGCCTTTTGAGAATGAACCCTTATCAACGCAAAAGCGTTCATTCACAGTACAGAGACGTGGGTGACGCACAATAATTACCAAGATTTTTAACGAATACAATTTCTAAGTAATGAGTCTTCAATGTGTCTTTTTGACTTATTAGTCTCAGTCTCAGATAAATTAGGTGGTTAATAAGAGTTTGCTTGATCACTATCTAACGTCTATGATGCTTATAGGATTTGAGTTACTGAAAGCCCTCTCAAAGTTAATATAAAGCAGGTATTTATATCGTATCGTACACAAAAATTAAAAACTGTAGGTACCTCGGTCTTAAACCGTGATTTGGACGTGACAACGTTTAATTTGTGTGGCAAAAATGATCAGTCCCTATTCGCTATGTGCGGAGTGGGTGGTGGGGGACGGCAAATCGATCGAAGCGCACGATGTGACAGAAATGTGATATAATTCTGAGCTTTCATGTGTCAAATTGCTTTAATTTCATAAATTCCCTTGTATTTGTAAGTAAAAACGTTACGTACGTAACGTAAACGATGCAAATTCAATACTTATAATAATATTCATATTTTTGTGAAGTAAGAAAATCACTTGGTATAATATACACACTCACTTTATACAATTTTTATTTATTTTGTGTTGAAAAACTAGTCGAAAATCTTTATCAAAACATCTAGTTGCTATGATATGACAGATCTCAAGTCCTGAATAGTTGTCGCCACTAGGGGCGCTATCATCGCGCACATAGCGAATAAGTACCTAAGTAATTCCTTTGTTCATATCCGTTACTTAATTATATGGGAACATTACTCGGGTTGTTGTCAACTTGACACTGATAAGAGGTTATCGACGGGACTGTCGAAATTGTAACATGTTATCTAGCATAGTTAAAGAGGCCGCCGCTTATTTTATTTAAACTGGTCAGTTTATGACGTCATCTAACTTTACTTGTGTATCAAATAGAAATTTATGTGCTCACTTACAAAGGGGTATATATGATAAATTTTTCAATATTTTGTATATGTTAACATATAGCTGGATATATCTACAATCCTTGTTCTTACAAAACCATGGCTCTAGGTGTAGATACTTATCACGATACTTATTCGAAGACCTTGCCTACTACATATTTGTAGTGATCGATTAATCATAAAGTAGAGACGTGATTTAATCATTTCTACCTCGGATTTCGTATTAAGGTCACCCTACCTTTTTACGTTTGCCTGATATTTCGTTAAGTAGACCCTTAACATTTTGGTAGAGTAGGAATTTACTTAAAGCTGCAAATAACCGTGAAGACTCAAACGATAAATGTCGACCCACTTTTTATTGTATCTTTACCTACCAATTTGTATTTTTTTTTATTTCAAATGTTTCGTAATCGAAATCGTTGCATGTATTTTCTTTGAGAAATTTTAACTGCATCTATGTTATTAGATCTTGCTATTTAGATATCTATCCCATAAAGAAGTATGGTAGACCATATAGCTTTCCTTGCAATATTAAATTAGAGTCATAAGGCACATAAATGTGTCATATACTGTACCTACCTACTTACTTACAAGTATAATAGAAGACACATACCAAGCACATTAATGTTACATCATAACATTTAATTCATAATGAATGATCAGTGTTTTAACAGATCAACATATTTCCTAGCAAGTTAGTCATCGAGTATAGTAAGGCCATTGGACCCATTCAAGTGAAACTGCACATGAACGTAACAAAACCTATTCACTTCATTGAAGCTTAAACGTCCATTTGAAAGGGCCCCCTTTGTTTTCATTGAATGAACAGTTTGCAAAAGGCGAACTGTAATTTGTGCACGCCTTACACAGTCCTAAGAGATTTATGACACTATTTAAGGTACATAATTTGTAGGGACTTAATTTCTTTATTATTACAAAGTAGCTAACCCGGCAAACCGCATTATTGTTAAGCAATATTTAATTTAACCTTGCTCTAAAAATAACAAACATTGTTAAAAATTAGAGTCTTCAAAACTGGTCCAGTAGTTTGGAAGTTTTAGATTAAACCTATGTAGGTATATTGATCGTTGCACTTATTTTTGTTTGACGAAAATATTACAAAAATTATGTCGATATCAAGACCTTGTAATTTAGGTTTCGATCCAATTAGGAATCAAAGAAAATAAATCATAGCAGTTTTCCTTACCTTTTTAATAAGGTGCTAATGGGTCAAACTTGCTAAAGCTTCAATAAAGGCTTTTGCCTAAGCTTTTCATTATTATATAATAGAGAACTTTCAGCGAAAATTTTATATACGGATTTTTAATTAAACCGTATGTCATTGCGAGTCTCGGTGGCTGGGTGGTCGCGGTCGTCGGATCGCGAGCGCTTTATCGGACGGATGCGTTGGGCGGAAGGCGCTCTGCGGTATCGCTCGAAACAACCAACAGATCTATCGTTTAAACTTAGACCTGATTCTTTTATTTACTTTATTTGGCCTATAATTTCGTGTATTTATGCTTAACCTATGGAATAATGAGTACCCCTAGACGAACCTGCCTAATTCATATTTCCTTAATTTCTATTTCCCCGTGAAATGAAGACCATGAGATATATGAAGTTAGATTTGTGATTACGTAATAATGACGCAATCAAGAAGTTGGTAAAAAGTTATGGTACCTATCAATCATAATCTCGGTTTAAGCTCATGAGAATAGTAAACTGTACCTTTGAATTGTTAAATAATATTTAAATGCGCTAAAAGAAAAAAATAAACTTTTACACTATAACTTTACTGTCAACTTATAACATTTCAAATTCAACATATTTGACACAATTTATATGTTTTAAAAGCTTGTCGCGAGATTTAAGTACTCGTATTTACTTTCTTAGTTTAAAATTTTTAATAGGCAGGTATTTTAAAACTTGCTTTTAAAATTACGAGTAGGTACTTAAATCTCGCGACAAGCTTTTAAAACATATAAATTGTGTCAAATATGTTGAATTTGAAATGTTATAAGTTGACAGTAAAGTTATAGTGTAAAAGATTTCTTTTTTCTTTTTGCCGCATTGAAACAAAAGCTTGTTTTTAAAGATTTTTTTACCTTAATTTATTTTATACTTTTTAGTTTTCACCTTGTAAGTTCCTAAGTCTGTTCATCTCTCATCTAGGCGAATCAAACGAGCCCAAACTCGATGGGGTTGTGTCGTTTAAGTACTGAGTTCCTTTGGCTGTCTTCCGGCTCCATCATCAGACCCTGGTTACCATCTAGCATCTAAGTACTCATCTAGGCGAATCAAACGAGCCCAAACTCGATTTGGTTGTGTCGTTTAAGTACTGAGTTCCTTTGGCTGTCTTCCGGCTCCATCATCAGACCTTGGTTACTATCTAGCACCAAAGTACTCATCTAGTCGAATGAAATGAGCCCAAACTCGATGTGGTTATGTTATTTAATTACTGAGTTGCTATGGCTATCTTCCGACTTCATCATCAGATCAGCTCCATGTCATAATAATATTGCATTGTCATCGGATATACACGTGCATGCAAAATTTCAGCTCAATCGGTTGAGGGCAAGTGCCTTAAAATTGAGTTATAAAATTCCACCCGAACACACAAACATACATACCTACATACATTGCAAGTTAAATAAAAGCTTGTAAAAAATATATTAGGTATCTCAGTCTTACCTAATTTGTTTCATTACCGATTAATAAACATTGTTTATGTTTATTAAATGGCTATATTAATTAATTTTCGCTAAAGTATCCAATAACCTAGTGTCCTAATTGGCTAGCACGAGCTCTGTGACCTTTCCTTTGCCATTACAACATTCGCAACTACTTAGGGCAAAAGCTCTAAGCGGCCGTAACTTTTACTCGAGCGAGTTCTAGGAAGGGCTCTGTTGCCATAATAATGGCCAAAACAAAAAGCGCATCCCGAAATGCGTCGTTATTTTTGTTGGTTAGCGCCCGTTTCGGAGAACGGTGAGTGCGGCGCGGGAGCGGTCGTCGCCTCGCACTGGGCCGGACTCGGATCACTGATTTATCTGCGCTGCTCAAAATGTATTCTGACATCTGCGCTTCAACCCATGCTTAGATCATTTTGTACTTCTACTACACTACTTCACTGTCATCTCACTGTTGGATAGACCATTTATCGAGGAAAGCTATATTATATTAGGGATCGCTATTAAAAGTCCAATAACATAACCCGAGGTGTAAAAACATAGCGGAATAATAGGCAAAATTCAGTATTTAAAGCTATTTTTTAGTTGATCACGAGAGTTTAGGTTTCGGCTGAAACTGAAGCCACGGCCGAACATTCGGTTTCGGCCGGCCACTAGTAATTAATAATGATTATACTGATATTTTTTCTTAGCTTTACATTCTGTTTAAAGCACCGCATTTGCAAACTATGGTCATAGTATTGTGTGTACATATACATAATATTCTTATGGTTAATGAGCGTTCATAAAAGTTCAAAAAAGCTTTCCGGAATATTTATACATTTCGAATCAATTTGAATGACAACATGGTTAAATACCAAAATAAAAATAAAATAAGTACAATATTTTTGTTCAAATTGAATTCACGTAAAGAGAATTCTAATTAATGGCCGACTTCATACCAGTTAACAATATAAATTATAGGTATTGTTGTCCACATCATCATTATAAAATACTAAAGTAACTAGACATGTTAGATAGAAGTCCTGAAGGAAAAACATCTTAAGACAATATTTTGACCACAAAATCTAGAGATAATTTAAATACGTCTCGAGTAGGGATCTGGATATGTAGGGCAGCGGGGCCGGAGCGGGGCGGTGCGGGGGCGGCGGCGCGAGAGTGGCGCGGCGAGGCTCCGGCCGCGGCAGTGCAGTGAGAGGCGCGCGGAGAGCCCGTCCGTACCGCGGCATGGCTCTGCGCGCTTTGTTTATCGTGTCGGCGGTTATCGCCGCCGCCGACGCCGTGTACAACCGCGAGCGCGACCGGCTGCGTGCCGACCCGCGCCTGCTCGACCGCGCCTGCGAGCTCAGCTCCTGCTACCCCGCCACCGGCAACCTGCTCATCGGCCGAGAGTCCCGGCTCTTCGCCTCTTCCACGTGCGGCCAGTACGGACGAGAACGATTCTGCATCGTATCGCATTTGGAGGACCGGAAAAAATGCTTCTGGTGCGACTCTACAAACAATACGATGCACAACCCTCATCTCAACCATCGGATACAGAACATCATTTACAAGTTTTATCCCGGAACGCGAACGAAGTCGTGGTGGCAGTCGGAGAATGGCAAGGAAAATGTTACTATTCAACTAGATATGGAAGCGGAATTTCATCTTACACATCTTATTATTCAGTTCAAGACATTCAGACCGGCGGCGATGTTTGTGGAGAGATCGTTTGACTTTGGAAAGACTTGGCGTGTTTACAGATACTTTGCACATAATTGTGATGAATCCTTCCCGGGAGTACTGAAGCACTCGCAGCGCTCTTTGACCGAAATTGTTTGTGAATCGAGATACTCGGGAGTTGCGCCGTCTACAGAAGGTGAAGTTATCTTCCGAGTGCTGCCACCGAATATTAATGTTACGAACCCATACTCTGAAGAGGTACAAAACTTACTGCGAATGACGAATCTGCGAATTAATTTTACGAAATTACATACATTAGGAGACGACTTACTGGATAATAGAGCCGAGATAC
This sequence comes from Maruca vitrata, assembly GCA_039566165.1. Taxonomy (NCBI): domain Eukaryota; kingdom Metazoa; phylum Arthropoda; class Insecta; order Lepidoptera; family Crambidae; genus Maruca; species Maruca vitrata. The sequence goes on along the minus strand of CM076920.1, from coordinate 10,468,459 downwards.
AAGAAAAATACTACTATTCCATATATGAGATGACGGTCCGCGGTTCATGTTCCTGTTATGGTCATGCATCTCGGTGCTTACCCATGCCGGGAGTGGAAGCAAAAAACAATATGGTGCACGGGCGCTGTGAGTGTACGCACAACACGCGGGGGCTCAACTGCGAGTACTGTGAAGATTTCTACAACGACCTTCCTTGGCAACCAGCTGTGGGGAAGACATCGAACGCTTGTAAAAAATGTACCTGCAACAATCACGCAACAACTTGTCATTTCGATCCGGCTGTGTACAACAAAACTGGAAAAATAAGTGGTGGTGTGTGTGATAATTGTCAACATAATACGATGGGTGTCAATTGTGAAAGATGTAAACCTAAGTTCTATAAAGACCCTAGTTTAGATATGCATAGCCCGGACATTTGTAAACCCTGTGATTGTGACCCAGAAGGTACTACTGATCAAGAAATTCTTTGTGATGATGAAACCGACGCTGTTTACAATAAGACCGCTGGCCGTTGTCTTTGCAAACCTAACGTAGATGGAGCTAGGTGTGATAGATGTAAGGATGGTTATTGGAGTTTCGAGCCTTCTAATCCTGACGGCTGCATTTCTTGTACTTGTAACAGTTTAGGTACCATAAATGAAAGGGGCTGTGATCAAGTAACAGGGAACTGCTTCTGTAAACGTCACGTAACAGGACGTAATTGTGACCAGTGTCTGCCTGAGTTCTATGGTCTATCTGATAGTGATGATGGATGCTTGGCGTGTGATTGCGATGTGGGTGGTTCAATAGACAGGGACTGTGATGTCATAACGGGACAATGCAAATGCCGGCCGAACGTCACTGGACGGCGATGCGATCAACCAATTCAAAATTTCTTTGTTGGCCCTCTAGATGCTTTAGTAATAGAAGGTGAATCCAGTCAGTGTGATTCGCAAATAGATGACAATGCTATTCAAAGTCAACCTTGTCATGTAGTTATAAGAGAAAGTTTCCCTGAAGGTAAAGAAACTTGGACTGGCCCAGGGTTTATGAAAATACAAGAAGGTAGTACATTAGTATTTGTGATAAACAACTTAAAGACTAGTATGAATTACAATGTTTTAATAAGATATGAACCACAATCTTCAACGAATTGGGAAGAAGCCACAATATTAGTTAAGAGACCGTTGCCTATTGATTTTGATTCTCCTTGTGCCAATGTACGCCCCGAAGATGATACTGTTTATACAACTTTGCCTGCAAATCAACGCAGTGTATTAGTGCAACCACCAGTTTGCTTAGAAAAGGATAAGGAAACTGAAATCAGGATTTATTTAGGGCGACAAGATGGTCGGACATCCAACGCAAGAGCTTCGGTATTAATAGATTCTGTTGTTCTAATACCATCTTTCGATGATTTACCTTTCTTGGCCAATGGAAGTTCAATGAGGGAGAAATTCGATCGATACGATTGTGGAAACTCGTACTATTACAGTCTTAACAGGGATAATATACCTGAAATTTGTAAAAAATATCATGCAAGTATTGGATTTTATATTCGAAACGGTACAGAGTCATGTCAATGTGACCCATCAGGATCAATAAGTCACCAATGTAATCCTTACACTGGTTACTGCCAATGTGTAGAAAATATTGTAGGTCCGAGATGTGATCGTTGTGCACCAGGTACCTACGGATTTAGCAAATTTGGCTGCAAGCGTTGTGATTGTAACAGTATAGGATCTCTGGATAATTTCTGTGACGCAACAAGTGGGCAATGTAAATGTAGAGCCAACACATATGGACGGGCTTGTGACCTGTGTCAACCTGGTTATTTCAACTTCCCTAATTGTCAGCAATGTGACTGTAATGGACATGCTATGGAGTGTGATGATAAAACAGGGGCCTGTAGGGAATGCAGAGATTTCACAGAAGGACACAGATGTGAACGATGTGTCGATGGATATTACGGCGATCCACGCCTTGGCGTAGATATTCCTTGCCGATCATGCCCTTGTCCAGGTGTTAAAGGAGATCCCAATAAGAGTAGTCACGCCGACAGATGTGAATTAGATCCAGAAACCAAAGACGTAGTGTGCGATTGTAAAGAAGGGTACGCTGGATTACTATGTGACGTCTGTGCTGACAATTACTATGGAGATCCTGTCAAGGGGACCTGTGAAAAATGTGAATGCAACGACAATACCGATATCACAAAACCTGGCAACTGTGATCCTTACACTGGTAAATGTTTGCGATGCTTGCATAATACAGCAGGGGAACACTGCGAGGTCTGTCAAGAAGGTTATTATGGTAACGCATTAGAAAAAGCTTGCTATAAATGTAACTGCTCTGTACTGGGAACAAACTTCACAATAGGTAATTGTGATGGTATTACCGGCCAGTGTCCTTGCTTTAACAACGTTATGGGAGTAAATTGTGACCAGTGTACTGAAAATCATTGGAGAATAGCAGTAGGAACGGGATGCGATCCTTGTGAATGTGACCCTATTGGTTCACTATCTCCACAGTGCAACCCATACATTGGTAAGTGTGATTGTAAACCTGGTCATGGAGGAAGACAATGCGATCAGTGTCAAGAAAATTACTGGGGCAACCCGAACATAGATTGTCATCAATGCGAATGTAATTTATACGGATCTATATCACAACAGTGCATGCGTGAAAATGGTTCCTGTATTTGTCAACCAGGTATCGGGGGCTATAATTGTGACACCTGTGCTCGTGGTTATCTCGGTGAAGCCCCGCATTGTTACGCATGTGGTGAATGTTTCGATAATTGGGACCGATTGATCAACGATTTGCGTATTCAAACTGAATATGCAATCAGTAATGCAAGTAAAATCAAAGTTGTTGGCGCAACAGGTGCATATACAAGAGATTTTGATGAAATGACTAAAAAATTATCAGAAGTTGAAAATATGCTAGAGAGTGTTAATCTTGGTAAAACCACAGTCAGAGATCTTTTGTCTAATATAAGCAGTTTACAGGATCAATTGACAACAGCAGAAAAGAAAGTCAAGGACAGTAATGATAATCTTAATGCCATCACATCTAAGATTAATTTAGGTAATGTTACTTTGGATGGTCTTAGACATGGCATTGATAATTTAAAATCAAAGACACTCGATTTAAGCAATAATGCCACAAAACTACAAGAAGCCAATTTAGAAGGGGCTCTCAATTTAACGCGTGAGGCTAAACAAAGAGCTATAAAAGCATCTGATGATGCTGACGGTGTACAAACTATTATTGCTAAAACTGATCGCCAAATTAAGAGTACAGATCGCATTATAGAATTGCAATATACAAATTTCAATAATACACAAAATGAAAACGAGAAAAAGCTTGATGACATACAGAATCAACTTACTAACTTAGAATCAAGATTACCTAAGTTAAATGAAAAAATGTGTGGCCAGGACAGTGATAGTTGTGACATTTGTGGAGGAGCTGGCTGCGGAAAATGTGGCGGTATATCATGTGATCAAGGTGCTGTTACTAAGGCAGAACAAGCTCTCGATTTCTCCAATAAAACAGAACATAGAATCAAAGAACACGAACTGACGGCTGAAGACTTATTCAGATCAATCACGCAAGTTAAACAAGATACTGTTAATGTCCGATCAAGGGCTAAAGATTTATTCAATAGAGCTAACGACTTTAAATCTTCAGCTGAACGAGCCACAAATGAAAGCTTGGATTTGACTGCTGAACTCAAAGAATTCTTATCTAATACTTCTAATACTCCTGCTGATGTCAGAACTTTAGCTAAAGATATACTCAATCTATCGATCAGTATAGAACCTAAAGAAATAACTGAATTATCTCAAAGAATCAATTCAACTGTGTCACAATTGACTAACATTGAAAATATTATCATTGAGACTACACCTGATTTAGAACGAGCAAAAACATTGAAGCAAAGTGCAACAGCAGTTAATAAATCCGCAAGTCTTACCCTAGAGATGGCTAATAAAGTATTGGAAGCATTAGATGAAGCCCAGGCCGCACAAGACGCTGCTGAAAATGCAATTAACAAAGCTAACAGTGATATCGAAGCGGCTAAGAGTGATTTAGTTCCAATAGCTTTGGAGACAGAGCAAGCCCAAAAGAAAGCAAATGAAACAAAAGATGAAGTGGAGGGACTACGTTTGCGTCTATCAGATTTACAAAAAAATATTTTAAAAATTGAAAGTGACGCTGAGCAAGTAAAACAGGAAGCTAATGATGTCGTTAATCGAGCTGAAGGCACTGAGCAGAAGGCAAGACAGCTGAGACAAGAATTTAAGCAGACGAACACATCTCTAGCTGAGCGCGCTAGTCAAACATCCAACGCTAGGGAGAGAGCGCATCTTTTATTAGATCGAGCAACAAAGCTGGCTAGTGAAACCCAAATGCAGCTGAAACTTCTTGCCAACATGGAGGAACTATATAACGACCATAACAGTCAACTAAATACGCTAGAAAAAGAAATTGGACAACTTAATACCCAAATGAATTATTTACTTTCGGAAATAACGAAACGTTCTGATCATTATAGATCTTGTACAACGTAAATAATGACTATGATAATTCAATGAATCTCTTGTTACTACGTTTTACAGATTAAATGTGAGTGCCATAGTGCTGTAATTTTTCACAGTCTTAGTCATTAAAGGAGATGTAGTGTGACTGCGTCGTAACTGTATTAATTTGCAATAAGTTATGTATATCATACATCAGTCAATGTTCAAAAAATGCTTACTTTCATTATCTGTAACAATTCATACTAAATCAATAGTTACCTTATAACTACATTATGATTCATTCATATTTATGTTAATATAATAAAATAATCTAAAAAGAAATTCTATTGCACTTATGACATATTATGTTCGCCAACCTACTTTTCGATTATAACATGTGCAAACTTTGTAATTACATTCTTAGTTTATAATTTGATTATGTAAAGTTTAGTTATACCTATGTGATTGTTACACTACATTTTTATGTTTTTATTTTGTGCCGCTGAAGAGAATTGTATACTATTCTTGGCAAGTCAAGTTGCTTTTTTTAAATTACTAATGCGGAAAATTAGTACTTTTACTATTTTAATAAAATAAATACATTATTCCAAAGAATAGTTCTTGTAGGACATTTCCTTTATTTAATTTTTAATATCATTAAACATAACATTGTTAATTTTTTGGACTTAAAAATTATATTTGTAAGGTATGTGGCTATATGCTTTATTGCTTCTGTGCCTCTTCGTTGTAATAATATTATTTATAATTTTATTCATTACCTTTTTAATACATCAACTACCTATACCAACTCTATAAATTAGAATTCAATAATGCCTTGAAGAGACTTGTAATGAACTGTGTGTATGTGTAATCATATTTTTTGTGCCATATACATTACTATATTTATTGATTTGCATTTATTTAAAATAAGAACAGGTACATACAGTAATAATAGTTTTTATATAAAATAATTAAGAAACGAATCATGAATACGACCACTTAATTATATAATTTTTATAATTCCAAAATGCACCGATACTTAATAATTGTGAATAAAAAAAATCAATGACACATGTATTGTTTGATTTATCATACCTACCTTTATTCTAATTGGTTTCTCTATAAAAAGCGAAGCTCTTATATAGTCGCTTACTAAATTATATTTTACTAGAAACTGAAAAGGTACTAAATTTTTACACTCGTCGAAAAAAATATATTATTTCTTTTCTTTTTATGACATATTTTATTATCTATGAATAAACACTTGCTAAATGCTTATAATTTATGCTGTCGACCAATCAGAGAAAAGTATACTTATTAAATGACGGAGAAAAGTGTACCGTCAAAAAGTACACTGGGCAACGATTGGCCCATTTGTGGATGATTTTACTGTAAGTTTTATTTGTAAGTTGGCCAATTAGCTAAAATTCAATACGTTAAATAGTACATTTTAACTGCCGTTTATTATTTACCGAGAGTGGATCAACTACCTAGAAAGTTGATCAACTTACGAGTCTTGTTATTTTCCGGTGACATGTATAAGACTCGGTAGCCGGGTGCATCGCTATGGACGCGAAACCATCTCGCGGAGCCGAGCGGAGAGCACCCGCCTCCTACTATACCTACCACTATTCAGGGTTGGCAAAATTTTGTTTTCATAATAGGGTAGTCTCCTATTTTTTTATTTTGATTTAGATGGATTGACGACACAAACTAATACCCTATTGTTGATGGTATACAACATTTTGCATTATTTTTTCTAACTGACATACGATGATGGCTTGGAGTAACCTCGCATCACCACCGGACTTGCGGGGTAGCGGATGGCTCTCACCCCTTTTGCTATTATAGTACCTACCAACTGTAATAGAAAAATTACGTTATTTTAATTAAACAGGCGAACTTGCAAATCAACATCGATTAATTATTGAATTATTTCCATACGAACGGATTTTCAAATTTGCGGATTAGTTTTGTAATGAAAGTCCAGGTAAATTTCCTTAGTCTTAAAATCTCGCAGGTGTGAAATGATACTGCAGTAAAAACAATTTAATTTCAGTAAGCGAGTTACTATTATCAGTAAGGTACTAAAAGGGTTATAAAAATCTATTTTACATCTTTGTCGGTAGCTGTCCCCCACTGATTAATTATTTGCATTTTGGTATGTTAGGTAAGGGACAAGGGTAGGGTAAGGTGAAAACCTAGAAAAACTTGTTGATTTTGAAAGTTTATTCTCCATTTCTCTCTTAACTATCTATTTTATTTAACTGATGTTTTCTACACATAGGCTGTTTTAAATTACATTATTACATTAAATATACACCGTGAAATTTTAGTGGTTGTTTTCCCGCAGTAAAATGATTCTATCTCAGTAGTACAATAGATTTGTGCAGTTCTTTTTGGTAAAATCAATAAATGGCGGTTTTACGAAAGGTTTAACCAAAACTCGAAAGCACGCTCGAACCGGTTTATGACTTGGGGTGTCGAGCTTCTTCAGCTTTAAGCATCGATCTCATGCGGCAAGCAGTACCTGATTACGTCACAGCTTATAAAAGAACGCTAGCTTCTCTCGTTTTCGAGTTGGAAAATTATTATTTTGAAAATTTGAAAATAAAATTTTTTTTTTTCGAAGAATTATTTGAATTATTCGATAGTATTACTAAAGGCAAATAGTTCTGCCACGGGAAAGCCAGCACTAAAATTTCACGGTGTATGTCTCAAACAGACTGACTAGCTTTCTATTTTTTTTAACTTGCATGGTTACACAAATAAGTAAAATTAAAATGACCGGGATATTTACCATGTACCACTAACTAACCAACTACAGACCCATACAACATACCAAAATGCAGAGCTACATCACGCTTTGCGAATTTAAATCTATTTTCAAAATGCATATATGTATGAACGAAACAAACGAAAAATGGACATGTGTAGTTCCATACAGTAAGTACGAGAATATTGTTTCAGGTGGTTATATCTGGAGCCGATTCTGTCTAATGATGATGGCGAGCTCGGTACCAAGTTCCGTAAAGTGGACCAGGGCTTCAGACAGGTCGCACGCATTCTCGAGGGCGATGCGAGACTCTCGGCACTTCTTCAGTCGACGAGGCTGCAGCCTATGCTCGATTCCATTTCAGAACAACTTCATGCGTGTCAATCCGCGCTTAATCTGTACATTGATGTAAGTTTATCGGAGTAATCTGAGAGGTGGTATTTATTAATTAAATACTAGTTGCCTACTTGTTATGTTGCATATTTTGCTATAGTATATATTAAGAGGTACACCTGACTATAATGGTAAAATTAAAATGCGTAACTTAGTAAGATGTAACAATGTGCATTGTCGGAAAAAATATGTTTATTAAGTAGAGTTGGAATTGGCTATAAATATAATTAGCGACCGATTTTAATTGACCGGCTATTTACTTGTTAATTCCGTTTTTGATAAAAATAAGGTCTCATAGGTCATCCGCAAATTGCTATATGATGTATATTTAAATTGTAGGCAATTATTTATGTAGCACAAAAACGTAGTCATGCTCATATACGTTGCTATCTGCATACCTCACGGGTCATATTTGTTTGTAGGAGAAACGTTCGATATTCCCGAGACTCTACTTCCTTAGCGACGACGACCTTTTGGAGCTCCTCGGTCAAGCACGAGCGGGGGCGGAAGGCCGGGAGGCGGTGATGCAGACACATCTTAAAAAGCTCTTCCCGGGCATCACGGGCGTGCGCCTTGGCCCTGGAGACTTGTCAATCACTGCTCTGTGCAGTCAATATGACGAAGTGCTACAGTTGGACCATCCAATCGATATAGATTGTCCTGTAGAGGTAATATATTTCATGTTAATATCTATTAATAATGCCTTTAGGTACTTTACTTTCACTATTACATAACTGTACTTAATAGTGAATTTTCTTTAATATGGTTTGGTTGATTCTATTATATTTTTGTGCAATAGGTTTGGCTTAAGAATTTAGAAAGCGAAATGAGGTCGTCGCTGCAAAATATGGCTCTGAAGTGCGTTGTAACCAGTTCTCTGCAAGATCAGGATCCATTTACGCTTCCTGCGCAAATTCTGTGCCTCGCGCAAAACATTCGGTTCACGGAGCAAGCCGAAAGAGCGATATCCGCTAAAGAACTACATAAGTTAAAATCGAATATCGAGAAAGAAAACACTTACTATGTCACTACGGAAATCGAAGATGAAAGTGAACGATATAAGCGGCAGGCGCTCATATTACAATGTGCTCATTACATGTCGCTTATTCAAATTCTTATAGACAACAATGTGGCTTCAACTAGTGATTGGCTTTGGCAAAAACAGCTTAGGTAAGTATGTAATAATCAATGAAACATCATGACCGTGAGTAGTGGTCTTACCATTTAATTTTGGATTCCAGATTTTACCTTCTAAACACAAAGGAAATTGTTGCAAAAATGGGATTGGCTCAAATTTCATACTCCTACGAATATCTAGGAGTATCTACCGGTCAATTTGTGCGAACTGAACTAGCTGATGAATGCTTTCTGATACTGACACAGGTAACAAACGAATACGGCATAAAGATATAATATACCTTATACATCAAATTTTCGTTCCTTTTCTTTATATTTAAATATTACTTTTCAGGCTTTACACCTAGGCTTGGTGGGCAATCCATTTGGCCCCGCGGGAACAGGCAAAACGGAGTCAGTCAAAGCTCTTGGAGGGTTAGTGGGCCGATTGGTGCTAATATTCAACTGTGATGAGGTAAGTTCTGTTTTTTTTTTGTTTATATATTTTAAGGGTCTATTTAGTTAATGTAGGGTATTTTATAATTTCCAGACTATCTAGTGTTTATCGAATAGAAATTAATTAATTAAGTATATATTTTGCCACTATTTGATAACAATATGTTAACATTTTAAGAGCCACGTTTTTTTTATCAACTTGAAGTTCATGTTGTGGCTTCAGAACTTTTACAAACACTGTTTTTGATGCTTTTCCTTAACATACATAAGTTTCATCTAATTAAAGTAAGTGACTAAATATCTTAGAATTTAAGAAAGTCATTTACGGAGCTAGCTTGCACTTAAAACAAGACATAAAACTGTAATACATGATGGTTTCAGGCAATGGACGCAGAGTGTATGGGCCGCCTGCTGACCGGGCTTGCCCTGTGCGGGGCTTGGGGCTGCTTCGACGAGTTCAACCGGCTGTCCGCCGCGACCCTGGCTGCCGTGTCTCATCAGCTGGCTTCGCTGCTGCCCGCTATGCAACACTCTGCAAAGAACAATGAACGGATCGCCACGTTGAATGGGAAACAAGTATGTTTTGATTTGATGTGGCTTGGTTTCATTCGGGTTTTTTTATATAGCGCTTGTTTTCTAAGTTATGGTCTGCTGACTTTTGCACTGACTGCTGGGCAATGCATATGGGCTGATTCCAACACATATCTATTAAAAAAAATTACATTACTTTGTGAACACTTTTATCCACAGCACTCGGAGTGCTGTGGATAACCGTGACCACACATTTAGTCAGCCCCAACCAGCAGTCACGAACACTATCGGTTACACGTTTCTTTACAACGGACATGTTCTTGATAGGTATTACCTAATGTTGTAAAGAAACGGTCAAAAAAAAGCGTCGATGGCCGAGTGGTTAAGGTCGTTGCTTGCCATGCGAGAGGTCGCCAGTTCAAACCCCGCTACGTACCAATGTGTTTTTCAATTTTGAAATTCCTATTATTCGATTATTCGACGCTTTAACGGTGAAGGAAAACTTCGTGGGGAAACCTGCACACCAACGAAGAAATTCTAAGCCCGGTCGCGACAGGCCCGTGGCCCAGCAATGGGGACGTATATTAGGTCGAAAGGACACATGATTACAGAGACTGCCCTCTTGATGACAAAAGTACTCATCATGATATGGAATTTGCTCGGTGATGTCAAAGTTGTGTCTTATCAGGTGTCGGTATCCCCGTGGTGCGGGGTGGCGGCCACAATGAACCCGGTGGGTCGCGGGTACGGCGGGCGGCGCGCGCTGCCGGCCGCGCTGCAGCGCGCCGTGCGCCCGGTCGCGATGCTGCGCCCGCGGCCGCGCGAGCTCGCCGCGCACTTGTTAGCCGCGCGGGCTGTGAGACATGCGCACGAGCTCGCCGACGATCTGCACGACGTGTTCACATTAGCTAGGTAATACGTGGTTGAATATTGAAATGATTTTTTAAATTACTAGTGACAGCTTCGCTTGGCTTCGGTTATATTAAACATGTGTATTTCGTGTTTTATCCAAACATGTTTCCTCACAGCCACCTGCTGAGCGCGCAGCGGCACTACGACTGGGGGCTGCGCGCGCTGAAGGCGGCGGTGGGCAGCTGCGGCGCAGCGCTGGGCGGGCGCGCGGCCCCGCTCGCGCACCAGCGCCGCGCCGCGCGCCGCCTGCTCGCGCTCAACAACGTGTCCAAGCTCACCGCGCACGACGCACACAGGTGACGGGTGTTAGCACTGGGGGCTGGCCCCGCTCGCGCACCAGCGCCGCGCCGCGCGCCGCCTGCTCGCGCTCAACAACGTGTCCAAGCTCACCGCGCACGACGCACACAGGTGACGGGGGTTAGCACTGGGGCTGGCCCCGCTCGCGCACCAGCGCCGCGCCGCGCGCCGCCTGCTCGCGCTCAACAACGTGTCCAAGCTCACCGCGCACGACGCACACAGGTGACGGGTGTTAGCACTGGGGGCTGGCCCGCTCGCGCACCAGCGCCGCGCCGCGCGCCGCTGCTCGCGCTCAACAACGTGTCCAAGCTCACCGCGCACGACGCACACAGGTGACGTGTTAGCACTGGGGCTGGCCCCGCTCGCGCACCAGCGCCGCGCCGCGCGCCGCCTGCTCGCGCTCAACAACGTGTCCAAGCTCACCGCGCACGACGCACACAGGTGACGGGTGTTAGCACTGGGGGCTGGCCCCGCTCGCGCACCAGCGCCGCGCCGCGCGCCGCCTGCTCGCGCTCAACAACGTGTCCAAGCTCACCGCGCACGACGCACACAGGTGACGGGTGTTAGCACTGGGGCTGGCCCGCTCCCGCACCAGCGCCGCGCCCGCCGCCGCCTGCTCGCGCTCAACAACGTGTCCAAGCTCACCGCGCACGACGCACACAGGTGACGGGTGTTAGCACTGGGGGCTGGCCCCGCTCGCGCACCAGCGCCGCGCCGCGCGCCGCCTGCTCGCGCTCAACAACGTGTCCAAGCTCACCGCGCACGACGCACACAGGTGACGGGTGTTAGCACTGGGGCTGGCCCCGCTCGCGCACCAGCGCCGCGCCGCGCGCCGCCTGCTCGCGCTCAACAACGTGTCCAAGCTCACCGCGCACGACGCACACAGGTGACGGGTGTTAGCACTGGGGCTGGCCCCGCTCGCGCACCAGCGCCGCGCCGCGCGCCGCCTGCTCGCGCTCAACAACGTGTCCAGCTCACCGCGCACGACGCACACAGGTGACGGGTGTTAGCACTGGGGCTGGCCCCGCTCGCGCACCAGCGCCGCGCCGCGCGCCGCCTGCTCGCGCTCAACAACGTGTCCAAGCTCACCGCGCACGACGCACACAGGTGACGGGTGTTAGCACTGGGGGCTGGCCCCGCTCGCGCACCAGCGCCGCGCCGCGCGCCGCCTGCTCGCGCTCAACAACGTGTCCAAGCTCACCGCGCACGACGCACACAGGTGACGGGTGTTAGCACTGGGGGCTGGCCCCGCTCGCGCACCAGCGCCGCGCCGCGCGCCGCCTGCTCGCGCTCAACAACGTGTCCAAGCTCACCGCGCACGACGCACACAGGTGACGGGTGTTAGCACTGGGGCTGGCCCGCTCGCGCACCAGCGCCGCGCCGCGCGCCGCCTGCTCGCGCTCAACAACGTGTCCAAGCTCACCGCGCACGACGCACACAGGTGACGGGTGTTAGCACTGGGGCTGGCCCCGCTCGCGCACCAGCGCCGCGCCGCGCGCCGCCTGCTCGCGCTCAACAACGTGTCCAAGCTCACCGCGCACGACGCACACAGGTGACGGGTGTTAGCACTGGGGCTGGCCCCGCTCGCGCACCAGCGCCGCGCCGCGCGCCGCCTGCTCGCGCTCAACAACGTGTCCAAGCTCACCGCGCACGACGCACACAGGTGACGGGTGTTAGCACTGGGGGCTGGCCCCGCTCGCGCACCAGCGCCGCGCCGCGCGCCGCCTGCTCGCGCTCAACAACGTGTCCAAGCTCACCGCGCACGACGCACACAGGTGACGGGTGTTAGCACTGGGGGCTGGCCCCGCTCGCGCACCAGCGCCGCGCCGCGCGCCGCCTGCTCGCGCTCAACAACGTGTCCAAGCTCACCGCGCACGACGCACACAGGTGACGGGTGTTAGCACTGGGGCTGGCCCCGCTCGCGCACCAGCGCCGCGCCGCGCGCCGCCTGCTCGCGCTCAACAACGTGTCCAAGCTCACCGCGCACGACGCACACAGGTGACGGGTGTTAGCACTGGGGGCTGGCCCCGCTCGCGCACCAGCGCCGCGCCGCGCGCCGCCTGCTCGCGCTCAACAACGTGTCCAAGCTCACCGCGCACGACGCACACAGGTGACGGGTGTTAGCACTGGGGGCTGGCCCCGCTCGCGCACCAGCGCCGCGCCGCGCGCCGCCTGCTCGCGCTCAACAACGTGTCCAAGCTCACCGCGCACGACGCACACAGGTGACGGGTGTTAGCACTGGGGGCTGGCCCCGCTCGCGCACCAGCGCCGCGCCGCGCGCCGCCTGCTCGCGCTCAACAACGTGTCCAAGCTCACCGCGCACGACGCACACAGGTGACGGGTGTTAGCACTGGGGGCTGGCCCCGCTCGCGCACCAGCGCCTATCTTTCCTACAACGACTTGAGCTTGACAAGCTGTCTTGATAGTCTTACTTTCTCAACTATATACGTATAACTTTACGCGCGTAGAGTTTGCCTTCCTGCGCTGGGTCCTATATAACATCTATCTGAGGTTTGGATTCGGAAAATTAATATTCTTTCACTGTCAATCGCTCAAAGAAAAACCAGCAGAGTTTCCAAATTTGAATGCGGTTTCGATGCGTTTCGAATAGGGTTGGGCCGCGCCCGTCCATCCACTGTGAGGTTTTAGTGGGGACCCCCTGAGACATCTTTCCAGGTACAGCTGCCTAATGCTAAACGTCCGGTCCAGGTCGCGACCCTTGTCATAGGCTGATGCATATCTGCCTCAAGTAAAGCAATAGGTATCCCAAGTGGCCTTTCCTGTTCATACTTTTTGCTTGGACAGGAACACTGAGGGAGAGAATAATGTATTATACTTCTTCTTCACTTTGTTCTTCTTGATTACGAGGTATAAGTACTTACTTGATACTTGGTATTTTACAGGTTTGAAAACATCTTGTCCATGGTTTTCGCTGATGTCCCGAAAGAGGAACCAGTGGCTGACCCTGTATGCAAGGCCCTAGAAACTGCGTTTGAACCTCTTCGTTTAGTGCACAATAAGTTGCAGGTAAAGCTAAAATCTTATATTTTGCGATTTTGTTACATTTCATGACTTGGCATTAATTTTTTTTTACCACTGTTTCAGATACAAAAGTGCACTGAAGTGTATGAGCAGTTGCAACAAAGAATGGGTGTGGCTATTGTCGGACCGCCAGGATCTGGGAAGACAACAATTCGGCGACTTTTGAAATCAGTATGTTATTCTTTTCAAAGAGTTTGCTATTGACGATATGGAATGGTGCAATGGCGCATTTGGTGGTTCCCGTGTTTCTACGAGTCGTGGGTTCAAACCCCATACGGCAATAATGTATGAGGACTTTATATGTTCCGTGATGACTTGTTGAGATTTGTATTTGTTCCGTGTCTTAACACAAGTGTTTAAGCTCAAGGAACGTGAGCACTTGTTCGTTCTCGTATACATATCAAGGTATGTGATGTTGTATGATATTTAATTATTTATTTACGATACCTTTTTAACAGGCACTGGCAAGTCAAGGAAAAAACATTGTCGAGTACGTGATATGCCCCAAGGCGATGAGTCGAAACAGTCTGCTCGGACACATCGACCACGACACCAGACAGTGGACCGACGGTGTCATATCTGCTACTGCACTAGAGATATCTAACCAACCACCAGGTCAGTACAATGTAGAAATATAAACCGTAAATATATGTATTAATAAACAAGCAACGTAATTTTTAAGAGTAAACTTAAGGTAGTGCATGCTGGACGGTAACTATTGCCTGAGCAAAAGTATTCCGCTCATTCTAACATACCTACATAATAACAAAACTTATCTTTAGTCATAGGTCTCGGTAAATGTATACCCAACACTATACAATTATTAAACAAGATAAACCGGCCAAATGCGTGTCGAACTTGTTCGATTAGAGTTCTCTACCAATATTTGGCAAAATAACTTTTAGTATTGTCTATTATTTGCGCGAATACTACACATTAATTTTACGGATTAAACTCGCGTGTGTTTTTAATCTGAACATATTATTTAGAGATCCTACGTTTAGAGCGCTCGTGGTCACGGGCAAGACTTAACAATCAAAATAACTTTCCAGATACAACCGCTCACTTTTATGAGCACGCCTATAAAATGATGTATATTTACTTAACAGAAGATACATCAATGGTAACTTATCGCGTATATAAGCCAATAATAGGTATGTTGCGTTGCAGACGTATGGTCGTGGGTGGTATGCGACGGCGACATCGACCCGGAGTGGATCGAGGCGCTTAACTCGGTGCTGGACGATAACCGGCTGCTGACGTTGCCGTCGGGCTGGCGCGTGCAGTTCGGGGCCAACGTCAACTTCATCTTCGAGACTCACAGCTTGGAGCACGCCTCCCCCGCAACGGTGTCGCGGATGGGAATCATACTGCTCAGGTGAGATATCTATGGATTTATATGGCAATGATTCAGTAATGTAGATAGTTGCTACATAGTACATTTGCCTATGAAGCTTCCGACCGATTATGGCCATCGCGGCCGATCTCCAACCTAGTGCTCAGGACATATTATAGTGCACAGCAAACACAAGTGCACTCTCTGTTCCCTTACTCTCATAGTTCGGTGAGACAGCAAACCGCCCTGACCGATAGGTCGGGCCTATTTATTATGTCATACAAACAAGTGATGAAATAAACTATTTTACATTTTGTTCTATTTTACAAAACTGTATTGACTCAGATTGAACCAACCACCAGATGGGGCGCTGTAGGTCTTCGATGTGGCCTTATTGTTATTGCTTAATTTTCACACGAATTATGACATTTTGACGTTCCTTTTAAAGTTAACCAATAACAGTTAGAAGGACCGGGCGTCTACGACACTCCATCTGTTGTTTGGTTGAAACTGAACCTTACTTAAATCCATCGTACTGCTTCGTGCAGGTTTTTTTTAAATATCGTTAGTGGTTATTGAAGAAGAAAAAAGCGTAAGACTAAATTAACCTTGTATTTTTTAGTGATGAAAGCAGCTGCGCTCAAGACATTCTAGAAAATTGGATGCGAAAAATCGATCCTGAAAGTGATACAAAGTTAGCAATGCCGCTCTTCCAACAAGCCATCGATCGATGTCTGAAGTGGTTCAACGCCAACGGGTCTAGTGTTGCTTTGAAGACTTACGATTTCTCTATTGTAAGTATTTTAAAAAATAGTTACTTGGAACGTTTTCTTCATTCTGTTGTTGAAATGATCAAATGTATTTTAATGTTTCTCGATATTTTTTTTCTTTGTTTTGTACCATATTACCGTTTTGAGATGACCATTATGTTATTTACTAATACATAGTATTTTTTCTTACTTTCTTTCTTACAATATTCGCTATTCAGTACAGTTACTACTATTTACATCAATTGTAGGTATAATAAAATATTGTATTTTTACAGGTGGAGCAAATAATAACTCAGTTCGAGTTTTTATTAACTCAAAATACAATGAACGCGCCATACACAGCACCTGAAGAAATGGTGTACCTAGCAATCGAACGCAGCGTAATAGGAATACTCAAAGACAACTCTGTTGATGGTTTTTATCATGAGGTTAGTTCACATCACTTTTGCTTAGGAGTGTAAGCTATGCGCTTCACCACTAGTCCAGTGATGATATGATAAAAGAAAGTTCCTCTCGAATCTCCCTTCTGTGAAACTAACAAGATAATTTGAAATAAAATCCGCCAATTAATTAAATTGGCGCGCTAGTTGTAAAATGATTAATGTTACTCGCACAATAGACTTTCAGCATTTATTTCATGTTGCAAGCAGTATCTGATTACGTCACATCTTTTAAAAGAACGATCGCTTCTCACGCTTTCGAGTTGGACAATTATTTTGGTAAAAAAAAAATAACAAGCATGATTCGATAGTATTATTACTAAAGGCAAATCATTCTGCTACGGGAAAACAACAACAAAAATTTCACGGTGTATAAATTAAAATGTGTGTCAGCTGTCCGACATACTGGGCGCGCCCCCATCGGCGGCGGGCGGCGCGGCGGAATGGGTGTCGGACGCGCTGTACCTGTCGCCGCGCCTGGCCGCGTGCGAGCCGCGCCTGCGCGCGTGCCTGCTGTCCGACGACGCGCACCTGCTGCTCGTGGGCCCGGAGGCTACGGCCAAGAGGTATGAGCATACTGGGCGCGCCCCCGTCGGACGCATTGTACCTGGCGCCGCGCCTGCGCGCGTGCCTGCTGTCCGACGACGCGCACCTGCTGCTCGTGGGCCCGGAGGCTACGGCCAAGAGGTATGAGCTCTACACTATATGAGCCATCCGCTCCCCCGAAAGTCCGGTGGTGATAACGAAGCTACTCCAAGCCATCATCGTGAGTAAGTTAGGAAAAAAAGTAAATTTTATCAACAATATTTATTACCTGAACCCTTCACTAATTAGATCCTTAAACGTAAACTTATTATATTATATTGGACGGCTTCCAACCCAAAGTGTAAAGGGCTGGTGTAACCTGGGAATACTAGTCACCAGGTCCCACTCCCGGACAGAAGTTTTTAATAAAAAATAACAAAAAACAAAAGAAATTCTAATTTATCAATTAACATGATTTCAGTGCATTGCTCGAGTACATCCTCAAAGAAATAAATTTTGCTGTTATAACAATCGATTGCACACCAATATTGGAGCCTTCAGACATCATAGAGGCACTGAAGAGGGTAAGACAAATATTTAAATTAACTCTTAATTTATTTAGATTTACGAGTCATCTAATGCATTGTAAAATTATTCATCAAAATAATCATCTACTCTATACACGACTACAAAACAAAAATATCAAACTAAACAAAAAATTGTTTACAAAAATTTTTTTATGTACTGTATAACTTGTTAATATTTGTTGTACCAAATAAAATAAAACCTACTTGATCTACATTAGAACAACGCGGTTCGGTCGGGCGGGCCCGGGGAGGGCGCGGGCGGCGCGCGCGTGGCGCTGCTGCTGCGCGCGCTGGACCGCGCCGCCGCCGACGCGTGGCGCTGCAGCGCCGTGCACCAGTTCCTCTTGCAGGTGAGTGTCTTGTGTCGGTGCAAACATTTGAGCAAGGGTCAAAACCGCGTTACACGGACGCGGGCTCAGTTTCATACAAAATTCCCTGCAATGGGCCTACTTATATAATTTTTGGACACTTACAATAGGCGATATGACTAAAAAAATATAATTAGTCCGTTATTTTGATAATTTAAAAATATTGTACTCGTATTTTTTATTTTGTTTCACAAACAAGAAATTATGAAGATACAGTGCTTAGAAGTTTCGTATGACGTCACGTTATGGTACAATTTTTACCTAGGAGTGACGTCACAAGCCCCCACTCCAGAAGTTTGATAAGCTATAATTTTGTCATTTTTCAATCAATTGAAAAAAAAAAGTATGTGTCCCATATTTTTATAAACTAACTTACGGATTAAATAGAATAAAAAATAAGATTTTGACCCAGTCGACACGCCTATTACCTACACAACGCGTCGTATGATTTGTTAAGAGACTTTTTTATAGGCGTTTAATGGGCTAGGTACCTATAAGTAGGTACCATTAACTCCTCATAGGAATACCTACTTACGAGTATCGCGTGCAAAAAACTTTTTAGCCTTTGTATTTAAAAACGTTCCTTCAGCTGATCCAGCACGGCGGCTTCTGGGGAGGAGCGGGCGAGGGCGGCGGCTGGAGCCGCACGGCGCGCGTGTGCGTCGTGGCCACCGCCGCCGCCGCGCCGCCCTCGCCGCGCCTCGCCGCGCACCTCGCGCTGCACACGCTCGGGTGAGTCACGTGCTGCACACGGGCGCGGGTAAGCCAGCTAATGCAGCACAGTGGCAGAACCCGCTGTGCTGAATCAAAATCAAAATCAGAATCAAAATGTCTTCTACACTAATATTATAAAGAGGAAAGATTTGTATTTTTGTATGTTTGTAATGAATAAACTCAAAAACTACTGGACCGATTGCAATAATTCTTTCACCATTAGAAAGCTGCATTATTCAGAAGTAACATAGGCTATATAATATTTTTTTAAAAATTAGGGATCCTTACTAAAACTCCAATAATGTAACCCAAGGTGTAAAAAATGACCTGAAAAATTACTTACGTCGCGTGCGCTGCGAAAACTATTGATGATAGAATAAAATCATTTACTACGTATTTGCAGAACTCTCCATTATCTACAAAAAGTGTCGCGACAGCATATGTCTAAATATTATAGTTATGCCACAGTATGCGGTTTTTTATTCTAAAAATTTTATTTATATGTCACCGCTTGAAAAGGCTCTTTATTTGTACCTTGGTATTAATCCTTATCAAAATAAATTTCTTTATATTCAAGACGGCTTCAGTACCTTTAAATAACTTTTTGAATTATTCAATTCGGACATTTCTTTCGGAAGATATCACGAATTTAAAAATGCAAGTATTAGAAAAAAGTCGCGTGGTTGCCACTTTGATTTTAACTTGAAGGAATTTTGAATTCGCTTTAAAATCGTTTCGTAGGAAAATAAGTATCTGATAATAAATATTATATTTAAATGTAATATTTTATATAGAGACAGAGGTATACCGAAGCGAAGCGAGGGCGGGTCGCTAGTTATTTATATAGGCCATTTACGTGCACTTATAAATCGTCACATTAGTAATAATAAGTTTCTACCACCGGTTCGGAACGCCGATTCTACCGAGAAGACTCCGGCAAGAAACTCGATAGTCGCTAGAATCAGCTGACTGACCTGACTGGGCGACATGCGTGTGCGTGGTGCCCCAGACATTATTTTTGATTGAGCAGGTATTATGTCCCCACCAAAGGGTTCGAGTCTACCTTAAACTAAGCTACTGGATTACTGCCAGTGCGCGTTGGTCCACTTCTCTTACCTTTAGGATTCCTTCATAGGTGTGCAAATTTCCTCAGAGGTTTTCCTGCACCATTGACACTCCTTCCACTTTTCGGTACTCCTTCTAGGTACTCCAAACCAGCCCCTTATTCACAATGCCTCAAAATCACTCATTCTCATCATTTAAATAATTTATTTCAGTGAACCTGACGATGAAGAATTGCTAGAACTTCTTAAACATTTCCTGAGGCAAAGCGTTGATAAAACTATATCTGAAAAGGATATAATAAATGTTTCTACGAATATGCTCTCAATGTTCAAGGAGGTACGTATTGAACGATTGCCTTCTTTAAATTTTTATTATTCTTATTTGATTGTTCAGGAATAATGAAACTAATTAATTTTTGTATTTAATTTTCGGTTTTATTTTTATTAGGTCACAGAAACGTTTTACTCCCAGCCGCACTACCGGTGGAACACCGATCATTTAAAACGATGGTGTGAAAATATGAGATGGTACTCCCCATCAACTGCAGAAGATCTATCAATGGTATGATACAAAGTAACAAATATCTATGATAGTTAATTATATATTTTTATTTTAGAAACTAACTTCCAAATATTTTGTTGTCCAGGCCATTTATGCAGAAGCAATCGCCATATTCAGGGATAGACTTGTAACCGATGACGAGAAAACCCAATTCAACTCAATATGCTTAAATTATTTGAAGACGAACGGATATGAAAATGTTTTCCTAATGCCGAAAATTAAAATTGATGGCATTTATTTGGAAGCTGTAGAATATAGTGAATGGTCGCAACGGATGGAAAAGATAATAAATCAATGCTGTGAGTATTTATCAAAACATTATTTTAAAGGTAGGTAAATTACTAACAACAATCTAAAAGTTATTTCTCAATTGTTTTTTTTAGTGACAGAAAAGGATAATGTGTTCGACGATAGTAACGCAGAAGTTTGCTCGGAATTGGCAACATTCTGCACCGCTGCAGCGCGTGCCGTAAGTACTTGGTTTTGACTGTAATCTAAGTATACAAGAGCAATAGAAAAGCATCATGACAAGTACAAATGTCGCCTAGTTACTTCTAAATGTTGTATTTTAAATGACTATGGTTGTTACGTGATTGTTTTGACTGAAACCTATAGGTGCAACAGTCACAGAAAAGTGAAAATGCCCGAGATTTTTACCATGTTGTTTTGGATATTATATCGGCACTGTTGCAAACGCCTCAATTGTTTAAAAAAAAAAAACTACATATTAAATATCTCGGACATTTTCAGTTTTCTAATGTGTGTAACCCTGAAAGTTTAAAATTACATATTAGTCCCACAAAAGAAATTATGACTTTCAAATAAATAACGTCGCTTAGTAATTATTATATAACTGTGGTGATGACCTGTGTTTTATTATGACGTCATATTGCACGCAACGCAATGCATCATTGTTTGTTTTTCTCGTTGTATATCAACATACCAATACGTCATAATGTATCTCTATCAGTCCGGCGGTCTCGGGCTGGCGGTCCTGGTGGGCAGCGCGGGCGCAGGGCGGCGCGCGGGCGCGCAGCTGGCGGCGGCGCTGCTGCCGGCCGCGCTGCACACGGTGCGCACCGACCAGCACGCGCACTCGCATCTGAGGAACGTGAGTATCAAAATATGTTATACATACAATGAAAATGGCAGTCTCGGGCTAGCATTTCAAAAAATGCAGTAGGTAATAGCAACATTATTTCATACTAGTGGTCCCGGCGAATTTCATACTGATTTTTTTTCTATTTTCTCATTGAAACCTTCCCTGGATTACGACGAACATTTTAAAACCAAAATTACCTAAATCGGTCCGGGCGTTCTGGAGTTTTAGTCAGACTAACGAACAGCAATTCATTTTTATTTATACGATAAAGTGTTGATGTGGCCCGTAGGAAAGAAATAAAATTATATTAAAATAATCATAAGTCTAAAAAATTTAATTTACCCTATCTCATAAGAAAACTTTTGAAGAGTATACTTACTCTTTGCAGGCATTAAATTCAGCCGGCGAGGGCAATCGAACCCTGGTACTGATAAGCGAGTCAGCTGTGAGCCCGGCGTTGCTGTCGGCCATCGAGGCGCTGTACGCCGCCGACTCGACTCACGCGATCCCCGCGCCTATGATGCCCACGAATAACTCGCCCAACAAACTTCAGAGTGAGTAGTATATACTAAATAAGATTAATACGTGTAACTAACTGGTATTATTTCAATTTAAAATGTAATGTATGGCGACGTCATCAGACAAACGATTAACTTATTTTGGAAAATCATTTCCCACAGATCAAGAGAATGACGACAAAAGGCAAATTTCGTCAATACCTACCTTCAATTGTATCGAGACGGGACACTTGTACTTATATCTTGTGACCCGCCCTTGCTTTGCTTCGGGTAATCCTTTCTTAGCGGATGCCTAAATCATAACATCTACCTGCATACCAAATTTCAGCCCGATCCGCCCAGTGGTTTGGGCTGTACGTTGATAGATCACTATGTCAGTCAGTCACCTTTGAGTTATATATATTTAGATGATACATATTATGAATACATGTTACGTACCAACATATGTATAAACGCGCGAATTTTATTTGTGAGCTCAATTAATCTATTTTTACGCACTTTGTCAATTGTTCTCAATTCTGTAGTACCTACTTATTTCATTGGTTATTTATAAGTAGCTTACGTTTGTAGAGTATATTTAACCTTTAGAAACGTTTACGATGTATTAATCACACTCAGTCGATATTAGGGATATGTTGTCAATGTCCAACATAAGATAAACAAAGTCGCAGTAGGTAGGTATCACTACAGACATCCAGCATTACCTAGCTGGGTTTTGAATGTTTTCTAAATATCTTCCAGGCATAAAACAAAACCTAGGTATCGTGATATGTCTAGACAAAGACCAAGATGACATCTGGGAGTTGTTTGAGAAGTTCCCGTTGTTGTCGTCGGTGGGCCACGTGGTGTGGGCGGAGCGCTGGTCGGGCGCCACCCTTAGGCAGCTCCCGGCGCTAGTAGTACAGAGGTACTGCGCTCTGTACAAGTATAAAGCACAGAGTTTCTTCATAGCACCACATTTTGCACTTACACTCGCACCGATGAAGGTAGGTTTGCACTGTATTGTTGATCTAATGTAGTTTTGTTTAGTCCGTTTAGTTGTAGAGCTTTTGTTAGATTAATAAGTACACCCAGATATAATAATGTTAAAAACACTTGCACCAAATCAACTGGCTTAAAAATCACAATCCTTTATTATATTAGTTACATACCTGAATAGAGTAAACGAAATTAAGTATTAGTAAATTATTATCAGAATAGAGGTCAAATGATGCACGATATTTTATAAAAAAAATTAACGTGTGAAATATTAATATTTTTTCTAGATTGGTGAAAGAAAGTTTGATGGAAGTACCGAAAGAGGAACTTCAGACTGTCCCGGCGGAGGGGTTTGTCCAAATATACGACACACTCACGTCGAACTGGTCTCGCGCGCCCTGCCGATACATAAACTTCATCAAGACGTACTTCTACATCGTGAACAGAAAGAAAGAGGCGCTCACGAAGAGACAAGATATGCTATCGGTACGGGAGTATTCAATTTATGTTTGTAACGGAGCTTTGGATTAGGTTGTAACCATTCTTATTTGAATAGCTGAGTGTTTTTTTCTATCTATATAGTGATGATAAGAAGCAAATACGTAAGTAAGAGGTCCCTTCTTACATATTTGCTTGCCTTTAGTGTTTCGAGCATGATTATGATTAGCGTGGTTCAAATCCAGTGGTAAGCAGACAGAGAGCCAATGATTTTGTTCCGATTTGTCTAAGTACACAAATTGATATTAACAACAACAACCCTACCTGTATCGTGAATACAGGATTGTGTATCGGCCCTCACAAAGCGCAAGCATTAATTTACGTATTGTTTACAACAACCAACTCACACTTGGCTAGCGTTTTATTTTCTAACTTACAATGATGGCTTGGAGTAGCCTCGTCATCGTCACCGAACTGGCGGGGTAGCGGATGGCTCTCGCGCCTAAATTGGCTAGCGTTAAGTTTATCGTTGATCGTATCGTCTAAGTTAGTGTAGGTTCGAGCCTATAAGTAGACCTATGAGACCTATGAGAGCTTTTGTTGATGTCGGTAGGCGGGAGTAGAAGCGCTGCAGCGCGCTCGCAGCTCGGTGGCGGCGCTGCAGACAGCGGCGGGCGCGCAGCAGCGCGAGCTCGCCGACAAGCAGGCGGGCGCCGCGCGCGCGCTGGAGCAGCTCGCGGCCACCGTGCGCGCCAACACCGACCAGCGCGAGGAGATGGCCGCGCTCAAGCGCACCATCGAGCTGGAGAACGACAAGCTGCAGATACGGTAAGCGAGTCTTACCAAATAAGTGTTTAGAGCAACGTAATTTTAACTACATAAATTAAAACTTATTGTAACTCACATCCTCGTACAATCACTTATCTACTTAAAAAAGTTTTCTTTATTAATTTCTTCTAATCTTTTTTTTTAAATGTGTGTTTGTAAATCAAGAAAATCAGTATTGAGGAATTTATTCACATTAACCTAATTCGTTTTATTTACAGGAAAAAGGAAATAGAAGATGAGTTGGCTTCTGTAGAACCAATAATAGCTGCAGCTCGTGCTGCCGTCGGAGACATACGCCCGGAATCTCTCAGTGAGGTAGGCATTCTATTATAGTACAGGATCCGTGGTGTATTTTTTCACTTGATTACTATCAAGCTAATTTTCCGTGAGTAGCTTCATTTTGATAAGACGCCCAAAAAATTCCTGTGCGAAAATTTTTGATTGTGGTAGCTAACAGAGGTATCAATGATTAAATATTTAGGACCGTAGGACCGGGACAAAGTACCACGTTTGGTGATCTCCTCCCCCTCCAACTTGTATCGATAACGAGATCACCAAAAATGATTACTAACCAGCTGATTTTTATTATTTTACTTAGTTAATATTTATATAATGTAACGGTCATATTGTCCTACAAATTCCGTGGTACTTTGTCCCGGTCCTACGGTCCTAAATATTTAATCATTGCTACCTCTGTTAGCTACCACAATCAAAAATTTTCGCACAGGAATTTTTTGGGCGTCTTATCAAAATGAAGCTACTCACGGAAAATTAGCTTGATAGTAATCAAGTGAAAAAATACACCACGGATCCTGTACTATTAGTTCTCTTGAAAGGAGATCGCTATCCGGCTTGGAAGAACATGTAAAAACTTTTGGCCCTGGTTTAATTAACATTTGTCGTTCAATAGGGAATTTGAACTGGTTACAAAATATTTCTATGATGTTATTTACATTTTTTCAGATAAGGTCGCTGAGAGCTCCACCAGACGTCGTACGCGACGTGTTGGAAGGCGTCTTACGGCTCATGGGCATCGCAGATACTTCATGGCACTCGATGAAGAATTTCCTCTCCAAACGCGGGGTCAAAGAAGATATAAGGTAACTACGAAATAGTATCAAGCTAAGTCATTATAATGTTTTCACATTTGAAATTCATATGTATGAAAAAAATCTCTTATGAAAAAAATCTAAAGTTGTGTAGCCGACCAACTCGCACTTGGCCAGCGCGGTTGACTAACGCCTGGTTGCCCTAGTTAAAGGTAGGCCCGTGCCCCAGCAGTGGGGACGTATATGGGCTGGTAATGATGACGTTGTGACATAAATTTGTGTGAAGACACCAGTCTCTCGAACCCACATTCAATGACGGACGGCCACAATGTTAATCCAAATGTTTTTTTTAAATTTATTTACCGGTGAGAGCTATCCACTCCGCCGCAAGTCCAGTGATGATAACAAAAAAGTGTTACGTTTGTACCCAGATGCCTCGACGCGAGTCAAATAAGCAGCGAAGCAGCGGAATCCGTGGAGCGTCTGCTGAAGACTCGCGGGGCGTCGTTCGAGCCGGCGACGGCGAAGCGCGCCAGCGCCGCGTGCGCGCCGCTCGCCGCGTGGGTGCGCGCCAACCTCGCCTTCGCCGCGGCGCACGCGCGCGTCCGCCCGCTGCAGCGGCAGCAGGCGCAGCTGCATAGGTTAGTGAACATCTATAGTACCGACATACGGCGACATGGCCGTAAAATTACTAGCTCCGCTTCCAGGTTCTGTAATTTTTTAGTTATTGCAACTTAGCTAGTTAACAAAAAACACATTACCCTTATTGGATTTGGGTTTTTGTGACTTCCAGAGATTTCCATTTGAATCTTATGATGGTGATAAAGTGTCAAAACAGAACTAAATGATACATTATGGGAACAATATTTGTTGTTAGGAACCTAGTAGCAGCGGAGGAGCAGCTCAGTGCCCTGTCGAGCGGGCTGGCCAGCGTGGACGAGCGTGTGGCCGCGCTGCAGCAGCAGCTGGGACAGCACACGCGCGACGCGGCCGCGCTCGAGCTGAGGCTGGCGAGCGCGCACGAGACCATCGCCGCCGCCACCGCGCTCATCGACACGCTCGCCGCCGAGTACGGCGCCTGGGAGGCCGACGTGAGTACTGCGCGAGCGGCGGGGCGCCCCCCGGTGCGGGCTGGCCGGCGTGGACGACCGTGTGGCCGCGCTGCAGCAGCAGCTGGGACCGCGCACGCGCGACGCGGCCGCGCTCGAGCTGAGGCTGGCG
Organism: Maruca vitrata; assembly: GCA_039566165.1. NCBI lineage: Eukaryota > Metazoa > Arthropoda > Insecta > Lepidoptera > Crambidae > Maruca > Maruca vitrata. The sequence continues at coordinate 10,441,928 of CM076920.1, read as the reverse complement.
AGCGCGCACGAGACCATCGCCGCCGCCACCGCGCTCATCGACACGCTCGCCGCCGAGTACGGCGCCTGGGAGGCCGACGTGAGTACTGCGCGAGCGGCGGGGCGCCCCCCGGTGCGGGCTGGCCAGCGTGGACGAGCGTGTGGCCGCGCTGCAGCAGCAGCTGGGACAGCACACGCGCGACGCGGCCGCGCTCGAGCTGAGGCTGGCGAGCGCGCACGAGACCATCGCCGCCGCCACCGCGCTCATCGACACGCTCGCCGCCGAGTACGGCGCCTGGGAGGCCGACGTGAGTACTGCGCGAGCGGCGGGGCGCCCCCGGCGCGGGCTGCCGGCGTGGACGAGCGTGTGGCCGCGCTGCAGCAGCAGCTGGGACAGCACACGCGCGACGCGGCCGCGCTCGAGCTGAGGCTGGCGAGCGCGCACGAGACCATCGCCGCCGCCACCGCGCTCATCGACACGCTCGCCGCCGAGTACGGCGCCTGGGAGGCCGACGTGAGTACTGCGCGAGCGGCGGGGCGCCCCCCGGTGCGGGCTGGCCGGCGTGGACGAGCAAATAAACTTAATTTGTTGAATATTCTATTCTAAAGATTGCGAGTAGGATATTTTCGCACTACATTGTATCTAAATAAGATATTCACACTGATATTAATTATTTTTTCTTGTACATTTCAGCTGGAAACAATCTCAAAAGAAATTGTAGATTTGAATTCCCGATCGCTTTTGGCCGCCGCCTACATAGTTTATTTGCCTGATGTTACAGAACAACAGGCAAGGTAAGATTTATTCTTCATATTTAACCAATGTTCTTGTGACACTTTAAAGGTGTGAACATTAATGATTACCTGTATTTTTAGGGAACAGTTAACGAAATGGGGCGCACTGATAGGATTTAACGATGAATCCTTTTCGGTTTTGAACTTCTTATCAACTGCCGAGAAGCATCTAAGGTGGGAGGCGGACGGGTTACCATCTGACGCGTCTGCTATCAAGAACGCAGTGCTTATTGACCAGGTAATTGAACTTTATTCTATTTTTCAAAGAATTTTATTGAATTTCTCAAATTTTCAAACAATTTTGGGCCCCACGTGGCATTATTTTAGTTTAACTGCGAGATACGGTCTAAACACTATTTTATTATCGAACTTTACTAATCAAACTATTGTATTTTTTTATTTAGTTTTTCTATTTTACTCAGGTGCTACAAACCCAGCGATGTGGTTTCACACCACTCATAATCGATCCGGACGGGGAAGCCATGGTCTGGTTGAAAAACACGTTGCCAAACTCCCAATACGACTTCATATCTCAACATAGCGACAAATTGGCTACCTCGCTGCAGTATGCTGCGAGGTTCGTATTATTAGAATGTTTCATATTTCTATGACATGATCTGTGATAGAAATTAGTATCTAGATTTTATTTGTGACTGTCCGTTTAAAATAATATTGAGTAAAAGATTGAATGGCCAAGGAGCTGCCTATTAATCGGTCATTATTTACACTAATTTCCATTTATTTTATTCTGATTGAACTTATTATTATGCCCAGTCAGCTTCATAGAGCCCCATCTGTTGTGAGTGGCGTACAATAATGATCCGAAGCAAAAGGAAATTGTATAAAAAAAATATTTTAAATTCTTGGTGACCAGTGCGCGTTTTCCAAGGTCAAGGAGGCATCAATATTTATTTAGGAAAATACAGCTGTTCGATATTACATTTGACTTAAAATTACTTAAAATAATACATCAGCTATTAACATTTTCCACTACTGTTGTGTGGCGAAAAAACGCGAAAGGAAAGATATAAAATTACAAGTTTATTATTGAACTAACTATTTATGATAGCCTTTTTGAATTTTCATAAAAATGTCGATATGGTTGAAGTTATTGGTTATTTATTTAATTTGTTGTATATTCTAAGGCTCGGGCGAGGCCTGGTCGTGACGGAGGTGGAGGCAGGTCCCTTAGCGTGGGCTGCGCTGGGCGGTGCGGGCGCGGCGCGGCTGCTGCTGGTAGCGAGGGACGCGGCGCTGGGCGCGCGCCTGCCGCCGCCCGCCGCCGCGCGCCTCTCCCTGCTGCCCTTCACGGCGCGACAGGAGGCGCTTACAGGTACATAGCGTCTATATGAGCCGGTTTGATGATCCGTAAATTATATTACAAATAGCACTTAAACAAACACAAAAATGTTCCGGGTACCTACAGTGTTTTAAGATAAAAAAAGAAATGGACTGGAAAATTTGGTTTGCATTGATGGATATTGGCATTAATGACGTAGCCACCGGGTAGTGGCCTGCAATAGCTCAGGGTCGTGGGTTCATGACATACCATTTTAATGGGAAAATCGCCTGGCCGTAAAATATAAAGGTCCAAAGGTTTAGCTAGTGTGGGAAGGTTCTAAAGTTTTTGTTTTCGCTCTATTCCAGATCAATTGGTGTACTATGCTCTCCAACAACTAAATCCTGAAGTCAATGAAAAGTCAAAGGAGATTAAATTAAAGAAAGCATCACTACGCAAACAGCAGCATGAGTTACAGGTGAATAAACTATTGATCAAATTTATAATCGCAATAACCCGATGTGCTGGCTAACCTCTTCTTGTTTTCTTATACTTTGTGTCTGGTCAATTTCAACGTGTCCAATTATCGCCCATGCATTACATTTGTCGCCGTAGTTTAGAGTAGGCCCGTGCCCCAGCAGTGATGATGAATTTCAACATGTAACTGGACTGTTTCTTGTTCTCCTAAAGGAAAATCTGCTGCGCGATCTGTCAAGCAACAAAGACAAGGACATACTGCAAGATGCAAATCTCGTGGCGTCCCTGAACAAGACGCGCGAGACCAGCAAGACAATCGCTGAGGCGCTCGCGTCCGCGCAGGCGTTGGCGGCGTCGACGCGGGCGGCGTGCGACATGTACCGAGCCAGCGCTGGGCGCGTGGCCACTCTAGCGTTGGCTGTGAAGCGGCTGTCGACACAGAGGCCGCTACTCGCCCTGCCTGTAGATGTCGTGTTGGACGTTTATGTGGATGCGCTACGGCGGGGGGTAAGTTACAGTGCGTTCGTTGCGACAACGCCATCTACATAGATAAGGGTGAGATCCATCCGCTCCCCCGCAAGTCCGGTGATGATGACAACGCTACTCCAAGCCATCATCGTAAGTCAGTTAAAAAAAAACTACTTAGTCAACCTCCAACGAATTTATTTCGGTCACACGTAGGTACCAGGTGTGTAAACATTATTGTTAGCCTCATAACTGAATTTGTATAAAAAGTGGAAAGATCCCATAGGTAACAAATTATAAGCGTTACCGACCCTACAGCTGTAAGTATTTTATGTAGTAAAAGGTGAACGATAATATATAATCATTATTTTTTTTCTTTTTCCAGGATATAAACAACATCAATGACGATGAAGTCATCAAATACACAACAAGAAGGATCATCGGACGCGTTCTGTTGGGATTGCATAAAAAAGATAAATACATAATTATTTTACATATTTTAAAGCATGTCTACAACGACGAGGTACCAGATAAGGTAAGGCATTTAAAACATTAACCTGAATATGAATTGTACATTAAAGTTTGGAAATAATAATTATCAATTTCTTTTTCAGTTGTGGAATTTGTTCCTCTGCACTATAATTGTTAACGACGACCAAAAAATTGTAAAAGAAATTAAAAACAGTTACCAGTGGGTGCCAGAAGATCGAATAAAAAAACTTGTTGAAATAAAGGTTTGTAATTTGGCCACTATGTGTTAAGATTGATTGCAAAATCAGATGTAAATCCTCTTTTCAAATTTCTTTTTAGGTGACTGATGAGGAATTATTCAATAAGCTTTCACTGCAAAAAGTTGAAGTCTGGAAGGAGTTCCTGGCGTCTGGTGACCTGAACGCCATCTCCCAGCTGCAGCTGACCGGCTTCCAGAGCATCGTAGCCGTGGCGGCGCTCCGTCCTGATAGCCTGTACAGAGCTATAGTCATCTTCATTGATCAGTTGCTGGGTGGGTATTGGTTACTTGCTGGTTTACTTTGAACTTATTTTGATAATTTTGGCCCTAAATGTAATTAAATGCAAATAGAAATAGCCAAACAAAAATTATATTTTGACAAATTTGTACAAAAACTTCGAGAACTTAAAATTCAGTGCTCGCTCTCACAGTAGTAAATGAAAACAAGAACAGGCGTTTTTTTCATTGCCTTATTAATATTTAAAGGAAAATATCACTTCTTTTTATTTCATATGGACGTAAAAACTGGAAACTAGTGAACATTCTCCATTATTAGATACCACAAGTAATTAGATTGTCGTATTCGTAGCATGGCTTGTAGGTAATCGTCTCAGTAGTCTATTGTTATAAGTGTGTTTTGTAATCAGCAAGTTATGTGGCCAGTAATAATTATCTGAATGACATGTCAGGCGGCGGATGGCGCGGCGCGGAGGGCGTGGCGGGCGCGGCGCGCTGGGCGGGCGGGTGGGGCGGGCGGCGCGCGCGGCCGGCGCTGCTGCTGGCCGCGCACGCCGCCGACGTGCTCGCCGCGCACGCGCGCTCCGCCCGCGCGCAGCTCACGCAGGTAGACAATACTTAAGGCCCAAATATCTATACTAATATTATAAAGAGGAAAGATTTGTATTTTTGTATTTTTGAATTTTTGTATTAGTCTAAGATCCCATTATAGAACGACCTTCACCAAGATGCTTATTTAATGAAACTTATTTTATATTTAATTTAATATGTCAATAAATATAATCCATATGGGTTGCCTAGCAAATTTCAGTCCACAGTATGTTTAATTAATAATAAAAAAAATATTTTTTAAATATTTCACCGGTATGATTATTAGATAAATTCTATACCAATCGAAAGTATGAATCCCATAGAATACACAAACGTTATGTTGCCTATTCTTTTCCGGTCACAACTATCGGGTTGCCAGGTATAAACAGGTAAATCTGTACTAGCATTTTGCAACGTTCTGTTTATTGGATGAAATTTTAAATGAAATTAAAGATATTTACAGAAAAAATCGAATAATTGCCGGGAAAACCCTAAAAACAGCCCTTTTTTTCATATTTTTTGACAGGACGAAGTCTGTCGGGTCAATTAGTAGGTACTGAATAAAACGAGTTGTATAGACTCCTTACTTTTATTGAAGTGCGACCATTGTGAACGTTTTTTTTGGACTGACTTACGATGATGGCTTGGAGTAACCTTGTCATCATCGCCAGACTTGCGGGGGAGCGGATGGCTTTCACCCCTTAGTGTACTTTTTTTTCCTAACTGACTTACGAATACGGCGATGGCTTAGAGTAGCCTCATCATCATCATCGCCATCGGGAGCGGATGGCTCTCACCTCTCAGTCAACTTTTTTATCTCTAAGTGACTTACGATGATGGCTTGGAGTAGCCTCGTCATCATCAGAATGCCTCTCGGCTATGCTTATAGGACGGAGAAAACAAAACGCTTGCGCGATGTAAAAATTGATAGTTCCATCTATTGTCATAAAACCAGAACTAAACGTTTGATTCGAAATATTAAAACTAGAATCTGTACCTATACAAAAATATTGCTGGCACGATATTAATTGAAATTTATAAGACAATAGGACGAAAGCTTGGGCTGGTTACACATAGCACCCATTACGCACCGCGCGCTGCGGTGCCTTGATGAATGGGTCCATGAATGGGTCCCCACAAATCTAATGGTGACTGATGCAGCAGACTGGACTACTGTCTCTGCAACTTTATAAACTAAAAAATATAATTTTGAATACAAAGTACACTTATAATCTAGAATAGAATCTTGAAATTGTATATTTTTTTGTCCATTCCATTATACCTATAAAAGACAGAACTATTTAATACTAATATAATATAAATAAAATCACTGCTCCCGCATATACTGCAAACAAAGCACTTTGATATCAAACTTTGCCGCTTTCTAAGGTGGGCGTGGAGGAGGGCCCCTCGGCATGGGCGGCGGCGGTAGAGGCGGCGCGCGGCGGCGGCTGGGCCGCGCTGGTGGTGGGTGCTTCGCCCTTCACCGCCGAACTGCAGGACTTCATACTGACGTTCGCGCAACGCCCGGTGAGTTCCTTATAAGGCGTCCGACCAATTTCAGCCATGATGGCCGATCTCAAATGAGATCAGCCAAGTGCGCAGGACATATTATAGTGCTCAAGTGTATAGAAATATTATAATGTGATATTTAAAACTGTTTACCAATAAACACTTTTATTAATATATTCCAACTATTTTACTCCAATAAAGTGTGCGCGCAAACACAAGTGCACTTTCTTTTCCCTTACTCTCATAATTTGCTGAGACGGTACTCCGACATGACCGATGAGAGATTGGGCGCAGGACCAACGGCTTAACGTGCTTTCCCAGGCACGGGTGTTCAACCGCCAACTTCCTTACTCCGGACTGAGTAATTTCATTACAAAAACTTACAGAATTTTTGCGCAACCCCGGACTCGAACTCGATCCTTACCTTAATTTAACAAAATGCATAATCTACTTTACAGATTGAAGATTTTAACGAAGAATTCCGATTCTGGATAATTTCGGAGGATCGTGAAATACCACCACCTATTGCGAACGTATGCGTAAACGTCATCTTAGAGGTGAGTAATGTCGTTATATTCAGTTACAGTTATAGTTCACAGATCTCTGTGGTTTATATTAATTGGTTATCCTCTTTGCTAATCGTTAGGTACTATTATTTTGTACATGAGTGACGAAAAAAAACAGAAAATAAAACAAATGAACTAAAGTGACCTTGACTATGATGAAACAGAAGCACTAATTCCATAAAGATAGTCACAAACAAACACAACACACACATACACTCACTTACACACACACACACACACACAAAACACACACACACACACACACATACACACACACATGAATTCCTACAGCCAAACACACTTCTTGTGCTAATGTAGTTTTTCTTTTTGTTTTACTTAATTTCTGTGTATCAACTTGTATATGGTTCCCAAGATACAAGCTAAGCTTAGTTTGGGCAACCCCTGGAAACAATGAGAGCTCTATTTAAAATGTATAAACTATGTTAGATTGTAAGTTTCTTTAAAGTATAATAAAAACATTTTTATTTTTTTATTTATTTATTTTTTTAAAGTCATCAAAGCAAAAATACATGAGTAAATAGCTGTTCAAATTTGAATTTGGAATTCCTTACCAAAGAGTAGAAAATCGTGATTAATAAAGTGGTTAGTACGAAAAACGCCAATTGCAAATGTAAGATCCTAATATAAAGGCATGGAGTTGTAGTAATAGTACAGGATCCGTGGTGTATTTTTCACTTGATTACTATCGCTAATTTTCCGTGAGTAGCTTCATTTTGATAAGACGCCCAAAAATTCCTGTGCGAAAATTTTTGATTGTGGTAGCTAACAGAGGTAGCAATGATTAAATATTTAGGACCGTAGGACCGGGACAAAGTACCACGGAATTTGTAGGACAATATGACCGTTACATTATATAAATATTAACTAAGTAAAATAATAAAAATGAGCTGGTTAGTAATCATTTTTGGTGATGTCGTTATCGATACAAGGTGGAGGAGGAAGAGGTCACCAAAAATGATTACTAACCAGCTGATTTTTATTATTTTACTTAGTTAATATTTATATAATGTAACGGTCATATTGTCCTACAAATTCCGTGGTACTTTGTCCCGGTCCTACGGTCCTAAATATTTAATCATTGATACCTCTGTTAGCTACCACAATCAAAAATTTTCGCACAGGAATTTTTTGGGCGTCTTATCAAAATGAAGCTACTCACGGAAAATTAGCTTGATAGTAATCAAGTGAAAAAATACACCACGGATCCTGTACTATAATATAGGTTTTCTAAAGATTTCCACATGCCTAGATCATAGTTAAAGTGACTGGCTCGGTGGAACAGTGGTTAGTGACTCAGGTTCATAACCTACGGTTCCAAGAGTCGTGGGTTCGATTCCCACTTTTGTTCCGTGTCTGGGTGTATTATTAAATGTATTTAAGTTTATTTGTGTATCCACTGTTGATCCTGATTTCCGTAACACAAGTGCTTAAGCTACTTACCACGGGATCAGATCAATGTATGTGGTATGTGATGTGTTATATGTTATCTATACTAATATTATAAAGCTGAAGAGTTTGTTTGTTTGTTTGTTTGAACGCGCTAATCTCAGGAACTACTGGTTCGATTTGAAAAAATCTTTTTGCGTTGTATAGACCATTTATCGAGGAAGGCTTTAGGCTATATATGGAAAATGTGTAAAAAACGGGGGAAACGCGAACGAAGTCGCTGGCATAGCTAGTATGTTATATAGTTGAAGTGTCGTTTGTCGTCAGGCACCGGAGGGCGTGAAGCACAACGTGCTGAGCACGCTGGCGGCGTGGGGCAAGTTCGAGGCGGAGCCGGTGCTGGTGCGCGCGCACGCGTGCCTCGCGCTCTTCCACGCGCTCGTGCAGGAGCGCCGCGCCTACATACCGCAAGGTACGGAGCTACACTCGCTTTTTTATGTTATGCTTTTTGACCTTTTTCTTGTCATAATCTTAAAATATATTTTCTCAATTATTTGGAAACACCGACTTTTGTCTAACTTATAAGTTTCTATAAAAAAATCCATTCAACAGCTAGTAGTCATATAAGGCGTCCGACTGATTTCAGACATAGCGGCCGATCTCAATTGAGATCAGCCAAGTACGCAGGACGTATTATAGTGCACAAGTGTGCGCGCAAACACAAGTGCACTCTCTATTCCCTTACTCTCATAATTCGGGGAGACGGCATTCCGACATGCCCGAAGAGAGATCGGGCGCAGGACCGCGGGCTTAACGTGCTTTCCGAGGCACGAGCATTCAACCGCCAACTTCCTAACTCCGGGCTAAGTAGTTTCATTACAGAAAAACTCACACAAATTTTGCCCGACCCCGGACTCGAACCGGGGATCTCTCGGTCCTAACGCAGCGCTTGCTACCAATAGACCAACGATATGACACTTACCTAATTACATATTAATCTAGTGTTGATCTAACTTCAAGCTAAGTATAGTTTGGAATCAGATCACCGCGCACTAATGTCTAATAGTCCAGTCAAATTAGGTAAAAATCTCGGAATTCGAGATACCCAGCTGTAAGTCTGTAAATACTTGTATATTGGCGTCCTATAAGTTGTCTCAAAACCTACATATTGTAGGGTGTACGCAACTATTAAATTTTCAAGGTCAAATGTCACAAATATCAGTTTTATGAACTTTTGAGCGAAACGGGAAGTTTATTCATAAAAAAGTGTAGGAGAAAATTACTTATCATCTATTTATCTATTAAAATTGTCTGTACATTATATTCCTAAGATTCACCATTTCAGAGATATAGCGATGCAAATAGTTGAAAAATTGTATTTTCAAAAGCTTCCAGGCCCACGTGCGATTGTGCTAGACAGTTAAAATTTTCACGAATGATGTATTTTAGTAGCCTCTATAACATCTTATACTAGAAAAAGCTTAAAACCAATGTTTAAGTGGGTTCTCATACAAAAATTGTGTTTTTTTTTTTGCATACACTTGGCCGGTTTTTAACGTGGTTACCCCAGTAAACCTATTATAGACGACACCTTTAATACATGAAGAACACGTTGTTTATAAGGAAGCCTAGTTAAATAATTGTTTTGTGTTGTTTTCAGTATTCAGAAGATTTAAGATTTCTGCGTTTCATTAATTTAAATTTGGTTAATATGGATCTTCACGTTCATAATAGAGTTAGATGCACAGTTAACATTTTTAAAATGTATTTTTTTTTCAGTTATACTTCAGACAGAAATTCTAAAAATTGGTTATTTCGTACTTTTTGACCCATAATAGTAGTACTGAAACGTATATGTATAGTACTAAAAACAACATAAAACAATTATTTAACTAGGCTTCCATATAAACAACGTGTTCTTCACGTATAAAAGGTGTCGTCTGGAATAGGTTTACTGGGGTAACCACGTTAAAAACCGGCCAAGGGTGAGAAAAAAAAACCATAGTTTTTGTATGAGAACCCACTTAAACATTGGTTTTGAGCTTTTTCTAGTATAAGATGTTATAGAGGCTACTGAAATACATCAGTTGTGAAAATTTTAACTGTCTAGCACAATCGCACGGGGGTCTGGAAGCTTTTGAAAATACAACTTTTTCAACTATTTGCATCGCTGTATCTCTGAAATGGTGAATCTTAGGAATAAAACGTAGAGACATTTTTTATAGATAATTAGATAATAAGCAATTTTCTCCTACACACTTTTATGATAAAACTTCCCGTTTCGCTCAAAAGTTCATAAAACTGATATTTGTGACATTTGACATTAAAAAATTAATAGTTGCGTACACCCTACAATATGTAGGTTTTGAGACAACTTTAGGACGTCAATATACAAGTATTTACAGACTTACAGCTGGGTATCTCGAATTCCGAGATTCTTACCTAATTTAAGCTTAAATGACTGGACTATAATAATAAAATTAATGAAGGTCGCGGGTAATGAATTTTTGTTTTATATTGAATTATTAAAATGTTTTTCCTTTTCTTCGGTCCTGTAGGCTGGTCGCAGTGGTACGCATGGGAGTGGGGCGAAGTGACCGCGGCGACGGCGGCGCTGCGGGCCGGCGGGGCCGCGGGGCGCGCGCTGGTGGCGGCGCTGTACGCGGCGCGCGCCGGACCCGCGCCAGACCGCGCCGCGCTGCTTGCGCTGCACCGCGCCGCGCTCGCCGTCGCCGCGCTCGCGCACGGCTACAGCCCGCCCGGCCTCGCGCTGCGGCTGCCGCTGCACCCCAAGCTGCAGGTACACGGGCCCCGCGCCGGACCGCGCCGCGCTGCTCGCGCTGCACCGCGCCGCGCTCGCCGACGCCGCGCTCGCGCACGGCTACAGCCCGCCCGGCCTCGCGCTGCGGCTGCCGCTGCACCCCAAGCTGCAGGTACACGGGCCCCGCGCCGGACCGCGCCGCGCTGCTCGCGCTGCACACAATCACGAAAGATCACATTCGTTGTATGGGACCCCAGTGGCAATAAAAATATATCAACTTTGAAAATTTTAACTGCTCAATTTCAACATTGACAAACTACCTGGTGATAGACGGACGGACAGCAAAGTAAACTTAGTAATAGGGTCTCATTTATTCCCTTTGGGTACGAAACCCAAAAAAAATAATGACAGGAATCTAGCAAGGATATTTTTGACGTGGAATGAACAGACCGCCCTCGTTTCTGGCATTGTGTGCTGGGTATGGTCCTTCGAGCCGGATAGTGTACTTTTTCTGCATTACTTAATTTAGTACCAATGTGTACAATTATGTTATTTTTTAATTCGCCTTACAGGATTACGCTTCAGCATTCGAAGCCCTCCCACAAATCGATCCTCCGGAACTACTCGGTCTCCCGGCTAACTGTCGAATAGCATGGGAGAGAAATGCGGCTAACGACATTATTGGTGGACTAAAAGGTTAAAATTTTTAAAGGGTAATAAGTAAGAATTTTTATTTCAATAGAAAGTTTAATTATTTATGAGGGTAACATTTTTTTCACAGAAATTGACAGTACTACAAGTGCGCATCAAGAAAACAAAAACAATGTAACACCATTGAAGATGATATTAGCATTGTGGAAGAAACTCATGTCTGGCAGTCCCCTATTGAAAAGCGATTTTAAAATTGAAAAGGTATGTAGATTTTAGATCAAAAAGTTTCGTAATCAATTCTACCAACTAAATCGTAAATGTTATTTTATTTGTTATGTAGCTTATAGAGGAAGATCCCAGAGCCGCCAGACATCACTTATTTTCTAATGGACAAAATATATACGATTGAGTAGTGGTGGGGTGTACTATCATCATATGACTAGTTGCTACCTTGACCAGACGGCCATTTTTCAGATATCAACCAATCAAGGTACATAGAAACACTGCTCACCTCACTTAAATTCTGATGGCTGATTTTAACATATATTTCACACAATATCATTAAAAATCAGGATTCATTACTCCCAGACACATGCGGTCGGCGGTTTTACCTTACAGACGCTTTAAAGCTATGAAAAAAATTTTACTTTTACTTAATTTTACTTTTTAGGCAAACAAGATGACCACACTCCGCCTGATGGTAAGCGGTAGTGAGATCCAAATATGAGGTCGACAGGCACAATAGATCATATTGCGCCTGTCACACTCACCCTGAAGGCCTGCTTAAATGCCGTTTCACGCCCCGCCTGAAGAGCCCGGGATCATAGGAGGGAGGGAAAACATGAGCTGGAAGGGCATTCCATGCCTTAATGGCACGGGGCAGAAATGAAGAGCTGAACCTCTTAGTCCGAGCCACCAGCGACTGCATTGTATGTGGATGGCAGCGCTGTCCTGCACGTGTCGTTCGGGAGTGGAAAGGGGAGGGAGGGATTAGCTGAAATAGCTCTTCAGAGCATTCCCCATTAAAGAGACGGTAGAGAACACTAAGACCGGCAATGTCTCTACGTAGTTGTAGAGGCTCCAGAGTTTCGGACACCTCTACATCACCGACAATACGGATAGCACGTCGCTGCAACCTATCGAGAGCGTCGAGCAAGTATTTTGCGGAGCCATCCCAGAGGTGACAGCAATATTCCACACATGGGCGAACTTGTGCCTTATAAAGAAGGCAGAGCTGCACCGGTGTGAAAAATCGCCGCACTCTGTTCAGGATCCCCAGTTTGCGGGAGGCTGTTCTAATGACGCTCTCGATGTAATCCCGCTGGTTCAAGTCGCGGCGAACATCTATGCCAATGATGCTAAGGCTATCCTGTATTGGTAAAAGGTAGCTCTGAAGAGTAGGATGGGAAAGGAAAGGAGACACTTTACTAGAAAAAACACACACCTGTGTCTTCTTGGCATTGAACTCGACAAGATTGCATGAGCCCCATTCGGAAATGCGGTCCAAGACCCCGTCAAGCTCGGCGACAAGAAGGTTCCTCTTTTCCTCGGTTTCGGTCTGCTTTACCCCAGGTCTTCCAAAATAACGTGCGTGGACAGTGCTGTCATCTGCATAGCAATGAATGTTGCCTAGTGACAACATGTCATTGATATGCAGCAGAAACAATGTCGGCGACAGAACGGAACCTTGAGGTACACCGGAATTTATTGGGTGGAAACAGGAAGTGCGTCCGTCACAGAGGACACGAATCCTGCGCCCCTCCAAAAATCCCGCAATCCATTCGCATAAGCGAGGTGGCAGACCGTATGCCGGGAGCTTGGAGAGAAGCGAACGATGCCATACACGGTCAAACGCTTTAGCGATATCAAGGCTAACTGCCATAGATTCGCCGTGCTTCTCCATAGCCTCCCCCAGAGGTGCGAAACGTACGCTAGAAGATCACCCGTGGACCGTTTTGGTCTAAAACCGTATTGACGGTCATGCAGCAGCGAGTGATCCTCTAGGTAGCGGATGAGCTGGGCGTTAATAATCCGCTCAAACACCTTACCCAGTACTGAGGTTATAGCTATGGGCCGGTAGTTGGCAGGATCAGACCTGTCCCCTTTTTGGGGACAGGCTGAACATTCGCCTCCTTCCAAGCCCGGGGCACGATGCCCGAGGTATATGAGAGGCGGTACAGGCGTGTGAGTACTGGAGACAACTCCGCTGCGCAAATTTGAAGTACTAACGCTGGAATACCGTCTGGGCCACTAGCTTTCCTTACATCAAGTGACTGCAACTCAGCACGTACATCACATTGCCTGATTCGGATCTCAGGCATATGAGCACCGCAATCTGGAATTTTAGGCGGCTGTGCTCCACCGTCATCAATGCAGGAATTGGCCGCAAAAGATTGGCAAGCAGATCTGCCTTCTCCTGCGGCTGATGAGCTAGTGAACCGTTAGGATATTTCAGCGGGGGCAACGAAGGCAGACAGAAGTTGGATTGCACATGTTTAGCCAGGCGCCAAAAGGAGCGGCTACCCGTGGGATGCCTAATAAGGTCCTGGCCAACACGTGCAACTCGCTGGGCATCTGCTCTAATGTAGGCCCTTTTGGTGGCCTTGGTGGCTTTGTTATAGGCTGCTTTGATTGAAGTAATATTAGGATCCCGGAGTGCATGAGCCCTGGCCCAGTTGCGGTACGCCGTCCGTTTCAGTTCAACGGCTGCGGCGCACTCACGACTGAACCAGAGATCATCTTTGCGACCGCTGGTGACATCAGTAAATGGAATGTAATACTCCATTCCAATACTGATCTCACCCGCAATAGCCGCTGCACACTCCGTGGGATCACTTCCTCCAAAGCAGCTCTGCCCCCAAGGGATGGATGCGAAGTATTCACGCAAACCATCCCAATCTGCCGACGAGTAGCGCCACAGTCTCCGCGTCACCTCCACGGGTTGTGGGGGAGCGGTGCATGGCACTGTTGCACCCACCAGGCAGTGGTCGGAGGACCCCAGTGGGGCACAAACCGACACTAGGTACCCCGATGGGTGGCTCGTCAGCAGAAGGTCCAACAGGGAGGGCGCTTGACCGACAATATCAGGCATCCGGGTGGGCTGGAGTACCAGTTGTGTCAGGTCATGCGTGAGAGCAAATGCGTGGGCGGCCCGGCCAGCATGGTCTGTTTTAAGGGAGCCCAACCAGGTGTCATGGTGGGCATTAAAGTCCCCTAAAAACACCAGCTCGCTATTGGGGAACCGCGCCTGAGCGATGTCTGCCGCCTGACTCAGATGGTCAAAGAGTCGAGTTGTCTCGGTGTCACCTTTATGGGACCGGTATATGCACACGTAGACTCTGCTCACAGAGCCTAAATCCACGTGCACACCAAGGATGGAGAGGGATGGGTCTTCGAGGCAGTGAAGACGGACACAGCAGACGTCCGCCCTGACGAAAAGGCACACACCCGCCTTGGGCTGGAAGGACTCTTCCAGCTCATAGCCCGGATATCGAAGGTATGCCGTATCGGCAGGGCAGCCAATCTGAGTCTCCGTCAGAAACAACATCGCAGGCCTCGCCGTCTCGAGGTGTTGGTGGACGGCGTTGAGGTTTGCATGGAGTCCACGGATGTTAGTGAACTCCACCTCAAACAGCGAGGGGTGGGGAGTTGGGATGCCGCTGTAGGACGATGTTGCGTTGGTTTTACTGCCATCGATTTTAGAGGGAAAGGGGGACGTGAAAGAGAAGACCATTGCTGCGGCAACAACGAGACAAAGCGTGGAGTCTCGCATTGGTATTGAGCTGTGCAGGTCGGAGTTGGCCAGTCCGCCGGACGGAAGGGCCCCGTACCCCCGGAGGCGGACACGCCGGGTCCCACTCCGGGCACCACCCGGCACGACGAGCCGCTCCGGGATTATGCGCGACCTGGTGGGGCAGCCTTCGGGGGTGGTTAGTCTTCGTCGGGCCCCTGTACTATGCCGCGGGCGGCCAGCGGCACCACCGTTTCTACGGGTCTCCCTGGGCGGGCTGACCCGCTCCGCCCGCACAATGCCGCCGCTAAGACTCCACTGGTCCTGCGTTTGCCGCAGCAATGGTCCCCCCCGGCTCCGGTTCGTACAGTGCTGATCCCGGAACGCGACCTGACCGAGCGAGGTCAGAGTCACTTGGCGGGTTTTACGCAACTGTGTGGTGGTAACAGCAACCGGTCGACAAAATGTCTCCCACCTGAAAACTTATTTTCTGATGCTTGATTTTTATATATGTTACTCAAACAACAATTTTAAAACGTTTTGCAAACGGACAGACCGATCCAAGGGGCCAAACATTCACCAGACCCAACTGTTTAGATTTTTTTTTAATTGAATTTAGTTAAGTTTTTCTAATAAAAAAGTTTGTAAGGTACAATTCTATAATTATTGCGGTCAGCTGAGCACTTTTCAGTTATTTGAATAACATATATAAAAATCAAGCATCAGAAAATAAGTAAAAGTAAAATTTTTTCATAACTTTAAAGCGTCTGTAAGGTAAAACCGCCGACCGCATGTGTCTGGGAGTAATGATTCCTGATTTTTAATGATATTGTGTGAAATATATGTTAAAATCAGCCATGAGAATTTAAGTGAGGTTACCAGTGTTTCTATGTACCTTGTTCGGATGATATCTGAAAAATGGCCGCCTGGTCAAGGTAGCAACTAGTCATATGATGATAGTACACCCCAACACTACTCAATCGTATATATTTTGTCCATTAGAAAATAAGTGATGTCTGGCAGCTCTGGGATCTTGGACCATTATTTGGTATTTTTACATGCTAAATATTTGCAACATTAACTTGTATACCATGTATACTGTATACAGGGTCGTAGCTACCGCAGTATCTGCCGTATCAATTATATGGGGTCCCCAGAGTGTGTAAGGACAAAAAATAAAAACTAATTTTATTTTTAAATGACAAAATTCTATAAAGCTATCTTTACCCCCCTTTATAAGGGCATAAGGGCCTCCAAACATTTTTTTTATACGGGGCCCCGACAAGACACGCTACGCCACTGACTGTATACCTACATAACTAATACTACAATCCCCATTCGTCAATATTAAATGTCATTCGCCCCACGACAATTAATTTTCCATTCACATCTCTATGGCGTTACTATCATACCCGTTATTCCCACTAGATATGGTGGGTTCAGCGGGATTCAACCCCATTTGAGATAAAAATAATTTTACGGATTTAACTCGCGTGTATTGTTTCTAAACATATTACTTAGAGACCCGACGTTTCGAGCTCGGGGTCACGGGCAAGGCGGGGATTACCTTAACCCTCCTACGTTCTGCGTATGTATGTATGTATATGTGTGTTTGTTGCGTCAGCTGGCGGGCTGGTGGGGCTCGGCGAGCGCGTGCGAGGCGCTGGACGCGGCCGCCGCCGCGCGCGCCCTGCACCGCGCGCTCGCCGCTGCCGCACGACACCCCAAGCCGCTGCATAAGGTAAATAATGAGCATTCATAACATATTATCATCATTTCATGTTTGGCTAGCTGGCATAGCTAGCTGACTTCGTCCGTGTGGAGAAGAGACTTTCGGCAGCATTTTTAATGCTGAATGCGCTATAGAACCAACCGAATAAATTAATCAATTGACGAACGTCACTGCCTGATGTGCCTAACATGTTATTAAATTTTATTTTTGTCTCTAGTCATCGCGTTATTTTAATCTCAAAATGATACTTAGGTATTTTGTTTTTATATTGCTTTGATAAAAATCATACAGCCAAATCATGAAATTAATGAATTTCTACTATTTCTTTTGTCTTGATATAGAATAGAATAAGTATGTTTTATATATAATAATTTTCTAAGGTTTCTCTTTCTTTTTCATTTATATAGTTTCGAATGTAGAGATCACATACATAAACATTTCCTTATATTAGGTACCTGCTTACAGTCAAAACTATTTAAAACTGACCAATCACTCAACCAACAGGTGCCGGAAGAGTGGCAGGCGCTGTGGACGGGCCCGGAGTGGCCGGAGCAGTACGTACGCGAATTTTGCCACCGCGCGCGCGCCGCCCTCGCGCGCCTCGCCGAACCCTTCTCCGACGACTACCTGCCTAAAGGTTCGTCCTATCTTGTACCTAGTCCAGCCCTTACTTCGCTTATGGTATATTTTACAAAAACCTTCCCCTTAAATCCCTTTTAATGAAAAAAACCGCATCAAAATCCGTTATGTAAGCTTTAAAGATTTAAGCATACCTATGATACCTACATAGGGACAGTCAGACGCGGGAAGCAACTTTGCTTTATACCTATATTAGTGATGTGGTCTATTGGTAGCAAGCGCTGCGTTAGGACCGAGAGGTCCCCGGTTCGAATCCGGAGTAGGGCAAAATTTGTGTGAGTTTATCTGTAATGAAATTATTTAGCCCGGAGTTAGGAAGTTGGCGGTTGAACGCCCGTGCCTCGGAAAGGACGTTAAGCCGGTTGTCCTGCGCCCGATCTCTCATCGGTCATGTCGGATTGCCGTCTCATCGAATTATGAGAGTAAGGGAATAGAGAGTGCACTTGTGCTTGCGCGCACACTTGTGCACTATAATATGTCCTGCGCACTTGGCTGATCTCAATTGGGATCGGTCGCCATGGCTGAAATCGGTCGGACGACTTTCTTACTTACTTAGTGATTTGGCGACAACTGACTAACGAGTTCTAAATGCTACCGACAGATGGCGCTTTGCAGTCTCTCCTCTCCACCACTTCAATATCTAATATTTTTTTAATATCAACACTTGTATGCGATTCATAACATCGCGACTTTATCACTATCATTAATATTATACGCCATTCTATGGTGTAATTATGGAATACCTAAAATTTTAATAAGAGCTTCGTCCATAGGGATTGCAATCCGGAAAAACGGATCCGGTAATCCGGCGGATCCGGCGTCATTTTATGGTTACCGGATCCGGTACCAGTATACCGGATCCGAAGACCGGATCCGGTGATAGCAGTTTGTGAGAAAATAATACAGCTGTTGCATGAGTAGGTACTTTAAATGCGTTGTGCGTAGTTTTCATGCGTGCGAGTCGTTCGTCGCCGAGTCTAAACTCATTATTGTGATAATTTGGTCCCCGGTTCGAATCCGGGGTCGGGCAAAATTTGTGTGAGATTTCTGTAATGAAAATACTCAGCCCGGAGGAGCCCGGAGGAAAGTTGGCGGTTAAACGCCCGTGCCTCGGAAAGCACTTTAAGCCGGTGGTCCTGCGAAAGATCTCTCATCGGACATCATGTCGGATTGCCGTCTCAGCGAATTATGAGAGTAAGGGAATAGAGAGTGCACTTGTGTTTGCGCGTACACTTGTGCACTATTATATATCCTGCACAGTTTTCTGATCTCAATTGAAATCGGCCGCAATGGCCGAAATCGGTCGGACGCCTTATTTATAGTTGCATCTATTAGATATTATAGTTACTTGATAATTAATATTGTTACTTATAAAATGATCTTTGAAAGTGAAATCTAGAAAGACTAAGCTACTTGTTACGCCGTAAAATTATTACTAATTACCAAAACTTCTAAATTTTAATTGTTTTCTTGTTGTCTTAACGTTGGGTAGGAAAAAAAGTTGAATTTATATATTTTTATAAACTACCTACATTAAGTAAGTGATTAAGTGTCATTGCACTTATAGTGAGACTTAATAAACTCACTTATTTTGTACTAAAAAGCGAAAATCATCTTGATTTAATCCATCCGGCTGGATCCGACCGGTTCCGGCCGGATTGATGGGAATCCGGTCGTATCCGGCCGGACTGAAAATGACGCCGAATTGCAATCCCTATTCGTCTAGCTAACCGATTTTTGCACTTTATTTATTTATTTTATTTAAGGCACACTAACAACATATATATTACACATTCACAACACTTTGAACATTATGCAGTATATTCATAAGTAAGTAGGTTAGGTACTTATTTGAAAAAAAAACTTGTAAACTTGCAGAGGTAAACTTTCAAGACTGGCTGCAACCCGCGCGCATCATTTGGGCGTTGCGCGCCCACACCGCGCACAAGCTGGCGTGCGCGCCGCACACGCTCACGCTCAACGTCAAGTGGGACGCTACAGGTTAGTTCACATTGATTATGGTTAATTGACCTTCGCCAGTATTTTAACTGATTATGGTTCAAAATCATTAGGGGTGAGAGCCTACCGCTCCCCCGCAAGCAGGGCCGTCTTTACCCCCTGGTGCTTGGTCGGTCCCTGGTGCATGGGGTGCGGTGCACCCGGGCGCCTAGGGGCGCATTTTTATGTGCCCGGGGTCGCCTTTTTTATGTGAGGTCGCGTGCAACGCTGCAGTGTAAAAAAAGAGGGCGCAGGCTGAGTCCCGCACTCCGGCGCAGAATATGCTTAAGACGGCCCTGCCCACAAGTCCGGTGATGATGACGAGTATACTATCATCGTACGTCACTTAGAAAAAAAAGGTTCAAAATCTCCACCATATTACGTCACTCTAGATAAGTTCGTCGCACAGCAACCAACAGATGGCGCTTACATACTATCTCCATTTTAGTGTCACATTGCTATGAAAGTCTACATCTCACTTTAAAGTTATTTTGACCGGCGAAGATCTTTCATTTTAAGATCACTCCTAACGGTGAACATTTTTATTGACGTGAACATTTTCCAATCTCATCTTATTGACCTTAGAGTTGAACCTTATAGCTGTTCGATGTAGATTTGGCGAATAGCTGTAATTTTTAACTCGTAGACTTGTCAGCATTACAATATAGGGAATTAGTACCCTACAATCCTACCTGTTTTCCCTTAGTTTAGTTATTAGTTATGTACTAATAAAAATTATTAGCAAGAAAAAAATATTTGTAGGTATTTTTTCAGAGGTATATTAAGACTAAATAATTTAGTTAGTTTAAGATACATTACAAAAATGCATGTAATCTATTGTTGTCACTCGTCAGAAGTCTCGGAGGACGGTCTGTGCGTGGTGGGCGTGGGCCTGTCGCTGAGCGGCGCGGCGTGGCGCGGCGCGCTGGCCCCGCCCGCCGCGCCCGACCCGCCGCGCGCGCGTGCCCCGCCGCTGCTGCTGCGCGCCGTGCCCATGGTATGATATATACTAGCTTGGAATCACCGCTTTTTAACAGATCACACTTTACCCGAAACGAAGCGAGGGCGGATCCCTTGAACATAATAATCTACAACATACAATATTTTGCTCCAAAATGGCGGCAGATACCTACAAGATGGCGGGCTAATTATTTTTATGCATTCCATACTACCTTCATAATTATGGGTATCAAATGAAACGGCTCGCAAAATAACATTATATTATAATTTTTTTTAAAGTATTTATTGTGTGGCACTGACATTCGCTGCTGAACAAATCCGCGATTATGTGATCCGCTCCATACAATATTTTGGTCGTTACCAAGGGCCGGTGCTATACTAAAACCAGCCTTATGTTGTGTGTCATTGCCGACAGAGCGGGTCGGAGGCGGAGCGCGCGGGCTGGGCGGGGGTGTGGCTGCACGCGCGCGAGGGCGGCGAGGCGCTGGCGCGGCTGCGCGCGCCGCTCGCGCCCGGACACGCGCGCGACGCCGCCGCGCTGCACGCCGCCGCGCTGCTCGTCACGCCGCTACACTGACTCGCGCCCGGACACGCGCGCGACGCCGCCGCGCTGCTCGTCACGCCGCTACACTGACTCGCGCCCGGACACGCGCGCGACGCCGCCGCGCTGCACGCCGCCGCGCTGCTCGTCACGCCGCTACACTGACTCGCGCCCGGACACGCGCGCGACGCCGCCGCGCTGCACGCCGCCGCGCTGCTCGTCACGCCGCTACACTGACTCGCGCCCGGACACGCGCGCGACGCCGCCGCGCTGCACGCCGCCGCGCTGCTCGTCACGCCGCTACACTGACTCGCGCCCGGACACGCGCGCGACGCCGCCGCGCTGCACGCCGCCGCGCTGCTCGTCACGCCGCTACACTGACTCGCGCCCGGACACGCGCGCGACGCCGCCGCGCTGCACGCCGCCGCGCTGCTCGTCACGCCGCTACACTGACTCGCGCCCGGACACGCGCGCGACGCCGCCGCGCTGCACGCCGCCGCGCTGCTCGTCACGCCGCTACACTGACTCGCGCCCGGACACGCGCGCGACGCCGCCGCGCTGCACGCCGCCGCGCTGCTCGTCACGCCGCTACACTGACTGGGCCAAGAGGAAAGCCCCACCCCCCACAACCTACAACCGGGAATTATGTCGGGAGTACCGCATATGTGACAGCTAAAAATTACCACAAATATTTTCAGATTGACTATAAACAAGAATCGTTGTGGAACTCAAAGGGGACAAATGAGAATAACCCGGCGGGCTGGGTACAATCTTGATTTGTCGTACATGTACTTAGTGGCCGGGATAACTTTTTTAGCGAGATGTGATGTTGCATTGGAATTTGTTTATTTTTTGTGGTCTACTTACATCTCAGCGTCTGTCGATTGCGTATGATCTAGTCTTTGGTTAGTTCAATTTGTGATTGCCGACATTGAGTGACGAGAGTTCGAAAATAAAGTTGTGAATAAAGTCAAGAGTTTGTCTATAGCCATGATCAGTTAAACTTACAACTTTCAAACTGCTGTTGAAACTAATTTTATTATTTTAAAAATGTACTCTACTTATAAGTAATACTTATTGAAGTAATTTAATCGGTTACACATTCACCTTGCTATAGCACTACTTTTTGTTGAGCTAACTCACTATTGTTTGCACAAATAAAGTTTACGTACACTAACAAGTGTTTTAACTCTTTCCCCCTTGAAATAAAAATCTGCAATAATGTTGAAAATAACGTTTATTTCTATATTTTAAAATATTTGTTTTTACAAAATATATCCTATTATATGCATATTTGCATATTATATTAGAGATTAATTACATACAAAATCATATCTATGAAATGAAATCAGATCCTAATGTCTACTTTTTGTAACATAGGTAGGTACTCGTAAAAAACTATATCATACAAGAGATCAAACACATCATATAATGTACTTATTTAAAACTAAAAAGAATAAAACATTAGGTAGGTACTTAAAATATGTAGGTACCTTAACACATATCTTATGTATTTTATGAAATTGAGATCATCTTTTGAAACACCATGCTATTTTTTAAACTAAATCTATATAATGAGTAGGTCATTACAAAGTAGCTGACTCATTTGATAATCAAAGTTCCTACGGCTGTTTACACATGGCCCCCTTGGATTTGTAAAACCCATACCTAAAAGCAGCGTGAAGTCAGTTTACGCCACTTGGTAGACCATTGACAAAATGTGTAAACAGCCTTATTTTTTCGAAAAAAATATTTAAAAAAGTATCTACGGCTACAGAGGTGTTCAAAAATCACTTGTGTTAAAAACTAGATATTCTTTGATACACATTTCCGTAATCAATTACAACTAATCTACATATACTAAATGTATCTTGATTTACAGGTTCACTGTCCTTAGACAATATGGTAATCATTTGTCTAAGACAAATTAATTTCTGCCGTCTACTTCTTGGGCTGACAATCGGTAAACAACGAATGGATTACTTGGTGGGGCAAAGCGGAATAACCTTAAAGATACATAGATAAAACATTCGCACTCAAGAGAGAACCAGTTGATAAAAACATACAAAAAAAGATCAGCAGTTTAGTGGTAACTAAAAAAATAAAAATTATAACGTGTCCGATTGGCAGAAGCTGGTCTCATTCCGCTGGCGCACGCTGCCGATGTTCTCGACCACATTGATGACAAACGAAGGCCCGCCGATGAAGAAGGCGCCTCGCCCCGCGCCCCCGGGCGGCGCGTCCCCGGACGAGCGGTTGTTGTTGGTGTCTTGATGCTGAAATTAGTAATAGTCACATTTTTTTTTCTAACTGACTACAATGTTGGCTTGGAGCAGCCATCATTACCGGACTTTCGGTGGAGCGCATGACTCTCACCCCTAAAAATACTCGTAGTAACATACATTCTGTTAGGAAGACCTATTGTAATCAAAATCGCAGGTTCGTAATAGGTTGTTTAGGGTTTACCTACTAGTATAAGTAAAAGTAGATTTCTTACCATTCCAATTCCATGTGTAATATCATCGTAGTTTGTGTCCCCTTTAGGATTGTAACTAGAAATAAGAAAAAAAACATTAATTGAAAACTTACAGTAAAAACAAAAAAAACATTAATTCAAAACATACAGTAAAACACTATAAATATTACAATAGTATTAAGTGGTAAACAACATTTAAATATTTATGTGATAAGTACAGCTTACCTTGTATTCACATCAGTCTCTGGTTTTGAAATATCGGTTCTTGTGGACACCGGGATAACTTCAAAACGCGGTAAATCCATGACCCCGCTGTCGTCGCTATCGACCGCTGCCATTGAACCTTCTGGAGTCTTGCACCTAAAACAAAAAATATATAAATTAAAGAAAAATTGCCTTGAGAGGAAAAGCGGTAAATAAATCAGAATAATAAAAGTAGATAAGGTAGCAGGTATGTGAGGTGGATCGCAAATACTAAACATGTACCTTTGTCCGTTAGCGTAAGTAATCACCACGTGAAATCCCTCAAAGAGGTAGGTAGATTAGGGAATAACTTCAAATCCGGTAATGTTTATTAAACTTTCCTCTGACGTTTACGTTTACTTTCCCATGATGTGGTTTTATGTATTAAGGCGGATAATTAGATATTGCGTTACCTTCGTCGTAGGTATCTAAATCAAAATCTTTGTATAACTTAACTTAAAACTATGCTAACCAGTAAAAGTACACCTTTTAGTGGCCTTACATGGTAACACGTGTAAAATATACGTAGGAATGTATTCGCATTTATGTTATTATCAATGTATTTTTGTTATTAATGTTTTAGTGCTGCCTAAAACATTAAAAAACAACCCTATGTAGGTTGGGTAGGTAGGTAGTAATACTTTGTGACGTCAAATAAATTAAATGCGCGAGTGTACCTACCTGACGGTAGCGTCCGGCGCACGCACGTACGCGGGTTGGTTGAAGACGCGCGCGGCCTGGCTCGCGGACGCCTCGCGAGGCTGATCCGGCGGGCCCCCTGCCATTGGCTTCAGGCGAGGAGGAGGCGAATCTGTAACGGTAATCAGAATAAATAAAATTATTCTAGTAATTCGAGATCGAAAACAAATAAGAAACAAAACCCAAATCATGTCGTTTCTGAGCTCCTTAACACAAGTGCTTAAATTAATCTACTATTTACCACGGAATTAGACCGAAGAATGTGATGTTGTGAAATATTTATTTATTTATTTTTATATCAGAAAGTACCTATTGGTACTCAGTAGGCGGAGGTATGGATGTAAGTAAACCACAGCCTAAAGCGAATTGTAGTGGCTGGTTCTCCTGGCGACAGGAGAGGCAAATTACATCCTAAAAAAAAAGAATAAAAAATAAACATACCAACGAGTCGCTGAATCTCAGGAACGTCTCCTTCAATGAACTTCGGTGAAAAGACTGAAGGAAGAACACTGTTATAGGGCGGCGGAGCCAAGGGCTGGCAGGCCGGCGCGTCTGCAGCCCGCAGCGATTGGACCGACGTGCGCGATGCTGAAAATAAAAAAATAATTTACAAAAATTACACTCATTAATCCCTAACAAAAAGTTTTTTCAAAGATATTTTTTAACGATCTCAATAACTCGTGTGTAGCTGTTAGTAAATCTATGTACATATTTTATGTATTAAGGCGGAGAATTAGATATTGCGTTACCTTCGTCGTAGGTATCTAAATCGAAAGTACCTAACCATATCTTTGTATAACTAAACTTAAAACTATGCTAACTAGTAAGTATCTAGCAGAGGAAATAACTAAGCCTTCTTAGCAGTAAAATCATGCAGTTCAGCCACGTGTCGTCCTCGTCATCTTCCTGAATTAGCGCACTCACGCAATCGCTGCTTGTAGATAGTACCGTCCCTATAGTGCGGCTATTTCAGAATACTAATATTAGATTTAATACAACGCAGCTTTACGTTGTTTAATTCGTTTTGTTGTAAGTAGTAGGTACCTAGCGCTTTACTAAGTTTGCATGGGCAGGTGCCGGGAAGTCTGTCATTCTCGTTTGAACTAAACCCCTGACCTGCCACTTTCGTGCCAATAGGTACCTATATTGAATAGTTAAATAAAAAATCTACATGTGGCCCTAATATAATCCAAGTATCTCCATTTTTATGCACGTTAACAGTGTGTACTCAAATGTAAACATAATCCTTACTAATATTATAAATGCGAAAGTAACTCTGTCTGTCTGTCTGTCTGTCTGTCTGTTACGCTTTCACGCATAAAGTACTGAACCGATTTAAACGAAATTTGGTACAGATATAGTCCAGAGCCTAGAAACGGTTATAGGCTACTTTTTAACCGACTGCGCTATAAAGAAGTAATGTTTTAGCCGTTAAACATCTCTACGCGGACGAAGTCGTCACAGCCACTGGACGGATCGAGATGAAATTTAGCATGCAGGTAGATGTTATGACGTAGGACAGGATTTCCCGAAATTCCCACGGGAACGGGAAATAACGGGAAAATCCTTTTGTATGAAAATACTAACCGCAAAAGTTAGACGCTTGAAATTTGACATGCAGGTACCTTAATAAATTAAAAGCTTAGTTGCAACAGGATATTGTAAAATTCTCACGGGAACTGCAGTAATAGGAAAAAACTTTTGTATGAAAAAATCTAAACTGCGATATAGATAGACGATTGAGATTTGGCATGCAGGTACCCCAATAAACGTAAAGCTTACTTCCAACGCGATATCACAAAATTCCCATGGGAACGGGAGTTATTGGGAAATAACTTGTATGTAAACTCCCTTACGGGGTTGTAATATATTATATAGAGATAGAGAGATACCCGAAGCGAAGCCATGGCGGGTCGCTAGTTGTTTAGAAATTTAACGTTTGAAGCGCTTTCCTAGTATCCCGTAACCCAAAAAAATCCGGCTTATCCGGCAAATATTTTAGTAGTAGAGTTCATGTTAATAAAAGACAATACTATAGCGTACTTACAAAAATCAATGAATTTGAGCGTCTTCATCTTGAGGAATAGAGTCAGGGTGATGACCATAAGAAGCAGAGCGACTCCGACGGCCGCCCAGGCGTACGAGGGCAGGTACGCGTGCGGCGCTCCGCCGTCCCCGGACGACACGCACTCCGCGTTCACTTTCTCGTGACTGTTAAAACTTAAAATGTTAATTGAAAATTAAATAAAAAATAAAAAATCGCATTCATTACCCCGCCTGAACGGGAACGGGGCGGGGTCATGGATGCGAATTTTTTCATATTTTAAATTGACATTGATCTTCAAACAACAAAAACTTGTTAAAATGTTTTACAACCAAATTGTTATTAAACAGATAACCAAACTGTAATATTAATGGATAGGAACTTTTTTCATCAATCATTTTTTTTCCTTCTCGATAAGCTTACATTTCCATTAACATCTTTACCTAAATCACCTAGCTTATGTTTTGTACAGTCACAAATAACATGACTATCTAAGTGCAGCTAATTACACAACACGAATAAACTTTAAAATTAGGTCGCGGAGCGACCATGATTGGTGTAACCCAGTCGAAACGTCGGGCAGTAAGTAGCTATGTAATTTGCTACTCCTAATATCGCGTGTAGACCCATAAAGACTAATTTTAGTGTAATGGAACGCGAAAGTCTAAAATCTTACGAA
This sequence comes from Maruca vitrata, assembly GCA_039566165.1. Taxonomy (NCBI): domain Eukaryota; kingdom Metazoa; phylum Arthropoda; class Insecta; order Lepidoptera; family Crambidae; genus Maruca; species Maruca vitrata. Next base: position 10,414,738 of record CM076920.1, on the reverse strand, counting down.
TAAACTTTGTTATTAAAACTCTGATCTTCCTACACTCTGATTGCCAATGACTAACTTTAATTAAGACAAGTACCGACTTACCAGCAAAATAAAGGTCCAAACATTTATTAGGAGACCATTAAATAACTTTTTGGTATTTTTTATGACGTCTTTGTAGCTTTGTAAAAAAAATATGTAAACGCAGCAATTTCTTACCCCTTGAGGCACGGCCCGCACTGCATAACGGTCTTCACACAGAAGTCAGGGGAGCCCGGAGCCTCCCGCCCCAGGTTCCCGCACCGCAGACACTCGCGACAAATATTGTTGTCTTCACAATAAAATCCAGTAGAACACTGCAAATCCTCAGTGCATGAAGCTGGGTGTGATATTGCCTCCTGGTTCATCATGGTGAGCAGAACTAAGATCCTAAAACCAAATTGTAGATAGGTAATTTTGGTTTTTTGGTCACCTACTTAGCTTAGGTACTGTGGTAATAATATTAATGTGATAATATTATTTATATTTTCTCTTCTTTAAGCTGAAACACCAAAGGTGTATTTTTTTTAACGTTTCGCTTTAACAACAAAGCGAAAGCCTGTTGGACGATTAGGTACCTAGGTACCTAATATGCACACAATAGGTACTTTATTGAAGCGCTTTCAAGATAGTTTGCTTTACATGTGTTTATTATGTTTATTTAGGAATCAAAATATAAGTGAAATCATAGAAACATCAGTAAATTCTAAAACTAGATTATAATTTTTACTGTTGTTTACTAAGTAAGTACCCGAATAGGGTATCTACATAACTAAGTTCCTAATTTGAGATCCTATCCCGTGATAAAGTCCTGTTATAAGTATGTAGGTAGGTAGGTACTTAATTATCCATAAAACAATCTGTTACCCCTTTTGCTAATAATTCCTAGGTGGGTTTTGAAACAGAAACTAGGCAGAGGCATATTCCAAACATTTAAAAACATGTAGGGATTTCCTAGGTTGAAAAACTATATATTTATACTAGCTGTGCCCGCGACTCCGTTCGCGTACCTACTTTCGATTTTTGCAATTAGGTTTGTATGGGGGTCACGTCTTATCATTTATATATTTAGGCATTTACGCACTTATAAATCGTCATTATATTAAATAAATAAGATAAGTGATTCTACAGGTACTTACCTCAACATCATGTTGACTGTATGTATTGTCGGAAAACACACTTTTGAATCGGTAAACAATTTTCCTTTTTCTATCTAATCACAAACAACCAAATAAACACTATCAAACTTTGAAAGAGCAGTATATTACTCGGAGATTTATATCGAATGGAATCAGTGTCCATCGGACTGATCGCGATCCGTAAATACAACAAGTGCAAACTTGCGGCCGGCAGCAAGGAGAAACAAGTGTGCGATCGGTCCGAGCTTACGAACATGTCTCGACTTGTCGCGCCGTACCTTTTCAACAGACGCGAACAAAAAAACCTCTATTCATGCTTTGTGAACAGCTTTCAAGCGAAAATACATTTTATCCCTTTGATACAGGGTTGTTTCTGGTTTAACTCAGTAGAACCTGTAAGCTAGAATATTTGATTGAAATTTTCATTTGTTTATTTCATGGTTTTCATTATATCTGATCTGCATTAGGCATCATCATGGATCACTTACTTATTTATAGTCTAGTATGTAAACAAACAGTTACCTATTTCTAATTACACAAAAACGATTTTGGCTATTAGCGAGCTTTCCGCTATTAGCGATCTCTTCTGGAAAACACAGCCAAGGAAAATAAATTCATTCGGTTCTATATTATAAGTAACTACCTACTTATTCAATAATTGAATAATTTATATGGTATCAATCCAATAACTTAGTTGGAACGATATTCTCTAGTGTCTAAATTTCTATTTAGAGCTTTCTGCTGAATGTTTCGGGTTCAAAAACGTCGTGTTGTATGTAGGGTTGCCATCCTTCCGGATTTCCCCGGATTTGTCCTAGTTTGAAAGTCATCCGGGGGCTGTCCGGGCAGGGGTATTTAAAGTATCCAGGAGGTCTCGTTTTTTTTGACAACGGATTTTGGGATTCAGGGATTTATGTTCGGGATTTTGCTGTGTTTCACCGGCCTAGTAGCCCTACGGCTACTATCACCTAAATTGGTGACGCTAGCCCTACGGCTACTACAAGTAGTTGTAGTACCAAATATCAATTAACGTCTAGGAAGTTTGTTTTCTATCAAGTAATAAAAATATGGATCTCCAGGGGCTTAACGTAATGATGAAGAGTACTAATATACCTAGTTCTGGTTAGATGGAAAACATTTTAAAAATTTAATACTCCCGCAGATGATAAAATAGTGGAACTACGACTCGGACCGGGTGCACAGATTAAAGAATAATTAACTGGAGTATCGTACATAATCATCGACACTAGAAAAAGAACTTTCGTCGCGGCCGACCTCGGAAAGCACATTACCTAAGTTGTTGGATCTCTGATCTTCTTGGTCTATTCACCACACCTTACAACAACAATAGAGAAGAAAGAGAGAAATTCATAGAATGCACGCATAACATGTTTGCGCGCACTGCTCAGGTATCTAACGGTAAAAATAATCACCATTAAAATCTGACGGCGAACCGAATAAGAGGAAAATACAGTGTTGTAATCAGGCGCTTTTTTTGGTGTAAATAAGTTTTATCAGACTTGCATCAGTTATACAATTATGGCCTGTACTAATCAATCAATACCTAACGTCCACTTTAATCCTTACTAATCCTTACTAATATTATAAATCCGAAAGTAACTCTGTCTGTCTGTTACGCTTTTACGCATAGAGTACTGAACCGATTTAAATGAAATTTGGTACAGAAATAGTCCAGAGCCCGAGAAAGGACATAGGCTACTTTTTAACCGACTGCGCTATAAAGAAGTAATGTCTCTACGCGGACGAAGTCGCGGGCGGAAAGCTAGTAACCTAATATTTCATTGAATAAAGCTGCTGCGCCCGTCCACCGGAATGAAGTCCATCTCCGATCCGAGATTTTGTAGAATCATATTGCTTATTATTTCTCCGTTTCAGTCAGCCTCGAAATGATTAATGAAAAAAAAATGTTTGGAAGCAGAAAAACAGGGGGACTCAAAAATAATAAGCTAAAGTCGTTAAATGAAACAAAATGTTTATATAAATAATTGATATATTTAAATAAAAAAGTTCCTATAAAATTGTTGACAACAATTTCCATGACCTAAGACTAGATATAATTACTATAGGAAAATATTATCGAAGTCTTCACTAAGGCCTCATTATTCTACGAGTACGTTGATGCCAAAATTTAACTATTAACAAAACAAGGAACTTTTTTAAAACAATAAACGTAACGTGATTCAGTTAATAAGTGTATTTACCTATAAATCAAACAAATTTACTCGCATATTAATATAGCAAACTAAATTTTAGTAAAATTACAAAATATAATAGTTTTCATTCAAACAATCAACAAGTTGAACTAAATACAGTTTTGTATAAGAAGTTGATCTATTACAGTAATACCCCGCTTTACGCGAGAGATGCGTTCCAGAAAAAATCGCGTTAACTGAAATTCGCGTATATCAAGGTTTATGATTAAACATAGCCAAAATTTTATTCGACATTTTTGACGAAGCTTTAAATTATGTACCTATGTATGTATCTCCAATAAATGTTAAAACACGACTGCCAGCCGAACTTAACATGACGGAACAAACGAAACGAACGAGGGAATCCCCATAGAACAAAGTCGAAGGACGGGGAATTCCCTATTCTTCAAACAGAATGCTCAGAGGAAGCGGGAATTCCGCGACCATAGAGACGTTGATGACTACATTATGTTTATACGCACTTTTTCGCGTATGCGAGGCATTTGAGCGCGAAATTTGAAATTCGCGTTATAGTGAAACCGCCCATAATGGGGTCGCGTAAAGCGGGGTATTACTGTAGTTACCTTTTAAAAAGCATAATACTTGACGTATTTATTAGTTGATTTGGTTATATTCGTAGATGTATAAAAATAGTATAAAACATATTATACAACAAACGTGCGTATACAAAACTACTATAGTGGTTTGTAAAATTTTCAATTTATTCTGTAACAGGCATGACACACGTCACTTTATGTTAAAAAAGTAACTTCTCCATACTGTTGAACAATTACATAAAATTAACAATTAATAACAATAAATTTTGAAGGTGAAATATCCAATATTTCTATAAGTTTATTTATTAAGTACCTACCTACTCATTAAAAAATTACATAATATTTAAATAACTCATTAACGATAGTTGGTTTGGCACTTAGTATTTAATGGTTTTTTTTTCATAGGTACAGTTTAATTAGAAGACAAAGTTTAAACAAATGGCTGCAGCTTTGAGTCTTTCATTTGAACTGTCAGTGTTACATGTAACGTCTGGTTGACTGTACAAAATAATAATAACAGATACGTGTTTTATTAAAATAATTTAAAATTATATACAAAGCATCGAAAACTTATGTAAATGATGACTAAAAAGGACGGGAACTTTTCATGTGAGACAGTATTTTGGTTTTCAATTTATTAATTGATCAAGATTTTATGACTTTAGTTAGTTATCTTTCATCAAATCGCCAAACTAAACAATGAGATAAAAAGACAAAACCTCGTTGTGAAATTCCATGATATTGGTATGAATGAAAGAAGACAATAATTTTGTGCATAAACCATACCAACGGTTATATTCATGCAATGACAAGAAAGTTTACTCATGTTATATCAAATGAGATTCTTTTCCGTAATTTTCTAATAATTTAGACGTGTATTGTAAATAAAGTCAAAATACCCTCATAATTTTAATCACATTAGTATTTTTTTTATATAAAACGATAATTTATTTATGAGTCTTTTTTTCACCTCATTGAATAAAGTGTTGTATAATAGATCTGCAAATAACATGGTTAACATATTCGTTTTTGAGATCAGTTCAGTCAGAAATTACTCATATTATGTTACAGATCATTAAACAAACTATCAGTGTGTAATAGTGAAATGATACCTATTCACCTAGATTTGTAGTTCCCGAAGTCATGTTGAAAGCATAATCAACAAGCATTATATACAAATATAATTATAGACGATAAAATACGCCCCACCCAATTACATTACATATAAACTTCATGACTTTGTGATGATATTTCATGTAAAAATCTGCAATATTAAAAAAAAATATTTTTAATATCATTAGTGTCTATTTAAATTGAAAACCTGTCCTAAATAAAACTTCTATGACACATTGTTTTTAAAATGGAATATTTTAAAATAATTAAGAATAAAATGCCTAAACTCGTACATAAGTTCAGGGGTTGTGATGACGTTGAAACGTGTACAGTACGACATTAAACATAAAATAATATGACACACAAAATATCCCAGACTAAACTTATATTGTTAGTAAATTCTTGCTTATTATCTTTTACTACATAAATTCAGTTAGTATGTTTTAAACAATTTAGGAATAATATGCACGGCGATCTAAATTCCCAGTTTATTATGCTTAATTTAATTTAAAACTAGCCTTATATAAAATTGAGCTCTTGCAAAATTGTAAAATGCACTTCTGAGTGAAAGGGCGATAAATGCAAATTTGAGTAGAGCGATATGTTGACCTTGAACGAGCCGCGAAAGCGGCGCCTCCCGACACTAGCTACATTGGTTCATGGCTCTGACTAGGTTAAAGACAGTTTTTTTTTCATTTGTATTTTTGTGTTAGTCGGACCTAGGGGTGACCGCCGGGAGCCGCGCACTTCGCCAAACGATCACAGGTCGCTCGAACACTTCTCGACATAAAATATTACAATATTTTTTAACTATAATTCACTAGTATTATAGTTAAATAAATATTACTTATATCTTATTTACATTTGTATACCTCATACTAATTTCAATAATCACAGTAAATTTCACAATATAGTATAAAAAATGTTAACTTTTAAAATTAAAACTAAACAATAACATCACAATATTAATTACGAAAGTTACAACCCTAAGACAGAGTTATTATCCTATAGACTACAGAGATTATCAGCTAGGATGAGCAACAGTGAAGAGATTTGAAAATATGTAATTAGAACCATTGCTAACTACTTAGGCACATATTTGAGCTAGGGAAAACTGTTAACAGTTTTCATGAATAATATAAAACTAACAGCGCGTCGATTCGGTGACTCACGAGTCGAGGCGAGGGTCTAATAATCATTTCAAATTTCTTCACATCCACCTTCTTCGTGTATCAGCGACTAAAGTAGGCAGCGACGTCTCAAGGCAAACGGGCCTGCCGCGGCTGCGCTTTATTCGATGACACATACCAGAAGTGGTCTCGTACATAAGGCACTTTTAGCACCTAAATGGAGCCCCGTATTATTGGCATTCGAAATCCGTTCATAAGTGATATCGCATACAAGGGCGGGGGTTTAAAAATCACAGTCAGCTCTGGCGCTTCACGGGAAGACGGACTAGCTATTGCTTTATCGGCAAGGGGACTGGGTTTTTCAAACTGCACAATCCATCAGACAGATTGCAACCACAAATTCATTTAGAGATGGCAATATGAGACGCGCACAACTTGTACAACGACTGGACAGCGACCCAACGTTAGACCGCACCAACTTAACGAACGATCGATCTCTCTGTGTTTAATCGAATACTAATTTAATTTAAAACGCGTACTAAAGTTCCGGAGTTTGCAGACCATTATGTTCACTATTTCAAATACTTTTAGAATTTGTAAAATAGATATTGCAACCAAACGAATCCGGTTCATGGCAAGCGTTTTTGTTGCATAAAGTGATCGAACGTTTCTGTTTGACTGTTGTGTAATTCAAACTGGTTGGTGGAATCCTACCGTACAAGGGTGCTGTTGTAGACAGTTGTGGGTAGTTGTAGATAGCTGTGGGTAGTTGTAGTCAGCTGTGGGTAGATGTAGACAGCTGTGGGTAGTTGTAGATAGCTGTGGGTAGTTGTGCTGTGGGGCTAGAGGCGCGGGAGGCTGACGTTGGTGACGTTGTTGATGACGACGGTGACGGCCGCGCCCGCGCCGCCCGCGCGCTCCTCCGGCTCGATGCTGCTGGCTGAATCCTGCTGAATAGACCAGAGTAGAAATTAGAAACGGTTTTAAAAAGCTAAAGGGGGAATACAGAAATGATAATTCGATATTTGAGCGCTGATTCATCGTTTATGTATGTTCCAAATGTCTACATTTGAATACATTCACAAATCAAAAAACTCTGTATACATTTTGAATTTAGGTTTAAACAAATCTTCGCCGACAAAGTGTGCCTTCTAGCTGGAGCTATCATGAGAACACGGACCGTCATCGACATTAATTTTTATTGGCCGAAATTTTCTAAATGATTTTTTTTTCTACCTTACGATGATGGCTCGGAGTAGCCTCGTCATCATCACCGGACTTGGGGGGAGTGTATGGCTCTCATCTGTCATGTGCACTATAATATGTCCTGAGCACTTGGTTGATCTCAATTGAGATCGGCCGCCATGGCTGAAATCGGTCGGACGCCTTATATATTTGACGGACTAGGTGGAACAGTGGTCAGTGACCCAGGTTCACTACCTACGGTTCCAAGAGTCGTGGGTTCAATTCAAACTCGGGACAAATATTTGTGTGACGAACATCGGTGTTTGTTCCGTGTCTAGGTGTGTATATTTGTGATTCCACTGTCGTTTCTGATATCCGTAACACAAGTGCAAGCTACTTACCGCGGGATCAGATCATGTATGTGAGGTTGTGTAATATTTATTTATCTATACTAATATTATAAAGCTGAAGAGTTTGTTTGTTTGTTTGAACGCGCTAATCTCAGGAACCGCTTTAAAAACCGATTAAAAAAAATATTTCAGTGTTGGATAGACCATTGATCGAGGAAGGCATTAGGCTATATAACATCACGCTGCGACCAATAGGAGCAAAGATACAATGAAAAATGTATAAAAAACGGGGGAAACGCGGACGAAGTCGCCGCTGACACAGCTAGTTTATTTATATATGGTTAGTATGTTACCCGTCGCAGACACAGCGCCTTGCTGGGCGGGCCGGGCTCGGGCTCGGCGCGGCGCCGCAGCGGGCCGGGCGCCGCCGCCTCCTCCGCCGAAGGGAATGCGCTGCAAAACAATACATATCTATTTAGTAAAGACCGGAATATATGCAACTTAAAAAGCTTGTTATATGCATGCAAATATGAATTAAAAATGCTTGAAATATGCACGAAAATCTTCAAAATATGCATAATTCCCCAAAAAACGAAATTCACTACTTTTCTCTTTATTTTTTGTGACTTCTGCCTATTTTTTTTTAATTTCAAAATCAGCATATAATAATTATAATTAATAAAGATTTTTTGAAAGGAGAAAACAAGTAGGTACAGTAGTATTACATATATAAATTTATTTATAATTTTAGTCAACGCTGCTGACTGTAGTAAATGTAATTACGAAATGTAGTAAATGTAATTTAAAAACGCAGGGCGAGTGAATATCGTAAATGTACCTATATAATAAGGATCATGACTAGTTTTTAGGTAAAATATTCTGAGAATTCTGATAAAATATGCATTTGCATATGCGTATATGGAAATGCATATAATCCGGTCTCTACTAATTAGTATACGTGTTACAGCAAATCCGTTCATAAGTAATATCGCATACAAGGTCGGGACTTCAAAAATCACAGTCGGTTCGAGCGCTTCTCGGGAAGACTAACTAGCTAGATATTGCTTTATCGGCGAGGTTACTGGGTTTTGAAAACTGCACACAACATACATTATTATCAACATTATGAATTTGGTCATTGTAGAAACATGCTAATATAGAAGGTCTGAAATAAAATAGGCGTGATGATTGGGCCAATAAATTGTAGCATACTATTTAGACCGTGAGTTAGTTGATATAAAAATATGGACACTTAGGCTTCTCAAATGATTGAACATTTACAAAGTTATAGATCATTAATAATTTTAAATAATGTAACTAATAGACTTATTCGTTATAAGTTGTCTCGCCTATTGCATTTAGGCATTCTAACTATACTTACATTTCCTAGTCATTCTATAGATTCAGGTAGTTAGAATGGCTAAAAACAATTCTATTTCACACTTTCTTTCTATATTTCCTGAAAATCAATGTGATTTCCACAGCATTAGGTGTAACAATGTATGTACACTGGACATCTGGTCGGATAATATTTAAAAAATGTGTGAAAACCTTAAATTTCATACCTACGATTTCATCTGGCTATATTGCAACAAAGACTTATTATTGATACAACAATTACGAGTACTTTAGTGGTTTCCTACTTATTCCACACTTCATATTAAGCGCCCTCGAACGAAGTCCACCACGAGGTGTATTTACGTGTCTCACTAAACGCATAGCGACCACAATGCCACTGAATACCATTACACAAGTGTTTGTGCGACTCATCTATGAATCAGATCAAAATCATAACAATATTAGATGCACATAACAGGACAATTACTTTATTTATGAAGTGTTATCATTAAACGCAGTTAGATACTAATATTTTCCAGATAAAACCCTTACTAACGGGTGTCCCATCTAGCGTTTCGAATTTGAACTAACGATAATTTGACATTGGAGACGTCAACTGTCATCGGAGAAGTGTCACATATTTAGTAATAAGTCTGACATTTACGAAATTGTCCGCTATTCGCCTGAGGAAAGCTGGGAAATATTAAAAAATTATTTCCCAAGTGGTGCATCGCCAACGCAAACTGTGCGAAATTTGAAAAAATATTTGCCAAAAAGATTTGCCATCGGAGGCATATGTGCGGCAATTTGTGAATCGTGTGCGCGAAACTGGATCACTGTTGGATAAAACAACACGTAAACGTCCATTTCCAGCAAGGTCAACCGAAAACATCGCTGCGGTGGAACAAAGTGTTCGTGAACGGCCATCCACATCGATTCGTCATCGAGCGCAAGAGTTGCACCTTTGGACTGTTTTGAAATTGGACTGATCGAATAGGGTACTGCCAAGTAAGCTGTGGTGGACATTTGACCGAGATAATTTTTTCACAAATAATGTCATGAATTATGCTTTCAAATAAATGTTTGATCATTGAAATCTATCGAGTCGTTCTTTTTTATAGCCTTTTAAATTCGAAATTTTTCCGTGAGACACCCTGTATTAACGCGCAGTTACTGACTGCGTTTATGTTTTAAAAAAAAAAACTAATAAATTATGTTATGATGGCACTTCATTTTATTCATCACACCAACATAATATTTAGCTAGCTTTTTAATCGACCAATTTATTCCACTCTAGTCCATAAGTAAGAGTTGACGTAATCGCGGGCGGAAAAAAACAACAGAGACTACTTTTAAAAAATAAATAAAGCAGTACTCACATGGCGTTGTTTGCGCCGTTGGCGCTGAAGGGCTCGGGCGTCCACGGGCTCTCCAGCGTGTCGTCGTCGGGCGGCGGGAACGGCGAGCCCGGCGCCGAGTCCGAGCTCGCGGCCGCGCTGCAATACATTACACGTACCGTAAAACTGGGCAGTGGCGTAACTACAGGGTGGCAAGTCGGCAAAATGCCACGGGCCCCCACCCGGTAGGGGGCCCCAGCCGAAAGGGGTCGGCCGGTCATAGGAGAGTCTCATCTGCCAACCCACATAAACATTAAGATAAAAAAAAAGAACGGTGGATGCACAGGGCCCCAACCGATGAATTTTGCCACGGACTTCAACGGGTATAGTTACGCCACTGAAACTGGGTGAATAGGGATTTTGGGGGGGAATAGAGAAACTAGAATATAGAAACTTTAACGGTGAAGGAAAACATCGTGAGGAAACCTGCACACCTAAGAAATTCTAAGGTTGTGTAGTCGACCAACCCGCACTTGGCCAGCGAAGACCATATCGCCCTAGTTTAGAGTAGGCCCGTGCTCCAGCAATGGGGAAGTATATGGGCTGATGATGATGATGATAGAAAAAAAAGTGGAAACTCTAACGTGTTCCGCTTTTAGCAAACTGTAATTGTGCTCATGATAAATAAATCCTCCGAGCTCCGGAATCACATTGTATTTTAGGTTTTCCGTCTATAATCCATCATCCCCGGCAGGGCCAAGTAGGTATTCTACCAATAAACCCGATTCAGTGACAAGTTGGTAGAAAACTATATTTTTTGTATTACATGTACAACATGTAACATAGTGTATGTGTATACAAAAATGTTTTTTTTAAAATACTTCAAATTAAACGTCAAAGTTCCACAACGAAACGAGCCGTCCAACAAGTGGATTTTTAAAATTTCTTACTACAGTTGTTTAGTGCCCATTCAACAAAAAAAAAACAGTTTTCAGCGATTTCTTTGTATCAGGATTATATTTTTATAATAAATTCGAGGTAACAATGCGTATTTAATAAATCATTATCGTTTTTCTAGAAGTCTTAATTTTGTAGCCGAGTATCTGAGTAACGATGTTAATAAAACATATCGTTTTATGTATTTAAGAATGTATAATTGTATATTTATGTATTTCAGTCTCTGACGCCCATAGTACAAGCTCTGCTTAGTTTCTGGTCAGATGACCATGTGTAGAAATTTATTAAAATTATCTTTACTTTTACTAACATTATAAAGAGGAATGATCTGATTGTTTGTTTGTTTACAGCGAATAGACTCCGAAACTACCGGATTCGAATTATTATTTCACCGTTGGGACACGCGGATAGCGCTTACCATGTGCGTCGAACATCGGCTATAATAATTACATCCTTACTAATATTATAAATGTGAAAGTTTGTAAGTATGGATGTATGGATGTTTGTTACTCTTTCACGCTCAAACTTCTGAACCGATTTTCATGAAATTTGGTATGATGGTAGCTGGCACTCTGGAATAACATATAGGCTACTTTTTTTTTAAAATTCAACCCCCATGTGGTTCATTGGGGGGTGAAAATTAGTATGGGAGAATTTTTACGTGTTTGTCGATTTTTATAAAACTTGGTATGGAGGTAGCTGGTACTCCGGAGAGACGCCAGCGCAATTTTTTTTTTAATTCAACCCCCATGGGGTTCATCGGGGGTTGGTGAAAATCACTCGTTTTTTATAAAACTTGGTATGGAGGTAGCTGGTACTCCGGAGAGACGCCAGCGCTATTTTTTTTTAAAGTTCAACCCCCATTTTGTTCATTGGGGGGGTGAAAATTAGTATGGGAGAAATTTTACGTGTTTGTCGATTTTATAAAGCTTGGTATAGAGGTAGCTGGTGCTTCGGAGAGACACCAGCTCTATTTTTTTTTATTCAACCCTCAATTTTTTAAATTAACATCTACACTATACTGTAACCTACCCTATTTACAAGCAAATAAACAATTTTGATTTTGATTTTGATTTTTGATTTCATGGGGTTCTTCGGGGGGGGGGGGTGAAAATTAGTATGGGAGAATTTTTACGTGTTTGTCGATTTTTATAAAACTTGGTATGGAGGTAGCTGGCACTCCGGAGAGACACCAGCGCTATTTTTTTTTAATTCAACCCCCATGGGGTTCATTGGGGGTTGGTGAAAATTAGTATGGGAGAATTTTTACGTGTTTGTCGATTTTTATAAAACTTGGTATGGAGGTAGCTGGCACTCCGGAGAGACACCAGCGCTATCTTTTTTTAATTCAACCGCCATGGCGCTCATTGAGGGGGGTGAAAATTAGTATGGGAGAACTTTTACGTTTATACATTATTATAATACATGGTATGGATAACTGGCTATTTTAATACATCATTGCTACTAAAACCCATTAATACGCGGACAAAGTCGCGGGCGGCCGCTAGTGATTCATAAAAATATGCAGACAAAAGTAATCCCTGTTTCCCTTAGTCACGGCATTACGCGTGAAAGGCTGGTCTGATTTCGCTTGATTAAGATTAATAATTTTTTGTTTCTTATCACGAAAGTATTAATTTCGACATAATCGCGAAAGGTGATTGTAGGTAAAATCGCATTATCAGATATGACGGTTACGATTACGTAACAATTTTATGTTGTAGCGTCTTATGCTTAACCAAATGTTAACAAAATAACTGTAACTTGGTGATGTAATACAAAAAATTGTTCTATGTAAGCTAGTGCTATTTCTCTTGATGACATTATATTATATAGAATGTAGTTACCTGGGCGGGCCCCGGATGTAAGCGGGGTTGTTGAAGGGCTGCGCGGCCTGGCGCCCGGCCGCCTCGCGCGCGCCATGCGCCGGCGGCGCGCCCGGCTTGATGAACGGCTGAGACGCGTCTGGAACAAATGGGATGTGCAGGATTTTTTTTTTCTAAACTACTATGATGGCTCGAGGTAGCCCTGTCATCTTCAACGGACTTGTGGGGAGCAGATGACTCTCACTCACCCCTAGGGACGGATAGGATCAAACATCGCCGACGAGTACGACCTAACTGCTACTCCTGAGACTTGTTCCTCTAACACTGAACACAGCTCTATGTTTTTTTACTAAATCTTCATATGATTATTTTAAAGCTAGGAAAGGTTCAAATTACGTAGATCTATGGACAAACAAACAATAGTAGTATATAAATGGTAGGTAAATAACACGCATATTCATAAATCGATTGACATTCTTTGCAAAAGTTACATATAATCTACTTTTTTAAAAATATATATTCATCAAAACACGATTTGACTACTTCCCCGAATCTGTTTTTGAGGCTCTGTCTAATAAAGAAACGGATTTGAAGATATACTTTGAAAATAGGTAAAAGGGCTTATAGTTGACTAGCTTTCCGCCCGCGACTTCGTCCGCGTAGAGACGTTTAACGGGTAAAACATTACTTCCTTATAGCGCAGTCGGTTAAAAAGTAGCCTAACCTTTCCTAGGCTCTGGACTATATCTGTACCAAATTTCATTTAAATTGGTCCAGTACTCTATGGGTGAAAGCGTAACAGACAGACAGGCAGACAGAGTTACTTTCGGATTTATAATATTAATAGTAAGGATATATATTTTTCAATTTACAAAATTAATAAAAGACTAAAGGTTCGTCGACCTCAACGCTAATTCAAACTATTGTACTCGGTAAAAGAGCGATAAATGCCATAATGAGCAACAATTATATGTATTGTAGGTATGGGGTTACAGATGATTCAGATCACGCGATTTTACTCTTGCATTTTAAATCCAAACGCGCGCTGCTACTGATAACTGCATGTGGACAGGACATAACATGAACCTCTTAATACGTCACGATCGCGCCATTCTATTAGCGTAACCAAAAACGCGTCATCTATACCAACTCTTAGGGCTTGGATAAATGTCTATGGTAGGGCGCCGGCCACAGTGCAACAGTTGTCGTCACTTTTTTATATATTTATTTTCCTTCCAGGAAAACAAGTAAGATTGTGTTAATTATTTTCCCGGCAGGAAAATAAAAAAAGGATATTAGGACTTGTTTTAGTTCAGCCCCCAATAGGACTAGGAATCGTCTTTCGCAGCCGATATTAAACCAAAAACGATGATTACAATATTATAATCATATGCCGGCGTGCCGCGATTGTTGTGTGTAGTGTTTGTTTGTTTGTACACGGGGGCTTGCTTCAGATAAGATATTATTACATTTATATTACATATAGTCATTTTCTGTCTTGAAGCATATACACATTCATTTGTTTTATACGTTACACAGGTACTAAGAGTACTAAATCTTCGTATACATACTTTGCTTTTGCCCTATATTTATTCTGGATCATGATTATGTATCTAACACTTGGTTAGCTAGAGCTTATAGCATAGGTTTATTATAATTTAATTGCAGAGCTATTTTAATTCATGGAATTATGTTTCATAAAAGTAAATTGCCATAATATGTAATTAACTTCATCATCGGCCCATCTACGTCCACACTGCACGGGCCTTCGCTATACTACCGCCCGGTCACTTAGGCTAGGCTAGGATAATTCACTTATTAGGTTCTATTAATGACGTCATCGTCATATCACATACCTTCTTGTAAGTAATAAGGCTCGACGAGGGCGGGGTCGGGCGAGGCGGCGCGGTACAGATGGTCATAGGGCGGCGGCTCCTCCGCCGGCGGTCCGGCCGGCGCGCTGGGCGGCTGCGGCGTGCGCGGGGTCACTGCTAGGGAACACATTGTTTTAAAAAAGTTATTTATTATACAATATTTAAACAAAGAACAATCGTGTTTATTGCCACATTGGGCTGTATAGACCAATGCCGTAAGGGTTTTTTTTTTAAATAGTACTTTCGAGCTCTAATGCCCTAATTTAGAATTGGAAAGCCGCTCTTGCCCATATTGATATCTTAAAATTTACATTTACTACATTGAGTTTCTTACAGACACTTGATAGTCGCTATCATTAAGCCTTACCCTATTTTGTTACTTGAATAAGTTCCTTTTGTCAAAAAAACGTTTGGTAAGAAATATTTAATTTGAGTACAGTGAGTAGGGTAAGACCGGTGTCCGTCGTAAGGTGACAATTTTATATTATACCATTTAATTTCAGTGCCTTTCCTTTGATGTCTTAATGGACACGTTTAAAGTTAAATTTATCAATGATATCACACTAAATGTTTAAGGTGGAATTCAAAGATGTAAACAAGATTCCTTCAATATATTTAGTCGCTATTGATAATATAATTTAGATTTGTAATAATTCTTTATATTTATGTTATTATTTAAGGAAACCCTCTTATTAGGGTCATAAATGCAACATGTAAGTAAATAATTCTCGTAAAGTTGTTTGTTTATAATTTGCAGCTCAAAATTAATATTAGTCTTATGGAAGAAAAAAAGTAAAGCTTACTCGCACGGATCTTGAGCATGTGCATGATGTTCCCCTTCCTCCTGATGACGGCCACGAAGAAGGCGATCAGTCCAATGCAGAGCGCCACGGCGAAGCCAATGAGCGCCCAGATGTAGGCCGGCGTCTCGGCCCCCGCCGCCGGCGCCGGCGCCACGCACCCGCTGCCCAGGCGCAGGTCCTCCAACCTGACGGAAATATACATACAAATCGTGTAAGGAAAGAGAAAAAAGGATATATTAAATTTTTTTCGTCTTTTGTTTGTATTGTATTGCTTTTTAATTGTCATCATCTTTATTTTCTGTATGTTTCTGCCAGAATATCAGCGCCGTCGCGTCCTTAAGCCTCAGCATGTGCCGTCGGGATTTCGCACCTTTTGATCATAAATATATTTGTATGTGTATGTTTTATTTAATTTGTATGTGTATGTTATGTTTTGTTTCTGTTGGCTACTGTCTGCCTACTGCATAATACATCCTTCTCTATGTGTCATCTCTATGTAATAAGCAAACATCGCTTATACACTTAGGAGAGCCTTCATCTCCCCCGCAAGTCCGGTGATGATGATTAGGCTTCATCGTCATCGTCAGTCAAGAAAAAAATGGAATAAGTATTTCCACAGGCTTGATTTTATAAAAACTCATCTTATCATTCCTATCCCAAACTAAATGAATAACACATATTATTACAACTTCACAATAACTCATACATTCATCGCATGAACTTGTGTTATGGATATCAGAATGAAAAGTGTCATGCACAATCAAACTTAATCAAATAATTTGCTTTACATAAAGACTGAGACATTAAAAGTACCAAGACATTGTTTTGGGTTTGCAATGTAGGGCAACAAGGGATTGGTAAAAAAAACTTTCATAGGTTCGTATTTGCATGGTAGAGCATTTTGATATCAAGGTATTGCCTCACAATGCACAAATGCCAAGCTGTTACGATGTGTGTAAAATTTCTGGCACCAGAATAGTTTTCTTTGCCCCAAAAAAAAGATTGTTTTAAATAAAGAAGGTTCCACGTACCCTTCCAAGCAGGGTCCGCATTGGACGACCGACTTGACGCACGCCACCGGCTCCGGCGGCGGCTCGCGGCGCAGCTCGGCGCAGCTGACGCACTCGCTGCAGTAGCGCGCGCGCTCCTCGCAGTAGAAGCCCGTGTTGCACTGCAGGTCCTCCGTGCAGGCCGTGGGCTGCGCCCCCGCCGCGCCCAGCGACGCCGCCCATAAGGCGGCGACCGTTCTGAAAATAATAACACATTTAATGCCGCGTTCACAATATTAGAAGCAAATTATAGTATAAGTACCATAGTATAGTAAGTGACAATGCCCCGTTTTGAACGCGACTGACCTGTTTTATAATAACGAATAGCGGTGTAACCGTGAAAAGCAAATCTGTCCCATTTTCGGCCGAACGGTCCCCAGAGAGGGCGATACAGTACCTCGTCTTATGCTATGAGAGATTCCAACAAGATATTTATTGTAAGACTCTCAGGATCATCTCACTCCACCTGGTAAGCGGTCATGAGGTCGACAGGCACAATAGACCCTAGCCTGTCGAGCTCATCCTGAAGTCCAGCCCAGGTGACGTTTCACGCCCCGCCTGAAGAGCCCTTGATTATGAGCGAGGGAAAACATGAGCTGGACGGGCTTTCCGTACTTTAATGGCACCGGGCAAAAAAAGAGGAACTCTATGTTAGAATGGTAGATGAACGCAATGTAATGATCTATCTTTGTTATTATTGTTAATATCTAGCGTTATAAAATATCAAAGTTCAAAAACCTCTTCAATGATCAAGGCAATCACAATCAACTATGAATGGAACGACACTTTCGAGTGCAAATATGTGACGTATGCATCGGACTATATCATTCGATATTATCTGACCACTTCTAGAACAATTATAGGTAACATTATTAGCTATCGTATTTTTATCAGGTAATGCAAGTTGCCGCACGTTTAGTAACCTAATAAGGTAATGGAGCGGCCTATCTCCTGTTTTGCACTTGGCAGAAGAAAAGCTTATGTACACAAACGATTACTAGAAACTTCCATGTTGATAAATGTGCCTTTAATACTTATTGTCCAAGTGATAGCGGTTATCGGGGCCAATCACTATAGCAATGCTACAGAGTCAGGAAGTTGGTGGTGTTAAGCCCTGCGTGTGCCCCAAGAAGCAGATCAAGCCGTAGGTTCTGCGCCTAATCTCTCATAGGTCATTATCGGATTGCCGTTTCCGAGAGTGAAGTATCAGAAAGTCCACTGCGCACACAATTGGTATTGCAAATTTGGCTGATAAAATCATTGAGATTGACCGGCAAGGTGTTTTGGACACCATAATTGTTATTATTAGTGGTAGAAAGGAAGTAGGTACGAGTAATCCTACTACTTCCTTCCTTTTGCTTTATCCCCGAAATAAATTGCTTTAATAGCTTTTATATCTAGATAGTGCAGTAATTTTTTACCGTCTACATGCCTAGAAATTCTGAGATTACGCGATATCTAATGATAACTACAAATAAACAATGGCCTTTTCATGATTAAACTTCATAATTTCATGCTTCTTCTTACATGATTAAATATTATTAGTATTGTGCAATTGCAATGGGGAGTTAAATACAATGATGCGTGTGTTGGTTTGACAGACTCGATGGCCCACTGTCCCTACCTCTTGCGTCAAAAGTCGTGGAATCGATTCCCACTTAGGACAAATATTTGTTAGATGAACATCGGCGTTTCTTCTGTCTGTGTGATAGGTACATATTCAATTATTTATTTTATTTGTGGATATTACTGGTATGAAACAAACCATGTCTGTTGTTTCTTATATCCGTAGCACTTAGTAGCACGTATGTGCTAAAACTAAAACTACATTCTTACTACGGGGTCAGACCAATGTATGGATAATGATGTTGGGTTGCCTGATGATTAAGTAATGTTTAGTATGAAATATGTGTGACACATATGGGGATTTCGTATAATAACATTAATAATTGAGATGTCGGTCGGTAACCATGGTGTCGAAGATCGTCATCATTACGTTTAGGTAGGTGCACAGTGGTAGGCAGAGCAGGCCACAACAAAAAGACAAAGAGCGGTTTGCGAGCGAGCGAGGCGCGCGGGAGCGAGCAGCGCAGCCGCGATAGCGCGCTCTGCTGATTCACACCACTATTTTAATTTATTCTAAATGCGCACGTGTCCTTTGCGATCCACTCGGCGCGCGAGACCTGCCAGTGTTTGATACAATTATCTCTATCTCTATATATTTACATTACCATTAATACATTTTAGTATTTATGATTATTGTTAGTAGGTAAAAGACAATGTAATTTTAATTAAGTTGACAACACTGTTCATTCAAGACGTCAGCTTTTATACTTATGTGCAAAATAGGTACAGAATCGTTGTTCTTTCTAAAAATAAAACTACAAGCCAAAGAAAATAAACTCCTGCTCTAAAAGGGGTAGACGGCCACAATTAGCACAAAATAAAAACAGATTGCTTAATTTTGTTATAGTTTGTTGCCCACAATCACAAACCATATCTTTATCGACATCACAGGCGTGAGTCATGGCCAGTTTTTATATTTCAGACCTTTCGTCTAACAAAATAAATATTTAATTAAGTAGTAAAGTATAATCAAAATAAAACATTGGGCAGTAATACATAAATAACAATTTCACCTACATATGGGTTTGGTTCACCAAATGACTTTATTCGATAGTTAACTTATTTTCTTGTGAACATATAAAATTGCATTCGTACTTATTTGCCGTAGGGTATAAAACCCAATGTACAAATCGTCGACTACTAACGATTTTTGTGTCACGGCCTTGATGTTTGGACGATGTTGTGCTATTTAGCAAACCATACACTGTGGGAGATCGGTGAGCCATTTATCGCCTCGCCCGCCAAGCGCAAAGAAACGTTAATGAAATAAAAAAACTTGCGCGTAGGTAGGTAGTTAAAGGTATATGAACCTATGAGAACGCTCATACAGCATACCAATGTAAAACGGATTGCCTACATTATGATATAAGACATATTTGCGTCGTAAGTAAGCAGTTTCCACATAATAATTATTCATAATGCTAACTTATAGCCACCATAGTCGATATTTTACTTAGCCCATTGAGGTCAAGCGGGTCAATGGAAAAAGGGGATCAACTTAACCAGCAAATTGATAATTAATTGTTGATATAATTATAGTCCGTACCTATTATCGCCAGTCCCATTTATTTTTGGTAGTAAGAAATAAATAACGGGTGTGTTTGCCTTTGTTCTAATTTTTGGCTAAGTAAGTGGTGACACTATTTAGTTGGTGGGTTTTATTGTATGGTAGGTAGATGCGTAAATGCGCGCTAATAGGAACATTACTTATTGTTCTTATCGTTATCGATATTCCATCAACATTAAATTGTTAAGACCCGTTAGATAATTTACCAACATAGAATGTTAATTTGTAATAATGCATGTTAATTTCGTATATTACAGCATGTACATGGTATGTACAACAAACATTGTAATTTACAACTTAGTTTGTAATTGAAGAAAGACATTCTGGGAAAATTGTGGTAGGTATAGTACATTGCTACTTTAACTAGACCTATACCTACCTGCAGACCTATGTTCTAGATAAATTAAAGATAAACGAGTACCTGTATTTCAGCGATTTAAACACATACTATATCTAGCTTAGTCATTCATTTAGCCATAATCACAGAATAGGTGGGTCACTCCCGGAGGGCCACGTTCCCGGAGGGCCACGTCCCGGAGGGCCACGAATGCGAAAAAAGTGTTAACATGTACTTGTGTTGTTTTTTGTAACGTTTTTAACACGTAAGTACCGTTAGCAAAAAAGCAATTTGTAAATTTATATGTAATTATTATTGGTATTTAATATAAATGTTAGATTTATTAAAAAAACACTATTTAACTATCTATCAAAAATCAACAAATTTGATTTTATGATTTCCGATGATGATGTCTACAATATTTATTTAAAATTGTTAAAACACAGACGGGTGAGACAGGGTTGTAAAAAACAAAGACAAAAACCAGATTTAAAATAATACTTAATATTTTAAAAACGTATTTGTTAATGTTTGAAAATACTGTTTTTTTTTACTAAAGTTGATTATTTATACATAAATAAGTTATATACCTTGTAATATTTGAAAAAATATTATACGTCATAATTCAATATTTGTGATTAAATAAATAATATAAATAAATACATTCATTGAGTTTTTTTTGTCAACGGCACAAGTTCAACACAAAAGAAATAATAACAAAAGATAACGTCATCATTTTTTTCGCATTCGTGGCCCTCCGGGACGTGGCCCTCCGGGAACGTGGCCCTCCGGGAGTGACCCGAATAGGTAGTAAGTACGACCTAGCTACCTAACCTACATTGTTCTGACCCCCATTTAACAGGACACTATTAATGATTGGTACCTACTATACCTACCAAGAAACTAAAATACTTAAAAGCAAGCCTGTTTGTTTAAAAATAAGTATTTTGTAGAGAGATGTCGTAATCCGGTTTAGCTGCTTTGGATCACACACAGGTTCCGCGCGGTATTCTGGGTTGAGTCATCGCGGTGAGAGCCTAGCACGGGGTGTTACCATCCAGAGCGGAAAAACAAAAACACACCGCGCGCCAATCCGTTTAAGCTAGGGGACGATGTAAAAAAAGTTTTGAACAGCATGCATGCCTACGTCACAGATTATAAATGACTTCGTCGGTCGATAGGAACATAATTATTATCATACTGCTATTAAATACCTACCTGAATAAAAGGGCATTGATCTTTTTTGAATATCGAACCTTCACTTTTTTAAAGTACATAGGATAAAATGTGCTCGCACTGTTTTATTTAAAAACTCGTTTGGGGTATTTCAGACCTCAATGTGCAATAAGCAACGTGTAGTAGCTCGTATCTACTAGTTAGGAAGTCATAAGATTAACAAACGAGACAGAAAAGGGACAAAAATACAACAGACGCTTGAACTCGACTCGGAAAGCTCGACTTTGAGAAGCTACATGCATGACGCAATATTATGCAATACCTACATCATTTTATTTCTATACAAAGCAATATTTGTAGCTTTTTTAAAAAAATTAAAGTAGGTAATAAAAGTAAGGTATTTGTAATAAAAAAAATGTTTGCGCACGTGAAATTTAGCAAAATCTAATTTCGTACTACATACCCATTTTCTCATTTTTATAAGAGTAGCAATGCACGCCGCTACGCCGATAAATGTATGGCATAGCAACGCATTCTATGCCATTATACCTATTTATCTGACTGTCTAAACAATTGTTCAGGTTTGGAGGCTAGGGTTTAATTATTTGTTTTAAAATAAATAATCATGATACCAAGAGCTTGAGTTTAAGACATTACGTCTTTTTGTACATACATTCCATTTTTCTCCGAAAAATCGATTAACGGTTATTAATCTGACTCGGTCGGAATTGACTGGCTCGGTGGAACAGTGGTTAGTGACCCTGGCCGGCGGTTCTAAGAGTCGTGAGTTCGATTCCCACTTGGGACAAATATTTGTGTGATGAACATCGGTGTTTGTTCCGTGTCTGGGTGTGATTATGTATTTAAGTATGTATTTATAAATAAATATACAGGGTGTAACAGGGGGGGTGGATCATCGTAAGTCAATCGATGAGGGACTCTAATACCTATCGATATAACCCCCATGTATGTTCAGCGATTTTCAAAAGTTCCAAAGTTATTGAGATTTTTGTGAAATTTTTGTAAGAAGCCGGAATTCAGTATAAAAGTCTTCACTGTAGCTTAACTACTGGACCTGCTTGCATGATTTTTTTTCTAGAAGTAGTTCAATAGTGGGTCTTTATAATTACGATACCGATTTGAGTCATAACCCTATCATATTGGAGTAAAAAAATAATTCTTCACAAAAGTTTTACGAATCGAATTGTGTCTACCAACTTTCAAAGCCTCCAGTGAAAAAAAAGTGCCTGTGTTTTTTTTCTAGAACTTATTTTAAAAACTACCTACATTCATGGATAGTATACCCTGAAAATTTCACACCGCTACTGCCAGGGAATCAAAACGAAAATTGAACGCGAATGGCACAGGTGCCATAAATCAGAGCTTTTATTTTTCATGAAAAACTTTAATTAAAAAAATAAATCGATATGTTTCAGCAAATTTATGCTATGTTAGTAACATTAGTAGCAGTAATTTTACAGAATTGCAAATTAAAGGGGTGAAAATCAAACACAAAGAAAATTTACATAATTTTTGTTAATTATTTTTTTTTACAGTAAGTGTTTATAATGGGCACCATTATTGGCTATGCATATAGGAGCACTACATCTTTTTACAAAGGTTTTTCGGATGTTGCAAAATGCTACTACTACATTTTGCCTTGTCACAATTTGGGCCCCTGAAAAATTTGACAAAAAAGAAGCATTCCACAACCTCCAAAAAGCTTTTTAAGAAGGTCTAAGGTATGCATAGCCAATAATAATGCCCATTATGAACACTTACTATAAAAAAAATTATGCAAATTTTCTTTGTTTGATTTTCACCCTTTCAATTTGCAATTCTGTAAAATTACTGCTACTTATGTTACTAACATAGCACAAATTTGCTGAAACATATCGATTTATTTTTTAAATTAAAGTTTTACGTGAAAAATAAAAACACTGATTTATGGCACCTGTGGCATTCGCGTTCATTTTTCGTTTTGATGCTCTGGCAGTAGCGGTATGAAATTTTCAAGGTATACTATCCATGAATGTAGGTAGTTTTTAAAATAAGTTCTAGAAAAAAAACACAGGCACTTTTTTTTCACTGGAGGCTTTGAAAGTTGGTAGACACAATTCGATTCGTAAAACTTTTGTGAAGAATTATTTTTTTACTACAATATGATAGGGTTATGACTCAAATCGGTATCGTAATTATAAAGACCCACTATTGAACTACTTCTAGAAAAAAATCATGCAAGCAGGTCCAGTAGTTAAGCTACACACAGATAACATAACTATACAGATACCCCATCCCATACATTAAAACGTAGACATCATAACTCGGGCATCTCACGCGCCATGTCTGTTTTCCGTCTTGCACACCAGACGTCGCTAGCGAGAGCGAGCCATTCCCATCCAGTGTAAAAGCACACCAAAAGATGTCGCTGTAAAGGCTCCCCAAACAGCTTTACTATTTTTTATAGGGTCGCGGAACGACATAACGCGCGCGCGAGTAACCGAACCTCACACAAGAGCAGGGTTGCCTCCTTTAAGGAAAACGTCTCGCGCGCAAAATTCAAAGGACTGACTACTGCGACATAGTGCGAAAGTGTACCAAAACAATATGTTCGTGAAGTTGATATTGCTTCGAAGCTGCGTGTCACTTGTACAAAAGGAGTTGTGAGGGCCTTTTTCGATAGAACAATGATTGTTAGGTACATTGTTTATTAGAACATTTTAATCAATTATTATTATTTTTAATTATTGTATTGAAACAGCTAAGTTAATTATTAAATTAATAAATATTGTTATGTAAATTAGTAAATAGTTATTACATAACAATAATAATTTACTAATTTACATAACAATATTTATTAATTCAATATTGATGAGTCATTATTATTGTCGTTTTAATTTAATAAAAACGTCAATATAAAAATAGCAGAGAGCGTGCACTTAATATTTTAATCTGTGTAGCAGCGCCGTGTGCGCGCGGCAGCCCTCTTGAGTTTTAAAGCAAGCGCGGCCCGGTCGTCGATAGGCTATCATCGCGCGCAAGTACATCGTGCCGCGCGAGAGGCGGAGGTTGTACTTGCGCGCGGACTTTAGGCTTTGTTAAAATGTATTTAAAATAAAGTTGTTATTTTTATGATGCGTAGTGAACCATTGATTTAAATAAAATTGTAATGGTGATTTATGACAATGCAGCAATAGGGTATTTGACAGTGGTTGTTATCCTTCCCATTTGTATAATAATCAGTAAGATTTAAAAGCAAATCAATATTATTAATGAGATGGAAACTTAAATATTTGGCGAAATGATGCAAAAGACATTTAAAGTTGGGTGGGCAAGTCCATTTCAAAATTGCGAAAATCATTTAAAATTTCGTTGTCATCTTATAAATAACAGAATTAGTAACACTTTCATTATGCAAACATATCCATAAACGCAACTTTTGATGAACCTTCCGAACAAACTTCCTAGGCGCTGCATCTGCATACAAAGAACTTGCGTGTGACGTCACACGCCAGGGGCGGTTTGTATGGAGCGTTTTTGAGCTCGCCCAAATAATGTGCAATTAAAATTGTAATATCTCGCCGAGCTATTGAGATATCAAAGTGATACTTACAACAGTATCTTTGTGTTCAAGTGGTACATCGAACTATATCAAAATAAAAAATAGTCAAATACCCTATTCTAGAATGTACTTAAAACGAGAAGATACTTAAAAGTTCACGATAGAAGAAATTGAGTTATTGTGTTAAATAATATCTATATCATGTAAAAATTATAATATAATATTTCTTCTCTGGATGGCTGATTGGCTCGATGGCGTATTGATAGTGCCCTGTCTCATGCGTCAAGAGTCGTGGGACTCGTGGGGTCGATTCCCACTCGGGTCAAATATTTGTTTAATCGAACATCGTTGTTTGCGCCGTGTTTGGTGTGCTATTTATATACGTATTTTAAAGGTTATTTGTGATTTGTGATACGACTACTTACCACGGAATGAACACAATGAAAGTGATGTTGTATGATATTTATTTTATTTGAAGTATATATTTTTTGAGCAAAAACTCGAAAAATATTTAAAAAAGATTGTTATGCCCAATTATTAATAGTCGAATATTTTTATTAATTTTGTTGTTTTAGTGCTATTCAAAGCTCTAATGTAAATTTAAACATCTAATTTCTATTTATTTATCTATTTAAACGAGGACCCTGTTCAGGCGGGGTCAAGAATGCGATTTTTTTTTCCAATTTTTAAACTAAAAGATAGTTGAATAGTTTTTGTTGCGTTAGGGAATATTAATTCCTACAATGCGGAGAAATGTTACAAAATATTAATCTAAGGGAGAGTTAATCATTCTTGTAGTTGATAGTCAAGTAACTCTTCTTTTCTATATTTTCTTGTTTAAACAAAATAAATTAAATAATCTAGAATTATAATTTATTAAATATTAAATATACGCGAACAACGCCATCTAGTTGATGACTGACTGTGGTCATTTTTTGAACTAGATGGCGTTCTACCAAATTAGCACTCGCGAAAACTACAATTTTTATTGAAAATTTAAATTTATGAAAATATTTATCTAAAAGGGTTTTAATTTATTTGATTATGTATTATTATATTTTTAAATACTAGCTTATATATTTTTAATGGTTGGATTTATCGTTTTCTGGGATTTGCATAATCATCATCAACGAATGAATACTCGTGTCGCCATCTGTTGTAGTTTTTGGGAATATCACTTTCAATGTATGGGATGGGACCCCATGGCTACAGTGAAGACTTTTATACTGAATTCCGGTTTCTTACAAAAATTTCACAAAAATCTCAATAACTTTGGAACTATTGAAAATCGCTGAACATACATGGGGGTTATATCGATAGGTATTGAAGTCTCCCATCGATTGACTTACGATGATCCACCCCTCCTGTTACACCCTGTATATGTCGACGGTCCCTACGTATAATCACGCAAGTGGCACTTGAGGGATTTGCATGTTTTTATTGCAAAACCTCGAAATCAACATAGACTTTCATTTAGTTAACACAGAATGTCGAAAATGTGCCTAAAACATCCTTATATCGATGCACGACAAATTACTTAACTACACTACCACCGACGTAAAAATACTTAAATGGTAGTTAGGGTGTATTACTTCGGAACATCGCCGCTATACCCGCCCCCGCTGCCCCCGCAACTGCCAGTTAAGCGCTTTTGCGCCCGAGACGGCCTAGGCTTATATTTTTCTGCCTTAAGATTGTTTATTAAATGATATTTCGTAAAATTGCTTGTATTTTTATGGAATCAAACAAACTTTGAACATTCCAAAGCCTTTATCACGATGTGGTAGTTACGTTATTTTACGTAGGAAATTTAAAAATCATTATGACTTATGTGGTAGTTGTGTAGTTTTACACCGGAGAGCCAAAATCGATGTTTATACTATCTACCAGATGGAATGTTTTTCGATGGAAAGTATTATTTTAGTCTTGCTAGTAACTACCAATTACGTTATTTTACGTCGGAAACAGATTTAGTGACTGGGTGTGATTAAAGTGTTTGGGGTATATATTTTGTTTAATAAATTGCTGTGCTCAGCAAAAACATATTAATTGTTTGATAACCATTAATTTTGATACTTATAGCTTTACTTGACCCGGTTGTTTTATAATGAATTTTATTTTCTGACATTGAAGATGATTTAACCGACTGTAAGGCCATATTTTGTGTAGGAAAACTAATTTAGCAAATTGATTAAGGTTTTAAAAGCTTTCTAATCTGGGATAGTTATAGTTAAATAACCACTACCACAATCATGAAAATTCTTCATTTAACAGCTCAACTGAATGAAAATTTGTTCAGTTGCGCTGTTGTTCATCAAATATTCAATTAATTGCATTACGTAATAGTTTGATTGTGGTGATGTATGTGAATGCATACGTCATCTGGGACAGACCTCAGATTAAATTACTCGACTCTCGTCCGGGCAACTTCAAAGAGGAGACAACCCAAGCACTGTGATTCTCAACTAGGTCCTTATGACATCACGTCAAGTTTTATAGTAGACGTTGCCAATTGTATTTTGTCGCAGTACATTCATAAAATAAATATTAACCACACACGAGAGTAAACGAGTTTCTGGAGTGCAGACCGCGTCTTGGCAAACGCAGTGTAGGACGCCGTCAGGCCAGGTGAAGTGACGATTTGCCCAGGACGGCTGGTGGGAGTTGGATGCGAGTGGCCGAAAATAGGCGAGCATTTGGGGAAGCTTATGGTTAACAGAAGACTAAATTATAGGCTGATGACGACTAAGAACCCCACACCCTTCTAACTCCTACAGTCAATGCTGTAAGCTAAAGACGTCTACGTCTTGAGTAGGCAGTGCCAATGTTACGGTAGGAGAGAGTTATGCCAATAAGAGTCCCACATATTAATAATGTGCTGAACATACATCCAGGGAGACATTTAGAGGACAGAGACATATTTGCATCGAAATGTCTCTCCCAGGCATTCTTACAATGCCTTCTGAAAAAGCAAGATTAAGCAGATTTTTAAAATTGCGTCAAAATGGCATTTTTTCAAGAAAAGGCTTCTTATCGAATTCTATTTGTACATATTTTGGAACATAATTGGACAATTTCACTCCTCACAACCTTAGAAATAGTTCATTAGAGTGATAATGGCACGTAGTTCATCCAATCGAAACTTTATTCGACAACAGCGGCTGGGAGGAAAATGGTTTTGAAATAATTGGTTTTGGACTCTGTGGTTGCTGATCTCAATGTTGGTCATGCAACTGCACACAAAGTCCTAACATTTATTGTAGTACACAGTTCTATTTTCTATTCTCGGTTAATCAGCATTCATGTACCACCCTTATAGACCAGACCATACCATAGACCACCGCCTTATCATGTTTTCCAATGCATGCTCGGCTCGTGTCTCAGCCAACTCCCTGACTCCAGGCCGAGAAATTATTAACACAATAACGCTCAAGATTTCTCAAAATTTGGCCTAATCCGATACCAGGACCCGATAACTCTCGGTCCTTACTCGGCGCTTGCTACTACACCAACGTGGCAGTCGAGGAGGTACTGTCTCAACTTTTGGTTAACTTATTTATTCTTAAGAACAAAATTGGCAAGATAGCATATTCTAATATGCTTCTTAAATCATCTAGACTTAACAGACGAGGGTCGTATACCGTTAACAATGGTTTTATATTTTAAGTATATTTTTGCCATTAAGGCGTTTTTTATTATTTCTATACATCGTTAAATTTTAGTGGTTGTTTTCCCGTAGAAGAACGATTTGACTTTTTTATTTCCGAAGCGTGAGAAGATTTCGTACTTTAAAGAGATGTGACGTAATCAGGTACTGATTGCCGCTTGAAAATTGTGATTAAAGCTAAAAAAGATCTACCCCCTAAGTAATAAAGCGTTTCGAGCGTGATTTCTAGTTTCGTTAAACCGGTATTTATTGATTAAAATTTAAAAATAAAAAATTAAAATAAGAAAAAAAATAAAAAATATAGTAGAACCTATTTTACTACTAAGATAGAATCAGTTTACTGCGGCAAAACAACCACTAAAATTTCACGGTGTGTATAGATAAAAAACCCAGAATCCCGTATGTGTATATTATATTCGGCGTAAAACTACCTAGTGGGCAGTTACAGTTATGGTCGATGTCTAAAATCCCCTGTAAACAATAGGAAGTACCAGTTACGTCGTTTGTAGTGTGAGAAATTCCAACGTAAAAGTTGGTAAGTGATAAATAGTATATAAATAATAATCGTATTAAACTTATTTTTAGCTTTTTACGCAAAAGAGCTCTTATTTATTCAGTGTTCCAAATTTCATAGCTGTAGGAATATTAGAACACGAGTAACACATGTTTGAAACTTCAAAGCGCTCTCCTGTAAAATTTAGGTTTTGTAGATACGTTATTATACGTTGGGACCGTCGATGTATGTCTATCAGTCTCTGACGCCCATAGTCTGGAAATGTCCCAGATATTTATTTATTTTATTTATTTGATTGGTGAATCGTCTAAATATATTTAATCAAATCTTCAAAACCTCAAAAGCAATACTTTAAAAAAACTCATTCCTCACATACATTGATCATACACTAAAAGTATGTACATAATGATTATGGCCTTAAAAGTTCTACAAAAAACTCCTTACTGGCATATCTATCTCTTATTAAATAAGCCCCAATAACACAATTAATCGTTAATTAACCGTGCCACCTACAAAAGGCGGGGGCGTATGTACACACAGCAAAGTATTTAAAACGACTACAAGGCGAAGTATTTAAAACTTGCCGAGAAGTCTCTTTTCCACACGGATGAAGTTACTGGATGAACAGCTGGTGTATAAATAATTGAGCACCTAGCAATTTTTGTAAACTTTAATTGTTGGTTTCTCAAATATAATAAATTATGAATATACTAACACTAAAAATGCAAATTTTGTATGCTTACTTTTGTTACTCCTTCGTACCAAAACTACTGAACAAATTTTGATTAAACTTCTCAATAGTATTATGTAGCTTAGGTTATAGAATAATAATTATTATAGGATGCAATTTATATAGATACATAATATATTGTATATTATTCAAAATATAATTTTAACTAACTCCACAAGTACATATTGAAGGCAGCCACTAGTTTAAAAGGTATTTTTTTTTTTTTAAATATTAAGGTAAAACAATGGAATGAAAGCTATGTATTAAATACCTATCAAACAATATCACATACAGTAAAAGTTCCTTATTCACGGTTTCTTTTTTGCATTTTCATTATTCGCGGGTAAAAAAATTGCAACCCAGTTTCTGTATTCGCGGCAAGCGCGAACTATCATACCCTTTCAGCTACATTTTCGGAGACTCCAAAAAAACATTTTGCGTAAATAAGTTGAGAGCAATAAAACACCTGTTCTTTTTAACAAAACAATATGATTTATGACAGCGGCAAGACAAAATATTATGTAATAGTGTGACTGGTTGGGAATGATTTAAGAAAGGTCTCCCAACATGTCACAGTGTTACTGGTTGGGACTAATTTTAAAAAGTTCTCCCAACGAGTCACAGTGTTACCGGTTACAGTGTTACTCGTTGGGAACAAAAGAAAATTTCACTATTCGCGGATGCAATCGGTACCTAAACAGCCTTCAGCCTTCAGCAACCACTGAAAAGGTGACCTTTAACTTAAAAAATCTGAGTGAAGGTTATGTAGGGCAAATGATCTTTGTGATTTCTTCGTGAATATTGATCCATCTATGGAAAGGAGACTTATTTTTAAACGGCAAATTATTGATGCTACAGCTCAATATCAATCAGAATTTAATGACCTCTTAAAAGCAGCAAAGCAAGAAAAAATGACTAAATTCTTTAAACCCTAAATCTGACAGAAATGATTTATTTTAATTTAGAATTTAGCAATAAATTTATATTATTTTCATACATATTGGTTTCATTCTGGTACCTTGGAACGCCCCATAATTCCATACTAATTACCATTCCATAATCGCGGTTTCTGTATTCGCGGCATATTTACGGATCGTATACCCCGCGAATAAGGAGCTTTTACTGTACATTGTCCTGATTCTGAAAAAAAAAATTTCCTGATTGCTTGTTTAAGCAACGCAACTGTGTTACTTATCATAAACAAAGTGGTTCACACAAAAAATGTACTTAAATAAATTTAATAACACAGAAAGACTTGGAACAAAGACTGTTGTCACACAAATATTTGTCCCAGGTGACAATTTGAAATTGAAACAATATGACTCTTGGAACCATACTAGGTTCTATTGAACCAGCCAAATATTTACCTGTTTAAATAGCTATTACAGAAAATAAAATGGCTGCCCTGAAATTTGGCACAAAAATTTTCAACCAGGTCTAATATATTATGGATGTAATAATTGATATAAGTGTCATAGTCTATTACGGAGATAACAGACATGAAGAATGATAATATTTAGAAACTAAAACCAAACACATTCTAAAAAGTATGAAATATTTAAAAGATCTCAGAGTTGATTCTCTGCTTTTAGTTTTATAAGATTTTCCTATTTATGTTGTTACATCCAATAAAGGTATTGAAAAGTCACTAGTACAGAATTAAGAATGGCAATACAGAATAAATTACTATGAAATAAATAAGACTTGACCTAAGAAAAAAATATTTAATGAAAAAAAATTCAGTAGCCTTTACTGAAAATTTTTTGTGCATCAGTTAGACAAATATTTACATAAATCTGAATTTAATTAAGTGTGTGTATAGATAGAAAGAAATAACTATCTAGCAAACACCTCTAATCATTAACATATTTAAAACTATGGTAATCATGTTTTTTTTAATATTTCGAAATTATTTTGTACTCTTCATTCCATTGTTATTTAGGCACAAAGAAAAAGAAAATACATGATGTTTCAGTAGAGTATTGTAGATGTATGAACACCCAGGGTCGGACTGAGCCGCAAGGGCCCGGGTGGCAAATCACAATCCCAGGGCCCGAGTTTTTTTTTTTCGGAAGTGACTGAGATGGCCGTCTGAGGCCTGTTCAGCTTCACCGGACTTGCGGGTGAGCGGATGGCTCATAACCCTAAGTAGCCCAGGGCCCGAGACTATATCACGGTGATGGGATACTATCGAAAAATACTGAGATACACAAATCGAGATAAACAATAAAAAAAAATGATTATAATACTAAAAGCAGGTATTATAAATAATAATTACAGGTAAATCCTATAACAAATAATATACAGGGTGTCCTAAAAATAGTGTCAAGCGAATGTCCTGAGTTAGTAGGTACACACACCCCATGTATGTTCCGCGATTTTTATAGCGTTCGAGTTATGGTTTTTTTCCTAAACTGTTGAGAATAATCGACATAACCGATTTAGAAAAAATCCAAAGAAAAAAGTATTTAATTTTTTTGAGAAATTCTGTTTGCAAATAAATTTTCATTAAAATTGTGATATTTTTTCATCAAAATTGATTTGCAAAAGATTTTCTAAAAAAGTCAAATACTTTTTTTAGAAATTTTTAATCGGTTATGTCAAATATTCTCAAAAGTTAAAAAAAATCATTACTCAAAAACTATAATTGGAATTTTTCAAAAATGATGGTACAAACTGGATAATGTATTAAAATTTCAACTTTAAATTGTAAATATTAGAAGGTACTTAGCTGCAAAGCTCTATAATAACCTTGAAAACTACGCCAGACTCTCAGCTTTCATAATCATTAATAAAACCTAATAGGCTACTTTTGCTGAAATCGGACTTCAAAGACAGAGATGTGGAAAAATCATAAATTTGCCATTTGATTACGAAGTATTATTTTGGACATTTTATCATTTCTAAAGTTAATTAGTTTGTTAACAAAATTTAATACAGGAACACTCAGATGAAAACATTTGGATGTCATATTTTTTTTAAAATTTAGGTTTCATTGCGTTAACACTGTTTTCGCATGACGAATCCTGTTGTTACGACGAACTTTGCTTTCTTAACGGACTTTGAGTGCGATCACTAATATTTTTTTAATAATCAAATACACTTCCTTTTTTTCCATTTAAGGTCCATTTCAAAACTTAATAAAGTATCACAAATTAAACTCTCAAATGGTTAAATCTTACCATTTCTGTAATAATTTCGATTGTTAACAATCTTATTAACTTCAGAAATAATAAAATGTCCAAATAATGCTTTGTAATCAAATAACAAATTTTATGATTTTTCCACCAAAAGTAGCCCGTTAAGTATGTAATAGTTTTTATTAATGATTAATTATAAAAGCTGAGCTACATCCTAATATTTTTAATTTGAAGTTGAAATTTAAGACATTATTTACAGAACATAATTTTTCAGTTTGTGCCATCATTTTGAAAACTTCCATTTAAGTTATGGAGACAAATATTTTAGGCATTAAAGAAGAACTCATGAAAATTGATTTGCAAAAAGAATTTTTAAAAAAGATTTTTTTTGAAGATTTTAATCGGTTATGTCAAATATTCTCAAAAGTTTAATAAAAATAATAACTCAAAAAATCGCGTAACATACATGGGGGTGTTTCAAAGCCCCACGGAGTGTTCTATCTCAGGAAATTCGCTTGACATAATTTTTTGGGATACCCTGTATAAACCTAGCTAGTATTTTTTTTAAAAAGAGAAGAACTTTCAGCTTTGTACTTAATGACTTAGCCCATTACATTGAATTGTTACAATTTAATTACCGAGTATGTATTGCATTTATGAGAGAACGCGATTTTATTTTTAGAACATGTTTGTAGTGGTCATTTGGTCAATAGAACTTCAAGTATGTGGGGGCCCTTGTCCCCGGCCGCCATCTTGAAAAAGGGATGAGAAAACATTTTTTTCACGATATCTCAGAAACAATGCGTCTTTTTTGCTTTAAATAAAAAAAATAAGGGACGATCTCTTTATTTTGCTAATGACTTTTTAAATCTTTAATTTAGGATAAAAAGTAATTTTAAACGTATTTGTTGGCAAGGCAATTTGCTAATAGCATAAGCAATATTTTTGTGAGAAGCATAGTTTCCGAGAAATGCAAGCGGGCGACACAGGCCTGTGGGGGGCCCGCGCAGGCTGGGGCTAGGGCATCGAGCCCGGGTTTACCCGGTCCTAAAAACCCGGGGTTTTTCAGGTTTTAAGAGTCACAAAAAACCCGGGTTTGAAAAACCAAAACCCGGGTTTTTCGGGTTTTTTAAATGCTTCAAAAACACGAACTATTCTGTAAATGTTGGTGTTGCCATCACCATCAGGTGATCCGTCTGTTCGTCGACCACCCATCATCATCATTATCAGCCCATTTCCGTCCACTGCTGGACAAAGGCATCCCCAAATGCACGCCACTTCTCGTTTTCGGCTACTCGCATCCAGCTCCTACCAACCGTCCTGCGCATATCATCACTCCACATGGCCTGAGAGCGTCCTACACTTCGTTTGCTGAGACGCGGTCTCCACTCTAGAACCCATTTACCCCAGCAGTTGTCGGTTTTATAGCTGATGGCAGCGCACTGCCACCTCAGCTTGCAGATGGGATGAGCTATGTCGACTTTGGTTCTCTGTTGGATCGCCTAACTTCCCGATTTGATTTGATCCCGCAGAGAAACACCGAGCATAGTTCTTTCCATAACCCGCTGAGCGACTTTGAATTTGTGGACTAGCCGTGCCTTCAGTGTCCACGTTTCGGCTCCATACATGACAGGTAGGACGCATTGACCGTCTTTAGGCTTTGTCCCAAATACCCAGCTCAATTCATCTATTCAACTCGTCCTCAAAGATGTTTCGACCCAATTGCAGAGTCTGCCTAAGGTAGGGGAACCTGTTGTACCTTGGACAGTGTTGTACCTAGGACAATTGTAATTTTTCGTAAACTCCCGCGCTTTACAATAATATTGTATATGGCAGTCAAAGCCTGCTTTGATAAGACTCACGTGAAGTTAGTTGTGATTCGCCGGCGCCGGGTCAATGCAGTTAAAAAAGGTAATTTATTATTTTTTGCCTTAAAAGTTTGTTTTTCGGAATTTACTTATGGCCTCTTAATTTGTCACGATATGTATTTATAAAATATCTTTTACTTCCGATATAATCTCAGTTTATTAAGGTTTTAGATAGTATAGTTGTCAGAACCGAACCTCAATTAAAAGTGTGTTTAAACAAGTTGTAACTAAAAATTGTTATGATGTTGTACCTTGGCCCCTCAACTGAGTATGTACCTTGGACATAGATAATACATAGATAATTTTGATAAAGATAATATAACCTTATAAAAACATATTTTTTATTATATTTTTATTCTATTTATATAAGGCAAAAACTAAATATTAAAATATGTAAAAAGTTGTTATGTTATTGACACAAAATAAAGAGACAAGAGACTATTAATTAAGGTAACTGTTAATCTGCTATTTACATTAATGTTTTTGTTGATTACAGGTATGAGCATTATTGTTGTACTTACCTATATTAAAAATAAAACTTTGCTGCAATTGCTAGTGTTTATCCCTATATACCCTGGAATGTCCAAAGTACAACTAGAACGGTCCAAGGTACATCAGGTCTGTTGTACCTTGGACAGTTTTCCCTTTTTTTTTAAAGTTGCTTTTGTTCCCAGCTTTACCGAAAATCCTCATATTTTATGTATTTATTATATAGTTGAGTAACTGATCTTTCCATTATTCCCTATTTGACGGATCTTATTCTTACCATTTATTTATAAAAAATAAAAATATCAAAAACTGGCCTAGGTACAACAGGTTCCCCTACACATATTTTTGAACACCTTCGAGGACGGTGCCGTGAACGTGACCTTGGTTTTGTCCAAGTTCATCCGCAGGCCGATACGTGCAGAAGGTTCCGTCCTGTCGCTGACTTTGTTTTTGCTGCATATCAATGACATGTTGTCACTAGGCAATATCCATTGCTATGAAGACCTGACCTGACGCATTTCCGAAGGGGTGCATGCAATCTTGTCTAGTTCAATGCCAAGAAGGTGTGTATTTCTGTGGTAAAGTGTCTTCTTTCCTTTCCCATTCTACTCTTCAGAGCCCTTACAGGACAATACAGGATAGCCTTAGCACCCTGGGCATCGATGTTGTACCTGAATCAGCGGGATTACAATGAGAGCGTCATTAGAACAGCCTCCCGCAAACTGGGGATCCTGAACAGAGTGCAGCGATTATTCACACCGGTACAGATCTGCCTTTTGTATAAGGCACAAGTTCGCCCATTTGTGGAATATTTCCCTCACATCTGGCATGGCTCCGCAAAATACTTGCTCGATGTTCTCAATAGGTTGCAGCTATCCGTGTTGTCGGTGATCTGGAGGTGTCCGAAACCCTGGAGCCTCTACAATTACTTAGAAACATTGCCGGTCTAAGTGTTCTCTACCGTCTCTATAATGGGGAATGCTTTGA
Source organism: Maruca vitrata (assembly GCA_039566165.1). Taxonomy (NCBI): domain Eukaryota; kingdom Metazoa; phylum Arthropoda; class Insecta; order Lepidoptera; family Crambidae; genus Maruca; species Maruca vitrata. The sequence continues at coordinate 10,378,189 of CM076920.1, read as the reverse complement.
AGAGCTATTTCAGCTAGTCCCTTCTCTCCTTTCCACTCCCGAACGACACGTGCTGGACAGTGATGCCACCCACACACGATGCAGGCTCTGCGCTTCCTCATTTTTCCTGATGGTAAGTGGTAGTGAGAGACAGGAACAAAAGACCAAAATAAGCCCACCAGCGCCCAGGTACAGGGTGCCGGCCCTGGCGGGGCGCAGAAATGCCCAGACCAGTATCTAGTTTATTTCTCAAGGGCGCATTTTTGCACCTCGCACCTCACACCAGGCGCATTAAAGGCTAGTTACGACACTGTTTCAGACAATACGGATAACACGTCACTGCAACCTATCGAGGGCACCAAATAAGTATTTTACTCTTGAAAATAGCTTGCTTGTAGACGTGGTTTAACAGGGAAATGGGTAGATAGTTCTTCAAAAGGGTTTTGTCACCCTTCCTACTCCACGCCTCCAGAGTTCTCCCTTCGAACAGGACAGCGTTAAAAAGCCTTTGAAATTCCCTCACTACGGGTTTACCTCCAGCTTTTAGCATGTTTCGTAATAGAAATAAAAAAAATTAACAAAAAACAAGAAGCTCGAAAAAAGCTCGAAAACCCGGGTTACCCGGGTTTCAGTTACATTGGAACCCGAAAACCCGGGTTTTGAAAATTGAACGGGTTTTCGATGCCCTAGCTGGGGCCCGGCTGGCAAATGCCACCCTGACTGTATGGCCAGTCCGACGCTGTTAACACCTACCTAAAGAACTCAATTTAAACATTAAGTCAATAATTCCTTACATGTTGGATCATCTTGTTATTAGGAAAATAAATAAGTAGGTTAATTTTTGGCCTTGCTTAGCATTTTTAAGAAGGCATTGAAAAAAATGAAGAGACTTGTAATCATTAGAGACTTACTTATGGTATTTTTGCAATTTGCTTTTAGTAATTTGCAATGTCTTGAAATTGTCTCCACTCACCACAATAAATTCCATACAAAGGCCGATAAAACAGTAAAAATTATTACTCGATCGATTTGTTAAACCGGCGTTTTATCTAGCAGGTTCATACATGTTTTAGGGATAATAGTTTTTTAAAAATAAATTATAACAACAATTCGGAACATAATATTCAATACACATGATATTAAGCAATTAATAATACATACAATTAATACTTACTTGAGTTTGAAACTCATAATGTACGACGATTTACGCTGCAAACTATGATGATGTCACTTTCGTCACACTTGTTTGGTTACACAAAAAACTATCAATCATAAACACCTCACTTATTAAAAGTCGCATACGCACTAAAATAGATTCAATTGAAAATTGAAGTGAACTATGTAGGTTCCAACTTTGTATTATATTGTTATCTACGAACAAAACTAACAGCCACCCATGAACGATGACAACTTCTTACTCGCACGGCGCACCGCACGCAGTGAATGACAATAAAAAAATTGACATGCAACGATGAGCGGTTCGTTCGTTTGCAGCCAATGTCAGCTCAGTCAGCTGTCAGTCAATAACCGTGTTGCCAATTACGTCGAAAATAAAGTACTACACGCGCAGGTAAGGAATGGGATTGAAAGTGGCAGGGGACGCAACTACCTATTTGAATATAATAATTGTTTATTTGGTACAAATGTATAAAAATATAGTAACAATTGTCTTAAACTAATAAATTTGCGTCTATAATTTCAGTCAGAGGATACCAGTCACAACTATCTGTCCGGTGGTTAGTGAACGGTATACGGGTAAGCGACCCCGGCTCCTCGAGCTACTATCAACTCAGTCCAAATCATCCGAGGCGATAGTATCCTTCCTCCTCTTTTCCTTCCCTCGTCATATATCCTTGCTACTCGTGGGAACGCAATGACCTTGTTAAAACAATGCACAAGGCAGAATGGCGGCGACGTGGTCCACAACCCGTCACGTCACGTTTCCCACAGAGGTGAAAAGTGGATCGCCGGAAGTGATCTCTGCCTACCCCTCTGGGAAAAAGGCGTGATTGTATGTATGTATGTATGTATAATTTCACACTTGCTGGTACCAGTAACAAAAAAAATTAGTACATAAATAAATCGTTTGATTAAATTATAACTGTTAAATTGTTCATTTTTCACACATTTTTATATCCATGTACCTACCTATATCATAAAGTAAATATTGTTTTAATTACATACGTAGGTAAAAAAATAACGATTCTATATAAGTTATATGACGTGTAGTTGTGTGTCGCTCGCGACCACGTTGGTGTAACCCAGTCGAAACGTCGGGCAGTAAGTAGCTATGTAATTTGCTACTCCTATTAACGCGTGTAGACCCATAAAGACAAATATTTAGAGACTAAGATTTGCCCAAGAACATGCTAATTGGACTTCGAAACAATGGAAGATGGTTCTCTTCTCAGATGAGTCATGAATCTCTCTACGCGGTCCATTAGGACGCCAGCGCGTGTATAGACGCCGCGGAGAAAGGTTTGCTGAATGTGCTGTGGTCAGAACCGTAGGATAGCAGGAGGCTCCATAATGGTATGGGGTGGCATATCTTACACTGCCCGTACAGAGCTGGTAATCTTTGAAGGAGGCAGTATTAATGCTCACAGGTACGTGACAGAAGTCCTACAACCACAATTAGGACTTTTTGCGCCTTTCATAGGCAATAATTTTGTTTTAATGCACGACAATGCCCGTGCGCACACTGCGAGAGTTGTTACCGCGTACTTGGATACCGTCAATATTCAGCGATTAACTTGGCCAGCTCGAAGTCCTGACCTGAACCTAATAGAGCATGTGTGGGACAACCTCAAAAGATGAATCCGTAGTCGTACACCAGCTCCAAGCAGCTTCGGTGAGCTAAGAGCACCAGCGATCGAGGCATGGGAGAAAAGCCCCCAAAGCGACATCCAAGACATAATGAATGAGGTTCCAAATCGGTTGCAAGAAGTCATTAGGGCCAGGGGAGCAAATACACATTATTTATTCGTAAATGTAGGGTACACTTTTATTTTAAATTAATTTTCGCATTTTTTTAATTTGTTGTACAAAAACTCCATTTTCACATTTAGTTTTTTTTTGTCATAAATAAACCATTTAATACCTTACAAATGTTTAATTTATGTTCGTGTATATCCGCTTAACTTAATATCATAACAAAATTTATTTCAATTTGTCTGATTTTTAAGAGAACTGAAAAAATGTAAGTGGCCGGTTAAATGTGCCCCTGAGTGTATTTGTGTGACGAACATCAGTGTTTGTTCCGTGTCTGGGTGTATTATTAAATATATTTAAGTTTATTTGTGTATCCACAGTTGATCCTGATTTCCGTAACACAAGTGCTTAAGCTACTTACCACGGGATCGGATCAATGTATGTGATGTTGTGTAATATTTATTTATTTATTTATTTAATGATTTATTTTTGTATAGTTTGCTGACCTTGCTGACACTGAATCAGCCGAGTGAGAGTAACAAGCCGCAATTTTTAATCCCATTCTTTATCTGTACGGGTAATATAATAATTATACTTACTATATAGTATATTATGTTATTTTATGTGTGCAATAAATAAATAAATTATTTCTGCTGAGAAGATAAATTTGTATGTATAGGTAAGGGAAGAGGTATGAGTGAACAAGATACGTTCCTCTGATTTAGAAACTGAATTATTTTTCTGTAACGAACTCTTTCAAACGTTTATATTCCTTTCTTGCTTCACTCACATCATCATTCGTTCTTTTTGCATTCGTTCGGTGATTAGCTTTGATTGGTACCTAATCAGTCCTGCTAAGGCTTCTTCTTTCTATTTACAACATCTTGTACACTTTTATCCATCCATATCTTTATATCACTCTTTCTATTTCGCCTTTTAGATTTCCCACATACTTCTGTTGCAAGTGTTGCATGCAACACACCCGCTTTAAATAATATCCACAAATCATCTATCTCCCATATCTCATTCAGATTTTGGAACCTTTCCTTCAACCTTTCACAGTATTTTCCTTTCACTTCCTCTTCTCGTAGGTTTTCCACTTTCATTCTTTACATGTGGATCTTTTTGTGAGTATATATTGTGTTCGTCACGCGTAGAGTCTACTTTAGACATATCTCCATCAATCATGTCCTATTGTCATTAGTTCTCTCGTCACCATACATACCAAGGACACTTTCATACTCATCACGCTTCACACCTACCCACGCATTCAAATCACCTAACATAATAATTTTTTCATTACTTTTACATTTTGCCAAGGTGTCTCTCACGCTCTCCCACAAATCCTGGTAATCTTTTTTGGCTTTTCCTCACCGTCGTTTGATCCGTCGGTGCATAGACGACGCAAAAGTCCGACATTCAGCCCAATCCAGCGACGTCTAGAGCTCACACTTTTATACTCAACCACACATTCATCCAATCTAGCGGAAAGTATACCAACCCCCTGACAGCCTTGGCACTGGGTACTCCAGACCAGTATGCATGCAGTGTAGGGTCCCTGGTTCGTAGTGCCACAAAGTTTCCGCTTGGAAAGAGTGGAGTCACGCATAACACGTCCAAATGTCTCTCATCCATCGTCTGGGACATTTCATCAATATTACTATCCATTCCTCCCCTCACATTCAACGTAGCAAACCAGCTCTCAGCGGTCCACTGTTCACCTCTGTGGGAAACGTGACGTGACGGGTTGCGAACCGTGTAGCCGCTATTTTGTTTTTTAATTGCTTAAACAAATACATTTCGTTTTCCACGAGTAGTAGCAGGGGAAATAAAATGTTGTCTTCCGATAGAGCCCCGCATACCGGAATAAGGTTAGCCTTTATCTGGGGTGACCTGGTCCCAGGGCAATGTGGCATGCACGCCTGCGACTAAGCTCTCCCTTAGCATGCATCCATCGGCACGGCAGACCTTGGATTGGAAATGGAATGGATGAGGAAATGGGAATGAAGGAGGAATATATTATGAGGAAGGAAAAGGAGGGAAGGTACCCTGACTACATAAATAAAATATAAATGCGAAAATAATGCTATTTCACCCTAAGACAATTTGATAGGTACACGGTCTAGAATAACTTTAGAACTGTCATGGTTATACACATTAGAAAGCTGAATATGTTGACCAGTGATCATGGCGATTGCCGAAATATCGGTAGCTCATTAAACCAAAACCATGGCAAATATCCCGGACATATTCAGTTTTCTAATTTTCTAGATATTTAAGGTAAGACACTACCTAAAGTAAAGAGGACAAATCAAAGTATTGATATAATTTTTTATACCACACTATTTTTTAATATTATTAGTAAATTAACATTTGTCCGCTTTAAAAAATCTTGTAACAAGTTATATTGTCAAAGAAAGAAGATATTGGCTTCTTCTAAATTACTTAAGACTAGGCTGTACGGGCTAGATCTCTTTGCCTTTCCCAGATGGAATAATTTGGATAAACGAAAACTATTGTCAAACTTCATTGATTATTTTTGTTGCGACTTTGCGAGACTTATTGGGGGTTTCATCGCATCATCATTTCATTTCACATTCATAAACATCTAGAATCAACTTCATGAGCATTAAAGTTTAGCTCTAAACTTTCGTCTGAAAGAAGCTTGGAGTGCAAATTTGTGCAGTGATAGTTTTGCTTTTACCATAGGGGCGAGAAATCGATACAGCAACATGCCAGCAGCGGATGGAAACTCCGAATCCTCACGTCTTGTTTCCTCTGATAATGCACCCAAACCTAGTTACTTAAATATAATAAGTAATGTTTGTGCATTGATATTTATTGGAATTATAATCTATTGCTGTTTCAAGGATGGTGCTTCATTATTTTCTTTCCATCCAACTTTGATGGCTACAGGGGTGAGTACCTGTAATTTGCATTTTATTTTTCTACATTACCCACATATGTATCCAAAATTAAGGTTAGAATAGTTTTTTTTTTTTACATAAATAGAAATTGAATAGTATATATATATCTTTAGACACCTTTTAAAGTCGAAAATATTTTTCATACCAGTATATTAACATAGTAATACTAGCTCACATTGTAATTGATACTATCATGTGATAATATAAATAAGACTGGTCTGTTTGAAACATTTTGTAATATTTAATTTTTTTTTTCAGTGGTTGTTTATAATGACCTCAGCAGTCAATTCAATAACACCTGGTGACTTAGCTACAGAGTGGATGCCAATACGTCTACGCAGTGCTCGACATTGGGTCCTTCAGTTAGTTGGTGGTATTATTCTCTTCATTGGATTCTTAATTATTCTAGTTAACAAAATAAAACATGAAAAACCTCACTTTGTCACACTTCATGCCAAGTTTGGGTTAGCAGCATTAGTTTTTATGGTGGTCACAATGTTTGGAGGCATTGGTGCTCTATACAGCCTTAAACTGAAACAATACCTTGCACCAATATACACAAAACTGTTGCATGCCAGTGTTGGCTTAGTAACATTTATTTTGGGTATCATTACTATATGCTTGGGTTTATTCTCTAATTGGTGGTCTGATAATGTTGGGGACAATGTTTTAAGATACACCAGTTTATCTCTTGTACTGTTGATAATGTTGTTCACAATATTGAGGCCTACATTGAAAATTTATTTTCGTCTTAAAGAAAGACTTGATAACACAAATTGAACTTTTGATCTCTCTATATTGTGCCAAGCTCATAGCTTACAGTAGTAAATTATACCATGAATGTGAAATGTATATTAATTAATGTTTTTATTTTAATAAGCTTGAATTTATTGTTGGATTTTGTACCAATATTAAGATTTTATTTAAAGCATTATGTGATATTAAGTTAGTTTATCGGATTTTATGTAATGTTGTTTGATATTCCAAAATCTATACTGTCCAAAATGTTTAATGGATAAATTACTTAACTCTGGGTTAGTAAAATATTGGGTGTTTTTGAAAAGCAACATTATAGTTGACTAAGTTTTATCAATCAAGTATATTCTCTGCACTATCAAATGCCTAATTGTATAGAAATAATTTAATGTTGAACAGAGTTCAAATAAAAACAAAGTTATATACAAATATATCACATATTTAGCATTGCTTAAGTGCATTATTTAATTAATCAGAAATCTATCCCTATTTCTTATACCTCATATATTTTTTGATGTTTTATACAAGTGAAATGGAATAAAAAAGTTTTATATGTTTACCTTTTATCCTCCTACCTTTTAAAACTAATTTGTAGATATCTATTATACCAGTTTTGTAATTAATTTTATTTATATTACTATTAAGTGAATAGTACATAAATATTTCTTGATGATATAATGAGATTTTTCGGTTTCTATTTTTAGTCATGCACATTATATTAATAGCTTTATAAAAGCTTATTTTTCTAATCTAATATTTGTTGGTGCTATTTGAAATTGGTTCCAAATGAATTAATTTATGTCTACATTTTAATCAGTCTTGATTTAGATCTTACCAATGTGTTAGCTAGAAATATCATTTAGTGTAAGAATTACTTAAAATTACGTAGTTCACACATTTCACACAATAATAGAACAAAATAAATGAGACCTTGCAAAATTAAGAAAGGTTTAATTTATTTAGTTCAATGTTAAGATCACAGATCTTTAGGATTTAAAGATGAACCAAATATAAATATAAATTATTATAACTATTTGGGGTTGAAAAGAAAACAGTTAATTACATTTAAAATATTAGTGATATTTGCTTAGACAAGTACATATTGGCTGAGATAACTTAATATGTTTTTAACAGGAGGAAAGCAATACAAGTCCCTCCCTCTCAAAAAATACTGCAGATAAATCATTTAATAGATAGCATTTGTTGTTTTACCATGAGTTTGCTATTACAATGAGTTACATGGCTTGAATATGTTAGAAACTATATTGCAATTCAATGAATATGAATAAGGAATGATGCATGTGCCAAATATTTAAGTAGTTATTATGATGTATCTAGGATTGGCAATCAGATTGTAATATCATTATTTATCATTATCAGTGTTATAATTGTTATGTTAAAGTTTGAAATATATATCCAATGATGTTTATATCACATAATTTTAAATTCAAGTAATACATATATGTAGATAAACAAGTATGTACTTTATGTAAACATGTTGCTTATATTATTGTATCATTTAATTATAGATAAAATATATAAAAAGTTAAGCTATAAATGTATTGTCAGTGGAGCTTTACTGGAAATCAAATAGATAGCTGTTTCAACGGATCACGGTTTTCTGATGTACCAAAGGTTTATTACCTAACCCTTTTGCCTCCATATTCGGTCTACCCTAGACCAAAAATAAAAGTGTACAAACAATTGATTTCTACACCTAAGGTTTATTTGTTCATTGATAGAGGGGAGTGAAATCCTATTGATGCAGAATACACACTTTTATTTATTTTTAAAATCGGACATCCGACCAAATTGTTATCTGAATAATTTTTGGTTTATCAATAAAATGAATTGCTTCCCCTAGACGACATAAAATGCAAACCTACCTACTTTATTTTGTAAAAGTAGCCAGGAACACGTTTATTGTGATAGATACTTATTGTATTGATGTAATACAGAGAATAAATATAAAATAAAAATATATTGTAATGATGAAGTCTCTATATATACTTTTATTAATAGAATTTACCTATTGTGGCGTCTGTTGTGATGAGCAAAGATGTGTGTGTGTCTGTGTGTGTGTGTGTGTGTGTGAGTGTGCTTGATTGTGTGTGTTTAATTTACTTTGTCGCGGCTCTAAGAGTAAGTACTTTGATTTAATTTAATATAACTACATACCTACATAAAAGCGTAGATGACCGAGTGTTTAAGGTCGTTGCTTGCCATGCGAGAGGTCGTCAACAACCCCGCCACGTACCTACCACTATTTACTAATTTGAAATTCAAATGGACGATTACTCGACGCTTTAACGGTAAAGGAAAATCATACACACGTGAAACACACAGAAAAACTGCCAAGGTGGTGTAAGTAGTCGACCAACCCTCACTTAGCCAGCGTGGTTGATAAGGCCTGTGGGGCTACCATGAGTTTAAAACTTACGCGCTCGATATCGCCTACGTAAATATGTCTATGGAAAACATGTACAGCGCCGGCTGGTGGTTACGCGAAGAACTACAATCGGCCATATGAAAAGACAATTCGTTAGGTTTTTAACGTACGTAAGTTTACGATAGCCAACTCATGGTAGGCCCCTAAGGCCTGTGGGGCTACCATGAGTTTAAAACTTACGCGCTCGATATCGCCTACGTAAATATGTCTATGAGAAATGATAGGCCCTCTGAGGGCCTGCCATGAGTTGGCTATCGTAAACTTACGTACGTTAAAAACCTATCGTGATGTTTTTTCATATGGCCGATTGTAGTTCTTCGCGTAACCACCAGGCGGCCCTGTACAAATTTTTCATAGACATATTTACGTAGCCGATATCGAGCGCGTAAGTTTTAAACTCATGGTAGCCCCACTGATCACCCTAGTTTAATGTAGGCCCGTGCGCTTGTTCACGTATATGGGCTGATGATGTGATGATGATTATGATATAAATAGCCAAGATAATGTGGTAGCAACTTGGCGTAATACAATACCATTCCATTTAATTTTTAGTGTTCCGTACCCAAAGAGAGAAAAATCGGAACCTACAGAAAACTATCTGTTTCATTTTTTTTATTCATTATGTGTTAATTAGCTCAAGAGTATTCGTACACACATTGTAAACCTATTTTGTAATTCTACTTGTTGGAAATAAATATTTTTGTATTTTGTATTCTTTAATGCATACAGTTGGAAAATGTTATACAATAATAATATTTGTGTGACGAACATCGGTGTTTGTTCCGTGTCTGGGTGTGTTATTAAATATATTTAAGTTTATTTGTGTATCCACTGTTGTTTCTGATATCTGTAACACAAGTGCTTAAGCTACTTACCATGGAATCAGATCGATGTATGTGATGTTGTGAAATATTTATTTATTATTATTATTATAATAAACTATAGATATGTTACCTCTATAGTAATTTGCGTTTGAATAAGTGCCCTGCATTTTTTTAACACTTAAACTGATATTATCATCATCATCAGCCTATATACGTTTCTACTGCAGGGGCATGGGCCTACCCTAAAACTGGGCCATCGGGCCTTAGAAACTGAAATATGAAACAAAAAAAACGAAAATGCACGTAAATGAAAGCGATAGCTATCACACGGTACAATAATTCGGACAGAAGTTAGCCTCAGACGGCTTTTACAGCTTCACCGGGCTAGCGGGCAGCGAAAGGCTCACACCCCTAGTAAATTTGAGCAATGTTTGCCTGAGGGCGCCCCGTAATGGGGCTCGAACCTCGGCTCAGGGCGTTGCTGGGACGGTCCCTAATGCTGACGTATGTTTGGTGGGAGAAACGACCCGGCACGTGCCGGTATCGGATAGTGAGGAGAGACGTGGAAACTGAAGGACTTTTCCCGACATTCTAGGGCACCGCCGGCGGGGGTGGAAAATCGGACAGTTATTTGAAGAGTTCACCTGTATCGCGAGCTGTTGGGCCAACGTGATGGGGTCTAGGAGGATATTCCTAGGCCTACGTTTCAAACGGGAAGCTATGATAGTAGGGGTGTAATTTGCCGCATGGGCGACAGAAATGTTCGGGTGGTGCAAGGCACAGTAGAATAATTGTGCCACTTTGCGTGTGGTTATAAATATCTGCCTCTTGTTTATTATAATATCATGGGTTGACACACATAATTAGAACTCAGTTAATTTATGCATAAAGGAATTTGATTCTATACGTACAAATTAGGACAAATTGTGTCGTGTGTTATGATCTTTACTCGTCTTATCTGTGGTTCTCTCACTTCTGCTATTTTTAGTCTTTGAAAAAAGATGGCCGATATGTCATGACTGACATAAAAAAAATAGTAAGATTCAGAAAGAATACGCATTAGCTGCTCCATTTGTAAAATAAGATTAAAATTCTCGCATTTATTCTTTGAAATCTTGAGCGAAATCCTTATAATTTATTTGAAATTATAGCTGGTGTCTACTTGGCGCCAAAGGTAAGATAATCAGATAAATATCTCAATAAAATGGCGTCTACCTTGTCCCCGGACTAACACGAGCTTTAAATCTATTTACTTTTATTTTAGATGCCGAACATAAAGTTGCAGTCTTCGGACAATGAAGTTTTTCCCGTCGACATCGAAATTGCAAAATGTTCAGTCACAATTAAGACTATGCTGGAAGATCTCGGTGTAGACGACGAGGAAGAAGAAGTGGTACCGCTACCTAATGTCAACTCCGCGATACTCAAAAAAGTAATTCAATGGGCTACTTATCACAAAGATGATCCTCCATTACCTGAAGATGATGAAAACAAAGAAAAAAGGACAGACGATATTTCCTCTTGGGATGCTGATTTTCTAAAAGTTGATCAAGGTACATTGTTTGAGTTGATATTAGCTGCTAATTACTTAGACATCAAAGGATTGTTGGATGTAACCTGTAAGACGGTAGCTAATATGATTAAAGGTAAAACACCAGAAGAAATTCGTAAAACCTTCAATATTAAGAATGATTTCACTGCGGCTGAGGAGGACCAGGTGCGCAAAGAGAATGAGTGGTGCGAGGAAAAGTAATTACATGGCTGCTTTGGAATCATAATAAGTCTCATTATGATTTATATTTCTGTCTAGTTTATAATATTATAACTTTAATTTTGTAAGATCTTTTGTATAGTTCATTTGAAAATACTGGTACTCTAAATACCTTTCAAATCTCATGAATTCATGTTAAAGGAGTGTTGTAAAGTAAACTTATTAATAGTATTAATAAACCCTAAACACTTGATTGTGTTTTCAAACAACCTTTAATTTTTTTATGTCAATCCCAGCCTATAATTGTTGCCTGTGTATTTGCTGCAGCTAGGGTTGCCATGTCTTCAGACACAAAAGCTGGACAGACCTGTGAGTTTGTCCAGACATTTGGGTAAAAAATCCAGACATCTTGTTTTTTTTGTCCATTTTTTTATAAAAAGTGTAAAACTATTTTTTTTTTCCTAACATTCGGTTGAAAAATCCGGATGCCACACATTTTTTAAAAAATTTGGTGTTACTTAAAAACAAATTGAAATTCAGGATTTTCTGATTGCATTTTAATAAAACAAAAGCAAAATCAAGCTAATATTTCTTTATTATAAATCAGTCTCGTTTGGCGCGCGAATTTCGAAATTGAAAAATCCTACCTAAATCCTAACAGGCCGGATGCCGCTTATTTTGGCCGGACAAGCAATCAAAAATCCTATGTATGTCCTGCTTTATCCTAACACCTGGCAACCCTAGCTGCAGCTTGTATGTACCTACTGGTCTATTCCTATCTTTTTTCAAAAGAGTCCCATGTATTGTAAATGACACCACAGAGGTGTCATTCACAATTTCTTATTTAAGTAACCACACTACTGCTGATTAGTAATGTGTGCTGCGGGAGTTGTTGAAAATCGACAATATCAATGAATATACAATGCAATTATGATTAATATTATAGAGATTGTATATCTCATTGTGTCACTTTATGAATGGTAACTAAATTGTCCTTATTTGATGTGGTTGATAAATTTCAATAAAAAATCATACATTACGTTTTGTATTAGAACAAATGGTGATGTTACCCTAAAAAAAATGGTGTCCAAATGGTCAGAAATAGTACCCATTAAATTGAAACCAGATCTGGGGTGGGTTATATGTACCCAACCCACCACTATTTAGTACCCACCACTTTTACTCACAAACAAAGCCAAGAAAGGGTTAGGGTCTTATACTTTCAATAGGTCATCATAATTTAACATAGTCGAATAATCCACTGCAATTGCTCGCATGGCTACAATTAATATTTTTTTTCACGGTTACAACATTCATGATGACTGGGAAGTAACAATTCTTTAGTTGTAGGTAATTATGTTATTGCTATGATGGGGGGGGGGGGGGGGGTACCTAGATCTCACTATTCCCATTACCCATTGCAGTGGTAATACTGAGACTGCACTTTTTTCAAATCAGTCTCACTATTCCCATTGAATTACGAATCGCCGAATGGTAATAGGGAGACTTATGTTCTCCTACAAAAAGGGTGTAAAATAATACATTATCCTACTGAAAAAAAATATACGCAATATAAAATTTTATTTGGGTTTTTACTAATTGCCTGTTTATATATTAAAGCAAATTAAAAAAAAAACGACGATAGCCGAGTGATTAAGGTCGTTACTTTTTGCGAGAGGTCGCCAGTTCAAACCCCGCACTGTGTTTTTCACATTTGAAATTCATATGTACGATTATTCGACGCTTTAACGGTGAAGGAAAACATCGTGAGGAAACACCTACGAAGAAATTCTTAAGTGTAGTCGACCAACCCGCACTTGGCCAGTGTGGTTGACTAAGTCCTTATCGCTCTAGTTTAGGGTAGGACCGTGCCCCAGCAGTGGGGACGTGATGATAAAGGCAAAGTTCTATCCAAAAAATTAGAATAATTCACTTTACTATATATACTTTACTATATCTTCGATATATAAGATAGGCTGGAATCGTCTGAGGGGCAGAAGCTTATCTATAGATTGGCACGTTCTAGGGTCAAAGCGGCACAGGATATCTCCATGTGCCGCTGTGTTAAAGACCCTCACGGTGACCTACTATGCGAGGACCTCGCGGTGAAGGAGAGATGGCGCTCTTACTTCCACGAGCTGTTAAATAAACAGCATAGAGAAGTGCAGCCACCGGACCTCCCTCCGAATCTTGGACTCGTGCCACCGGTAACGCCTGAAGAAGTAGAGAATGCTCTTCGCCGCATGAAGAATCGGAAAGCTGTCGGAGCCGATGGAGTCCCCATCGAAGCCTGGAAGGCAATGGGTGGTCGTGGTGTGGGCATCCTAACTGACCTTTATAACCGCATACTCAGCACCGGCAGGATTCCTCGCCAATGGAGACTGAGTGTTATCACCCCGGTCTTCAAGGGCAAGGGATCAGTGCAAGAGTGCGGTAGTTATCGCGGTATAAAGGTCATGTCCCACACCATGAAACTATTCGAGCGGATAGTAGACTCTCGAATCCGTCAGGAGTGCACTGTCTCTGGATGTCAATATGGTTTCCGCCCCGGTCACGGGACTATGGACCCCGTTTTTGCCCTAAGAATCATCATGGAGAAATACAGGACGAAGAACACGCCTCTCCACTTCCTATTTCTGGACATGGAGAAGGCCTTCGACTGTGTTCCGCGTGCGATGATTTGGTGGGCCCTGAGGTCCAAGGGAGTGCCAGAAACGTATGTTGATATCATTAGAGACATGTACTGTGATTCCGATTCTGTAGTTAGGACCGCTGTTGGCGACACTTTGCCCTTCCGTATAACCGTCGGAGTACACCAAGGCTCCGTCCTGAGTCCGTTCCTCTTCAGCCTGATATTAGACGTATTGTCAGACAGCATCAGAGACCACCATGAGCAGCCACCATGGCTACTTATGTATGCTGACGATATCGCGCTGGTGGACTCGGACAGGGGACGGCTGGTGAGACGTGTTAACACATGGAAGGAATCGCTTGAGAACGGGGGTCTGAAACTCAACGTGGCGAAGACAGAGTACTTGGCCTGCAACACTACAGATCCCATGTCCGTCCGCATAGGCGAAGACACGGTCGAGCGCACGGACCGGTTCAAGTATCTGGGATCTGTACTCCACGCGAACGGCGACATCGACTCCGACGTCAAGGCACGCATTTCTGCTGCTTGGGATAAATGGCGGGAGGTGAGCGGCGTCACTTGCGACCCTAAAATGCCGGTTAAACTGAAGGGACAGGTCTATAAATCCATCATTAGGCCTGTTCTCTTATATGGTAGTGAAGCATGGCCATTACTTGAGCGGCACAAGCAGGAACTGCGGGTCACGGAGATGAAGATGCTGCGCTGGATGTCGGGAGTTACGCGAGCTGATCGCGTAAAGAACTCCCGTATTCGCGGCAGCCTTCATGTCCGAGACATCGCTGATAAACTGCAAGAGTGCCGCCTACGTTGGTACGGTCATGTTTTACGGAAACCGGCAAACTACGTAGGGAACAAGTGTCTAGCCATGTCGCTACCGCCGGGTCCCGGCAGAAGGGGAAGGCCCAAGAAGGCCTGGCTTGACGTCGTAGTGGATGACATGCGTGCCAACAAACTCTCCGTAAAGGATGCCGAAGACCGTGCGAAGTGGAGAGCTAGGAGTAGGAAAGCGGACCCCGGGCTCCGCAAGGATGCAACCGGGAAATCGCGAAGATGATGATGATGATGATGAGTTTACTATATCTTCGCAACCTTAAAAGGTAGAAATCTAAATTATATCGAAACATTTACTTCTTTTAGATGACTTATTAGGCTTTTTAAAAAAAACTCATTAGGTAATTCGCAAAACATAATGTAGAAGATAAGGACTAGACTAATTCCAAAAACTACATACTTAGACATTTACAGGAGCTTACAGAGTAATTATCTGATAAACTAGAATGTCGATTTTCGACAACATTTTGCTGGCTTAACGAACACAATAAAAAACATACAATACATATAAATCGTATAATAAAACATTCCCAAAACACTACAATAATAATACAAGTTTATCATTTGTCTAACTAGTATTAACACATATTATAATCTATTTTATATTATGTAGATAGGTTTGGGTGTGGAAAATCCAGGTAGGTAAGTATTCTTTATCCAAATCCTAACGTCAGAAAGTCGTGAATAAAGGGACTCCGAAGAAAATTTTTAGTCACGCGAGATTGTCAGAGCGGTCACTTCTGGGCATAATAAGTATAAACAAGCTAGGTGATACCAATATATGAGTCTTTCACTGAGGAGTAGCTATCAGGAATAAAGAAATTATCAATGCAAGTGAGGATAGGGCTATTGAATTTTCTTAGGTAAGAGCCACATGTAGCGCCGCCAACCACCAGCCCGATGAAGAACGTAGCTGCCCACAGGATTAATAATGCACATTGACATCGCTTTTTCTTCAAGAATACATCCTTGAAAATGCATAGGAAGTCGTAAACGGATCTGAAATTCGAATTATTATGCCATAGAGGAAAAAAATGCAAAAATAGGTCATGATTGTTAGACCATGAATGATTCATTGTTATATCTCTTAAGAATATACGTTGGTATTTCACCTGCAACATCCAGTATTGTCACACAGCAGTTCATTAGTTTCGTCTAAAAGCCGTTTTAGTTGCTGCTGCGCTAAAGTTATAACCGGGCACTTCTTATGCAAAATGTTCGCTATTTCGCCTTCGGAATCCATATCGCAGCTACACCCAGGCGATCCCATAATACGCACATCATTTCTATCGTCACTTCGTGGCGAAAACTCTGTAACTTCAATATTGTTCCTTGGACTGCTGACATCATCATCTAGTTTTACTCTGTGTCCTTTCTTGTAACTTATTCTTGAATAACGATGAATATCTTGAACTTGATACTCATCGGATGACATCTTTGTTAATCAATTGAGGTGTACTTATCATAAATTCAAGAAGGCTAGTGAGGTACTATCTCAAAGAGTATGTGATATTTTTTTATATTAAAATGATCATACAGTTTCTATACCTACGCAAATAAGGCGTCCGACCGATTTCAACCATGGCGGCCGATCTCAATTGAGATCAGCCAAGTGCGCAGGACATATTATAGGTACTGTGCACAAGTGTGCGCGCAAACACAAGTGCACACTCTATTCCCTTACTCTCATAATTCGGTGAGACGGCAATCCGACATGACCGATGAAAGATCGGGCGCAGGACCACCGGCTTGACGTGCTTTCCGAGGCATGGGCATTCAACCGCCAACTTCCTAAGTCCGGGCTGAGTAATTTGATTACAGAAAAACTCACACAAAAATGCGCGACGCCGGACTCGAACCGGGAACCTCTCGGTCCTAACGCAGCACTTGCTACCAATAGACCAACGAGGCAGTAGGTATAGGTACCTAGGTAAAAAAGGTACATATCATAGGTACCTACAGTGGTACAGGTAAATGAGTATCTCGAATACAACATACCTACTTACATTTGCATTGTTCCGATTCTGAGATAACGCATTTGTATATACCTACACGGCCAGATTGTCCATATGGGCTTTTTGGCTGCAGCAGCCTAGGACCCAGTAGGTGTAATCCTAATAGGCCTCCGAGTACAAATGTCCACCTTCCGTCATTATAGGTACAGGTTTGGATTGGCAATATGACGTGTGAGTACCTATGATCTATAAGCTTGAATAAGTTAATAATTAGATAGGCCTTCGTTCGTTTCAGCCCAGCCCAGGGCCCCAAGAAGTGACGGTCCGCCCCTGTCCGATACTATAATCAACAGCGGAATCTATAGGTGCTAATATTTTAAACTGAAGAGTTTTTTTTAATGCGCTAATCTCAGGAACGGTCCTTTAATAAATATTTTTGTGATGGATAGACCATTTCTCGAGGAAGGCTTTAAGCTATAATAAAGCTTTTTTTATATTATTATAATATCACGCTGAAACCAATAGGAGCTAAGAAATAGTCGAAAATAAAATTTGTAAAAAACGAGGGAACACGCGGACGAAGTCGCAGGCAGGGCTAGTAATAAATAAGTAGGTACCTCTACCTACTTCCAGTACCTAATATGACCTACGTACCTACTTGTCATTATCAAAAAATACACTTCGATTTAGTAGCAAATAAATAAAACAACGCTTAACTTTACATAACAAAATTTATTAAAATATATAAATAAGAACGTTTGGCTTTCATCACATTGTATTATTGTTATTGTATAAAATCTACATCTATTATAGATACTCCATACTTTGGTTATTAGTTAAGATACATGGCGTGGAAAAGGTTAATGTTAATCTCCGAATGACTGATGCATGAATTTTTTGGAATATTCGTAAACAACGAATAGAACAGCAGTCGCTGGGATCGTCCTTACTAACGTGGGCTTCAAACCATTGTACAGAGCTAATGCACCTGAAAATAGAACGACAATAGTAAGTACATTATTTGCACTGTAGCGCTAGTAGTAAAAAAGCGTCGTTGGCCGAGTGGTTAAGGTCGTTGCTTGCCATGCGAGAGGTCGCCAGTTCAAACCCCGCCAGGTACCAATGTGTTTTTCAAATTTGAAATTCATATGTACCATCATTCGACGCTTTAACGGTGAAGGAAAACATCGTGAGGAAACCAGCACACCTGAGAAATTTTTCAACGGTGTGTGAAGCCATGTCAGAGGCCTACGGGCGGCTTAAAAACTCTGACACCAGGTTGTTCATCAACCATACGATAAGAAGAGAAGACTGTAGCGCTACCATTTTAAAAGTTACGGACTCGATATCGCCTACGTAAATATGTCTAAAAAACTTGTACAGCGCCACTGGTGGTTACGCTAAGAACTAAAATCGGTTGTATGAAGAAAATTGGTTGTTTGTAAAGTAGGTTTACGGTCGAGATATTTACGTTATAACGTAACTTAAATTTAACCGCACGAGAAAATCTCCATTCGTTTGTATGCCGCTAGAGTGAGAGAGACGGAAGATCGGTCCACTCACTCGAACGCTATGCCAGCCTCCGCTCGTGAGGATTCCGCGTGACAAGTTTACAATATCTGACTTGAACTTCAGTAGGTAAGATTATGCAGGCTATGCAGCGCTATTTGACTTTTTCAACCTATCTAGACACGCGGTAGCGTGTCAAGCCAAGTTCAAGAAACAGAACTGGCGGACCGCACCGTGTGTAATATTACACGAACCATTTGGAACCACTTTTGAACCCCTCATAAATCAAAAACTATTTTACATAAACGTATCAAATTTGGCTCATATATTGTGACTTGCGAGATAAATATGTGTTCTAAATTTCATAAGCTTATCTCAAACAGTTATTTAGATATTAATGTCCAAAAATCCTCATTTTTATCATTGACTGACTGACAGATCAAAATTCTAACCCAGTTCCAAATGACCTAGAGAGTTAAAATTTGGTATGCAGATAGGTAATTACATGAATACAAAGGAAAAAATAAAAAACTGGCAATTTTTTTAATAATTAAGTTTTTTTTTTATTATTTTTATTTTTTATTTTTATAAGAGGCTAACAAGATGACCTCACTCCACCTGATGGTAAGCGGTAGTGAGATCCACATATGAGGTCGACAGGCACAATAGACCATGTTGAGCCTGTCGCACTCACGCTGAAAGCCGTGAAAAAGGAGACCACTGCTGCGGTTAGGTTCTATTATGAACGCTTAACATAAATACCTAATTAGTGCCTAATCACGCCTATATATACCGGGGAAGGCAGAGCACTAAGTATATATTTAGGTATACATACTTACTTATTTACAATTAAGAGTAGGTACTTATAGTCGGTTCTCATATTTATTACTTAGGGTTATACCCCGTAAACGTAGGAAAATACAGTAACTGATTCAATTGTTTTATATTTATAAAGTCTAGTTGTAGTTTTGAATTTGTCCTTTTCAAAGGACCTACGGCGTTACGATGATATATACTTTTCTACAAAAAGTAATGATATCCAATCAAAAACATAAATGTGAAATGAGAGCCACGTTCAATATTATGATAATTGCCTTGGTTGTTGACTTCAACGACAAAAGAAGTGAGATCTAAATGGGTGCCAAGTTCAATGGTCAACCCTGAAATTTATTTATAAGTAACACTATAACATACCTATCATATCTTCTTATAACATAAGATAATGTATGGTGGTAGCCTATGAAGGTCTGTCTTGGCTAGTTTTCTTTATTTAGTTAGTTAGTAGTCTAGTTAGTTGTCTTGGTTAGTTTGGTATTTGTCGGTATTTATTTTATAATTCCGAAAATTTGGATTGTTGGTAGAAACTAGCGAGCGAACATAATAATACGTTGGTAGGTTTATAGAAACTAGCCAAGACAGACCTTCATAGGCTACCACCATACATTATCTTATGTTATAAGAAGATATGATAGGTATGTTATAGTGTTACTTATAAATAAATTTCAGGGTTGACCATTGAACTTGGCACCCATTTAGATCTCACTTCTTTTGTCGTTGAAGTCAACAACCAAGGCAATTATCATAATATTGAACGTGGCTCTCATTTCACATTTATGTTTTTGATTGGATTTTAAATTTCTATGTAACCTAGTGACAATTTTTTTACATTTATTTCCGAACGAGGATTTATTTTAAGTATTGTTATTGGTACCTACATGATTCCACTAAGAACATTGTCATCGCCATAACGCAACCAGACAACGCAATAAGGAAACACATGCATAACTAATTGATGGCGTCACCGCTAAGTACATAGGTACCACCTACAAGTGAGATGTGCTTCATGTAATTAGAAGTACACAATCAATACATAGTATAAAACAAAGTCGCTTTCGCTGTATGTCCGTATGTATGCTTAGATCTTTAAAACTACGCAACGGATTTTGATGCGGTTTTTTTTAATAGATAGAGTGATTCTTAAGGAAGGTTTGTATGTAAAATTTACCCGAAGCGAAGCGAGGGCGGGTCACTAGTATAATATAAAATGATCACAAAGATGATGTGATTCTTATGCATTTATTTCTGAATCAACATTAATTGGAAATCTGAACAGAAAAATACAGTAGGTACCACCAGCTTAGAAAAATAAACCCCACATTAAACTGACTGATCAGAGCTAGATAAAATTCAAGCCTTCAATCCTTACTTCCTTACTAATATTATAAATGCGAAAGTAAGTGTCTGTTACGGTTTGACGCATAGAGTACTTAACCTATTTAAATTAAATTTGGTACAGGTATAGTCTAGAGCCTGAGAAAGGACATAGGTTATTTTTTAACTGACTGCGCTATAAAGAAGTAATGTTTTACCCGTTAAACATATCTACGCGGATGAAGTAGCGGGCGGAAAGATAGTTTACTATTAATTTAGATTATCTTAGATATTATTACATATTATATCAAATCAATAAAATGTTACCATACCACAGATAACATAACTATACAGATACCCCATCCCATACATTGAAACGTAGACATCATAACTCGGGCATCTCACGCGCCATGTCTGTTTTCCGTCTTGCACACCAGATGTCGCTAGAGCGAGCGAGCCATTCCCATCCAGTGTAAACGCATGTCGAAAAAGCACATCAAAAGATGTCGCTGTAAAGGCTCCCAAACAGCTTTGACGTCACAGGGTCGCGGAATGACAATACGCACGCGCGAGTAACCGAACCTCACACAAGAGCAGGGTTGCCTCCTTTTAAGGAAAACGTCTCGCGCGCAAAATGCAAAGGGCTGTTTACTGCGACATACACTGTCGCGACAGTGCGAAAGTGTACCAAAACAATATGTTCGTGAAGTTGATATTGCTTTGAAGCTGCGTGTCACTTGTACAAAAGGAGTTGTGAGGGCCTTTTTCGATAGAACAATGATTGTTAGGTAAATTATTTATTAGAACATTTTAATCAATTATTATTATTTTTAGTTATTGTATTGAAACAGCTAAGGTAATTATTAGATATTGAATTAATAAATATTGTTATGTAAATTATTACATAACAATAATAATTTAATAATTTACATCACAATATTTATTAATTCAATATTGATGAGTCATTATTATTGTCGTTTTAATTTAATAAAAACGTCAATAATAAAATAGCAGAGAGCGTGCCGTTAATATGTAACAGCGCCGTGTGCGCGCGGCAGCCCTCTGAGCTTTAGAGCAAGCGCTAGTGATTATATTCTCTTTGGCGCGGCCCGGTTGTCGGTAGGCTATCATCGCGCGCAAGTAGGTACATCGTGCCGCGCGAGAGTCCGACAAAACTTTAGGCGTTGTTAAAATGTATATTTAAAATAAAGTTGTCATTTCATTATGCGTAGTGAACCAATTGATTTATTTCAAAATGTAATGGTGATTTATGACAATACAGCAATACCTAGAATGTACTTATAGTCCAGTCAAATTAGCTCTTTTAAGCACCAATCTGCGGAAAAATTACTAGTGAGCTGAATTTTGGTACACACCTTTATTACGGCATTGTAATGAAGGTGTGGGTCAAAAGGTCGCGAAAATCAGTTTTTCGCGAATATCTCGCGATCTATTGCTTGTAGGTTAATTGAGGTCATTAGAAAAATTATTTGTTATAAAATTATCTACAAAAATGTCCTTTGCATTTTTTGTAGAATTGAAAGTTTTCGGAGGAGAGCGCCGAGAAAGCACTCACATACGGTATTGTATACATATACGTTCTATGCTTTTCATTGATATTTGTAAGCGTGTTGTTAGTAAAATCTACTACATACAGACATATAGCATTAGTAATACTAGTACAGAAAGTTTTCCTTTTTGGAAAAGGGAAACTGAAAATCATGAAGATGTTTAAAAAAAGATTTGTAATTGTACAAAAAATTGCAGCGGTAGAAAATATGTCCTAGCATTGACAATGCATCTCGAGAGCAATTTTCTTGTTGGAATATTTCTGCAAAATTGTTTAAATCAGATCTTTTTTCAAACATCTTCATGATTTTCAGTTTTCCTTTTCCAAAAAGGAAAACTTTCTGTACTAGTATTACTAATGCTATATGTCTGTATGTAGTAGATTTTACTAACAACACGCTTACAAATATCAATGAGCATAGGGCGTACGCCTTGGTATACAATTTTTTTTTTTTTTATTTATTGAGCTAACAAGATGACCTCACTCCACCTGATAGTAAGCGGTAGTGAGATCCAAATATGAGTTCGACAGGCACAATAGACCATATTGAGCCTATCGCACTCAACCTGAAAGCAGTGAAAGAGTAGACCACTGCTGCGGCAACAACGAGACAAGGCGTAGAGTCGCATTGGTATTGAGCTGAGCGGGTCGGAGTTGGCCAGTCCGCCGGACAGAAGGGCCTCCGTTTCTACGAGTCCCCTTGGCCGGCGGGCTGACCTCCGCTCGCACAATACCGCCGCTAAGACTCCACTGGTCCGGCGCTTGCCCCAACAATGGTCCCCCTGGCTCCGGTTCGTACAGTGCTGATCCCGGAACGCGACCTGACCGAGAGAGGTCAGAGTCACTTGGCAATACCGTATGTGAGTGCTTTCTCGGCGCTCTCCTCCGAAAACTTTCAATTCTACAAAAAATGCAAAGGACATTTTTTGTAGATAATTTTATAACAAATATTTTTTCTAATGACCTTCATTAACCTACAAGCAATAGATCGCAAGATATTCGCGAAAAACTGCTTTTCGCGACCTTTTGACCCCTATAACTTTTTAAGCCGGCACGATATGAATGTCGATTTTTCACACCTTCATTACAATGCCGTAATAAAGGTGTGTACCAAAATTCAGCTCACTAGTAATTTTTCCGCAGATGAAACCTAATTTGACTGGACTATTACGAAACGAAAACGAGAAGATACCTACTTAAAAGTTCACGATAATGTATGAGTTAAATAATTTATCTATATCATGTAATTAAAAATTATATCCTTTCTTCTCTGTATGGCTGATTGGCTCGATGGCGTATTGGATAGTGCCCCTGTCTCATGCGTCAAGAGTCGTGGGACTCGTGCGCGTAGGTTCGATTCCCACTCGGAACAAAAATTTGTATAATCGAACATCGGTGTTTGCGCCGTGTTAGTGTGTGCTATTTATATACGTACACAAATATTTGTTGTCGACACACCTCTATCGGCGATTACCTTTCTTCAATACAAGGGAGCGAGGTCGGAAATGTCGTATATTTAAGTTTATTTGTGATACAACCACTTACCACGGATCGGAACATTAAAAGGGATGATGTGTGATTTTATTTGAATTTATATATTTTTTGAACCAAAACTCGTAAGTAGTTAAGAGAAAAGTATTTAATATAAAGATTTTTATGCCCGAATATTGATAGTTGAATATTTTTATTTGTTGTTTTAGTGCTATTCAAAGGTCTATGTAACTTTTTACTAAAACCCCGTTGCGGAACGTGGTTTTATTATTATTTTTAAGTATTGTATTGAAACAGCCAAGGTAATTTAATTTACATAACAATATTTTATTAATTCAATATTGATGAGTCATTATTATTGTAGTTTCATTTGAAGTTAAAGTAATTCCGAATAATAAATAAGATACGTACTTGCTCAAAATACTTAATATAAAAACGTCAATTATAAATTAGCAGAGCGTGCCATTGTGTGCGTTCGCCCAGCAAAAAATATCTCCTTTCAAAAAAATTATGATGCAGATGTTCTGTGCCTTATCTCGAATAATTCTGCCTGAAATTTTAAATTTGTGCCTCTAAAGGGTTCGGAGTTATTTAAGATTAACTGATTCTGCTGCACGAACGTTCGTCCAGCAAAATATTTTTATATATTTTTAGTCTAGCTGGATATAAAATATGCAAAAAGATAACTTACATACGGCTGTAAATGTGCCGTAAAAATGAAATTTGTGCCTCTTAAGATTTAAGAGATATTAAGTTTGGGCGAACGTTTTGGCGAATGCTATATATCGGAAACGGTTGGACCCACGTCCCACAGTGATGATTTTTTTATACAGATACAGTATATTTGTGCTCAAATTTTAATAATCATGACTAGCATGGTTTAGGAGGTATGATTTTTTTTCCTAGGAAATGAAAAAGACGAACATGACCAAGGACTTCGCGTTAGTGCCGACAGGTACCTATTATGACGTATTCTCACGATCCTATAAAGTTTTGCCGGCCTGCTACATATCATTGGCGAGTTATTAACAAAATTGTATTTTTTTGAGGTTATTTTGATCCAAATTACTTAGAACAGGAAAACGCTATTTTTTATTTTATTTTTTTCTTTATTTATTATTAAAACAGAATGAGTTAGATAACTATTTTTACATTCTGACCCACGCAACACATTTTCTGTGAGCTGGCTTATTACATTCTTAAACAATAATTTTGCCTTATTTTAAGAATACGTATACAAAAAATCAGTTCATTATACCCATTAGATTAGACAAAAACCGGCCAAGTGCGAGTCGGGCTCGCGCACAAAGGGTTCCGTAGCAGCAAATATAATAAAAATCAACCTATCTCAAAAACTATAAGAGATACTTTGATCAAACCAAAAATCGTTGAAAGAGTTAATTAGCATGCATCACCTCTATTTTTTTTAGAATTTTATACCCCGTAGTTATAAAAATAGAGGGGGGGGGACATACTTTTTACGACTTTGAGAGCTGATATCTCAAAAACCGTTCACTTTAAGAAAAATGTTTTTTAGAAAACTTTATATCATTTTAAAAGACCTTTCCATTGATACCCACACGGGTATGTACATCGAAAAAAATTTCATCCCTCAGTTACATGTATGGGGGCCCCACCCCCAATTCTTTTTTTTACTATTTAGTGTCATATTTTTGTAGCGGTTCATACAACACATATTCCCATCAAATTTCATCACTGTAGTACTTATAGTTTCCGAGTAAATCGGCTGTGACAGACGGACAGACGGACAGACGGACATGACGAAACTATAAGGGTTCCGTTTTTGCCATTTTGGCTACGGAACCCTAAAAACGATAAAAACCATCCGAAATACTTTTGGTAGATTAAACGACCAAATTCGAGTGAACATTAAAAAGCGGCCTCGCGATACTTCAAGCTTATGTTCCTTATTTGATGGCGTTGTAAAGATATTTAAACAGAACAGATGCGTGATGAATTGTTAAGTTGGAACATATTCTATAATAGAGACATTAAATAACATGTGCTTTTTTGTTAATAATAATACCTACACTATAATTTGTAGTGTATTATTATATATTACAAATTAATTGTCCGTAATCAGCTATTTGATTGTATGCCTAGCGCGTTCATTAAATGACGACATTCATTGATTAATTAGACCGAACATTTAATTTTATTGAAAAAGCGTCAGTCAACGCAATAAACTAGTTAGCAGATTGAACAAAGAGGTCGCCTTTTTATGTCTACTCAAATTTTTCGGGTAATCTATAAAAACATTTCGAATGCTTCTTCATCATTATTGTTTTAACTAACGGGTATACACACAAACAGATTTTTTGCGGTTGTCTAAGAACAATTAATATATCTTTAATGAAAAAATATCACATTTTAATAAAATATGTTCTAACTTAACAATTATGCAACTATCTGTAGTATTTTAATTTCATTAACACCATCAAGTACGGAAGGATAGCTTGAAGTATCCTGCGGCCGCTTTTTAATGTTCACTCGAATTTGGTCGGTTAATAAAATATTTCGAAAGGTTTTTTAGCGTTTTTGTCTAATCTAATGGGTATATTGACCTGATTTTTGTATACGTATTCTTAAAATATGGCACAAATTATTGTTTAAGAATGTAATAAGCCAGCTCACAGAAAACTAGCGTTTTCCTATTCTAAGTAATTTGGATCAAAATAACCTCAAAAATACAATTTCGTTAATAACTCGCCAATAATCAAAACTTTATAGGATCGTGAGAATATATAATAGGTAACTGTCGGCACCAACGCGAAGTCCCTGGTTATGTTCATTCGAGGGCTAGAGCCTTTTTAATTTTCTAGGAAAAAAATTAAACTCCTGAACCATGCTAGTCATGTTTATGAAAATTATACGCACAAATATAGTGTATCTGTATAAAAAAAAATCATCACTGTGGGTCCAAGCGTTTCCGATATATAGCATTTGCCAAAACGTTCGCCCAGCAAAAAAATTAATATCTCTTAAATCTTAAGAGGCTCAAATTTAATTTTTACGGTACAATTACAGCCGTATGTAAGCTATCTTTTTGCATATTTTATATCCAGATAGACTAAAAAATAAAAAATATTTTGCTGGACGAACGTTCGCGGAGCAGAATCAGTTTATCTTAAATAACTCCGAACCCTTGGGGGCACAAATTTAAAATTTCGGGAACAATTAGTCGAGAGAAGGCACAGAATATCTGCATCATTATTTTTGTGATAGCAGCGCCGTGTGAACGCGGCAGCTCTCTGAGTTTTAGAGCAAGCGAGTTCCGGTCGCGTTGGTCGGTAGGCTATCATCGCGCGCAAGTACATCGTGCCGCGCGGGAGGCGGACGAAACCTTAGGCTTTGTTAAAATGTATTAAAAATAAAGTTGTTATTTTATTATGCGTAGTGAACCATTGACTTAAATCAAATTATAATGGTGATTTATGACAATGCAGCAATATATAGAATGTACTTAAAATGAGAATATACTTAAAAGTTCACGATAGAAGAAATTCGAGTTATTGTGTTAATAATATCTATTTCATATAAAAATTATAATATAGTATTTCTTCTCTGGATGGCTGTTGGCTCGATGGCGTATTGGATAGTGCCCCTGTCTCATGCGTCAAGAGTCGTGGGACTCGTGGGTTCGATTCCCACTCGGGTCAAATATTTGTTTAATGGAACATCGTTGTTTGCGTCGTGTTTGGTGTGCTATTTATATACGTTTATTTGTGATTTGTGATACGACTACTTACCACTGAATGGACACAATGAAAGTGATGTTGTATGATATTTATTTTATTTGAAATATATTTTTGAAGCAAAAACTAAAAAATTTATGACCAATTATTTATAGTTGAATATTTTTATTTGTTGTTTTAGTGCTATTCAAAGCTCTATGTAAATTTAAACATCTAATTTCTATTTAAACGGGGACCCTGTTCAGGCGGGGTCAAGAATGCGATTTTTTTCCAATTTTTAAACTAGATAGTTGAATCGTTTTTGTTGCGTTAGGGAATATTTATTACTACAATTCGGAGAAATGTTACCAAATATTAATCTAAGGAATAGATTAATCATTCTTGTAGTTGATAGTTAAGTAACTCTTATATTCGTGTCATATTATTTTCTTGTTTTAACAAAAGAAATTAAATAATCTAGAATTATAATTTATCCAATATAAAATATACGCGAACAACGCCATCTAGTTGATGACGGACTGTAGTCATTTTTTGAACTAGATGGCGTTCTACCAGATTAGCACTCACGAAAACTACAAATATTATTGCAAATTTAAATTTATGAAAATATTCATCTAAAAGGGTTTTAATTTATTTGGTTATGTATTATCATATTTTTAAATACTAGCTTATATATTTTTAATGGTTGGATTTATCGTTTTCTGGGATTTGCATAATCATCATCAACAAATAAATACTCGTGTCGCCATCTGTTGTAGTTTTTGGGAATATGATTTTCAATGTATGGGATGAGACCCCATGACCATACCTTCTTTCTTGATAATATCATATCCAACTGTTAAAAACTTTTGTCTTGTGTTTGATATTTGAACTCTTGATTTTATGACATCAGTTGGAAATATGACTGTCCATAACACTATGCCACCAACCGCCCCAGCTACCATGGTTTTAAAGAAACCAATATCTTCTTTGGATTCTCCAGGGTTTTTAAGGAGCTCCCGAGTGCCTGAAACGATTGGAACATTTAAAAAAATTAAATTAAATAGGTGGTAATAATCCACAAAGTTGAATAGGGTACCTTCATATCCTCCAAAGAAGAAGAAATATCCAGGCATCTCTCTCATAATTGTGGGTACTAAACCCCTGAACAGCCCCTGTATTCCATACTGTCTAAAAATTTGCTGGGTTAACTGAATGGGCGTTACTTTTACCTGAAATCAAATAAATAAATTAGTATTTAAAATATCTACATCTAATTTTAAGTATTGTATGTTTGTGAATAATTTACTTTGACTGGCTCGGTGGAACAGTGGTTAGTGACCCAGGTTCACTACCTATGGTTCCAAGAGTCGTGAGTTCGATTCCCTGCCGGGACAAATATTTTTGTGACAAACATTGGTCATGCAAGTTTTCAATAATAAAATAATCATAATTAATGATGTAGAGATAACAAATTAGTATTGATCAGGTAGGGCTATTTTACTTAAAATGTTATTTGTAGATTACTATTTATTTTACAAAATAGATGTTGTATCTCACTAGTCACAGATAACCTTATATACATATGTAGAAATGTTTATCACATACTATCTTCAGGCGCAATATTAAATTAGCAACATTCTTTGTTTAATGAGACATTTACACTAACTCAAATATTAAAGCTCTATTTAAATATTATAAATTATCTTTTCGCTAACAAAGTTGTGCCCCAATAACTTGTACATGATTGATAGATATTAGATACCAAAACAAATCACCATACAGCTGTTTGAGAAGTTTGAATATTAACTTCCCGCATGGCTTGCAACTGACATTTGATGAGTTCCGTTGGGCATAAGGTAAATGAAGAAAAAAAAGCTGCTAAAAAGCCAGCTGAAGCATTTCCTAGAGTTGACAGCTGCTCTACACTCTGAAACAGAATATTCAAAATTATTAAAATGGAACATAGGTATGTAGACTAATATTTATTTGAATTTACTTTAACTTAATTTATCAATAATAAATTGTAAATGGTACTTATAAATTGTAAATGTTAAAAGTACAAATCCCATGAAAATAAAAATGGTACAGAAGATGCCATATCATATCTTTTATAATAATATCCCTTTTTCCTAAACATCGATTTTAGTATTATATAAGAGAAAAACAGGAACATGTTTAATTTATTTAAAATTAAGTACCTCTATATACTTCATAATGTGTACTATGTAGCTCTATCCAATATCAGATTCAATAATAAATTAACAATTCAAATTTATTTTACCTCTGCACCAGTAACATTGCACACTAATTTCTGACAATAACCATATGCTGCAAAAAGCACAGAGTTCTCAGCGACATTAGCCATGATTGCGGGTGTAGTTCCTGCATAGAGACCTCTTATGATTCCATCATTTTTTAATGTCTGCTTCAAGCAGTGGTACATTCCTTTGTATAAATGTGGGAATGTTTGCATTTTCACTTTGACAGTATCCAAAGGTTGTCCCACATATACTACAGCTACTCCACCTGTAAACAAATATTATTTTTGGGTAATAAACAGTCTGGTTAATTGATAAGTCAGAGTAAGTTATTATCAAAATATGGACATTACATTACAAACAATGGTAAGTACTTGTCTCACTATCTTAATTCATTATTACACATAACATATTATGACAAGATAATTAGACAAGTATATCTTAACAAATACATAATATACTAGCTGTGCCAGCGACTTCGTTCACATTCCTCCCGTTTTTTACACATTTTCCATTGTATCTTTGCTCCTATTGGTCGCAGCGTGATGTTATATAGCCTAAAGCCTTCCTCGATAAATGGTCTATACAACGCAAAAAGATTTTTTCAAATCGAACCAGTAGTTCCTGAGATTAGCGCGTTCAAACAAACAAACTCTTCAGCTTTATAATATTAGTATAGATGATGTAAGAATGTACATGCTTACAAATATTCTTTCACTATAATATCAAACATAGATCATGAATCAGACAGATGCTATTAATAAGTGAAAAGTTCTGTAATGAATTCTTGGTTTTTTTTTTCATGGGTTATAAAAAAACTCACCTAATGATCCTGCAGTAAAATCAATGATGCCATTTTTAAGATTCCCTGATGAACCCGAATGTGCCATGACTTCAACTCCACCTAAGAAAATGAGTAAACACCAACTTCATTATGTTATGTGTATTCTGTTTGCATTCTATGTAAACATTACACAATTTGAGTTCGACATTGCTACCAGTTTTACACAATTCTTGTAAGTATTCAATGCAAATTTAATTGATCTTCACCAGTATGTCTTATTTACCTGTTGTAGAATAATTGAAATAACTGGTACTAGTTACAAGAGTAACTGAATAATTTTATTTCTGATTTCAATTAATAGATAGCAAGCAGTTCTTCATTAGGGAACGTTGGATCTTGTTATCTCACTCTGAAATTGTGATAACAAATTATTGATAAGGGGACAAACTATTTTAATTACACCGCGCTCTCGGACCAACCAAATTAACGTGAGTGACAGAACTGACAGAGGAACAAATCAGCCATGTGACTTTGACAAATGTCATGTTAACATTTTGTATTTTAAAAATGATAGCCTTGGTTCACAAAGAAAAGTCGCAAATGCTATGTTACCGTGATGCAGCTCATTACCATTTTTATAGAGTTCAAAGAAAGTTACGGAAACAACCATAATGTTCATTACTACAATAAGAACAAAAGTTGATCAAAGTTGAAAAATAAAACTTTACGTTGGCACCACATATTACGTGTTTACGAAGTATGGAATAATGTATACGATAATTATAATTGCATTTGTTTAAAAATCAGAGTCACCAATAAAGATATTTATTTCTTTTATATTTTTGAAATGTAATATCATACTGCAATATTAAAATGACCTTAACATTTTTATCTTATTACAAGCTATCTTCAAAAATGTGCATTTAAAAAAAAATAAGCGAACGAAAACATGGTTGTTTTTCAGCTTTCCTCGGAGATTATTTTGAATATTATCTGTTTGAACGATTAATAACAATAATTATACAATAATGAAGTCTAAAAAGAAGAATTAACTTTATTTCATAATTTATTTTGTCTATTCAATATAAATAACCTAGAGGTTAGCGTCTGGATGTGTTTCTTCGGAGTAAAGTTGTTATTGGAATTAAACATGAATTTGATTCATAATCAATGTTAATAGTAAGTTTTCTTATTTTTGGGATATTTTTCTTTGTAGTTAAAGGCTTATATTTGCTGTTTAATTTGCTTAGACGCTAAGAATCAGTGGCAAACTTTTGACGTGTCGTTTTTTGGATTTTCGTGTTCGGCCGCCATGTTTGTCCTTTTATATTTTAGTTAATAAAAAGCAGTTATTATTTTACGTTTTGTGCTCTACGCGCGTACATGGGTACAACAATAAGTTGTTAAATTGTTGCTACCATAATAAAATTATTAACTAAATGGTTTTACCGCGTATGTCACACTACAAGAATTTTGCATCCTTTGTTGTTCAGGGATAATTCAGAATGGTGGTTGGATCAGCGACATACCCAGGGAGGCAAGTGCTTCACAAGATGCAGCCAATGGGCATGACTCCTCGTGAACTCTCCGAGTATGACGACCTGGCGACAGCTCTCATAGTTGACCCCTACCTTGGCATTACCACTCACAAAATGAACATTCGCTATAGACCAATCAAAACAAACAAGGAAGAACTGAAGAATATTGTCAAAGAATTTATTCAAACTCAAGATTACAACAAAGCTTATTCAAAGTTAGCTAATGGGGATTGGATGCCAAGACACTTCAGTAAAAACAAGCACCAGCAGGGCAAGCTGAGGGAACATGTTAGTATGAAATGTATATTTTAAATTTTTAGTATTAATATGTTCTGGTTCATACTGATATTTTTGATATAAGTGGTTTCAGTAAACTTAGATTATTTCAATGCTTATTTGGCAGTTATTTACTAAAATGATAGTTTTCATTACATTGTTACTGGAATGATTGATTTTATTGGAATTCACTTTCATTGATACTGTTCAAATCATACACATCAAACTTATAATTATCAACATTTATGTAATAGAGTTTGTAATGGAGCTTTTGTGTGTCATGTCTATTTATTAAACTTGTCTGAGACTATAGATTGACACAAGAATTACCAAAGATTGGCCTTAATTTCGGATATATTGAGATTTGAGAACTGTTTTCATAATTAACTATTTATCTAATCAATTAAACACAAATTAAACTAAAGGTAGGTAATTTGAAACATAGCAGCAACAACTTTTGTGTCTACATAAGTTTTGTCCCCATTTCCTTTTCTCAATTCATATATATGTATAGACAAATGAAGTTTTAACAAGGCTTTCTTTTTCAGATATATCGTTATTTAAGAGTTTTTGACAAGAAAGCTGGCTTTGTCATAGAACCATGCTACAGATATTCATTAGAGGGCCAAGTTGGAGCAAAGATATCAACAACTAAAAAGTTTTTTAAGCATGAAAGAATAGATTTTCTTGTTGGTTGTATTGCTGAAATGACTGAAGAAGAAGAAAAACAACTTCTTCATCCAGGAAAAAATGACTTTTCAGTTATGTACAGTTGCAGGAAAAACTGTGCACAACTTTGGCTTGGACCTGCTGCATATATCAACCATGACTGTAGACCAAATTGTACTTTTGAGGCTACCGATCGGGGTAAAGCATTTGTTCGTGTTTTAAGAGATATTGAAGTGGGGGAAGAGATCACTTGTTTTTATGGAGAAGATTTCTTTGGGAATGGTAATTGTTATTGTGAATGTGAAACATGTGAGAGAAGACGGAAAGGTGCATTTTCCGAAAAAAATGCAGATAATGATGAGCAAGCAACTAGATATAGATTTAGAGAAACAGACAACAGAATTAATAGGACAAAGACGAAGTTGAGTCAAAAAGTTGAAAATGGCAAGAACACTGACAAACCTAGAATGACAAATCGACAAAATCCTGCTATTGTATCTCCACTTAGTATGAAAGAAATGAAACAGAAGGGTTTAACAAAATATGATGCAGAGTTATTGATAGCTCAAGGGTGCATAGCTGATGTTGTAGATGCTTCTGTTAACAAAGAAACACAGGGAAGCAGAGAGTCATCTGCATCAAGCCGAGGTGAGCGTTTAAGGAGGCGTACTGACAGTAACCGCACTGCCAATGGTGTAGTAAGCACTACAAAACGGAGAGAGCCTCCATCTCGCTGTTGTAGTACCACTAGTTCACGGAGTAGTAGAGATTCTCACACAGGCATAGTTCTACGAAGTCATAAACGGCTCTTGGATACTTGCACTCAATCACCATGTACTAAACTAAAGCCTAACTTTAAAGTTGCGACTGATGAAAGCAAAGAAGAAAGAAATCTTAATACACCTCAGCAAGAATCGGAGGTGGAAAACTCATTGGAAGATAATTTAATCAGTAAAACAGAAAATCTTCAAGATAACCAGAAAAATAACAACACAATGGCATCTGATTCTAGAAACATTACTGAGGCAGATTCGGCACAGAATGTAGAAATCTGTGATATGGAAGAATCTCTACATCATAATATAGAGTCTGCTGCTGCTTTGCATGCAAAGCCTAAAAGCCCAGAAAATATATCTGAAATTAAGGAACCCAAAATAGAACCTGAGTGTGTAAGTGATACATGTAAAAGTGAGATTTATGATTTTCGAGAAAATGTTAATCCGAGTGATACAAAAGATGTGAAACCGAACAAAAGCTACAAAGTAGAATCTTCAAATCGTAGTGAGGATTCCAATAAAGAAGCTGATTCTGGACCACCTTGGTTGGCAGACAATTCAAACAAGAGTAGTGAATGTCCTTGTACTCCACCTCGTAGAGGACTTAAACTAACGTTACGTGTGAAGCGGAGTCCCGTCGTCGAGGAAGTCATGGATTGTGGTGCCACTGCAGAGGTGCCGGAGTATGAGGTGTTACGATTAGAAGGCGTTGACCCTGAAACTGTACGTCGACTCAAGAAACGACGCCGGTCAAAAGAACGCCATCGTAAGCATAGTCCTATCCGTCCCCTGCCCCCCATGAAACGCTTAAGGCTAATTTTTGGCAATGAGAGCCGTACTATTGATTTGCCTACTGCTCTTTCAGCAGACTGACAGCCTCAATTACCTTATGGTTATTTTTCCACCGTTATTCAATTATTAGTTTAATTGTCACTGACTAGGATATTTTATCTAGTATTTATTTTGTGATGTGGAATTCTGATTAAGTATTGTGTGATAGACATCAGATTTATTTGATGATTCCAAGCGAATATTTATTGATTAAATAGAAAATATTAATCTTGTTATTTCATTAGCACAAGATGTTCAGTCCCATTCATGATCACCTAATAAGGGTATTGGGTTAGCTCTTTCTATAGTTTTATTATTTTATACTTTGAATTTGCAAAAAAGTATGTAGGTATTATGAGACAAATTAATATTAGGATAGAAAATAAAATTTTTACACACAGGATAGAAAAATAAATTCTGGCCCAATGCTCTATTCTAAAAATAATTACATATTTGTATGTAAATTCCAAATAATATTATTTAATATTTCAAAAGTGACTTCAATATAAAACTCACACACAGATCAAGGTGTTATTATACTATTTTTTTACATTTTAGGTACTGGACTTTGAGAATCAGAATCAAAAATGTAATATTGTCTGATTTGTATAGTTTAGTTTTTGTATATAGTATACTTATATATAATTAGTTTGATATGTGGTTTGCTGAGTATGACTAAATAAATTTCTGTATGTACCTAAATAGATAAAAATGAAATTATTGTAGTGATACCAAATATGCAGCCGTAAATTGATTCCATGCATTCTTATGTTTCTGTTATGAACTAGGTAATTGCTTGAAGTATTTCTTTCTCTGCTATTTATATGCTCGCGTAAATAAAATATTGTGTAATAAAGTTGATTTAACTATTGGCTCAACATTCTGTTGAATTGATTCTCCGATTGAGTGAGATTAAACTTCCAAATGATGTATTTTATACATGTATAAAAAAACTTGCTAACCAAACATATAAAAACCAAATTTTATGACCTACTTGTGCTAATCAGGATACATCATAATCGAAATATTTAATAACATGTATGTCTATAACTTATTTTTTAATGTTAACACAGGATCAGCAAATGTGTGCAGTATGGATCAATCTTAAGGAATGGAAGGGCAATTAGGAAAATTATTTGGCAGTTTTATTGTTATCACATTGCATAGTTAAAACAAAATATTTTATCCACATAATTTGTATAATTCAGACGAAAACAAAACTGTGATTGAACCTATTCAAATGTAGCAAGTCTCAAGTCTTCATCTTTTGCTTATGATATATTCTGTATGTGTGAATTGAATTTGCCACTTTTGAGTGCATTGTATGATGTTGTTTTGGGTAGATGTTGACTTTTACAGCAAGCTAAATCTTCGGGGCCTTCGGCATAGCTTGTACCTATTGCAAATGTTAAAAATAACAATAAATGCACAACACTTCACACTTGAATAGTTATTCCATATACTTAAATTAACACTTGTAGCATTAAAGGTGACTTAGAAAACTGAAGGAATGTATGAATAAATATTGATATTAAGGGTGTCCATCAGATTTTGATGATGGCGGCCGATCTCAATAGCGTTTAGCCAACTACTCAAGACCTATAGGTAGACCGTTCGGCCGAAGAGGACAAGTTTGCGTTCCAGGCAGTGGCGTAACTACAGGGTGGCAAGTCGGCAAAATGCCACGGGCCCCCACCCGGTAGGGGGCCCCAGCCGAAAGGGGTCCCCGGTCATAGGAGAATCTCATCTGCCAACCCACATACGCATTAAGATAAAAAAAATAAAAGGGGGTGCACGGGGCCCCAACCGATGAATTTTGCCACGGACTTCAACGGGTATAGTTACGCCACTGATTCCAGGATTAAATTAAGCGGTCAGAGGCACTCGTAATTTAAAAAAAGGGAGGTCGGGTCTCGTTAGAAATGACCGATGAAAGTCAATGATAGATCAACAGCTGCAGGATCTCTGCCTCACCATGCTTTCCGAGGCAGGGACGCGTCTTTCCGAGTTCCGTCTTTTTCCTTAGGTATTTTTCTGGTTTGTTGGTTCGTAACAAAAGAGTAAAATTTTACCGATGGCATTTTTAAATTGAAAAAAAGAACAAAGGAGCAAACAAAAAGATGAGGTTTTTTTTTATAATACTTTAGGAGCAGGTGTGAAACATGCAGATGTGACCTGTAAATTTACGTTCTTTCGTTTCTTGTTGTATAAATCCTGTATATGTGTAGGTACTATTGTGATAATTGGTAGAATTTGACGGGCTCTATTGGGGAAGACGTGAACTGTAATGTATGGTATATTTTTTAAACCCATTTCCTGTCTTATTCACAAAAAAAATTAAGTTAACGACCATATTATGGTATGGAGAACAGAAAATGTGTTTATATACCTATACCTAACTAACCCAAATGTCTTCCCTTCGAGGCTTGCTGAATAACCGAGTGTACGAACACAAAAATGTGTGTCGTGTTCAATAATACATTTAAGTTCCTCTATGAAGTTGTGTCTGCTGATTATTGTTTTATTATCCTGAAAGGGACAGAACACCTTAAAATCATAAAGCTTATGTTTTACGTATGGAATTTTAGCGTAAGTGTTAAGTATTAAATTTACTTTGTTTAGCGAACAAATTAGTTTAAGATCATAAACAAATATTTTCAGCTGAAACTGCCCTTAGTATTCGGAATCGTGGTATGTAGGTAATTAATTACATAATTGTTGTACATTTCTGTAAAAAATATTTAATAGTTCAATTATAACAACTATTCGAAAGAAATCGTAACTTAATTAGGCTAAATGTAAGTGTTTACGTTACTTACGAGGAATATAGCGCTTGTATGAATGACAAACTTGAGTGTAATTTTTTAACTACCTACGTCTTTTGGCCCATACATTATGCATTGATTTGCTAAATATATGTGATATATTATTATTATGTATGTTTTTAACTACTACCGAAAACGGAAATCAAAGCAAGACCTTTTAAATCTGAAGAAGTAAGCTATGCAGCTAGCTAGAGCCACACAACTGACAATAATCAAAAATAAATTACGTAATTCTATAAAAATGATATTTGGAGTCGAGCTATATTGATTTTCATAAGGATCAATTTTTCAGACCTTAGTCTACTGCGCAACTAAGTAAGTTTCGTTGATGTATACTTGCAACATCAGTCATCATCATTTATGGTATGACTTGATGATAGGTAGGTACCTATAATTATCGAATTCTTAGGTACAGCATTTACATACTCGTTCAAGAATAATATCGGCTATATAGTCCGGTCAATTTAGACATTCGAAGTTACATAAATTCCCACCAAGCTGAAAATCGGTAAGATTGCTTAAAATATCATTAAAAACAAAATTTGAAAGTTCCCCATCTTTCCCCTGTAAGGAAAAAATGTTATTCAAGGTCAAAGGTAAAAAAAATGAGTTTTTCGCGATTTTTAGCAAAACGGTAAGTTTTATCATAAAAATATGTATGACAAAATTACTTATCATCTAATTATCTATAAAAATTGTCTTTACACTTTGTTCCTAAGATTCACCATTTCAGAGATACAGCGATGCACAAAGTTGAAATGTTGTATTTTAAAATGCTGTTAGGCCCCCGTGCTATTGTGATAGAGAGATAAAATTTTTACGAATGATGGATTTCAGTTGCCTCTATTATCGCTAATACTAATTACAACATAAAACCATCACTTAAGGTGGGCTCTCATACTAACGCTTTTTTTTATTTGCTCGCACTTGGACGGTTTTTATCGTGGTTACCCTAGTAAACCTATTCCACATTAACGTGGTGACCATGGCTTAACGTGGTTACCACGTTAAAAACCGGCCAAGTGCGAGCAAATTAAAAAAAGCTTTCGTAGAGAAAAGACAAAGAGCCCACCTTGAGTGATAGTTTAATGTTGTATTTAGTATTAGATGTTATAGAGCCAACTGAAATACATCATTCGTGAAAATTTTAACTGTCTAGCACAATCGCACGGGGGCCTGGCAGCATTTGAAAATACAACTGTTTCAACTTTGTGCATCGCTGTATCTCTGTAATGGTGAATCTTAGGAACAAAGTGTAAGACAATTTTTATAGATAATTAGGTGATAAGTAATTTTGTCATACATACTTTTATGATAAAACTTACCGTTTCGCTCAAAAGTGCATAAAACTGATATTTGTGACATTTGACCATGAATATTTTTTTTAGCTCACGTCGGATCGATGGGGACTTTTGACATATCATTTGTAATGACGTATTCAAGGCCTGCACAAAAATCCAGCTTGTTGGGAATTAATGCAACCTTACCCATAATTTAGATGCTAATTTGACTGGACTAATATAAGCTGCGGTTAAATACTACCATCTCCCAAGCATAAAGTAGGACAAAATTTGGATGTTTATCAGCAAAATTTCTTCCCATTTTTTTTGTCTCAGAAAATCTCTACCTAAATGTTTCTCATCAGCTTGATTGCTTTTATGAATGCATAAATAATAAAATTGGCCATTCAACGTTAAAATGAAATTTACTATGACATTGAGTATCATCAGCCATTTGCAACATTCTGTACAAAACTTCATTTTAATTTCTTGCATTATTAACACTCCGTTAGTAACTATTGTATTGGTTCAGTATTAGTAGTTACTAACATAGGGAAAGTGACGAAACATCACAAAGGCATTTTGGTTTATTAAGGTTGTAAACTTGTAATGTATGTAGTTTTATTCAGTGAACATATTGCTAGTTACTAAACTAGCTTTGTGATATTCCTTAATGGCATAGATATAAAATATAAGTTAGATGAAAAGGTTGCATATTGTTGACAAAATTAGCTATTATGAAATATTTTCATTTAATGATCACAATAAAATGCCTCAAATTTATTTCAAAATTGTGTATTATTTACTTCTACATTTTAATGTTTCATTTTAAAACAAAAACCAGGCCGAGTTTTACTTTTTTTATGTGTTCTCAATACTTTTAATACTTTTTTTTACAATAAAAATAATGCAAAAGTAAGAACAATATTTTTTGAATTTGAGTTAAATTTATTTAGAAAAAATGTAATGATGACATTAGAAGCCTATTATACATAGAGGTGGCTTCATAAGATATTTGGATGTTCCTCAGTGGATTTCCATCAATGTCCATATCTGAAATAAAGCAATGATAATTATTAGCTTGATAACAAGAACATATATTGTTTATAAAAACAACCTTAGTGAAACAATATGAATACAAAAAAGATTTTCTATGTTTTGGATGGATATAAAACTTCTTTATCAAAACATGATACAATGAAAAGATCGAACAGAATGTTTCTTATGAGTATAGTGTTTTACTATTGTTTATTCATTGGTAAACCAAAAAAATGGTTGATTTTACTTACTTCTGAAACTCCCACTCTCTATTGTCAAGAGGACAGACTTGTCGAGTTTTAAGCCAACGTGAGATGCAGTGGAAATGGAATGCATGCTGAAATCATAACAGTACAGTAAATGTTTAACAATTGGAATGTTTATCGACAACTTATCAAAGTCAAAGATATATTTACATTACAAACTCCCCAGGCCACTGTACACTCTTCACTGGTGGCTGATGCTTGGTTGGCTTGACATTCGATACACAGATCCATTATGTGATTACGGCAAATAGCACAGTTGTCCACAACAATATCTGAAAGGTAAACAAGAATGCAAGATATAATAATTCCACTCGTAATGTGATGAAAGCAATAATAAGTGCAACAAGTATTCCGAGACAAATCATAATCTTTTCTAAAATTTGAGGATCAGTAAGAAAAGAGTTTATGGCTGATCGTAATAAAATTATTCCTTTGTTAAGCATTTTGCAATTAGGTTATAATCTGATATATAATTTTTGCGTATTGACTTACCCCATGCCCATAATGCAACGGCATTCCACTGTAATAAAAATCAAGTCATTTGTTAATAAGAGGCACGCAAATTATTATATATTATTATGGCAATCAAAATGATCTAGCATTTTTCATGGTGCCTACCTTCTTCACTTCGAATCTTTTCTTGTCACCTTTGCCACTGCTGGAGGACGCCATTTCTACCTCTTCTTCATCTACATCCATTACAGAAGCCATTTTTTAACAATTACCTGTTTTTATCAATTTATTTAAATTCTACACGAATTTGTAAGGGACTGGGGAGACGGTTCAATTTTCGTTGACAGCTTTATTTCTGACAATGTCATAGATGTGATGTTTGGTGGGCTCTAACGTCAAAGTGACTTTTACTTTTTTAATATTCTTTATTTTTTAATTTTATAGCTTGGTTACTAGGACCTTTAAGCCATGATATAATATCGTGTCCATATAGAAGGGATGGTAATGGAATGAAAGGGTATTAAACAAGGACTCTCCATACAAAAAGCTATAATGATAATCTCGCGGGAAATTCAAATATCATGGCCTGAACATCTTGTGTCGGAAGCACACGAATAAAAATTTACAGAAATTATAGTATTTTTGTTTCTGAATCACGCATTTTACGTTTGACAAACGAAAATAATTGTATACTTTTAAATGACAAACAGTATCGTTTAGTTTAATTTAATGTAAAAGAACATTTAAAAAAAATACCTATGCAGTTCGTATACGTAGAATGGAACTTACAACATTCCATTGTACTTTTTTTAATTTTTCTATTACAATACATTAAACTAAACGATACTGTTTCCTTTTCAAAAGTTTAAAATGATTTATTTTAATATTTTTTCTAATGACGCCGCATTAAAATGAAAAAAAGTGTGCAATAAAATTATTTTCGTTTGTCAAACGTCAAATGCGTGATTCAGAACACAATGAAGTGTCACAGGGATCATCTTAGCTGAAAAATAGTATAGGTAACGGCCCATTACAATTCAGGCAGGAGTTCTGCAAGCTATTAGCTAAGTTATGCTTATAATTTTGATGGATTGATAATAAGCTATATTCTGGTACAAACAAGTTTTTTGTTTTTTTATGATGTATCTTTATCGAACTCCTCCTAAACGGCTTGACCGATTTAAATGTTTTTTTCTGTATGCGTTTGAGTGGCGCCCAAGATGGTTTAGATTCACAAATCAGCCCAGCAGATGGCACTGATTGCTTGAAAAAGTTTTTATGTACCTGAAGCGAAGCGCGGGCGGGACACTAGTAAGTTATAAGACAGAATATGTGTTTCTGACAAATTGTTTTATCAGCCTTTTAAACGAATATACATACAGCACTTTTGCTAGTGTATTTTACACTAGCGACCCGCCCTCGCTTCGCTTCGGTATACCTATATAAAATATTAAAATATTACATTAAAATATAATATTAATTATCAGGTACTTATTTACCTACGAAACGAATTTAAAGCGAATTCAAAATTCCTTTAAATTAAAATCAAAGTGGCAACCACGCGACTTTTTTCTAATACTTGCATTTTAAAATTCGTGATATCTTCCGAAAGAAATGTCCGAATTGAATAATTCAAAAAGTTATTTAAAGGTACTGAAGCCGTCTTGAATATAAAGAAATTTATTTTGATAAGGATTAATACCAAGGTACAAATAAAGAGCCTTTTCAAGCGGCGACATATGAATTATATTTTTAGAATAAAAAACCGTTTACTGTGACATAAGGCGGCCCCTAGACCTACAATAACATTGTACAATACATTTTATTGTGCAATAAGATTGAATGGTGCTTTGCATCCAGACGATCAATACCTATATTGCACAAAAATACGAACTGCTCAATGTTTTCGTGTTCAATTGCAGCATCATGTGCGAACAAGATGTAGCTCTGGAGTTGTTGCTTATGGCAATATATACCAATTTTGTTTCGTAAGCAGCATTTTTTTTTCTCGGTCATGATATTCTTTGGTGTCAGGACCAAAGAATATCATTCCACAGAGATGGTCATTTTCTGTATAATGCGATACATTCGACTATAAACTCTCTCTCTCTTCTTAACTTTTAGATTATATTTTCCCGCCATTTTCCGCGGGTGTGTGTTATCCTCGTCAGGCTGAAAAAGACCAAAAAATATTGCGCAACCCTGGCCCTACACAATGCAATAAAAATATGGCACAATAAAAATTAAAGTCGCTCAAACTTTTGTTCAATCATTGCACAATCTTCAATAATTAGCCTACACAGTCAATTATATTGCACAATTCAGAATATTGCGCAATAAAATTGATCGTTTAGGGGCCGCCTAACTATAATATTTAGACATATGCTGTCGCGATACTTTTGTAGATAATGGAGAGTTCTGCAAAGTCGTAGTAAATGATTTTATTCTATCATCAATAGTTTTCGCAGCGTACGCGACGTAAGTAATTTTTCAGGACATTTTTTTACACCTTGGGTTACATTATTGGAGTTTTAGTAAGGATCCCTAATTTTTAAAACAATATAATATAG
This sequence comes from Maruca vitrata, assembly GCA_039566165.1. Taxonomy (NCBI): domain Eukaryota; kingdom Metazoa; phylum Arthropoda; class Insecta; order Lepidoptera; family Crambidae; genus Maruca; species Maruca vitrata. The sequence continues at coordinate 10,335,190 of CM076920.1, read as the reverse complement.
CCTATGTTACTTCTGAATAATGCAGCTTTCTAATGGTGAAAAAATTATTGCAATCGGTCCAGTAGTTTTTGAGTTTATTCATTACAAACATACAAAAATACAAAAATACAAATCTTTCCTCTTTATAATATTAGTATAGATATCGCGCCAATTTGAAAGATAGCTGGTATGACTGTTCTAGGAGTACGTAAAGTTTCAGGTGATGACCAAGTACTTACCTGGTTTGATTTATTAAAACACAAACATTTATGCTTTGTGATAATTCTTTAATTCTATTTCTTCTACAGTCAGTAGCTTTGACTCCTTATTTCTTTTGTAAGAGTTTTTCCATATTTCGTAAAAGCAAACAGTGGCTTGAAATCTGTAGCAGACTAGGAGCGGAACCGACACATGAGTAATTAATGTCCAGGCCCAAACACCGTAGAATTCCATCTGAAAAAATCGGGAAATGTTTATTTTAATATTGTATTTGTGGCGTCATCCGATAAAAAACTTCGAAATACAACCAACAGATGGCCCTTACATACCATCTCCAGAAGAGTGTGTCAAATGTATGAAACATACATCCCACTTTAAAGTTATTCGGGCCACTAAGTATAAGTGTATATAGGGCAAAAACCACGATGGTAATTGGAGCATAGTCCCCGAGCACGATCACCTAGCTCGGCGGAAGATCTTCCCTCTAAGGATCAATCCTAATCTTTTACTACATTTTGGCCGTGACGACTATTATCGCGTATAATATAACTCCCGTATGGATAGAACCTATTCCATACAAAATTATTAGGAGTGATTTAATAGTATATTTTTAATTTATACAAAACGCGAGGTAACCGGTGCACAATGAATACCGTGGCATTATACACCGTGAAATTTTAGTGGTTGTTTTCCCGCAGTAAAATGATTCTATCTTAGTAGTACAATAGATTTGTGCAGTTATTTTTTGTTAAAATCAATAAATGCCGGTTTTACGTTTTGTTGACTGGCAAAACCTTTTATTTGCCTTTTAGAATAAAAAAACAGCTAACATCATTGTTAGCATATAATGTAAATAATTTACTTAATTTATATATTAAGACTTTGGAATTTGTTCCAAATAATTTAAATTTAAATGTAAGACAATAGAGGACGTCTCTAGCCATTCAATGACAAAGGAGAAGCCTAATAATCTTAAAATAATACACCAGAATATACAGGGTTTATCTGGCAAAGAATTAGAGTTAGAACTTTTCTTAAACGAAAATAATGTCCATGTGTTATGTCTCACTGAACATTGGCTGAGACAACATGAATTAATCGTTAGTATTGATAATTATATAGTCAGTAGCTCTTTCATTAGAAAAACAGTAATTAGAGGGGGGTCACTCATTTTACTAAAAATTCGCTTAAATGTAAGGAGCGTCGAGACATTGTATCATTGTCCATTGAACGTACAATTGAGCTGTCTTGTGTAGAATTAGAACAATGTATTATTATTTGTGTATATAGGCCTCCATTAGCTAACTATTTCTTATTTGAGGAGACTATGGAGGAAGCTTTAAGGAAAGCATGTGCCAGCAATAAAAAGGTAGTTGTATGTGGAGATTTTAATATAAATATCTTAGAAAAATCAATGAACTCCATAAGGTTCTTAAATCTTTTTTAAATCTTTTAACTTAACTCAAATTTTTAATGAACCAACTCGCATTACACCTACCTCGGCAACATGTATAGATAATATTTTTTGTAACTGTTCTGTAAAAGATAAATCTATAATAAATTTTATTAACTCTGACCACTGTGGTCAAATGGCTGCATTTGAGTATCACTGGACTCCTATGCCGGCTGTCATAACTTGCAGACCAATAACTACTAGTCGTATAGAAAAGTTCAAAGATAATATTAGCCATAAAGTTTATTTAATGAACATTCTACCTAACCTAAATAGTAATGAGTTATACGAAAAGTTATTTAATGTTGTAGAAAAAGAGTTTAATGGGATATTCACAAAAAAGGAAATTAAAATTAATAGCTCAAAAATTAAATTTAGTGATTGGGCTACAACAGGAATTTTCACAAGTAGACGAAGGCTTTTTGAGCTGTATGATCTCAAAGCCTACTCTAAAGATCCGTCTCTTACGGACTATATTAGGAATTATTCCAAGATTTTTAAAAATTGTGTACAATAGCTAAGTCGCTCTATCTTAAAGATAAAATAAATAAAGCCACTAACAAAACCAAGGCAACCTGGCAAATCATTAATAAAGAGACTTGTAAAAACAAAACACAAAATCACAAGATCTCCCTGAAAGTGAATGATATTATATTAGATTCTGATGCTGATATAGCAAATGCATTTCAATCATTTTTCTCCAACATAGCTGTAACAACGACAAGTAGTTTGTCTTCCAGTCCGGCTCTTGCTCATTCACTTTTAAAGTCCCATGTAAGTGAATGCACATCTTCTTTCAATTTTGCCTACATTAATGCTCAAGTAATTGTGAAAGCCTTTAAAGAACTCAACTTAAAAAAGTCAGAGGATCTATGGGGACTCTCAGTGGACGTGTTAAAAAATATAATATATACAGTTGCTCCACTATTGGCGATGATATTCAACAAATGTATTAATGAAGGTCATTTTCCTGATCTGATGAAGTCAACCAAAATCATTCCTTTGTTCAAATCAGGCGATGACAGTGACCCATCTAATTTCAGACCCATATCCTTACTACCAGCATTTAGTAAAATTTTTGAAAAAATTGTATTTAGTCAACTACTTTGCCGTTTTTCTTTAAACAATTTGTTAAATAAAAACCAATATGGATTCACTAAAGGTAAATCCACCACAGATGCTGGTGTTGCTCTTATAAAACATGTTTTTGATGCATGGGAAAGAAAACAAGATGCCATAGGCATATTCTGCGATCTATCCAAGGCGTTTGACTGCGTTAATCATCAAACTCTTCTACTTAAATTACGCCATTATGGCATCTCAGAAAATGCACTTAGTCTAATTCAGTCTTACCTGACTGGCAGAACCCAAAAAGTCAATGTAAATGGGGCTAGTTCTTCCGGCGCCCCATTAGTTATGGGAGTGCCCCAGGGCTCGATATTAGGACCTCTATTATTTATTATTTATATTAATGATCTTCCGTTCTTTACTGAAGACACATGTGAGATAGTTTTGTTTGCAGATGATACATCACTTCTTTTTAAGATTGATAGACAGCAAGAAAATGTTGACGACGTAAACAAAGCCCTCTCACGAGTCTTGCACTGGTTTACTACTAATAATCTTATGTTGAACGCCAAAAAAACCAAATGTGTAAAATTTTCAATGCCTAATGTAAAGCAAGTCAATACTAAAATCATAATGAACAATGAACCCATTGAAGTCCTAAACTCAACGGTGTTCCTTGGAATCACTCTAGATTCCAAATTGCAATGGGGACCTCATATTGGTACCCTGGCAGGAAGACTTAGTTCTGCTGCATATGCTGTAAGAAAAATTAGACAATTGACTGATGTTGAAACGGCAAGATTAGTTTATTTCAGCTACTTCCACAGTATTCTATCCTACGGCATGCTTTTATGGGGATCAGCAGCTGATATTGATAGTATCTTTGTATTGCAAAAAAGAGCAATAAGGGCCATCTACAAACTCAAACCACGCGATTCCCTCAGAGATCGTTTTAAAGAGTATAATATTCTCACAATGGCCTCTCAGTACATTCTAGACTGCTTAATGTATGTGTATAAAAATATACAATACATTCCTAAAAAATCAGATACTCACCGATTCAATACTAGAAATAAGCATAAACTTGCTATTTCACATTTCAGACTTAATAAAGTTAATAGCTCCTTTGTTGGACTAGGAGTAAAAATGTTCAATAAGTTACCTGTAAGTATTACTAAATTACCTTTGCAAAAATTCAAAGAATGTATTAAGAAGGGTCTTATTATGAAGAGCTACTATAAAGTAGAAGACTATTTTAATGATAAAAATGCTTGGACAAATTGCGTTAACTAAAATTTGACATTTGCAATAAAATTTTTCTAATATATAAATTATTTTAATCATTGACATTTTTTATGAACTTTTGTTCTTATTAATATTCTTTTTTTATAAATAATGTATTTTAATTTATTGTTGTAATACAGTCATATAGTATTAAGATTCTACTCTATGTAAGCTATGTCATGCAGGTTGGAATTGTTGTAGTTATTTTATTGATTTGTTTTGTTTCTTTATGATTTTTATTAACAGTAATTGTAGTATAAGTTTTTTTCTCTCTTTGATACTGTGACATACTGAAACTGTACGACATGGCAATTACAATTATATTAAACAAGTTTATGTGATAATCGGTTAAAAAGAGTAACTATCGAGTTTCTTGCCGGTGTCTTCTCGATAGAATCGGCTTTCCGAACCGGTGGTAGAATTACTTATTTATTTAATACAATGACGATTTATAAGTGCATGTTAATGCCTATATAAATAAAGAAATTTTGACTTTGACTTTGACTTTGACTTTGACGAAAGGATTAACCGAAACTCGAAAGCACGTTCGAACCGCTTTATGACTTAGGGTGTCGAGCTTCTTCAGCTTTAAGCATCGATTTCAAGCGGCAAGCAGTACCTGATTACGTCACATCTTGTAAAAGAACGATAGCTTCTCTCGTTTTTGAGTTGGAAAATTATTATTTTGAAACTTTGAAAAAAAAATTTTTTTTTCGAGGATTATTTGCATGATGCGATAATATTACTAAAGGCAAATCGTTCTGCCACAGGAAAACAACCACTAAAATTTCACGGTGTATTCGAATAAATATTTAGTATTCGATTTTACCCTTTGGGTACGGAGCTCTTTAAATAAACATTCTCTATCAAATTAGTACCTAGGAGTAAATAGCATGGATATATTTACCTGTAGTGGATGAAATTCTGCCCTTGCATTTTTGACTCTGTTCAAAAGCCAAAGGGCAAAGTTTCCAACGAGCAGAAAGGTGACTAGTTGGCGGCCTGGCCGCCTCCCCCCTGCGACGCCTGTGCTGCTTCGCGACCAGGAATCCAGCACCAGAAGAGTTTGGCAGGAGCTTTGTATCACTGCGCACAGTGGTGACAGTATTCTGAAAGTTTCATCAGTTCTGAATAACATTTCACGCAACTGCGTTCAATTTAGGGTAGTTCGAACAAAACGTTAACAGAACAGAATGATGGCTTGATTGTTTTACTAAGTATAACTTTAGTATGTAAAGTAGGCTACTTGGGCTAACTCGGCGTTACTCTAATTCGAATGAGATATTATCTACTTACACGAGCAGTCATCTCGAATTCATCGTTATTTACAGGAGTACCTAAAGTAAATACCCATACACCGCTTGATAGGATATCAAGCGGTTATATTGTGCTACCTCGAGATACTTAAATTAATAAGTACTTACTATCTTCTTACTCAAGAAATGCTGGTGATGCCATTGAAAAATTAGGAAATTGAAGAATTAGGTACCTGGTAGCCCTTCTCCCCTCGGGGTACCGGTGTATCAGGAAGCCGGCGCCAATGATCTGGAACAGGTAGTAAAGGTAGACGCCGCACTGCGTGACGAGTAGCAGCGCGTGCTCCAGAGGCAGCGCGGAGACGGCGCGGCGGCTGGGCAGCGTGCGCATGCGCTGCAGGCACGCGCCCGACCCCGCCGTCATCACCACGAACAGGACCGTCTCCCAGACGTTCACCTAGAACAAGGAACATTGGCATGTGACGACATCAGACAATAGTAGGAGAGCTGGCAAGAATTTCTTGGTAGGTATTTGAGGCAAGCTCAAAACTTGTCCTGTACCTCTCCTATTACTTTCATCACAACACGAAACTGCAGACCTGCCTGGTGAGTAGCGGGGCTAAATCAAACCCCAAATTGTTTTTAGTCTGCGGTTTTGTGTTGGGATATAATAGGACAGGTACAGGACAAGTTTTCAGCTTACCTTTAATACCTACCCAAAAATTCTTGCCAGCTCTCGGATCACAAGTTTAAATACGAAATGCAACCAACAGATGGTGCAAACAATCATCTCCATATAAATGGTATCGAAGAGAAGCGCAAGAGACAGGGGCATTCAATGCACCAGTCAAATCGAACCATGTTGTATAGGCAATCTTTTTATTATTGAATTAGTCAAACCTGCAATAGAGCTAGTTCCACGTGCTTCTGGTTCTGAAAGAGGCCGTTGAAGAGCATGAGGCTGACGATGGTGCCGGCCAGCACCGCCACTCCCATGAATAGCCCTTTGTGGGCGCTGCCGCAGTCCACCGAGAAGTGGTTGTTGGACTTAACGCGTGCGCAGCATTCCCTCGCCTCGTTGATGGTTTGGGTGTTGCTGTTTGCTTTCGTAAATTTCTGTAATTCGTAAAGGCAAGATTGTGCATAATGAGGCCCCATCAGACTGCATTAGACTGTTTTTTTTAAAATAATATATGTTAATCAAGGCGAAGATGTACATTATTGATGAAAGCAGGGAAAATGGATTTTATTTTATTTTTATAAAGAGGCTAACAAGATGACCTCACTCCACCTGATGGTAAGCGGTAGTGAGATCCAAATATGAGGTCGACAGGCACAATAGACCATATTGAGCCTGTCGCACCCACCCTGAAAGCCGTGAAAAAGGAGACCACTGCTGCGGCAACAACGAGACAAGGCGTGGAGTCTCGCATTGGTATTGAGCTGTGCGGGTCGGAGTTGGCCAGTCCGCTGGACGGAAGGGCCCCCGTGTCTACGGGTCTCCCAGGCCGGCGGGCTGACCCGCTCCGCCCGCACAATACCGCCGCTAAGACTCCACTGGTCCGGCGCTTGCCGCAACAATGGTCCCCCCTGGCTCCGGTTCGTACAGTGCTGATCCCGGAACGCGACCTGACCAAGAGAGGTCAGAGTCACTTGGCGGGTTTTACACAACTGTATGGTGGTAACAGCAACCGGTCGACAAAATGTCTTCCACCTGAACAAAATGTCTTCCACCTGATAGATTAATGGATGGATCTACAACAATGTATGTATCATTACATAGGTACATACCGAGCCAGGGACAGTACAGATGTCATTCCAAATGACCACGATGATGACGGAGCAGAGGAGGCTGTACTCCACGCCGCACGGACGCAAGTACGGGTTTACGCTTCGGATCAATGGGGTGATCATATCTGATACGACACACGTCCAATTTCGAGTCGATACAGTTTCGTTTGATCCAGTCATATTAAAATCATAGAATCTTTCTACAAATGTGACATTGTCTATGTCATCCTTTATTATCGTCTGCGAGGGTCCACTTATATTTGCGTATCTGAGGAGTGCAGGCCTGTTGTACGCCACAGCGACAATGTCGTCTCTCGTTTCTTGAATGATTACGTTGAGCCATTCGCAGACATTAGTCGCAATTAGATGCATTAGTCCAAACCTGTCTAGGACGACGCCTCTCATTGGATCCAAGATCTGAAAAAAGTTGCAATAAGTGAAATTGGTTCTTGACTTTATCTCAAGAGAACAAGTCCAAATATATCTCTACCACTGCCTGTCAAGGGTTAATTGCATTATTTGTTGCTTATGCAGATAGGTAACACATATGACATACCTATTACCTAAACATTTTAAAAACGTAAATATTTAAAATCCCAACAATTGTAGCTGTTATATTGTTCTCAGAAAATCCAAAGGTAATGACTAATTTAACAGGAAGACTGTTCCTAAATTTGATTCGAGTCGCGGGAGAGCCGCCGAACGATTTTCCGCGGTTTGCGCTGCGGAGAATCCAATCAGACGTGTAGGGCGCTGCCGACCTCCGGCGGCGGGATAGACCTTGCGCTACGTCTTTGATTCAACAACCTAAACTTTAAACATTCAAAACAATCCGTAGGTTCATAAAGATTACTTGGTACAATCAGACAGTTTCCGTTAGATGTAGACAAGCGAAGATAGCAAGAAATCTTCATTAAATAATAAATATTACACAACATCATATACATTAATCTGATCCCGTGGTAAGTAGCTTAAGCACTTGTGTTACGGATAAATTAATATATTTCATAACACACCCAGACCCGAACACGGAACAAACACCGATGTTCGTCAACCAAATATTTGTCCCGGGTGGGAATCGAACCGAACCGAACCGTAGGTAGTGAACCAGAGTCACTAACCACTGATCCACAGAGTCATACCAGTCAATTATTTTGTTCGATTTTGTACTTACTGAAAATAACTCAGCCCTTAAGATGTGCTAGACGACTTGTGACTTGGTTGATATCTAAATACCACAATTACTTAGTTTCAGTTTTTAACCGACTTCAAAAAAAGGAGGAGGTTCTCAATTCGTCTGTATGTATAATATTTTTTTTTTTTTTTTTTTTTATGTATGTTCACCGATATTTCCGTCAATTATAGACAGATTTCAAAAATTTTTTTTGGTTGGATAGAGTTCACTTCCGAGGTGGTCCCATTTTCACCAGTCTCGGATCTGATGATGGGATCCTGGAGAAATCGAGGGCAACCTTCAAATTTTATAGGGACATGTACCGCGTTTTGCATATTATCTGAAGTCATATTGGCATTTGCTTCTGGCAATCATAATCTTATGATGCTGAGCTGATGATGGAAGGTCAACTCCTTAGTAGTTATGAGTAAAAGAATAATTATTTCAATACTGTATACATATTGAGACTAACTAGTTATAATATCAGTAGCATTACAGGTGAGCTAAACTATTAGGTTGACCAGTCTAGGATCTGATGATGGGATCCAGGAGTAATCGAGGGCAACCCTCAAATTTTATAGGCACATGTACCGCATTTTACATATTTTCTGAAGTTATATTGGCATTTGCTTCTGGCAGTCATAATGTTATGATGCTGAGCTGATGATGGAAGGTCAACTCCTTAATAGTTGGGAGTAAAGGGATAATTCTTTCAAATCTGTGTACATATTGATACTACTAGTTATAATATCAGCAGAATTAAATGTGAGCTGAACTAATAGGGTGTAAACAAATTTAACACTAAAAACGATGAAAAAAATTGTAAACAAAAAAAAAACCGCCTTCAAAAACCCGACTCACTAAAAATTACAAAATAATATAATACGAACATTAATCTGGGTATGAATTTGATATGTTGTTGAAGGCGGTGCCAATTAAATTTTTGAGGAAAACTGCATGAAATATAAACGGCACCGCCTTCAACAACATATCAAATTCATACCCAGATTAATGTTCGTATTATATTATTTTGTAATTTTTAGTGAGTCGGGTTTTGAAGGCGGTTTTTTTTTTGTTTACAATTTTTTTCTATGAAGTTTTTTCGATGGTATTATTGTGTACTTTATTATCTAAACTCCATTTAGTTGACTATGTACACTAGGTCAGGTATCTACATATATTCTCGAAAGCCACAACCACATTAGTTATTGTGTATTAGGTATAATTGAGATTAATTAAGTACTTGGCTGACGCTAGTCAATTTGATTAAATATCTAAGTATATTTTGATGCATATGTATGTATTTACCCATCATCAATGTGATCCTTTTATAATTCGGTTCCTTTTAAGACTAAACCCTTAATGGTTTTAGTCTTGGTAACTCGAACAGGATAAAACATACTAACCTACAATTGTTATATGTATAAGCTTTCTATTTTTATTGTGTAGCAATAAAAGTAAATTAAAAATTGTCCAAAACAGTTTTTAACACAAGTTATTACTTTCGTGTTCCTTTACATTAAAAATGGTTGTAACATATGTTTAGTTTTAACACAGATCGATAGTGTACTTACTGTAGTAATTTTATAATAGTCAGGTACTATCTACTTATTAGAGTGAGTTAGCTCTACATTTTAAAACGAAAATACATAATTGAGTAGTAGATGGGCGCGTCAGCAAGCGCGGCCCGGGTGGCAAAATTCTGGGCCGAACTTATATAAAGTGTTTTGCCAACGACACGAAAAGAAGAAGATAGAGTAGCTAAATGCTAAGAGAACTGCTGAGAGAACAAAAAACGCTCAGAGCCCTTCACAGAATAAGCCTCCTAAAACACTCACGTCTGTGTAGGAGAATATGAAGACGGTTTGCGCAACCATGAAGAGGATGCGCAGGGCCGGCTTCAGGGCCACGACGAGTAGTTGGCAATCGCCGGAGAGGTCGAAGTAGCCACCGACCTGCAGGCACGAGTAGATGATGGACCCGACACTAAAGCCGGCCACACCCATGTGTAGGTAGAAGCTGCCGTAGCGCGTGCGTTTCACGTTCTCTTAAAAAAAACGTACGTGCTATCTGCTTTACAACAACTTGATAGGAATAGACTGAAAGGGCCCAGTGGCTCACAGCAATCTCGAGATCTGAGTCCGAGACTGGATAATGGTCGTAGATGCTTTACTTATATTTAAATGTACGTTTTGCTCTTTTTCCTTGTTTAACCCTTGATCAAATACAGCATATAGAATTTTTTCATTGGTTTTCGCCGGTATTACAACTACATAAGGTTCAAAATCTGGTGGGAACTATTTTCCCCGTGTTAATTTCCTCTAATTTCTTTTTGTTTAATCGATCCTACATAGTTCAAACTTACCTTTCTTCTTAGCATTTTTTGCTATTCGAAGATGATAGAATGTGTATCCTAAAAATACCATACTGGCTATGTATAGGTACATAGTGAATATCTGGAACAAGAGATAAATAAGTATGATTAACGGGAAATGGATAAGTACTAAGATCATGGTCAGAATTTATAGTTTAACATTCAGCTGTAAAATATTTACCAAATGTTTCAATTTCATCAAATTAAAATTCATCAATTTAAATTTACTTACATCAGATGTGATGTTGGTGTATAGTTCATTTTGTATGGTGCTTGTGATCGGCAAAGCGACGCCTAAAACGATTAACAATTTAGCGTAAAACGCTGATAGCACCACAGTCATTGATTCGCTGGAACAATATGAAATATTAGCTCAATTATCGAAATAGAACATATGAAAATTAGCTAAATTTAAATTCCTGTAGTAAGTTTGTTGAGAGGGCTCGATTTAATTGGATGGAAATCATAATTTATGTAGGAGCGCGCTTTAATAAATTGGGTACAGTGGTCTAGAATATAATGCAAAAACTGCGGACACGACAAAACTATTGCTTTGTGAGCGAAATAACTTTTATCCTATGCAAGCGACATTGTTTTGACTATTAAATACATTGACTCTATATTAATTTTAATATGCATGTGTGTATTAATTTTCACAGAATAAGATTTGCTAAATGATAGAGTTTCTTATTTAACAAAATAGTAGTAATATTATTTAGTTATAATATATCTCTTATTTATTCGCTCAACATCGCCTAGACAGTTCCAATGATTTCACGCATACATATGAAGCCGAATTTTTGTATAGTGTGAGAAAATTGATTGCGAGATCCTGTATGCTGTCTAAACGTTTACATTAGCAAATGCTTGATACTCCCATGAAAGTCAAGACGGCATACCCTCGGCGATAAGATCGGAAGTAGGTACGCTGCCATTGATGTTTTGAATGTGCAGTTACTTACTCTCCGTGCGAGAGCGGGCGGCGCGCGGGCTGCGCCGGCGCAGACACGTTCTCCACGCTGGAACTGCTGCTGGCCGGCATCACCACGCTCAGTCGGGGTAAGGAGTGGGGAGGATGCTCTCTGAAATCATAGAACTTAATGGTGGTGGTTGGGGTACCAGAGCACCTACGCGAATAGAACCTGCACGAATAGTACCTGTTCGAGGACTAGGCCAGGACCAAGGGACCTAGGGACCGCAACCAGAGAGAAATTCGTCTCTAGACGTAGCCTTTTCTCTTGACTACAACTCGTTCGCGAATTGCATAACCTAACGTTCAGTTACGGTCTCGGTCTCCTGTCTAGGTCGCTCGTCTCTGTCGCCCCAACTTTAGAGTATATGTATCCGTTTAAAATGCATTCTAAAAATGCACCTTTTAAATAGCTTTAATATTGCTCACAACCCCGCCTGCGTAAAGTCGTATCGCGCAAACCGCTCTTTAGCTCTTTACCAAAAGTCAGCTAAAAGTAGCCTTTGGTCTTTTCTCAGACTCAAAACTATCTGTGCATCTTATTAAGATGGGTTCAGTAGTAAAACGCGTTTTCATAACATCGTTTCCTATCATCCTATGCAAACAGTTCTTTAAGAAATTGAGGAATTAATCAGAGCCATTTGCGCACCTTATTATTTTTCATCTCTTTACATCACAGAAATTAGTGGGACAATAGTAAATCAAGTAACTGGTTGTTTTGTTAGGTGCCTCTTGTACTACAAAAATGTGGGTAATTTATTTAATTTAAGAAAGAGGTAAATGAAGCGTTTCCAATGTATCCGTTACAAACAGCATCTACCGTTTCATAATAAAAAAGCTGTTGGCAGTGTTAATTTTCGATGTTGTGCAATCGGCGAGCGTCTCACCAGTTCGTTAGCGGCGCAAATGAGTCGCTAAAAGTGAAGTTCAAGCGGACTGATTTATTCGTCGAGTAAACAGGTGTCGATATAATGTTACGGCGAAGTTGTTTTGTTTGTGCCAGCGCTTATCGACTAATAGTGCGTCTTAATGAAGCGTCTGCCCGACTCACCTTTCATCCTCAGGCACCGCCAGCAGAGGCTCCGAGCGCTCCCTCCCCGCATTCAAATTGGATTTCTCTTTATTTTTCATCACTACCGCTTATTCAACTATCTATCATAGATGAAAATATTTTTACAACAATCGAATTTGTTTTGTGGCGTGTAGAGCCGTTGTTAATACGGTTGGAGCGAGCTCTAAACTGTAGCTAACGATCCGAAGGTGTTAGCATCTGAGGCGGGTAGGCGGTATGTCGACATGTGTGTAAATAATTAGTGATAATTCGTGACAGGGCTAAAATGCTGAGGTACAGATTTATAAATGTATTTTTTCGTACAAGGTTAAAAGTCCTTTGTAAAGTTACACAACTACGTCACCATATCACATTTCAGGATAAATATCACCAGTCACCACACCGCTTTCAGGATAAATATAATTAAGTTTCGATGATATCTCTTTATCTTACTTTCACTGAACTAAACCGTCTGTCAATCTGATCGATTCATGACTACTCTGGTAGAAAACTAGTTCCCCAATAAGATACCTACCTAATACAAAATCGTGACGTTTCTAGGTAAGTTGTGAATCACGCTTACGTTAAAACAATGTCGGTAAATATAAAATTGCTACGTTTATATGAACAGTTTTGGGGAAGCTTCCATCTATCATGACGTCATCAAAACTGAGTGCGTGGTGCGAATTTTTAATCAATATTGTGACGTACTAGACAGTTCTAAAACCAGTGTGAGCGTTAACACTTTAAATTGAAAATTACAAAAGTGACATTGAACAAAAGACGACCGCTAATTCATTTTGCTTCCGATTTCGTCATTGCACCGTGTCTCGTAAAGAGCGATCTGTTTGCCGGAGCAATAATGAAGGTGGATTAGCGTTTAATTGTGCTAAAGAGATGCGTATTTATTTACGGTGCAGACGACGAGCGAGTGGCTGAAGATGTTGTCCTCACGGGTAATTAGCTACGGCGGTGTCACTTGCAGGCGTCCGCTAACGAGCACATGCACCCCGCCGTAGCCTAGCACAAGCCCCACTTCTTATCGCCATCATACGATTAATTAGATGTCAAAGCGATCCTTCGGCTGCCGCTAACTTTTATTGGGTTTTTCATTTAACCGTTCAAAGTGTTTGCAGTCTATCGATGCTGCGGTATTTAAATATTGGCCACCTCTATATTATGCAAGTCATGTGGTTAATGTTAGATCTGAGATAGATTAATGTTTGTGCAACTTATAAGAAATCTGACTATTAGGTAGTTAGCGAGAGCACCAAAATTCTTATCATATTTAGGTTTGTGAAGACTAGGTAAATAGCATATTTATAACATTTAAGTAGGTAATCTGTATGATTTAAGCAGACATTTGCACAAATATGATAGTTGATAGTATAGAGAAGCATTGGATTTCCTTGTTACTTACCTGCTGAGCCGAATTTTTCTTTCGAGGCTTGTCGATATCTGCCGGTGGGGGTGATAGTGATGAGAACCATGTTCATAGTGATCTGTATTCGCGTGCAATCTTGATGCTTTTGTTTCATCAATCCTGACGATTTAATTTATTTCAAACACCTTATATCATTAAAAAGCTGCATAATTAGGAATCTATCTACTTTCGCAGAAGATAAATTAGACTACGGAGGTACTCTATAAAGATTGTATAGCTTCTTGTTTTAATATTGTTTTAATTGTAATCAAAACATCTGAAAGTAGTTTTGTATTTATTCTATCTAGATATACCAACCTACTTTATTGTTGCACAAAAAGTAGGTAGGTATAGATAATAGTTTCTCTCTGTATCTGTATGTCTATATTTTTAACATACCTAGGTATGTGTATATCCTTCACAGGCCTGAAACCAGATATAGCAGATTTTTTTTGACTGAAAATGCATATTTCTCTTGAGCGGGTAACAAACCTGTGGTAGACAGGTATCATAACATGCATTCTTACTTAAACTGCATTAGCATTGTCATCTCATCATAAAAAAAATACAGGGTGTAACAGGGGGGGTGGATCATCGTAAGTCAATCGATGGGGGACTTCAATACCTATCGATATAACCCCCATGTATGTTCAGCGATTTTCAATAGTTAAAAAGTTATTGAGATTTTTGTGAAATTTTTGTAAGAAGCCGGAATTCAGTATAAAAGTCTTCACTGTAGCTTAACTACTAGACCTGCTTGTATGATTTTTTTTTCTAGAAGTAGTTCAAAAGTGGGTCTTTATAATTACGATACCGATTTGAGTCATAACCGTATCATATTGGAGTAAAAAAAATTATTCTTCACAAAAGTTTTACGAATCGAATTGTGTCTACCAACTTTCATAGCCTCCAATGAAAAAAAAGTGCCTGTGTTTTTTTTCTAGAACTTATTTTAAAAACTACCTACATTCATGGATAGTATACCCTGAAAATTTTATACCGCTACTGCCAGAGCATCAAAACGAAAAATGATCACGAATGGCACAGGTGCCATAAATCAGTGTTTTTATTTTTCATGTAAAACTTTAATTTAAAAATAAATAGATATGTTTCAGCAAATTTATGCTATGTTAGTAACATAAGTAGCAGTAATTTTTAAGAATTGCAAATTGAAGGGGTGAAAATCAAACAAAGAAAATTTACATAATTTTTGTTAATAATTTTTTTTATAGTAAGTGTTCATAATGGGCATTATTATTGGCTATGCATAGCTTAGACCTTCTTAAAAAGCTTTTTTGGAGGTTGTGGAATGCTTCTTTTTTGTAAAATTTTTCAGGGGCCCAAATTGTGACAAGGCAAAATGTAGTAGTAGCATTTTGCAACATCCGAAAAACCTTTGTAAAAAGGTGTCGTACTCGTTTATGCATAGCCAATAATGGAGCCCATTATGAACACTTACTGTAAAAAAAAATTAACAAAAATTATGTAAATTTTCTTTGTTTGATTTTCACCCCTTTAATTTGCAATTCTGTAAAATTACTGCTACTAATGTTACTAACATAGCATAAATTTGCTGAAACATATCGATTTATTTTTTAAATTAAAGTTTTTCATGAAAAATAAAAACACTGATTTATGGCACCTGTGCCATTCGCGTTCAATTTTCGTTATGATGCTCTGGTAGTAGCGGTATGAAATGTTCAGGGTATACTATCCATGAATGTAGGTAGTTTTTAAAATAAGTTCTAGAAAAAAATACAGGCACTTTTTTCACTGGAGGCTTTGAAAGTTGGTAGACACAATTCGATTCGTAAAACTTTTGTGAAGAATTATTTTTTTACTCCAATATGATAGTGTTATGACTCAAATCGGTATCGTAATTATGAAGACCCACTATTGAACTATTTCTAGAATAAAAATCATGCAAGCAGGTCCAGTAGTTAAGCTACAGTGAAGACTTTTATACGGAATTCCGGCTTCTTACAAAAATTTCACAAAAATCTCAATAACTTTGGAACTATTGAAAATCGCTGAACATACATGGGGGTTGTATCGATAGGTATTGAAGTCCCCCATCGATTGACTTACGATGATCCACCCCTCCTGTTACACCCTGTATAAACAAAAGTCGTGGAATGCAATTTTATCGTGTTTCTTCGTTAGATGATCAGTTATATTCTTTTGTGTATAACTTACCACTCTTCTTCCTCGATAACGTCTTCCATTGTTCCTTTCGGCACAACAAATGACAGGTTAAGTAATTTATCAGCTGAGATACTTCAATTCGGTTTTATTTATCGTCATGTTTGATTCCTTACTGCATTGTTAATCTACGAGTCACTTGTTTGCGTTTAGCGGCCAGATAACTGATCATTATCTTACACATAGCTTAGCTAGACGAAGTGATACAATGATGATGTCATATCAATGATGTCCTAGGAGTCTGACGAGATATTTTTACCATTACGATGAGAATACGTTGTTCACATGATATCATGATAGTGATAACGCATCTTCAAAAAGATGATTTTTGTAAACAGGTCAGGTCGGGCTCCGGGATCAGCACTGTACGAACCGGAGCCAGGGGGGACCATTGCTGCGGCAAGCGCCGGACCAGTGCAGTCTTAGCGGCGGTATTGTGAGGACGGAGCGGGTCAGCCCGCCGGCCAGGGAGACCCGTAGAAACGGTGGTGCCGCTGGCCGCCCGCGGCATAGTACAGGGGCCCGACGGAGACCAACCATCTCCGAAGGCTGCCCCAAGGCGGGTGTGTGCCTTTTCGTCAGGGCGGACGTCTGTTGTGTCCGTCTTCACTGCCTCGGAGACCCGTCCCTCTCCATCCTTGGTGTGCACGTAGATTTAGGCTCTGTGAGCAGGGTCTACGTGTGCATATACCGGTCCCATAAAGGTGACACTGAGACAACTCGACTCTCCGACCATCTGAGTCAGGCGGCAGACATCGCTCAGGCGCGGTTTCCCAATAGCGAGCTGGTGTTTTTAGGGGACTTTAATGCCCACCATGACACCTGGTTAGGCTCCCTAAAACAGCCCCTGCTGGCCGGACCCCCCTCGCATTTGCTCTCGCGCATGCCCGGACGCAACTGGTACTCCAGCCCACCCGGATGCCTGATATTGTCGGTCAAGCGCCCTCCTTGTTGGACCTTCTGCTGACGAGCCACCCATCCGGGTACCTAGTGTCGGTTTGTGCCCCGCTGGGGTCCTCCGACCACTGCCTGGTGGGTGCAACTGAGCCGTGCAACGCTCCCCACAACCCGTGGAGGTGACGCGGAGACTGTGGCGCTACTCGTCGGCAGAATGGGATGGTATGCGTGAATACTTCGCATCCATCCCTTGGGGGCAGTGCTGCTTTGGAGGAAGTGATCCCACGGAGTGTGCAGCGGCTATTGCGGGTGAGATCAGTCTTGGAATGGAGTATTACATTCCATTTACTGATGTCACCAGCGGTCGCAAAGATGATCTCTGGTTCAGTCGTGAGTGCGCCGCAGCCGTTGAACTGAAACGGACGGCGTACCGCAACTGGGCCAGGGCTCATGCACTTGGGGATCCTAATATTGCCTCGATTAAAGCAGCTTACAACAAAGCCACCAAGGCCACCAAAAGGGCCTACAACAGAGCAGATGCCCAGCGAGTTGCACGTGTTGGCCAGGACCTCATTAGGCATCCCACGGGTAGCCGCTCCTTTTGGCGCCTGGCTAAACATGTGCAATCCAACTTCTGTCTGCCTTCGCTGCCCCCGCTGAAATATTCTGACGGTTCACTAGCTCATCAACCGCAGGAGAAGGCAGATCTGCTTGCTAATCTTTTTGCGGCCAATTCCTGCATCGATGACGGTGGAGCACAGCCGCCTAAAATTTCACATTGCGGTGCTCATATGCCTGAGATCCGAATCAGGCAATGTGATGTACGTGCTGAGTTGCAGTCACTTGATGTAAGGAAAGCTAGTGGCCCAGACGGTATTCCAGCGTTAGTACTCCAAATTTGCGCAGCGGAGTTGTCTCCAGTACTCACACGCCTGTACCGCCTCTCATATACCTCGGGCATCGTGCCCCGGGCTTGGAAGGAGGCGAATGTTCAACCTGTTCCCAAAAAAGGGGACAGGTCCGATCCTGCCAACTACCGGCCCATAGCTATAACCTCAGTACTGGGTAAGGTGTTTGAGCGGATAATTAACGCCCAGCTCATCCGCTACCTAGAGGATCACTCGCTGCTGCATGACCGTCAATACGGTTTTAGACCAAAACGGTCCACGGGTGATCTTCTAGCGTACGTTTCGCACCTCTGGGGGGAGGCTATGGAGAAGCATGGCGAATCTATCGCAGTTAGCCTTGATATCGCAAAAATGTTTGACCGTGTATGGCATCGTTCGCTTCTCTCCAAGCTCCCGGCATACGGTCTGCCACCTCGCTTGTGCGAATGGGTTGCGGGATTTTTGGAGGGACGCAGGATTCGTGTCCTTTGTGACGGACGCACTTCTTGTTTCCACCCAATAAATTCCGGTGTACCTCAAGGTTCCGTTCTGTCGCCGACATTGTTTCTGCTGCATATCAATGACATGTTGTCACTAGGCAACATTCATTGCTATGCGGATGACAGCACTGTCCACGCACGTTATTTCGGAAGACCTGGGGTAAAGCAGACCGAAACCGAGGAAAAGAGGAACCTTCTTGTCGCCGAGCTTGACGGGGTCTTGGACCGCATTTCCGAATGGGGCTCATGCAATCTTGTCGAGTTCAATGCCAAGAAGACACAGGTGTGTGTTTTTCTAGTAAAGTGTCTCCTTTCCTTTCCCATCCTACTCTTCAGAGCACCCCCTTACCAATACAGGATAGCCTTAGCATCCTTGGCATGGATGTTCGCCGCGACCTGAACCAGCGGGATTACATCGAGAGCGTCATTAGAACAGGCTCCCGCAAACTGGGGATCCTGAACAGAGTGCGGCGATTTTTCACACCGGTGCAACTCTGCCTTCTTTATAAGGCACAAGTTCGCCCATGTGTGGAATATTGCTGTCACCTCTGGGATGGCTCCGCAAAATACTTGCTCGACGCCCTCGATAGGTTGCAGCGACGTGCTATCCGTATTGTCGGTGATCTTGAGGTGTCCGAAACCCTGAAACAATTACGTAGAGACATTGCCGGTGTAAGTGTTCACTACCGTCTCTATAATGGGGAATGCTCTGAAGAGCTATTCCAGCTAGTCCCTCCCTCCCCTTTCCACTCCCGAACGACACGTGCTGGACAGCGCTGCCATCCACATACAATGCAGGCGCTGGTGGCTCGGACCAAGAGATTCAGCTCCTCTTTTCTGCCCCGTGGCATTAAGGAATGAAATGCCCTTCCAGCTCATGTTTTCCCTCCCTCCTATGATCCCAGGCTCTTCAGGCTGGGCGTGAAGAGGCATTTAAGCAGGCCATAAGGGTGAGTGCGACAGCTCAATACGATCTATTGTGCCTGTCGACCTCATATTTGGATCTCACTACCGCTTACCATCAGGTGGAGTGAGGTCATCTTGTTAGCTTTTTATAAAAAAAATATAAAAAAAAACAATAGGTTCATTGGTACCTAACTATTTATTTTAAAAATGACGTTACTTGACTTCGTTTAAAAGCTTTATTTTCTTCGAGAGTTATATTAATGCTGCATAAAAGTCGTTCACATAAATCTAACATCTTCTCTGTGTGTGTTTTCGTAGTGGACAGATACTGTTACAATATCATAGACATCTGTAATGAAATAATTACGGCGTTGTGCAGTAACGCAGGTATAATTAGCTTGCTAATGCAAGGCATTGTGCGGCATATTGGTCGTGACAAAGGGCGATGCGTTAATAGTCCCAGCACGATCTCGTACGTCAATTTGTCCGGATATGTGTTACATACTCGGGTCATTACGGGTGGTAGGCAACCAGTTAAATCAGCCTACTCGAGTTTCTAAAGGTGTCTACGATTCTCAAGGCCGGAAGTCTCAAAATATTGTACGTCAGAATTCGTTAATCGCCAAACTATACCCAGAACAATCAATTAGGTACCCCACCTATATTTACGGCACGGTCATGGTTATTCAATTTAAAATGTGTAATATTCTATCGATCGGTACATTTGGTACATAATAACGACAGGTAGTACGTTAGAGACACTTTTTGTTCAGAACGAATTACCGAAAGAGCCCAAGAGTGTTATAATTAAATGGCCAGCTGACAATAATGATGGGTCAATCAAAAGTCAATAAGAATTTTAAATCGAGCTTTCGTAAACTCTTAAATTATAATATTTCTACTCTCTATCGAATGTTTTCAACTTTATAATTCTACAAAGAAAATGCAGTGGTGTGCTTATTTAGCACACCACTACAACACAACACAATTTTATTCCTGGCATGATGATAAAATATGTTTTTCCGATGAAATCATCAAACATCGTATTAAATTTAAAATAAGACGCTTTACTAAATTACGAAGACGTAGCTATAATAGAGGGTAAGGTTTAGCATGAATAATCATAGTTAGAATGAAAGATATGAATAGCAGGGTGGCCTTTACTCGCCCCGAGGGTACAATTTTATTCCTAGCATGATGATAAAATATATTTTTCCGATGAAATCATCAACATCGTATTAAATTTAAAATAAGAAGCTCTACTAAATTACGAAGACGTAGCATACCTTCTGTTTGGATATCACATAATTATAATACAACACGTATTATATATATAATAACACAAAAAGGAAAATAAAAAATACAATGTAAAAAAATATATTTTATTATGATTATCATTAAACTTAATTCTAATAACTTCGATGTCATACAACACGTGCTAAACATTGAGATATATGGGTTTATTTTTAAAGCTGTTCTTCCAAATCTCGAAGAGGCAGATGGTGGAGTGGAACCGGTAGAAGATGGCCAGGGGCATGGACACGTGTGTGATGATGGTCCACGCCCAGGGCCCGTAGAAGTCCAGATGAGCTGGTCGGAACTCGGCGCGATTCTGAAAAATAAACAAATCAAATCGTTTATTGCGTGTATAAAAGTATTATTACGGCAGGTCATACTAAGTAATAAGACCTAGATGTGATAATTTCATAGTATGTAGATAATCGTTAGCATTCTATCATCATTCTTAATGCACTTATCAAACAAAAGCTGGAAGTTGCGTCTTAAAAAAGTGTTTTTCTTGCTATAATGTATAAATAAGTACATACATTTCTTAGATATAAACAGACTAGTAGTGAACGAAAACCTGTTTTTTTGAGTAGAGAAATTACTTAATTGCTTTAGGTCAATATTATGGTCGTCAGTAGAGTAGGTAATATTGAAGTTTTATTCTTCCCCAATCATTATGAAAACGTGTATTTGTTTATATGTAGTTTTGTTAATTTACCTAATGACTAGGTTAGTTATTTTTGTTATTTAACTGAAAATTGACAAAAGCTGCACGCCAATATCACACCTAGTTACCTAACAAAGGTAGGCGTCTAAAATAATACGATTGCCTGCTGATGAAACAAGGAGTGTCCTCTAGAATTTTGTCCGTTATCTAAATCTGCCGTAGCCGTGCCGGACTAAGCCTAATCCCGTCGGTAAATTGAAGGGAGGCCTATACCCTGGCTTCGATCAAAATAGAGGCAAGTATGTGATGGGTGTCCACCGGCCTATTGTGCATGTGAACAGGGGGTAATTAGCTTTTGTAGTTTCTGTTTGCCGCAAAAACATCGAACCGCGAAGCCCAATAGATTGCGACCACTAAAGCCACGTGGGGCTATCGGCCCCGTACATTACGCAATGACTTTAGCGAGGTTGCGTTTCCGAAACAATATTGTGCGCTCTGGTATATCGGAGTAAAGTAATTCGGAATCATGACTAGTATACGAGTATGGAACGTTGCTGTTTTATGGGTTAATTGTTAACATATATTTTATTATGTATCAAATAAATGACTACACTATTAACTATCTTAAATGCAGTTCAATTGGAAGACAGAAAGATAATTCCGATGAAATTACAATAAAATGTATAATACCTACTCTTAAAACTAAACGCAGTTCAAGTTTTGTGTCTAGAATAAAATTGTCTAGAGCCATCGCTAAATGAGAAAGTCACTTATTGACTACGAAGCCGTTTTATAAGTACTATCGTCTATGAGAGTCACTAGGACTTGCAACGAATACTTAGTACCTACGCATACGAGAAAACAATTGCATTACCTACTCGCATTATTTCGTCGATGAAGCGTCTTCGGTAGAGCACTTCCCATTATGAGGCACTCTACAAGTTTATACACAAAAGCCAGTCGAGTGCATGATTCTAGGACATTGGGAGTACCTAGGCCTCGGGAGAAGTAGTGCACAGATTCGATTTATGTGCTCCTCCAAAATGTATTAAAATAAGATTTCGAATGGGTACGTTAATGTACAGAAATTTATGAAACATACATATAAACACAAATACATATAAAGACATATAAGCTAGATGCTTAATTTTCTCACAGCGTCAATGGTCTTTAATGTGGTTAATGATCGTTAAAAGAAATTAATTTGAAAACGTTTATAAATAATAAACGGATCCTGACTATGAAAGTTATCTATATACTTTTTTTAAAGTCGCTACATACTACAGCTGTCCTGATCACCTTTTGAATGAATAAAATGCATATTGTCCTGCACACACAAAGCAAATTGCTGTTTTGATAACTCTTTAGAACATAGCATGGTTAAATTTTTCAATGGTTTTGTACCATTTAATGGTCTAAATTGTGAAGATAATATCTTAAATGGCGTGTTAGGTTTTGGCTCCATAAGGCGGACAGTGAACAGCTCGTTGCCGCAGCATCTAAGCCGCACGGTTTAAAATAGGGATGCAAACTTCGACTAGCTCGGTGATCCGTGACCCTGGCTGGTGGTTCCAAGAGTCGTGGGTTCGATTCCCACTCGGGACAAATATTTGTGTGAACAACATTGGTGTTCCGTGTTATTTGTATATTAAAGTTTATTTGTATATTTAGCTGACTACTTACATATCATGTGATCAGATCGATGTATGTAAATATGGTAGGTTTATTTATTTATTTAAACTGGAAGCAAACTGTACTGCACTCCCTTTAAGCCTAGTTGAGACGTACCTTTAATAGTTTAGTTTCCTCACAAAGTTTCACTTCAGTTGTGGTTGTTTCAGCTTAGGGGTGAGAGCCATCCGCTCCCCCGCAAGTCCGGTGATGACGACGAGGCCACTCCAAGCCATTATCGTATGTCAGTTAGGAAAAAAAAAGTTGTGGTCAGGGTTCACTCGTACCTTTTCGAGGGTGTTGATGGCCCACATGGCCATGTTGGCGACGAGCATGAAGGTGACCAGCTGCCGGCCCGGCTTCTCTCGCCGCTGCTCCGAGGATCCGCAGCGCCGCCACCACGCGTCGATGATGAACAGTGACTGCAGGATCGTCTGGAACCATTCATTCGTTCATTCATCTGTTTGAGATGCTACTGGTGAAACCAACTAACTAAATTGCCTCGTTGGTCTATTGGTAGCAAGCGCTGCGTTAGGACTAAGAGGTCCCCGGTTCGATTCTGGGGTCGGGCAAAATTTGTGTGAGTTTTTCTCCTATCTATTGTAGGCACGAGTTATATGGGGCAGGGACAGGGACAATTTTATGAAAACGTTCCGTGTCTGGTTGTGTAAGTATATTTTATTTATCTATGGACGTTATTGTGTATTGGTATCCCTGTTGTTTTTAATAACATCAACACAAGTGTTTAAACAACTATTATTATTTTATGTATAAAGTGGCTATGAGGTTCAGATATGAGGCCGACAGGAAAAATAGACCCTATTGCCCCTGTCGCCTCACATTACGTAAGAAATGGTTGCAATCTATTGGGCTTATGCGTACATAAGTTTACAAGTAAGTACCTGGATGAAGGAGAGGAACTCCGCGAAGAAGCCGGTGAGGCCGCCACTGTTGCTCTTTTGCAGCGTGTGGTGGCCACCGATCAGGCTGAACATGCAGTACACAAACATGCCCGTCTGCGCCAGGATCAGCAGAGACGTGTCTAGACCTAGCACCGCTGAGGACAGAACACAATGTTCATTATTGTTTGGAAGAAAGAAAGAACATTGTTTTGTTTTTAAACCGTACTGTATATTGTTAAATATGTATATGTAGTGTAAAATATTGGTGACAACACAAACAAATATGCCAAGTTATTGTTTTCTAAAGAGTCTTCTCAAATCACTAGTATCTACGAATGCCCTATTAAATTTGTATTTTACATGTAGAGCAGTTAGTTACCTTCCTACAATAGTACCTAGAAATACAAGAATTGTTCTGTAAATGTTTAAGTGCTCAGAATGTACCTGCAAGGGTAGATAAGTGTTTTTACAACGCTAATCTAATATCGATATTATAATTCATGTTGTAAACAAGAGAAATCGAATACTAATCGTGTAGGTAGATAATATCCACTTACCTTGGGATTTCCTTTTGTACGGCAAAACTCTCATTTGCTTCAAGGCGACAGCTGATACTAGGATGGTTATCGAGTATAAGAAAAGTTCACAAATGTTGACCTCAAATATGGCATCCTGAAAATGTATAACTATATGGGTAAGTATATTAAATTATTACAGTTTAATTAAATTGAAGAGCTTTTAACATAAAAAGGAGATCTTTATTATAACGGTCGATCTTAAGTACTAATGTTAAGTCTCTAAGGCGTGCATAGCAGTAGGAGTTAGGTATGACGGACAACTATTATTATAGTTATCAACTGCGTCTTTATAAGACTAAATAAATTTTATTTTAAATATTTTTTTCATAACTTGTTTATGAGATAGCTACGCCTACGCCTATTATCTCACTTATTGATAAAAATAATACCGTAGTCAAAAATGTATGACAGTGCTTCGGTTTATAAATCTACTTGTGAACTCATAACGAGTCCTAAGACACATTCGAGATAGCAGATAATACGTGTATCTGAAGGTCTCATCAATCGGTTCACCTTTCACCCATGAAAATCATGTATGTATTGAAAATCAAATTCAACAGTATGTGATCTAGTTTAAACTAATTGATTGATTCTAATGACATTGAAAATCAGAATTAAATATCATGTGGTTGTGTCTGTTGAATCTTATTGATAACTAGTGACCCGCCCTTGCTTCGCTTAGAGTACACTAATCGTAAATACCCTCCTCTTAAATCCTTATATCTATTAAAAAAAACTGCATCAAAATCCGTTGTGTAGTTTTAAAGATTTAAGCTTACATAGGGACAGACAGACGCGGGAAACGACTTTGCTTTATACTATGTAGTGATGTTTTGTAACTTACGTGAATGGTGTCAGGACTGGTGGCCAGCACGAAGAACATGATGAGCGATATGATAGTGAGCACGATGACCAGGATCCCAGCGAAGAGCCCCCGGTGGGTGTGGGAGCAGTCCAGGGAGAAGTGGTGGAGGGCCGCCTGGCTGCCCTGGGGGGTGCCCACGCCGAGCATACCGGCTGGGGGATATATTCGCAATGGAGAAAAGGATGCAAAGGATGAAGAACGTGGGACGCGATAACTCATGATCGTAGGTTTAAATCTCTGTCTAGGGGACATGAATGTGCATTTTTCTTTTTACATTACGGCTAAGAACATCTTCATCACCAGCCCATACACGTCCTCACTGCTGGGACACGGGCCCTCCCTAAACTAGGGCGATAAGGCCATAATCAACCACGCCAGCCAAGTGCGGGTTAGTTGACTACACAACCTAAGAATATTTCGTAGGTTTACTCACGGTGTTTTCCTTCACCGTTAAAGCGTCGAATAAACGTACCTACATACGATACAGCTAAGAACAGCAGCTTTAATTTATTTTGTTCTCCGTTGGTAAACTTATTAATAATTTAACCAAATAGGTGGCACAGAATTTTGATAACAAAATCTGAGCCTTAACCATGAGGATAGAAAGGAGCGGTAATACTCAATAATCAATTGTCTATTGTATTGTTCTTACATAATGTAGTGCCTACATATCAGATGGAAATAAACAGTAATACAGTTTCAATTATGGACCCTGTCAGGCACAGCTAGCAATAGGCACGCTATTAATAGATAGACAGTAAACTAATATGTACTTTAATTCAATAACAAAGATCCCTACAGGTCTATGAAACAAAACTCACTTAATATCATAATATTGCAGTTTCAGTGAAATTTTAAATATGGATCAATATATTTATTATTGCATATATTATCTATGGCCTGTAATCACAAATAATGATAAGAGTTAACGTTATCTTACCAAATTGTTGAAGTATTTTTTCAGGAGTAACGGAGTTATTTCGTGATTTAACTTTAGGAGGAATTTTGAATTTCTTCTCAAAATCTTCTGGAGTGCATTTCACCTATAAAAAGAGTAACATAGAGTTAAATAGTACGGTAAAATTACATTTGTGGACACATTTCCTGTTACAATTTAATATTAAAAAGTAAAGAAACATTGGAGGCATCGTACAATATTTCCCTACTCTATTATTGTATTCAAGTAAATAGCTGTAATCGTCTTACAAAGTATTTGTTCCGTACCTCTTTCCACATTTCATAAAGAATAACAGCACAGATTAAAGAGTACTCAATAGTACACGGGAACAGAAAGGGCGAAGCATTCTGCAGCAGACTCCCCATAATATTTGATCTCCTACATGATTCTGTTACATTCACATGTGTGCTGTTATGTGCGACCATAATGGCGTGCTCTAGGTGGTGAATCTCGTGTTTTGTCTCTTCGACAAGGACATACAGCCATTCGCAAAGGTTCGTGGCTATCATGTGCATGAAACCGAACCTTTGCAACATTTTGTAGCTGCCCGTTTCGATGTCTTTGTTCGTGAGGAATATAAATTGCATTTGTGCTAGCGTGAGAGCCATGCGTATGGCGGGTGTGGCCGCCGTGAGCACCGACCGACAATGGTCGGCCATTTCGAAGTACTCTCCGAACTCCAACCCACTGTGGACCATTGAGCCGATTCCAAAGGCTGTGGAAGTAATGATCATATTACATAAACATTTTGTCGAAATATTCAAGTACCAAGGTTATTCTTAAAGTTATTTTAATAAGACAGATAAAATAGAAATAAAGCTATAAAATATTAAAAATAAATATAAGATACCTATAGCCCCGAGTCTCAGGTAAAAACTTCCATATCTTGATAAACTGTTTTCCTTTGCTTTAGGCTTTTCCCCGGGTGTGTTTTTACCATTTTTATCTTCCTTTTCGGGATCTGTAGAAATAAACAAATTATATCTGTGTACTGTGATATTATTTTTAGTTCATCAAGGATCATTAAGGAACGTATATGTGTGTAGGTGAAACGAATTTTCCGGTACATTTATACGAATGGCTGAAAACGTTAGTGGAATGAAAAGTAAAGAAGGCAATATTCTTTGCGCGCGTAATTATGCAAACAAGATGTGATTTTAATGTCGCATTTTGTTAAGCAAATGTGCCTAATCACCCAAACAGTGTATCCTACTTTTATTTGTCTCGCTTAGCTCTACAGACTTTGGAATCTTACCGTAGGTATGAATAATCATGTTGACGGCCTTCTGTCGCATTATGTTTGCATACTGGAACACTACGAATAATACGGATACCAAGTACAGGTACAAATAGAAACCCTGAAAAAAGTTATTGGTAAGTCAAGCATATGATCTAGATAGAGAAAAAAATTGAGGAAAAGCATGCTACGAAAGAAACATATAAACACTAATATATCTTTGTTACATCAAATAGAATGCTGGGAGTTGAACCCAGAACCTTTAGAGCGAGAACCAGGTTGCTTCTACAGCGAGTTCATCATTAACAATGATTTTGTTTCAAACACTCTCTTTCTGCTAACACGCAATCGAATAAATTTGAAAAGATATCCATATTTAAGATGGTGACTACATGCCAATAACCACAGCCAGTAGATATAGAAGATTGGAAAACTTTCTTTACCTGATAATATGCTTCCGGAACTCCATTTGCAATGACTTCAGTTACAGGGAAGGCAAGTCCTAATACTACCAGCAGTTTGGCGTACAAAACTGATAACGCTTTGCTTAGGGCTTCGCTGAAACGAAATTACACTCAAATAAGCATTGGTTGTAGTTCGAAATCCATTAGAAACTGGCTATTTTACTTTAATAATGATCATGGGTATACAGATTTAAATTATGAACAATTTATGCACACTTTATACATTTGTAGAAATATTTAGAATATTTTTTAAAATGGTTAAACTTTACGACTCCAGTACCTTTTATTTAGCGCTTATTATCGATTGTTTAGCGCTATAAACTATGTAGTTAAGACAGGAATTCATACAAAAAAGTCAATTTATGAGAACATTTTTGTTTTGGTGCTGCAAACCTAACCTTTTACTAACAGGTTTCACTTGATTGTACCAATAGTGCTACGTTCGTAGGCGAATGGTTTGTATGTGACGTCGCGATATGGAAGCGAAATAAACATTTTCCCATTTTAATTACCTCCATCGGGAGGCGTGTGTAGTGAATGCTCATAGCGGCATTGTCAACCTGTCTGTCTATTAACAAATAAAGGGTGTGCTTCTGAATGGTGTTGACGCGTTAGGCGCTAGCATTGTGGAGATATAATGCCGGCTCCATGACATTATCCGACAGAATAATATTCACCTCTGAAGGGGCCCGCGCTCCCGTATTCACGAATAAGTGCTCGGCTATCTCATTGATGTAGTCTACGAATTTAAGATGATTCAGTTACTGACTGTCCTATTAAATAGAATTTTAACTATAAGGGTGAGACATAAGTAAACAGAGTGATGACGAAACATAGAGGTCTGTTATAAATTTCAGTCTGTCTGTCTTCCATGTCTAAACATGTGAACCGATTTAAACGAAATTTGTTATACAGATTGTCTAGAGACTGAGAAAGGACAAAGTCCTTTTACCAACTAGGTAATTAGGTTTTTTTATTAACTTGGTTTCACGCGATATTTGAGTAGGTATACTCTAAGAAACGGAATATGTTCGGGATATTTACTATATTGTTTTGATTTATTGAGCTCCCGATATTTTGGCATGAACAACGAGTGCACTCGTATGGAATCGCGAGCGTTTACACAAGAAAATGCTGAAATACGTGTACGCTTTAAAACATACAGTCTTATATCTATATCTTAAATTCGACTAAAATATGTTTTGTATACAGCTAGTATAGATAGACCGAACATTTCGCTTGTAACTTTGGTGTGGTTTGTTTTATTCATGAGGTAAGAGGCTTGATGGAGCAGTGAGCTGCGGTCAGGCCGGACAAGACGCGGTGTCGCGAGCACACGCCACCCGGCTTTGCTTGATTTATGTAGGCCCTCACGCTTCCGGAAACGAGCTTTTGGCAATTAACACCACGCATATGTAACAACAAAATACTACTACTAAACACTATAGCAGTGGTACACTATATTGTCACACTACTTATATCTATTTCTTGCACAGTTGTACACCGCTATTTTGACCAAATTTGCAATTTGACGCATTCCCATTAAGTACATATATTTAATAATTTAGCTATGCAAGAGCGTGGTCGCCTAACACAGGCATTTTTTTGCTTAAAAGGTGACTACGAACACTAATATGTTATTGTAACCTTTATACAAAATAAAGATTTATTTATTTATTATTTATAAAATTATTTTTAATATATCTAAATTCAGAATTTGTTAATTTACTAAGTGTTGAGTTAATTATTTAAAGTGTCATAGGTTAGATAATATTGTATAATCATGTCTGTTTGGTTGCTTTGTTTGCCTACGGCATGCCGAAGTGAGCATTGAAATATGTGTTACTGACGCATAACAGATAGCTAGAAGTGTAGAGCCGTCGCGATCGGATTACGGTAATCCGTACACTTCAAACTACTGAACAATTTTGAGCTGAATCTCCCTCTACTATGATTGGAGAACAAGTTAGATTTAGTTGACTCTGGCACCTATAATAATACAATAGTATTTTGTGGGTTGTCTGTTTCAGAAGTTGAAACCTTTTATACAGGGTGTAACAAGGGGGGTGGATCATCGTAAGTCAATCGATGGGGGACTTCAATACCTATCGATATAACCCCCATGTATGTTCAGCGATTTTCAATAGTTCCAAAGTTATTGAGATTTTTGTGAAAATTTTGTAAGAAGCCGGAATTCAGTATAAAAGTCTTCACTGTAGCTTAACTACTGGACCTGTTTGCATGTTTTTTTCTAGAAATAGTTCAATAGTGGGTCTTTATAATTACGATACCAGTTTGAGTCATAACTCTACCATATTGGAGTAAAAAAATAATTCTTCACAAAAGTTTTACGAATCGAATTGTGTCTACCAACTTTCAAAGCCTCCAGTGAAAAAAAAGTGCCTGTGTTTTTTTTCTAGAACTTCTTTTAAAAACTATCTACATCCATGGATAGTATACCCTGAAAATTTCATACCGCTACTGCCAGAGCATCAAAACGAAAAATGAACGCGAATTGCACAGGTCCCATAAATCAGTGTTTTTATTTTTCATGTAAAACTTAAATTTAAAAATAAATCGATATGTTTCAGCAAATTTATGCTATGTTAGTAACATTAGTAGCAGTAAATTTACAGAATTGCAAATTGAAGGGGTGAAAATTAAACAAAGAAAATTTACGTAATTTTTGTTTATAATTTTTCTTACAGTAAGTGTTCATAATGGGCACCATTATTGGCTAGGCATATCCTACACCTTTTTAAAAAGGTTTTTCGGATGTTGCAAAATGCTACTACTACATTTTACTTCAGCACAATTTGGGCCCCTGAAAAATTTGACAAACAGAAGCATTCCACAACCTCCAAAAAGCTTTTTAAGAAGGTCTAAGCCATGCATAGCCAATAATGGTGCCCATTATGAACACTTACTGTAAAAACAAATAATTAACAAAAATTATGTAAATTTTCTTTGTTTGATTTTCACTGCTACTAATGTTACTAACATAGCATAAATTTGCTGAAACATATCGATTTATTTTTAAATTAAAGTTTATATGAAAAATTAAAACACTGATTTATGGCACCTGTGCCATTCGCGTTCATTTTTCATTTTGATGCTCTGGCAGTAGCGGTATGAAATTTTCAGGGTATACTATCCATGAATGTAGGTAGTTTTTAAAATAAGTTCTAGAAAAAAAACACAGGCACTTTTTTTTCACTGGAGGCTTTGAAAGTTGGTAGACACAATTCGATTCGTAAAACTTTTGTGAAGAATTATTTTTTTACTCCAATATGATAGGGTTATGACTCAAATTGGTATCGTAATTATAAAGACCCACTATTGAACTATTTCTAGAAAAAAAATCATGCAAACAGGTCCAGTAGTTAAGCTACAGTGAAGACTTTTATACTGAATTCCGGCTTCCTACAAAAATTTCACAAAAATCTCAATAACTTTGGAACTATTGAAAATCGCTGAACATACATGGGGGTTATATCGATAGGTATTGAAGTCCCCCATCGATTGACTTACGATGATCCACCCCTCCTGTTACACCCTGTATAATGTTTTTAAAATATCATCCCTCGTTGTAGTCAGTAGGTAAGGAAGGAAAAAAATCGGTCACTCATCTTTTAACGTAAAAAAGACCAATTTAGAAATAGCTATTATGTAATTTAAACTGGTATTTTAGAGTTTTGAAGATGATATTTAGATCCGTGGGCCTTTAGTATTGGGCGCCCTTACTGTAGGAGCCGTCCAAAGCTACACCTATGTTTTGCATGCGACACTCGCTAATATGCTAAAAAAAATCTGATCTGTTGTCATTGCCTATCGTTGCCATGGAACATTTTGTACTCACTGTCCCAGTATCTCCGCGGCGGAGGGCGAGTGCTCGTGAATGGTGGAGGAGACAGAGGCGCGCTTGCGACGGCCGCACGCATAACGTAAACATTTGTTGACATTGGTCACCGTTGCTATGGTTACGTCTTGTACTCACTGTCCCAGTATCTCCGCGGTGAAGGGCGGGTGCTCATGGATGGTGGAGGCGACAAAGACGCGCTTGCGACGGCCGCACGCATAACGTAAACATTTGTTGTCTTTGTCCACCGTTGCTATGGTTACGTCTTGTACTCACTGTCCCAGTATCTCCGCGGTGGAGGGCGGGTGCTCGTGAAAGGTGGAGGCAACACATGCGCGCTTGCGACGGCCGCACGCATAACGTAAACATTTGTTGATATTGGTCACCGTTGCTTTGTTTACGTCTTGTACTCACTGTCCTAGTATCTCCGCAGCGGAGAGCGGGTGCTTGTGCGACGACCGCACGCATAACGTAAACATTTGTTGACATTGGTCACCGTTGCTATGGTTACGTCTTGTACTCACTGTCCCAGTATCTCCGCGGCGGAGGGCGGGTGCACGTGGATGGTAGAGGTGACGAAGGCGCGCTTGCGACGGCCGCACGTATAACGTAAACATTTGTTGTCATTAGTCACCGTTCCTATGGTACGTCATATACTCACTGTCCCAGTATCTCCGCGGTGGAGGGCGGGTGCTCGTGAATGGTGGAGGCAACAAATGCGCGCTTGCGACGGCCGCACGCTTAACGTAAACATTTATTGCATTTGTCCACCGTTGCTATGGTTACGTCTTGTACTCACTGTCCCAGTATCTCCGCGGCGGAGGGCGGGTGCTCGTGGATGGTGGAGGCGACAGAGGCGCGGGAGTGCGGCGCCAGCTCGGACAAGAAGCGCCGCTGCGTCGCTGCGCAGAGCGCCAGCGCTTGTGACGGTCGCCGGAAAGCCGCTATGATGGCTGATGGTCGGCTGTTGAACAAACGTCACCTATAACTTGAGTATTCTTAGCTAAATAGTTTATTCATACCCAGACCAGACCTCGTCATCATCATCAGCCCATATACTTCACTGCTGGGACACGGGCTTACCCTAAAGTAGGGCGATAAGGCCTTAGTCAACCTCGTTGGTTGACTAACTCGCTGGTTTCCTCACGAAGTTTTCCTTCACCGTTAAAGCGTCGAATAATCTTACATACGAATTTCAATTTTGGTACGTGGCGGGGTTTGACCTGGCGACCTCTCTCATGGCAAGCAATGACCTTAACCACCGGCGCTTTTTGACTAGACTTCATTCTAGAGCCCTAGTCTGGTATATACGAAAATATGTATAAGAGATAAATTATTAGGAAAATGTCAGTCAGGTCGGAATGACGATTATACGCTACACTAACTGCCCCCTAGGGCCAAACAGAGAAACTCAGGGCCAAAATTGCACACTCATCCACAAGTCGTATGAAGACCGCTACATCTCTCAGCCTTAAAAAAAAGTAACGGACCGTGTGTTGAGGTTGGCGGCGAGCTTGGCCTCCACATCGGTGGACATGCGTCGGCTGTTGGGCTGCGAGTGGGCATGCAGCAGCGGGTCCGCCGGTGTCTCCAGCATGGCGCGCGTGCGCTCGCGCAGACGCACCACGTCCGAGTACGACGACTCATCACTGGACAAAGTAAAATTAAAAAAAAAACATTAGTCTTAAAAAATGAAGCATGTTATCACTGGCCAATAATAAATTAAAAAAATTATGAGGTTTAAAAAAGTAAAACAGAAATCGTTGGAGTTACGACGACCCATCACTACTGGCCAGTCATAAAAATATGGGTTTAATAAGAATAACACTGTCCAAACAGAAAAAAAATCTTAATTAAGTAAAATATACAAATTGTCACTGGCCAAGCATAATGATAAAAAAAACATAAGGCTTTTTAAAAACGGGAATTCAGTTGGGACAATATTTATCATACTTTAAATATTTGGGTGTGGAATAGTCAATATCGCGGATAGGAATAAACACGGCAGACGGTGCGAGCGCATTGCACTACACAAAGCAGTCTATCAAACGTCATAAATATTTTCGAAGCTCACAGTGCACCCAAATCCCTCTTTGTGTATTCGCGTCATAGCTACCTTACCACTATACAGGTTGCTCCCGTATATTGACTTAAAACAATAAACGAACTGCGATTAGTTTGGTAGGCTCTGGCACTCGTTTTGGAATTTTTCATTCATACTAATTATTACGTTCATCAACAATTTTTACAACACAACACACAAAGTCCTATTTGATAATGCTTGTAAGTAAGTTTTATAGTGCTATGTGTTGTTATTCGTAGTATCAAAATTATGTTACTTAAGCCGTTTCTAGGAATTCTAGGTTTAAGTTACAAACGGTTTATGTAAGTATTTTTTTCGGACCCAAATCTTGTAAGACTATCTTACAAGGAAGGTCTCTAAACAAGTGTCAACGATATTATTAAATTATACTGTTCCCTAAAACACATCATTTAACAACGATGCTGTGTGAAGAGATTGTGCACACTGTAGTTTCAATATTTAAAGAAGTGCTGGCCCGTTCTTATACTGGAGTCATATCGAACGATTTGAACTACATAGCTTTGAGCGCAAAATCTCCAAAATGTGCATCCGTTTTCCGGAAATGTCTTCCTAAGCTTCGTACGGTGCACACAAACATATCCTGAATATCAAAATATAACAATATTCCCTCAGAGACTGTACTGGCAACTTACTAGACTACAAAACGATTCAAAGAAGTTTTAAGGTGTTTTCTGTTTGTATTATTAAGTGAAAATATTATGTAATCGATTTTAAAATGAATGTCAGAAAACGCTACACTAAAACAATATCGCGAATGAGAAAAATGAAAGAAGAATAAAAAAGTTCTAGCGACTTAATTTGTCAGTAAAATAATGTTGACTTTGGAAAAAATATGGATATTTTTAATGTAATAGGTAGCCAAGATCCTGTATCAAGATAAGAGATAAGTAGAACCGCTACAATGGAGAAGAATTCAAAAGAAACTTTAATTAAATGGTTAGGATCTGTAGCGCGCTTTGTTTATGGGACTGCAGACTACGGGCGACGTTATTCATTTCCTATGCTTTCGGAAAATAATACCTCCGCTGTTATAGACGTATCGGAGAGCGGTAGAGCCGAGATTATTTCGAATGGCAGATCTCGAGGACTGAATAAATAAGCAAATAGTTGAACACTTTTAAGCCACTGCTATTTATGTCATATCACGGTATTTAATACGAATTATGATATCTTTAGTTTTTTATTAAACTAAGTAATGGGGTAGTAAAGATGTATTATATATTTGTAGTGGTTCTAAAAGAGAGTGTTATCATCACTGTACATAAAAAAATGTATAAAATTACTCTTTGTTCTTCTAATATAAAATTTCAAAATAATAATGATTCTAAAAGTCTAACGTGGTGTTGTCTTACACGAATCTCTATCTAATATCAATTGAATTATTTTTATTTAATCATTACAAAAGCAAACTAAAAGAATCTAGTCTCCAGTCCATCATGGGACGATGAAGTTGTTAAATGCGTCCGTTTTTGTAGGTGCTCCACGGTAAAATTACTTTGGAAGTTTAAAAGTCATTCAGGATGCTGAGCTATGAGTGTTTTGAAATAGAATTGTTTTATATAGTCTTTTATTTTAGAACAATAAATTAGCTATAGCTAACACACCATAGATAAGTACCCCTTTGTAGTAGGTAGTTCACTAGACTCATCTTCACGGGTGACCGTGAATTCGTGATCTGCCGTTTGTCATTAAATTAGTTTCTTCACAGTAAACAAGGAGTTTGTATAAGTAAATAGGTGAGCACTGAACTTGTAAACTTGTCAATCTTCAAGAGTAAATATGTAACTTACTTTAAATGGGTTGTTGAATAGGTATCTAACGTAATATCTATTGGATGGGCTTACCGTAAATAAATAAGATACTACACTAGACATTATATCTATGAGTACGCATTAGTTTGATTTATAAGTCGTAATGTACACGAAAAATAATAATGATTAATAATACTAGTAGATACCGATATTAAAATTAATTCAATTTTCAAAACTGATTGGAAATTATGAAATGGTATATATGAGGGATAAAGTAAATTAATTTTACTTACATTAAATATGTAAAACGTACATATTTTGGTAAATTAATGTGGCCAGTGTTTGCAGGTCAATTTAGACGTGCACTTTAGTCAACAATTAGAAACTACGGAGATACACGTTCCATCCAAGAATGCTGTAACCGTCGCATTTGCGGCGTCTGGGAACAAGCTTCGCAATAGCTATTACCGCATTCTGATAGTTAATTAGATAGGCAGTTGAGACATACCTGTCGTTGTCGTTTTCCTCATGTACGGTGTCCATATCTGTCACGGTGACACTGGGCCGCGTCTCGGCCGCCTCCGACAGCGGCGCGCGCTTGCCTGGACTCATCTACGAACACATTATCGGCACTCATTACCCTCAGAAGGCTCTTTTCAATTCTCAATGGTTTTCGTTAGTAAACAAAAGATGGTATGACGTAGGTGGTCTGCCGACTGGTGAGGCACTTTGGGCGGCGTTACACGTGTTACGATTATTTTAAAAGTTGAGTTTTCTAGGAGGAGTTGGATGGGGTTAAATACTTAGATTATTACATCGTTAATTGACGAAAGAGTGTCCTTCAACATGTCATTTGATTTGTTTTTTCTTAGGTATATACACCGTGAAATTTTAGTGGTTGTTTTCCCGCAGCAAAATGATTCTATCTTAGTAGCACAATAGATCTGTGCAGTTCTTTTTTGTTAAAATCAATAAATGCCGGTTTTACGAAAGGTTTAACCGAAACTCGAAAGCACGTTCGAACCGCTTTATGACTTAGGGTGTCGAGCTTCTTCAGCTTTAAGCATCGATTTCATGTAGCAAGCAGTACCTGAATACGTCACATCTTCAAAAACAACGATAGCTTCTCTCGTTTTCGAGTTAGAAAATTATTATTTTGAAAATTTGAAAAAAAAAATTTTTTTTTTCGTGGAATTATTTGCATGATTCGATAGTATTACTAAAGGCAAATCGTTCTGCCACGGGAAAACGACCACTAAAATTTCACGGTGTATACTTTTCACCAATTTCTTAAGTGTTCTGCTACGATGTTATGTAGGCGATTTCTAATTTTAACGTCCGTGTTAAAATAAAGGATAACCAGTGATTATAGTAATGAGTACCTACAATAGGATTAGATGTCGTTTCTTGTGGCGATACTTATCAATCGCTACACTAGCACTACATAAGAGTATAATCGTTTATATCCTCCTTAACAACTTTTAGTTTGTATGAGATCACTGAGTGTTAGAAACTTAATTACTCAAATATTTACCAATAGATATTCAATTGTTTGTTTGTGTTTAGATTTATTTTATTAATTTGTTGTATGGGTGTCGGTCAGGAAGCGCAGAGCCAAAGATAGGCACACTTTTTCCCGTCACTAAATTATTAAGCGTAAATAATTGCTCTTAAATTTGTCCGTAACGAACGAAAATTGACATGGCCTTCAAAAACAAATAGTCAAACTATATGGTAATTACACAAAAAAAATTATACATAGTAGTTTTGACAGCTACTTTAAAAAGTCGGTGGTAATGCCTAAACATTTCAAATACATAATAGATTTCTATCTTACAACATTACGCTTATTTATAAGCTAAAAGTAATAACCCCGTAGACGTTCCGAAGAATTGGATCGGAAATCCGTAATAAGAAAATTAGATATATACTCTCAGTACACGCACCTGTATATTCCTGAATGTTTGCTAGATTTTTTTCTGGAATATTTTTTCATTGCTCTAATCTCCGTCACGGCACTGGGGCGCTCAACGCAGGTAATTGAATTGACACGGTACATCCAAATTGCTTCGAGCAAATGTTTTTTCTTATTTTCCCATTTTGCGTGTGTATCCTGAGCACTTGTCGCCAGGCGCCCGCGCCCCACTTGCACCGATGATCAAATGATAAGTTTTTGTTTACGCGGTACCTTGGAAATGCGATACGTAGAATGCCCGGTAATCCTTTAATGCTACGATCTTGTTTAGGATTAGATCACTCGACAGAGGTCTGTCAATGAGCTGATAGCGGCAAGTAACTGCGATCAAGTATAGCGATACTGAATATTAAGTGTTGGTAAAATTACATGTGGTCTAACGAGTACTTGGTTTCCTTTGAAGACCTGGATTTTTTTAGTATATCATAGGGAACTATGTGGCTAGATTTCTTCTGTAGCGTGGGACATGTGTACGAGTAGAAATTATGTTGTTTATAGATTTGACCGAAGCTTGTGCGGTTCCGGTTTTGAATATATAAAGCTGATAAACAGTTATCAACCACTTTAGATACAATACTTATTTAGGTACTGAATGAAATTACGTCATTCGTATATTTTTTTTCATATACGTAGCTGCCGAATTCTAGCACGAGGAGATAAAATAGCTACTCCTCAAGTGTAAACATACTAATAAAGGCTTACAAAGATTGAAGTTATCTTGATTTCCTGATATGTCAATATTCCATAACTTCGTCTGATATGTAAGTAGGTAGTTACCTTAACAAAGTTTTTAAATTGTTCGTAACATAATTGATAATACTCACCGTACGATATTGGTGCACAAGTCTACGATAGCGAAACCGGACGCGAATAAAAATCAAAGTAAATTTATTTTAATGTAGTACCCGAACGAGTAAGATTAAAGAGTAGGTAAGTTTGTTTGTCTTGCGTCCGCCGGGCGGTCCTCTCTAAGGTTGTTAGGTTGTTGAATAAGTTTCTGAATTAAGAGAACTGAAAGTTTTCTCATCTCGAGATTACAGCAAAGTGTTTACCGTTTGGCTGTAGGATGCGGCCGCGGCGCGACACCCCGTAGTCATGTCGAGCTACGCGCCTCGATATCGGCTAATTTATTTTTTAATTGCTTTTTGTCGCACGACAGCTATCTACTTATTATTACACTGCATTATTTCTTGTGAGTAGAGTGGATTTGAGAGTTGTCTGCACAATGTAGTAAGTGGTAGGTATGTAGAGTAGTACTCTAAGTTTAGGTAACTCAGATTAACCAATACTAATAACAGTAAGTTTAATTAAATTTTACAATTTGTTGGTGTGATTAGTTTATGGACTTTTAATTTACACCATTCAAGGTTAAAAATTAAAACATTGCATATTATAATTTAAAGATGCTTCAAAAAATAAGTAAATCATAAAATATAACCGGTTGAATTTGATAATATTTGCACACACGTAATAAATGGAACACTTGTGTTGAAGGATTTTCTCACCAATGAACACAATCGTAAAAGGAGCGTCGATGTCCCTTTCTTGCGTACGTCCTTAGCGATAACACTCTTGGTATTTTCATAAAATATTTGCGTGAATGTATCGCACCTGATGCCGAGATTCGCTGCACTCTAAACTTTCTGTGATTTATGCAAACAAGGAGCCGTTCGCTAATATTGAAGTGAGAAGTAACTTTAAGATGCGCTTTATGGGACAAGAGAGAAAAGGCTTAATGTCAATCCTTTTTCAAAATACAAAAAGTATTTCTGTTCTTTATTTTTATTATGAAGTATTAGTCTTTTGCAAAGT
The DNA here is from genome assembly GCA_039566165.1 of Maruca vitrata. Lineage (NCBI taxonomy): Eukaryota > Metazoa > Arthropoda > Insecta > Lepidoptera > Crambidae > Maruca > Maruca vitrata. The sequence continues at coordinate 10,295,626 of CM076920.1, read as the reverse complement.
AACTTTGTCGATATTTCAAATCTCGTCACGTAAAAACATTTAATTTATGGTAAAAGTTTATTGCAGGCTACTTTAAAACAATATAGTTGCAATAGTGACTAAGCTTTGGTACAGATGTTTTATTATCAGCTGACTTTTACTGCATAAGCGGTCATCTCCCGTTTGATCGTCACTTCTTGCACATGATGTTGATATTATCAATATGTTGTATTCTGATGCGAACACTTTTACATTAATAGTGCCTAGCATGCAGTAGGTAGGTATGTACCTATATATTCTGCACTCGTTAGCGCCTCGCGTCGTGATCTGTCTCAATTTACATCTCTTATGAGCCGCAAACAATCTAATAAATGCTACTCAACCACATGCTTTTAGTAATGCGCAATAAGTCGGTTTACCATTTTACAATTGTGTTGGCCTGGGCGATTGAAGGATGAGTTTATTTACTTTAGAATATACTGCGAGTCTGTATCTGTATCTAAAACACTACATAAAGTACATGGAGTCTATTTCCAAAATAATTATTCTTACCTACATACACAATGTATCAAAAAATATTCTGGTTTTTACACTTTTCTCGTTGGTATACTGCGTGATGCATTAAGTGGGTAAAGAAAGTATAACGATCAACCATTCCTCCTAAAAACAAACTACTGGTATGAAAAACTGAATTTGCCTGGGATATATATCATGTATCCTAAATATAGAACTTGATAATATCCGGAAACATAATAAATATCCCGGACATATTCTTTTTTCTAATGCGTATAACCATGACGGTTAACAGTTATAAACTTCTTATTTGCTAACGTACATATTCGATAAATGTTCAAAGGATGTATGTACTACTACATATTCCACCGCCAGCTTTGAAAGTGTTTAAACAGGAACGTAGGGATCGATTTTCATATTGTTGCACGCGTTGGCCGGATGTGATTGGCAGTTCTGTTTATAGACGCGCTTAGATTTTATATTCTTATGTTTTCAATGTGTAAACATCATCGACATAAAAGCTTTGTTTGATTTGTTGCTATCATAGACTTCAGTTTGAAATTGGCATTTGGCAATGAGCGGAAAATAAATTAGTTAATAGAATTTCGGTACTTATCGAAAATTTTAGAAAAATGTTATGTTCAACATTTTATAATTCAAGCGGTACTATTTTAAACTTTGGTTTAAGTAATTTATTACTTTGTGTAATTTGTACGCAATCGACGATTATTCTATTCTAATATTGATAAAAACTTGTAATAAATACTTTACTATTAGAAGTCCATAATATTTATGTAGATAATTAAATATTTTTTTTAATCTATATCATGAAATATAAGAAATCAGCAAATAAAGGATTAATTTTTTTTTGATAGTTTTTTTAGTGCTACACAGAGTTCTAATGTAAATAAAAAATTGGAAAAATTCACATTCGTGCCTGAAACCCCTGTGTCCCCGTACAGTCAAACGGTTCATTTTTGTTAAAAATATTTACTGAAATTATAATCTAGAATACATTTAAGCCCAAAAAAATTCAAACTAAAATAATATTAAATTTATTATTTTACTCACTTTGCAAATAAAATCTTCCAATATATAATTTCCGCAACACACTGTTTCTACTACTTCATATTTATTTTATTGTTTTAACACTGAAGTGGACAACATGGCCGCCCGCGCACTGATTTTTGGCGGTGGCACGACAAGCATTTACATTCACGTGTATGTCATGTTAATTTAAGCCATAAATTTATATAGCACGACTTTATAAGTCGACGTCATCTCGTCGTGATTTCTAAAATCAGGAAGTCGTGTAACTACAATTCTATAATTTCACTCATCCAGATCTGCTAGTAGGATGAAATTATAATTAATAAAGGATTAAATGCTACAAGTATAATATGCGTTAACGGTGGTTGAATTAATCATAATTAGTACAGTTATCTTGTAGGCAAATACTAAAAATATGATTTTTATTAAATACTTGACTTTTACTAATTATCTATTAAAAAGCTTCTTCTTTCTTTGTTTCTTCGTCTGATTACAAGTCTTATATTTATTTAATTAATGTTGCAGTATTCCGCTATAAGTTAGGTAATGTAAAAAAACAGGCAAAAGGTAATAATATAAATAATTGCCATAACAGAAACGCAGTGTTAAACCTTCTATTACCTATAATATTACTTTTCTCAAACCATCAGTGTAAGATTCTCTCGCGCTCTCGTTTGTTCAAGATCTCGGCGCTTCCCTTAGCATCCGTGCCTTAGCCTATTCAACGCTCACTAAGACGTCCTCATACACACTCATCGTCATACGAAAAGCGTTTCATCACGACCACGAACCGATGCCAAGACTTTCGTTTTTAACGCATGGCATGGACGTAATTAAGTACCAGCTGAAAGGTCGATAGTAATTTTATAAAAGCTCTTTTAACGAAAGCTTGTATCACATAGAGTGTAACGCAAGCCCGCTAATAACCAGTTTCCTCTCCCAAGTGCACCTTCACATCGCATCCTGTGTTGAGGTTATTAGTTTACGGTGCAAGCCGGGGACATACATGTGGAAAACTGCATTATTATTCAATTTCCTGGCGTATACGTCACGTGACATGTTAAAACGTTGAAACATGAAAAGGGCTGTTGTGCACATATCACTTTTTTATGCAATTCAATTTTAGCGTTTTAATTGAATGGCGCTGTTATAATCCGAGCGCAAAATGCTATTGCCTATAAACTGGGAGCATACTTTTTACGTATTAGTGTTTACTGTCGGTATGTGATTATTAAATACAATATGTGCGGGGACTCAATTGAAACTGAAATTTGCACGTAGTTTATTGATAAATGTTATTAATTACTCTGTACATTATTATTACAAGGTATGTAAGAGTGGATAGTATAAGCGGTAGTGAGATCCAAATATGAGGTCGATAGACACAATAGACCATATTGAGCCTGTCGCACTCACCCTGAAGGCCTGAAGGCCTGGATTGTATTCGTATTATTGTTTCCTGAAAAACGGTTTGGAGAAACTAACTATAAGTAGTAAAAAACCTTTTTTCTAGACGATTTTTGACAAAATCACAGCACACAGACAACAGCTAAGGGAAAAAAAATTATATTTTTTTAACAATATGTATAGGTTTATGTGTATGCGAGAAAAATAACAGTTCCAGTTATAAATCTGCGTACAGTATCATGCGTAGATTTCCACTTGAAGTGCAACAAGAACTTTTATCACGTTTGACGGAAGCCGCAATAGAATATTCGAATATTTTTTATTCCACTACATTTTGAAAAGGCGTGGAGTAATCCTTTGGAGGTAAATTCCCGTAGGTCTCAGAACGACGTGCGAAGCGAGCTGCACCTGCAGCGGCGGCCGCTTCACAAAGGCGCCGGTTTTTCCGTGTCGGCATGTTCAAAGAGCTTTGGTGTCGGCCGCAGCGTTTGTGCGTGGCGCGGCTTGATTGAACAGCGCCGGAGCTTTGCCCGGCCAGGTGTCATTTAGGCCCTAACGCTTAAACTTCTGTTGACTGCCGCGTTTCGGCGAAAGTCCTAGCTTAGTCCGCTAATGAAGAAAAGCCACCATTAGCCGGTTAACGATTTTGGATTATCGCGTCCCGTTACATTAACAACGATTTACTATGAATCTTCACGTGATAAAAAGAAACATTACCAAATCATAGCTACTTAGTAACTATTACCGCCGGTTAAGCTTCGGCTCTTGGACTAACAGAAACAAATAATGGATAACACTATCATAGACATGATTAGCAAAATACTGCTTACTTTCGTTAATGTTTACTGGTGAAGGTGATAGGAGAGCCTTCTCTTATTGAGTTAATGATCAATAAACCCTGTCCATGATACATCATCGTCAATTACATGGTAGAAATGTTATTTTAGTACGAAATTAGAAATCAATTTTACAGCATAACACAAAATGTTTGCATTTTATTTATTCGAATAGTCTGGTTAAAATATGATTTGTAGTTAAGACTGCCATCTGTTAATCTGCTATTCTAAATGCCAACCTGGAATTAGGACGGTCTTAAATAAATCTTTTAAATGAATTAGTCTTTCTAGAATGATTTATTTTAACGTAATTTAAAATATTAACTACAATAAAACAACGCCTAGATTGAAAGTAATGTTTGCCTGATGCCATAACTGTCGTAATTATAATGACATTAATGAATTAATTAGAATCCCCCTTTTGCGGGTATCCGAGGTAAAGCTTTGCGTAAATATTTTCTAATGCGACACAAAGGAAGACGGCCGATGCCGCGTGAAATTATGCCGCGTAAAATGGAGTTGAATTTTTTTATTCCTCCTTTGACGTTCAAAGTTGGCGGAGTTAATTCAATTTATTGTCTCTCTTAAAACGAGACTCCACCGTAATGTTATTTATAGGGTTCACCTACGGCTTGTTGACGGTCCCGAAAGCAAGTGCAGGAGCGCACGGGCCTAAGTGATTCGATACACGTTCAATATGTTTCATTAGGGAGCTCGGTGCTCGCTTATTCAATCATACCTCGGAGGCGCGCGCGCCGCACCGCGCCCGCTACCTTCCCGGCCGCTTTACTCAATTCTTACATAATCAGTTTTTCCGACTCAATAATGGTATACACTCAATTTATGGGCAAGCGCATACCATCCGCAAACATTCCTTAATACATTTACATACTCCGTCTATGAGCGCTTTACTGCAGCAAACGTGATTTATGCACCTGACAAAGGGCAATATAGCGAACTTATTTGAAGCGATAGGAATTTGCCATAATAACCGAACGAAAATCATAGGGGTTGTGAAAGAATGGAAGAGAAAACTTCTGGAGACACCTCCTATCTTCTCTTAATAAAGCTATAGTTCACAGCACACGCACAAGTTTATGTTTTCATGTCTGATTTTCAGTAAGATATGGGGTTCATTTGGTGCTGTCAGGCACTTATTAAATTGTAAGGATTAAAATTAAAAAAGATGTATTCCGAAAATACTGAAATTAGCTTAGCGCCGAAAATCAAAATGCAATAGCAAAAACTAATTATTTTGCTCTTTAGACAGCGGACACAGCGTAAGCGGACAGCGGACAGGGCCGCGGTATCTGAAACAGGAAACGGTTGCCATTACTCGCTTTTGGCCAGTTATAATAAAGATGTAATGATGGGTAAATTGCTTACGTGATTTAAATGTTTGAAAACTGGCTTATTTAAAAGTAATATCTTTGAAAACCATTTAACAAGTCCAATCAAACAAACAAAGCTCCTGACAGAAATCACGATCCAGTTACATTTTACCATTTCCGTGTTCCCAACTACAACTGCAAATGGAGAATCTGTTTGTTGCATCGAGGATGTAGTATAATTCTTCCTTCCTCCGGTGGCGTCGGAGGCGGAACGAGCGATTCTGAGGAGGAACCGTTTCTTCTCGAACGTTGTCTGCATCCTCTGTCACAGGAAATGGTAATTACCGCCTAATCTTGCCCGGAGCGCAGGGCGGCCCGACGTCCGGATATGAACTTCCGTTATGAACAATTTAGCGCGCGAAATTGGACGACACGGCATGCTCAGCATTCAGCCTACAGCAGGTAGCGCTCGCTAGTCGCCATTCAGCCGAGGCCTAGGCGCCCTGTGAATACGAAACCGGCGGCTTTTTACGCGATCCAAATGAAATTGCATTTATATCAATATAAAAAGTTAACTGCGGACAATTTGCAGCACCTAATTTTGTGAATGGTTAAAATTTTGAGGAATTTTGCAGTGAATTCTTTGGCACTGTATTTCGTAGTGATTATAGTGTATGTAATAAAACGCAGTAATATTTTTGTGATGTATTTGTTTCTCATTTGCGAATTGATAGATTTTATATTTTACTCCAGCAGCTGGGGATATACTGTTTATGAAAGGGGGGAATAAGGTAATAGGTACCTAATTGTTACAATTTGAGCTTTGATTTGTTTTAGAACATCTAAATATATGTTTTTTTTACTAAAAAAAGTTGTTAAAGCGCTCGTTAGAATGTTTTGTTGTATTTATATTTCAATTACACATAATAAGATGGTAAATAAAATGTATTTTATTATTTCTTGGTTCTATTTTTATATGTCTCTGTAAATCAGTAAAAGATTTTAATAACTTGGTGACAAGGTTTTGAATGATTTTTATTCCTTATACACGCATTTTTCTAAATGAACACGCTATTCACTACCTTTGCCCAGTCCCCTTTCGTAGGAGTTATCGTTCGATCATCTTCAAATTTCACTCAGTTAAAATTTTCGTAATGACTTAGTATAATCTCCAATTCAAAGAGTTATACCGCCGGGCGGCAATGCATGTTGATATTGTCTGAATAGTCGGAGCAGAAAAAAGAGTTGAAGTAGCGTAGAGATTACCCATCTCTGTCCAATTCCCATAAAATCCCATAAAAAAATAATATAGGTAAGTCGATTTAATTAAAAGTTAATTAAAGTAAATTCATTATAGAATATATTTTTCCGGACAGGCACTAGACACGTCTGTGGGGCCTTATTTACCTTATTTGTCACTTCATTATGAGAAATTGAGTTAACTCATTAAGTTAATCATCTCTAACACTGACTCAAGTTAAGTTAGAAATAAAAATAAATAATAGTACCAAAGGCATTAAAATATTCCTTTATTCCGACTCAAACTGCGCTCCACTTACCATCAACTAAACAAGTGACACATTATCTAGTACCATTAGGCATTAGGATAGTCGAACTGCGTCTGATGCAAATGGGTGTACGGCGGCGCGGGTAATCACCGCCATTCATCCTGATCTGCATTGATATGAGGTGTCATTACTTGGCCGCAAGGGCAGTTACTCAATGAAGCTCTATGACGCCGCTGTCTCATCATCTGTGTAATCACAGGACAATCATGACGTTCTAATTGATACGACGACCGACTATGAAACAAGAATATGAACTTACAGATAAGCTATGCCTTGTTACACAAACGATACCCTGGTAGGATGGCACCCTTGGCTATTTACTTTAAAATATTAAATCTTATAATACATATGTACCATAACATCTATAAAGTACTAAGCAACCTAATAACCACGTATATCAAAGAAATTTTTTTCGCAAGTCATATCTTCTATCATATCATATCTCTAAATCACAATATTGTTAAAACTAAACTGAATGTTTACTTACAAATTAACGATATTGTATACGTACGTATACTTATCTTAAACCATAAAGCTTTTTTTTAACGGGGTATACGTAGTAATGTACTTACAAAAGTTAAGTAAACTTTTCCGATACCTTATGCGATATGTATTCATAACTATTTATAATGTATTAAAGTTTTTTGAATGACTTTGAATGTAAATAATGTTTTCGAGATAATTTTACCTGGAACTGCAATTAGTACGAAGTGCAAAACTTTAGAAAGTTATGTAATGGATAAGCTAACCCCCACAGAGCTTCACTTATCTCAGACAGATGCCTAAGTTATATATTTTAATTTTAGATCCAATTACGTATTAGACACATAATCTATAAGTTGTGGCTAGTAAGTGGTGAAAATAAAAAATTATGTTACTTACTAAGATTAACATACTTAAGTCTACTTGTTGCATGTCGATGGTAAAAAACAATTAAAGAAAAAAGTTATCATACTTTCAATTGTTTTTAAAATTTTAAATAATGTTTAATATATAAAAATGTAAAAGGATATGCTGAGACACCAACAGTTAAGCCAGTGAAGAGACTCATGCAGAATGCCGTTATAGTGAATTATGAACGCAGCCGCAAACGACGTTAATAAAATGTCATATCCTGAATATATAATTAACTTATCACGGAACGTATCCAACGATCCGCGTCCAGGAATCAGTGGGAATGGCACCGTTCGAAATGCAATGAAATCGTTGAAAAATGATTTGGATATTCGGAGAGAGCTCCGAATGGACAGCCGTTTATTGTCGGCTCTCATGTAGCCACCAAATGGACTGCCCGCCCGTTCAATTTCGATACTTTCACAACACAATAGGCGGGAGTAAGGCGTGCTCACTCACCTGTCAAATTAAAAAAAAGCACTTGCATATTCAAAATAAACTAAAAGGTACACTCGCACCAATACGGCTGCGTCCACTTTTGTTGTACTAATTTCGAACGACCTCTGTAATCTTAATTGAATTTTCTTTCAGGGCAGTTAACTACATTTCTATAGGTTATTGAAAACTTTACAAATGCATTGTTTTTCAGTGCTCGAGATAAAAGACGGTCGGCTGTTTTTATGAACTCTTTTCCAGCCTTTAGAGAAAGTTGCTTAATTTATATGCAGGTAGGTATTTATTTGAATGCCAGAATAACTAAGCAAAATTTTGAATCTTCAGCGTTTAGAGAAAGGTGTTTGATTAAAGGATCAGAATAACGGAGCAATAAATGAATCTTTAGCATGCTTTGAATTATATTTTATTAATCCCGCCATTTTAGCACACAGACTACATTAACTCTGGTAATTAAAAGTTAAATTATAGGGCATACTGTGTATCGTAAAGCAACACATACAGATAGGTACTTGAACGGTGATTCTGACTAGGATGGTGGTGAACCATCCTAGTCAGTTGTCTACCGTGGTGAAATCTTCGGTTCAGTGAGCACGAGGCATCTTTGATGACACACACCTGGCATCTAAGCTTCAGCTCGTCAGGCGCGTACTTCGGAGCAACAAGCTCCAAATACCACGAACGCGGAACAGAAGCAGAGTGAAGCTAACTATAGTGGAGCGACAGCCAGCAGTACTACCATACATGAAGGGTGTCAATGATAAGATTGGACATATCTTGAAGCGTGCTTGCTTATATACCTACTTGAAGCCTCCGCAGAAGAATAGCCTATTTTACCACCTGTCAAGTGTAATATTCCTCTTCAAGATTTACAAGCATGCATATACAAGCTAGATTGTGAGTATGGCTTCTCATACAAAGAGAAGTGTAAGTACCCGGGTAAAAGAACACATGGCTGACGTCAAACATAGGCGATAACATGCACTAGACGTAACCAAACATTATATACAGTTTTAGAAAACTCAAATCCTCAGTGAAAGAGCAACGTTTTGTCCCTAGGATTTTGAGAGAAGCCATTGAGAAAAAAATCATCCTAATTTCAATAGGGGATATGGTCGGAGTGAAGCACCTGCTTGGGATCCAATCATGAAGACCATAATATCCCAGACACGTCAAAAACAACCGTAACGCACAAATATCTGTAGCGCTACCATGAGTTTAAAAGTTACGGACTCAATATCGCCTACGTAAATGTCTTTGAAAACCTTGCACAGCGCCCCTGGTGGTTACGCTAAGAACTAAAATCGGTATGAAAAAAAACAACTCGATAGGTTTTTAACGTACGTAAGTTTTCGATAGCCAACTCATGGTACCGCTACTGTAGTCAGCGGTAGTGATTAAAGCTTCTTATAAAGACTACTGTCACCTTATAGTCTAACCCGTGTCCACGAGGGCTGTATAGAGCTAGAATCTTTAGAATAACAATAAAGTTTGCGTGTTTAATCCGTAAAATTAGTTTAATTTCAAATGTGTAGTGTTGGGGTTAGTAATTTTTAATAATACATAGATGACGCGTTTAGTAGAGCCTCTACTTTTTTTATTACATATCCGTCAAGTTCGTTTCCTACTTGGTACTGAATATTTTGTACTTTTTCGTGTTTGGATATAAAAAAAAAGAACAATAAAATAGTGTTTAGATGAATATGTTAGTGTTTATTTTTTAACACTGACGGTTCTGATGTCCGTAAGAGTGCTTTAAATTTCAACAGTTTATCTTACTAAATTCGTGTGTCACTTTAAAATAGTTTGCTATTCAAGTGTTAACTTATATGCAATCGGAAATTTTAGAAATGTAACCTAAGTTAATACTCTAAGTATTAGTGCAATATATAGTTTTTAAGCTAACTTCCTGCATTATCTTTGCTTAAATTAGTACGCAAACAATTATTTTGAATTCGAATCTACAGATATTCCTACAGTTTCTCTTACTACTTATGTATTAGGTCTACTGATATCTCACCTAGGCGTATATTACTGCATGCATACTTTTGGCTTGGTCTACTAATTGCATATGTCTAGGTTTGTTTGATAAAACGTACATGTGACAAATTTTTTGCTGATTATTTTAGTCACCTTCAAAATAATTCAGTAATTTTGTTCGGTCAAATTGACTAAATACTTTAGGCAATAGAAAAGTATTATTTACAATAATCAAGCTATGCAGTTCATAAAATGAGCCGACGCCCCGGCTTGGATAATGTGCATTTTTTTTATTGCAACAAGGTTCTAGAGTGCAGGAGTGCAAACAGATGTGTCCGACGTGATATAGTAGTCCAGTCAAAATAGACATTTAGCCTAGGAAAAATTCGCATAGAGCTGAAAATTGGCATGAATGTTGGGAACACTATTACAAATAATCTGTCAAAAGTCCCCATCGATCCCACGTCTGCAAAAAAAAAATCAAGGTCAAATGTCACAAATATCAGTTTTATGCACTTTTGAGCGAAACGGTAAGTTTAATCATAAAAGTATGTATGACAAAATTACTTATCACGTAATTATCTATAAAAAATGTCTGAACACTTTGTTCCTAAGATTCACCATTTCAGAGATATAGCGATGCACAAAGTTGAAAAAGTTGTATTTTCAAACGCTTCCAGGCCCCCATGCGATTGTGCTAGACAGTTAAAATTTTAACGAATGATGTATCTCAGTTGCCTCTATAACATCTAATACTAGAAACAACATGAAACCAACGTGTAAAGTGGGTTCTCATACAAAACCTATGTTTTTTTTCTCACACTTGGGCGGTTTTTAACGTGGTTACCCTAGTGAACCTATTCCAGGTCATATATAGATCAAAAACGATATCAACAGATGAATGCATATTATGTAAAATATGAATTTTCTAATGATTAAAGCCACGATATCTCGCGAATGGTGAGTCGGAAAAGAAAAAGTGACTGGACCATTTTTGTAGAAAATTGTATGATCTACAACTTTTGTTTGACCTATTTTTACGATAATACTTACTGTTTTCGAGAAAAATGGAAAAATCCTTAATTTTATACTTTTGACCTTGAATAATTTTTTTTGCAGAAGTAGGATTGATGGGGATTTTTGATATTTCGTTTATTATGATGTATTTAACGTCTCTGGCAATTTTCAGCTCTATGCGAATTTTGTCTAAGTTAGCATTTATTTTTGTCTATTTTGACTGGACTATAGGTGGACATTGTGGACTGTGACCTGTAACCTTTTAATATTTGTAAAATTTACGATAAATTAGAAATGTAAACAATTTTTTTTATAAAACATTTATTCATGCATATTCTCTATTGGCGATTTTCGATAACATTTCAAACATACAACAGATTACTACAGTAGCTTTCAGTGTTTGTCATTAATTTATTTAATATAGGTATATGGAATCGCAGTCACTGAATAGGAAGGTGTTATTGTAGTTATAACACGACAGACCTTTGTATTTAGAACATTCTAATTATTACCAACTTTACCCATGATTTTGAATATACCCCTACGTATTTATAATACGTATAATTTTTAATTTTCTACAACGCCATCATCATTTTGAAACAACGTGGGATTGTTATAGGTAAAGTTCGATTTGGTTAGATTATTGTGTGTAAGGAGAGCAAAAAAAGACAAAGGGTAGTTATTTTATTTCATGGTACAAAAATATGGTTAACAAAAACAGGTTGTTTATTGATTTAATTTAATATATCAACATAAATATTGTCTCATAGTAATAATCGTTTAAAGCATTAGGTACAATAATATAAAATCAGTCAGATTTATCGTTGTTTTTGCTTGTGGCTTCGGGAGCTACACGTTCGTAAATATGCATGCCTTAGTAAATAAAAAAAAATGAGTACAAATATATATATAATATATATATATAATACTGTTATATAATAAATATACAACAGTTTTATATAAATAAGTACAAAACCATTATCAAATTTTGGTAAAATTTAAGATGTAAATCTTCTTGTTGACAGAGTTTGTAACTTAACGATAAGCTATACTAGTTGTTTTTATATATCGAGTTAATTAATTTCATCAGCAAGGATCTCCAGCAAATCGCAACCCTAATACTCAACAAAATACAATAAAGGACAATTAAACGTTAAATCGTACGTTAATGTTTGTATAATTATATGTAACTTTTGTGGCTGTATCTTACGATGGTGATTCTAAATAAATAAATCGTTTGACTTTACTTTAATCTCTTTTATTGTATCTTATCTATTTCTATTTCCGGTGGGGAGCTTCAGTTCGCGGCCGGAAGTGGATCGCCGCACATTTTGCAGGTTTCGTCGACAACGAACCAATTTATGGCACGGTTCCATCGTCTCGAAACCCGAATCATGTGCGGATTCTTCTTATGCTTCTTATGACTTCCTTCTTCTCCTGTGCTTCTGTTCTATATTATTTTTCTTCTTATTTCTTCCTTCTTCAGCAACAGGGGAATATATATTTCTATTAATAGTAACAGTAAATATAATTACAATAACAGTATTTATCGTTGTAACTTCAAACTACTGCATAGTAATAATAATAGAGTAAGATCCCAGTGCCGCCACACCTACGTCATTTTAGCAAAGCTAGAATTTCCATGATTTATATATTACTACATATACAGGAGAGTATGCGTACTTACTAGCTCGAAAGCGGGGCCCTTTCGCAGGTAGCGCGCACTAAAGATGTTCCAAAACTGTACTTACTACAGAAAATTCTAGCTTTGCTAAAATGACGTAGGTCTGGCGGCACTGAGATCTTGGTCCATAAGAAACGTGGTAACTTTAATAAAACTATTCAGTTCTGGATATCGTGATCAATTAAAATTCTTACAATATTAAGTACAAACACAATTTCGTACATATTTATTTAACAAACTTTTTCTAAGTTTAGAAAAGCATAGGAATAAATGAAAATATCTGTCGAATACCTGCTAAAAACATTTTTATAAAACATGTGACAAAAAAAATGTAACAAAATTGATTACAGAGTAGTAGGACTTTATTTACTACACCATCAATTAACATAAGTATTTTGGCAATTGTATAAGAAATCAGTATCAACTTTCTAAATACATTACAATGTTTGCACCTTGTGGAAATTGCCGTAAATGACTTAATTAAGAAATGGATGCCTAATTAATTAGGCGATGTCCTTGCTTGGTAAACAAACGGCATAGCGATTTCCACCAACAAAATTACCTTTTATCGCCGATTAATTGTAACTGGTGGGTAAATTACTTGAGTAACCCCTGCTATCTTAGTGGCGCATCGTGGACTAGGCTGTAGGTAAACACTTGCTGAAAGCATGATGAGCTGAAAAGAGTTTTTAATACAAATTTAATAAGACAATGATAGAAGTAAAGAAATTGGGAGGTGATCTTTTGTTTAGTGTTGTCAAATTTTATTTAATTATTTACGTATAGCTCCCTGGTATGGAACACTGTTACTTGATTCATTATGACTACATTGATTTCCGGAAAATATAAATACGTAGTACCTACTAAGTAGAAACAGGCAACTAAGGCAAGTAACGTATCTTAGCGAAAGTAGGGCGGCAGCTATTAAATAGAGGAAGAGTTCGCTTTCCTTGTCGTTAGCCCACTCGATTAACAGACGTTTAGGCTCCGTCTCGCACTCAACAGATGACCAATTGTTCGTTCTCCCATAACGGAGCCGCTGAAAGTTTTCCCATTTATTCAGTGCTCATACGTCAAGGCGCGGGCGGGGGGCGGCGCGACCGGCGCGTTCCGGCCGATAAGGCGCGCCCATTGTACCGGCGTCGGCGCACGTTTCCTCCGCTGCCGTCGAGCCTACCGCATTGTTCCCTCGCGTAATGAACAAACTTATTCCCGAGGCTAATGCTACAAACGCGCCGCCGACTGCCGAATTCGCTCACTTTACCGTTATCTCCCCGACTGTCACGGCGCCACCCGCGTCTACATACATTACACGCACGCGACAATGCCGTCATAATAGTTCGAACCCATCGGCCCAGTTTTGTTTGAATAGTGTTAGCGGAGTATTGGATGTGTACTCACATTAGCACAATTGGTGAGAGGATGTTTGACGAAGGACCCGAATTCTATTAAAACAGGACTTGAGCCCGTTAGACACTTTGTAATTGATGTCACGTTTGTTTAGTTATCATGACATTAGATAATTAAAGCACACGCTTGAGATACAGGTTGAAACGGTAAGAGCGCTTTTCTATGAAACGTTCAATAATTGGCGAGCTAAGAGTTAATTGGTGGTGTTAAGTTTCTTTAAACAGCGCTTAGTTACAAATAAAGTTTAAACGTGTTCTTCAGAACTGTTATGTTATTTAAATGAAGAGGAATCTGTGGAGTCCTTTTTATTCTAAATGGAAGGGGTCGGTTATTTGTGCAAACAATTTTATGAGTGTTATCTATTAATCGCCGCCCGATAGCGCCCTCGCGCCTCGCCGCCCCCCGCCGCCTTCGCATTATGCATTCTCCGCGGCGCCAAAATTTCTTATTCATTCGAATACATTCAAAAAATTGTATAGTAGTGTCGTTATTTCTTCAATAGAGAAAAAAATCGAGACGACCCAGCAATAACTGTGAAGGGAGAAAATCGCATTTCGATCGGAAGCGGGCAAAATCTTTTATGTAATATGAGATTGTCATCGCGATTATTACAGGCAAATAGAATACGCCGGATCAGTAAGTAGGTTATCTTCCTGCTTCCTTTGGCCGGAATTACTTTATTGGATGTTGCGAGGTGAGTATTTGATTTATTATTGCGATTTTTCATTTTAAATTGTAAGGGACGTTTGATCTTATTAGGCGCCATAAGAGGCGGTTGCTAAGTGACTGACTATGGAAGTTACAAGAAATTTTACGTAGTTTTGTGTGAAATTCTTTGTTTGTTAAATAGAACTGGTTATTGTAGCTTTCTATTTATAAAAAATAACAGATATTACTCTGTAGAAATATTAACCAAACATTCTAAAATTGCACCTACCTATCGTAACAAGCTATAGACAAGTAGAATTCATTTATGATTTATACACTATAATATAACAAGTCATTACAAAACTTTCCAACACTAAAAATACAATCACTACCCCATAAAGTGTAGCGCCTAACATAACGTGATTGCGTTCGTCACTCCTCAAACGATATGAATCAAAAGTTCGTGGGGGCGACGTCAATTTGCGCGGAACATTTTCGCGAGTCGAATTACTCCCAAACAAATGTCTGTCACCGAATTGTTATCTCGCTAGAAAACTGTGTGCCGGACGAAACTTGTTAACTGGTCGGCGATGAGGTGAAAAATCACTGGAACACTGTTCTTTAACAATATCTCTATAATATTCTTGAACAAGTTTTTTTTGCTTCTTCAATATATTTTTCTTTTTTGTCTGCCCCGAATATGAAATCTATTTGTTTACTATTTGTATATAGTGCCAACTATGTCCGATATCTGACTATTATTATAAAACACACATTAAATAACTTCGTGTTCAAATTGTACAAAGTTTTCGGAAAACTCAATGCTAAACACCAAGCCTGTGATTCAGACATCCATCCAAAAATGTGAGAAACAGCAATAAAGCACTATCGGCATCAAACGTTTCATCCGATCCTGCAAGTGGGATTGCAATATTATATTCCTGTTCCTTTCACTGCTCGGAGTAAGTCGCAACGTGCATATTCCTGAATGTAATTAACTAGCTGGCGAGGTGATGCGCGAACGCGACATCGTTATCGTGGGAGCAGGTGCGCGGAAAAATCACAGATTATTAGCAGTCGCGTGATGCAAGGAACATATTCATATTTAAATGTCTTGAGCCGGCGCGCCGATGCGCCGGGCCGCTCGTGCGAGCTTACGAGCTCAGGCGGGTTAATCGTAATTCCAGCGGTGTTGAATAGTGCGATCACGCTGAGGCGACGGTTATTATTGGTATTATTAATTGAAGCTGCTACAAAATGTAGCCTTTTAGGGTTAAGTTATGATAGCATGCATAGGAATCCAATAAAAACGACCATAATCTTTTTTTACAAATGGTTGATAACGTGACAAGTTATTTAAAACTTATACGTATTCATAATTAAATTGTTAACTTACTTGATGACTTTCGTAAGTCATTGATACATTGTAAGACAAAGTATTGTTTTAATAATCCTTAAAGAGTACTCCGACTCAAATTTCAATCCGTTGGTATAGTAAATAAGTAAGTATTAAAAGATGGGAGCGGCTTCATCCGAGAAACCATGTTAAGGCGAGGATTAAAATTTTCATCCGTCCCTCCGAGCACATAGGCCTTTAGTGATTTTTCTTGGACTTAAATTTTGATGCAAAGGAAGATTAGCTTAATGTTAATATTAATCGCATTTCAGCTAATTAGATGTCTCATTAGCTGTAGTGTATGCATGAATATGAAGTGATTATGTATTTACTTATGCACACAATAGTTTTAATGTTGTACTTTTATTGAGTTTTGTAGTTTATTGCTTTACCTATGTCTTCGCATCGCATCCTAAAACGTTGTGACTAGACGGTTTATATTTGCAAAAAAATAAGATCTACGAGCGCGCAAAACACCGGAGATGTAAATAAAGTTTCTTTCTGAGGAAAAATTGTTCTCTCAAACTTAATTTTCGCGCGAGGGGGCGGACGTCTCCGCGTGTTTTTTTTTAAATATCTGAGTCGACCTTAGTGACGTAGGTTGCGTCAAAAATATGAGAGATTTAAATCTCGAGAATATAAAGACACACTATCCTGGGCGTATGAAACCTGGAAACTTAATCTGTTGTTACACTAAAGTAGTTTCAAAATCATAATAAAAAACATAACGGTATCTGTTCAGGTTTATTATGAAATACTGCGGCTTACATCAATGGATTATAAAGGCAGAACACACTTTTGAAGTTTAAATTTGAGTTAGGTACAATATCGGAATCCCTCGACCACAATGGGCAGCGTTTCATCGGGAGACAATCAAAACGAGTTACAAAATTACAAAGACTAAAAGGATCCTCTTAAATTTCCCAACTACAGTACAAAGGGATAAAAATGTTGGCTGCAATTTTGCGGAGAGTCTACGCTCAATCCACGCCGACGGCTCCCCGACCTAAACTGAATTTATGGTTCAAAATTAAACTTAAATTGGATATTGCCGAGTTATTTTTAAGCATTTGCATTTAGTCATTAATTACAGCGTGATAAATTTGATGGCAATTTGATTGACTGATGAAATTTCCTCGTTTAAAATCTACCAAAAATATGCCCCCTAAATGAAGAAAACTGGTAGGCATGTTGTATTATCTTGTAGGTATTTTACCTATGTTTGTGTCTAGAGATATCAATTGCCAGTATTTTGGTTGTTGTTTGATTGCCAGAAAGCGGGTTCTACCGGAGTAAATCTTCTCTATTTATCTTTATAAGTTATATTTTTGAATTTCACTTTACACATCATATTGCACTAAAATGTACAAGTCAAATAGGTAAACATATTTTTATACACTTCTACATCAACGTTTTCCAAGAAGAAAAAAAGACAATTGAATTTTCAAACTCCAAAGTTCTATTATCGCGAATTTTTACCTGTAGAAAAGAGCGGGTGAAGAAAGAAAAAACTGAGAGATTACTTTTGTATACCGTGTTGACATTGCAGGCTTTTATCATCCTTTTTATAGGGGAGAGAAATCTCTGACACATATTTAAATAGGCAAACAATACAGGCCTGAGAACAAATAGAAATAGAATATGGGAAGAGGGAAGAAAAATAGCCTGCGTTTGTTTTAAACTTTGCCTCCTGAAAGTTTTCTCCCTACTTGCACTATGTGGGCTTTCTACTTATGTTTTATCTTGGGCTGGTTCGGGGAAAATGATACTTTGATATGCGATCATTAAGTATTACTTATCATGCCTTTATCAAGTAATAAGTCTTATACCCCGATTTCTTAAAGAAAAAAACTGTGTATGACGCTTGAATTTTAAAGTGAATTTAAATTATTGAAACCTTACAAGTAAATATTGACCACATAGTAAGACAATAATATTTCCAAAAAGTTTTACCTCAATAAAACACCGTGAAATTTGAGTGGTTGTTTTCCCGTAGTAGAACGATTTGCCTTTAGTAATACTATCGAATCATGCAAAAACTTGATAACATTTTTTTTTTCGATTTTCAAAATAATAATTTTCCGACTCGAAAACGATAAGAGCTATCGTTGTTTTTTAAGATGTGACGTATTCAGGTAGGTACTGCTTGCCGCATGAAATCGATGCTTAAAGCTAAAGAAGCTCTACGCCCTAAGTAATAAAGTGGTTCGAACGTACTTTAAAGTTTCGGTTATACCTTTCGTAAAACCGGCATTTATTGATTGTAATAAAAACTAACAACAAATCTATTGTGCTACTAAGGCAGAATCATTTTGCTGCGGGAAAACAACCACTCAAATTTCACGGTGTATATGTCTGCAATGTGAAATAATGTCTTGATTAATTAATCAATCATTTGATTTACTTACTTTATTTCAATGCAATCCTTTTAAATGTTCAAAATGACAAAATACTATTAATAATTTCCTCACCAATGGTTTTGCAGCTAAATGTAAAAAATAGAAAAATATTCCTCAATCAAACCCATTGAGGAAAAACGGCACAGTTCAAATTCTTGGGCCATAATAAAGACGTGTCGGATTACAAAATTGATTTCTACTAAACAACCGTCTAACAAATCTCGCTGAACAAACGAGTAACGGGAGCCGAGAAGATGACACGCCATATTTTAAGTATCGGGGAAGCAGACACGGAGGCGACACCAGGGCAGGTGTAGGCCTCCTCACCCTCTTTATTGATATTACGGTCTGCGCATTAGCCTCTCCACGCACTGTATTGGCTTTCACGTGAGAGCCACTACAATAAAACTAGGATAGTGGATCGCGCGCTAGAATAAAAATGTTAAATCCGAAGCTTTAACTGTCTTTGAGAGGCGGGCCCTTTTGTGACGGTCTCTTTGCTCAAACCGAAATAGCGAGGTTTGTTTTATATTTTTAAACGATAAAAGTTTATGAGGTTTCTGTAAGTGTTTACTAACATAATAATTTTAGTATTTTTTATTGTATGGTTCTTATGCCGCTTGACAGCTTGAAGGTAATGGCAGAAATTTTGACAGAGACATCGAATCATATATTTTATCGAGAATTATATTCTGAAACTATAACCATAGTATTTTTTCCCTAAAAGGATGAATGTTAAATTTATTGATACAAGTAATTTACGCCAGTAGCTATTAATTAAGATTTAGTTAAAATAAGGACATTATAAAAATTGGTTTCATTCTTACATTGGCTATAAAAGAATACAATGCATTTCTGCAAATGCAACTCCGAGAAAACAAACAACGATCTCTTACAATGGCCTAGAGGGATAAGAAAGAGTTTTATCTTGATTGCAAGTCGATATTCAAAGGTGGTGGCTAAGGCTGCGAGCGCACTAAAGGAGTCTTCACCGGACCGCAGTAATGAGAGGGAAAGCTTCTCTACAGCTCAGAGCTTATATTTCCATGCATCGCTAACGGCCAGAGACGATTGCCGCCTGTAATTGTATCCGGACCTCAAGCGACACCGAGCGGACAAACACATCGGCTAACCCCTTACGACTCTTGCAAAGGCTATAATTTCGTTTTAATTCAGAAGATCCCTGCAATCTATTGAAGCATACGTCAAGTTAAGTGGTGGTCGGCTAGTAGAGGCTATTTCCTTAGTTTCTAAGTTGCTTCCGGCCCCACCAGGGATAAAAGTTTGCGGGAAGATGGCGTTGTCTGACCGCGACTGCGCTACAACTGCCGAACTTGGGGACACTTTAATTAGTATTTACTCGCCTTTTACTACGCTTATTAAGTCACAACTTGAACGAAATCTAAGCCTAAGAAAGGCCCTTTCGGAACAACTTAAATTGAATGCTTCATCGTTTTTATGGGAAAGAAAGTTCCGCAAAATATGTAAACAATTTGAACAGTTTGATTAAATTCTAACGAAGCAAAGAGTTTTTTAAGAAAAGAATGAAGAAGCATGTTTGATAATTTCCGGGATGTTTAATTTACATTACACTTTTCAAATTCTGTTAATTAAAAAATATTTCAGTAATTGCAATTACTAGTACTTCGTGTTTTATACTTTGCCCAGATGAGTCCTACAGCCAGCATTACTTTGTAGATTAGAAGTTGCAAGTATGCATTTTGCGAACAAGCTTAAAAAACTGTCTGATAATATTGTTACACGCAAAGGTAGAAAATACGGTTCAGGTATTATTAACTTCGGCGCCGACTACAAGCTATTCGGGATTTCCCTGCAAAGCCGTTCTCAATAGATGGCGTCGGGTAATAAGCTCAGCGATGGGCTATTACGGGGCTACGGGAGAAATTCGTATCGCGGAGCCTACGGGGTATCAGTAGCGTGCAACTTTTATGGAACTACCGCTAGATTGCACCGTGCAAGCCGATCACAATCGCAATCGATTAGAAATAGCCGGTCGCTGGCCGGCTGTCCGCAAATTACAACAATTGTTCGGCGCGACGCGTTATATCCACACAAAATAGTATTGGAAGCTGGTCAAATGTGCTATTGTTATGAGAAACGAAATGAGAGGAGCGTCCTTGCGGCGTGCATTAGCGGCGGGTTTGCGGCCGCTAAACCCGTTCTAAATCAACAACACCTGTCCTGGCCGGGATAAGTAGCCACATCTAATGGCGGCTTGTTATTTCAAGGTGCCGGTTAACAGAGAATGCCTTTCGAGACTTTTTCTCCTTTCGAAATGACTGAAATACCCCTCTACAGTGTGTTTCCTTAAGTGTTTTCGTTTCTTGCAATGCAGTTTTCAGTCATGCAGCAATATTTTATAGAGTTGCGTAAATCCTCCTAAGTAAGTAAAATAATAGATTCTATACGCACAAATGAAGTCTTAATTTTACGTGAATGATATCCTTTTCACATAATTAAAAAGTCAAGACCCGAAAGGCTAAAAATGAGCCAATCAAATTAAGAACACTGAACAAGGCGAGGCCGTCACTGCGCTGTACTCGTCCTAAATGAGCTTTCTGAGATCGTTATAATGTCGCCAAATTTAATTGAATAAGGTTCGCTTACATTTTACGACACGGCGAGGCGACGGGGCTAAACCCGCGGCGTTAATCTTCTAGGTAAAATCAATTGCCAAAAATTGTATTTGCCCGAATGTTAGCGTGATGAGTTAGCGCCCTCTGGCGAACCGGTTAAGTTATATTTTCGTGTGACCGGCGCGCACGGAAGGAGAATCATATCAAAGTAAATTATTTCCTTGTTTACCGTCGTTTACGAAAGTGCACATCTCTCTGGGCGGCCGGATCTCTGCAATGAGTTTTAGATGGGTCCCGGAAGGTTTATTTTGGTCTGAGACAGAAAGGAGTTTTTATTGAGAAATTTATAGAGCAGCGTTTAAGAGCGTCACCGCGCGACGCACCGCGGCACGAAGACATCTCACTGCCCCTTTATTGCTTGCCTCAAATTAATGTCTCGACCTACGGAGGATCTTTTACTTTGTGGCAACGTTTACAGGATTTTATTACGAAAATATTTTATGAAAAAGTAAACTATTTCGTTTTTAGAGAAGCAATATTAACGGTTTACGGGTTTAAAGAGATGATTAGACATTTGTAAGGAGATACGTTTTATAGCGTTATTTTAACCCGTGGAGGTAAGTTTATATGTTGTATCATTTCCCTATTCACCACAACCTTAAAACATCATTACCAATAATCATTTCAGTTCACGCGCAAAGCTTTGATTTGAAAGTTTCGTTTCATTCACGAAATGTACGGAGTTAACATTTGTTAGCGCAGCAAATAGGTGCCTATGAGTGCATTATGGCAACACAATAGCTCGTGAATGGGGTAGTTTGTCAATGTTTTGTCCAGTTTGTTGCTTCATGAGCTATATGGAGTAAGGAGGGGCGGACTGGCGTGGCGGGGGCGGCGTGTAATTTTCAGATTAGTTTGTTCAGTAAGCGAGCCCGTTGTCGGCAAGCCGCAAATATGTGGCCAATAATATCCGAACCTCGCGTCCATGCTTGCACTCTTCGCCAAATTCTTCTGTAGTTTCATTAATAGTCACTAATTAGTCGACGTAGGAACAGTATTAAAATAAGTTCACGTGTAACATAATTCAAATAGTTTCACGTTATTTGTTTCCTTATCAGAAAAGTGCAGAAAAGTTACAATATATTGTTAAGAACGTTTTTATTGAACACAATGATTTTAAAATAATAAATGATTACGCTCAGTTGTTCAATTATAAAGCTGAGAATACTCATTCTTCCGCCCGTTTCAGAGGAAGCCAGAGTATTAATCTGCTTGAATAAATAGTTTTTAGAATCTTTGCCATCCAGATGCTTTATTATCAGTTTCGCTCGCAATAAATAAAGTCGTATTATATTCTTGAGCGGACGATCTCCCGGCTCTATAAATCATTTTTATTGTCCTGTCGAAGGGTCCCGGGTAATGGCGGAGTCGGAGGCTAAATTGGGTCGACTCCCACAGTAAACAGATAATACTTTACACAGCAGACATACCTTCATCAAAGACACCAACAAAATGGATTTAAGAGGTTACTGCCAGACTATTCAACGATCCCCCGTCTCCTTTAGTGCCGCGAAGTGTTAACAATGCGCTGATGTTAAATTTGAATATATAAGTAGGTTTGACGTAAAAATTTACCATGTTGTGAATGTTGATGCTTACCATGCACGTTGTTTAAAAATTATTAAGGATAGATGTAACTGTAATTGCTTTAGTAGGAGTCCTTGATATAAATTGATTTCAGTTGCACAATGTCAATTTGTAAGGCAATACTCGCAGAGGAGATATACTTTCCTGTTTATTGTTATGATTTTACTATGATGGCTTGTTTATGCTCTATTAGATGATATTAAATTAATTTCAACCGATAGCGATATTCTTTCATTTCTTCTCGCTCAGTTCTTGAGTTTTTCTGTAATGGTGGTTGTTATTGGTAGAAAGTAATAAAATCTTAGTTAACTATGTATAGAATGAAAGATAGGTCATTGAGAGTAGACTTTAGCTTTTACGGAACCAGCAGCGTAATATTTCCTTGAACTGATAGATGGATCTTGAAATGTCTAAAATAATTTTAAACTTGTGCACATAGGGTGCTGTGGTCAAAGTCCTTAGTGATCGACAAAACGCGCTTAAGGATTAGACGCCTAAGGTTACTTTTAAGATGTAGGAACGATTGCTTATATACCTATTGGTTAAGCTATCCCAATTTTCACCCCCAGATTAGTAAAGCCAGAAAACTAAAGCGGAAATAAAAACTCACCCAGCAGATACATTTTGCTTAAAGCTTTTTACCCGCTTTATATCATCATGTAAAACTCATGTACATATAACAATTAACCTGTTCGGTCGGGCCGACCGCACGGCCTATCGCGACCGGTGCTGGCCAGTATTTATTTTGAATTTGAACAGTAAATGGACAGCTTATTGTCCCCGGTCCATTAGTTCCGTTCAATTAAAATCAGTGCACAATGCACGGAAAGAATGTTCATTTCGAGGCGCGCGCGCCGCCGTAGCCGGAAACAATGAGGGCTTTGACATTACTTCCGGTAGTTGCGTCGCTAACCACGCCTCATTGCGCCGCGCTCCTTCCAAAGCACATCGATGCGTGCCTTTACAAACTGGTCGCTGTCTGCTAGTTAAAGAAGCCAGGTTTATTGTACTCATGTGCTGGTATTCAATTTCAGTATAGACAAGTACATATGATACTAAAGCTTTGTTCAATAGAGTACTCAACAAAGTTTGTTTTCGCGTCGGAAGTAAGTTACTATAGATATTATGTTTTATAGCTTTCCGCTCGCGACTCTGCCCGCGTGAAGTCGTTGATTGATATCATTTTTATTAACCCCTTAAGAGATCATTTGCGGAAAAGTATTTTACAACTGTTCATGACTTTCAATCAAGAACCTTCGTAACGAATTACTTCAAAAACATCTAATTTACATATTAACTTTCAACTACTATTTACCCTAATAAGGGGGCGAATTTCTAAAAATACTGTGTTACGTTATGAAAGTTCAAGTTTCAAATGCTTGTAGTTTAGGCTCTGAGTTGATATGTCAGCTTCTCCTTTTATAAATAGGAAATAATGGGTATAGACGGGAATTATGTTATATTTATAGTTTGCACCAGTTCAAAACCTAGGTGAACAACTTAAGTAATATTGCATAACGCCAGACTTCAGAGTCTATCTCTATTACCCTGATTGCTGCAATATTGCTTGTGAAATAATTTAAGCGGCTTAAAAACAAAATTATTACCCTCGAGTTAAGTCTTGTTTAAGTACACTCTTTCAGTCAGTTTCAGTTTCAAACAGAAGCGTTTTTAGGGCACATTATCAAGCTGTATTTTCATTTATTTGTTCAATGTACGGTAATGTGTTTGAATTTAAAAGAATTTCTTGACTACGACGTACCTATGAAATAAAAAAAATACTTCTTCACAATCTGATAAATACCCTACGTTACGTTTATGAAGATATCAACCGTTTGCATAAACGATATTCTACAAAATGTGAGAAACCGTTTAAAAAGAAACCAAGTTTATATAAATTGATATCGCAAGCAGGCCATTACCTTGGGAATAGTGCTTTAACAAAGTAGTAGCCGTAACCAGCACATAAAAGCAATGCTCCGAAAGATTTGATGTTCATAAAATGTTTCTGGATCGGAGGCTGGACTCAGAGGCTTTATCGAGACGGGGGCTTCCCGGGAAACGGTTTCTTCAATGTATATATTATTTATTATGATATATTATTCTTTACATCTTTTTACTTTATTCCAATATTTTACCAGATATATGTGATAAAAATTGCGGTAAATATTTTATTTTTTTTAACATTTGGTGCGAATATAAGGTTTAGTACTTGAGTACTTAAGTAATGCTTAGTCTCAAAATAACTCCAAACAGCTAAATGGGTTCGCCGCAGTAGTTTAATTCTAATGCGTTTAATATCTTATACAGTCCGATAAATGACTAAACTGCGGAATTGTTTCTTTAACCTATAGATATCATAAATATAAATAATATAAATAAATATTACACAACATCACATACATTGATCTGATCCCGTGGTAAGTAGCTTAAGCACTTGTGTTACGGAAATCAGGATCAACAGTGGATACACAAATAAACTTAAATATATTTAATAATACACCCAGACACGGAACAAACACCGATGTTCGTCACACAAATATTTGTCCCGAGTGGGAATCGAACCCACGACTCTTGGAACCGTAGGTTTTTGAACCTGAGTCACTAACCACTGTTCCACCGAGCCAGTCATAGCAATGCAAAAGGGAATTAGTCCTATTAGGTTAATTAAAGTAAGTAACAAAATTATTGGCGGTTGCAGAGTAAACCTAATTAAGCACCTTTTAAGCATTCTTAAAATGTCACTTCAATTTTTATGTTGCCTACGCATCCGTATTCAAGTGTTAACCATTTTGTTTGAAAAGTATTTACATAAACACAATAAGATTTAGTTGTTTTTCGATCGGATGGATACGTTGCGCTCAAATATAATAACGGCGGTAATATAAAAGTGCAACATAAAGGCGGTTATTTGGTTTCGCAGGCAATAAAGTGGTATTCTTCGAGCACAATGAAACTGCACTTGTCGGCTGCGCCTTATCTCGCTGCATAAGGCTCTAGCATAAGGCCTCACATATTAGTTTTAGCTCAAATGAAGGCGCTTAGGACCGTAAGTAAATGTTATGATGGACATAAATAGAACAATCAAGTTAATTAACATGTTGATAGTAGTTTGGTGATTTTAATTTGATAGTGATATATTTAGCAAATTTCGGAAATTGTCTGTTATGAAAATAATGTCCTATTGATACGGGAATGTATTCGTCTAATTTACTTATTTTAATTACTATGTAACATTGCTGTTTCTGTCTATTTGCAGTCCTGAAAATTTAAGCCTTTTGTGTATAAGTGACTACACAGGACTCGTGAAGACTGAAAAAATCCGCCCATGAGCCAATATTAGTAATGGAACGGATTTGTTCCATTTAAAGATCATGGGAATATTTTCACAATACATTGTTCGCACGCTTTGAAGTCCATATCCTTATTATAATTATATTAAAATACTTCCAGTTCACTATATTTTTTTTTATAAATATCGACTATTTGGTCAGCTTACACTCAAAGAAACTATAATAAATGTATGACTTTTATCTTTCCACTTAGACCATTAAAAACGGTCACATTCTAATGTCACAATTACTTATTTTATAATTTTTCGATTTCATAAAATTTATATTTGTATTAAAATTATTAATATACTTTCGAAGACGAAGGAAAGATTTAATCTTCCTGTATTCGAGTTAATATTTCCGTCAGCAGTTGTATCCGAATAACATTCGATTCCGAATCCTGTTCCGTCAGATGCAACAAGGCCCTGGGCCGTGGTCAGGGACAATGCAAAGGAGCTGGGGTGGTTCGTTAGGGCGCCATCTTGGCTCGCCGATCCGCAGACGGCCAAGATTTAGACAACAATTGCCGTTTTATCGCCGATCTTGGGTCAAGTGTCGTCCGCTTCGATTGTTATATCTATCCAATTAGGGGACGGTTTTGGGAAGTGTTTAGATTAAGATGTGTTTAACGCCGTTGAGGCAATAACGGATTTAGAAGAAATGTTATAATTTCCTGTAAACACATAACATTTTAATAGTCAGTAATTTTTTACAGAGTCAAACTAAAATGTCGTTTCTGAATTTTATTAGATGTTAAATTTGAAATATCATATATATTTTTTATTCTAAACTGTTTCAACTTGCATTATGATAATTCGAAATTATTGTAGTTTAGCCGTGTTTTGTTATGTTAAGAGTAAGATCAATCATCGACCCGTAAAAAAATATCTACGGCGTTCAAAATCAGCCGAAACCTCAAAAGGTATATCTATGTATAAGCCTAAGCAAAATTTGGCGTCGCCAGTAACGAGCTAATAATATCGAGAGCATACGTGCCACAAAGTTCATTAACGTTAGCGGCTCACTCCGGTGTGTTGAAATCCTAAAAATCCTCAGAATGTTTCTCCGGGTCGTCTTATTAAGCGATCCTAGAAGTAATTGTGGCAGACTTACAAAGTTAAGCGGTTGGCGGTAAGCCGCTCGGCTGCTCTGAACGCCCATAATCGTTATTTCGTCTGCGGACTTTATAAATGTAACCGAGGCCGCCCGCCGTACTCAGACCACCTACGTAATTATTAGCCCGAGGCTCTCTTATATTCCTTAAACTGCCCGATATCATTTTTTAAACTGCCGTAAACCTTACTACAAACAGGGATCTTGTATTATATGGTTATTTGACGATCAATATGTAATCGCACGATGTATCATGGCTGTCCGCTTGCGTTATGTTTGTTCAACGGCGCGGGATTGCGACATGACTCGCCTGTGACGTCATATTCTCAATTCCCTCGGGATTTCAACGTCTAAATCTAAATCGGTCTACAAAAAGTTTTGTAAGTTATTAAGCGTGTTATCTATTTGAAATAGAGTAGTAATCGTATCATTTTTATATATAGATAAGATATGGTGTGTCCCAACATGTGGGTATCTTGATATGACGTAGGTATTAACTTTTTCATTTCAGTTTATTTAATTTATCTCTAATTTAATTTAGTCAAAGTTTTTATTGCGAACTAACGAACGATCAATTATTCTAATTGATTTGATAAGGTTTAAGTATTTCAGTAAAGTCCATGAGAGGTCTCGATCTTAATGGAATATGAGAATGGATTGTAATACAAGTAAGTATAGTACTCAATACTCAATTGCCTTTATTGTTTACTGCTAAGTTACGTTTTGTTTTGTACATTGAATTTGACAGAGACTGCATTCGTTTCTCAATGTATGGGTTAAATCATGACGGTTCATCATTCCTTTACTGAAAGTACTGATGAAGTAGTTGAATACGCAGAAGGTACAATTGGCGCGGCTAATAGAGCGGGCGTGTCACGCTGTCACGGCGCCGCTTCGGCCGTAGCGAAGTTACCGAAGCTCCGACATGACGTGATGGCCATTCACGCCGCCTGCGCGCCTCTGGGCCACAATGCCCGTGGAAGAGCCTCAATTCGATCAATCATGTGGTACCATTGCCGATGCTTTCTACCCGCCATTGATTCGAAGATGCATTGTGGGAATGTAAAGTGTTGGAATAGGCGCATAACAGTTTTGATTTTCAATCCTCTTGCAGTTCTGTCACGGCTGGCTGAATGTGATGCATTTGACGCTATATACTATGTATATTCGTACTTATCGATGGTATAATAGTTTCTGTCATAAAGTAGGCTATGTTGTACGTACGTTTCATATTCAATCATTATGGTAAAGATTGATGAAAGCAATACATAATTGTTTTGTGTCTCAAGACAGTCATTACCTATTTAAAGTAATTTATTACAATATAAAATCTAATGTAATGTAATGTTTTTTTGCGATTTTGGTAACCTACAGCCCCCCCAATTGTAAAAAGTTCAATTGATTACACTTTTAGTAAGTTCTATTTTGATTAACACTTTTTAGTTATTGCTAAGTAACAACAATTTTTTTTCTAGTCCCAAATAAATTTCAATTAAAAGAAAATGTTTAGAAACAGAGTAAAAACATACTATCAATTGTGTTTGTATCAGTGGTCAATTAAGCTTCTTTATTCTTATACTTATATTTTATTTTTCGCTACTAGAATCTTGAGAATTTGTATTTCTAATTTAAAACATAATTCTAAACGCAAGCCTCACATCATTTTGGATGTTTATTATGTTGAAAATGTATCCAGTTGTCGACTAACAAGAAGAAGTTTGATTGGTTTCAAATCATACAGAGTTGCGAAATCGTCAAAACTCATTAAAAGTAAATAGAAAATGTCGCCATACCGATCAAATATGTATGATGTAATCAGCCTTTCATGAAATCACGTGCCCGGAAGATTGATCTACAAAACTTATTTTACTAATTTTGGTTGACAGACTAAGTAGGGAAGATATTTATTTGTTTTAAAAGTTAGTTCTTCTTGCGTTTTGATATATAAAATTTGATTTAGTTATTGATGAAGTCACATTAGTACATGTAGGTACCCTAAATTGCGTATAATTTTCAGAAATGTATGTACCTATATTGTAAGTGTTTAAAGAAATCGGCATCTTTACGAAGGGAAATATAAGTAGAGATAACCTTTTTTTGTTTTATTACTTAGTTATTCTTGCGTTTTGATATATACTTTTTAAATGTCTATATTTGTGTCTAATGTGATTGAGTTATTAAAGAAGTAATTTTAGTACGCGTCACATTCTTTACTAATATTTTTCGTAAATGTATGATGTAATGATGTAATTGTTTAAGAAGTCGGCATCTTTATGAATAAAAAAAAGTTTGTGATCCCTTAGAAAGTATTTTCATTAGTTGATTTATAATATCATATCTAATGAATGAGCCAAACACCCCTTTCCGGAAAATATTTAACGTTAGTTTTCTAACAAAAGTTCGTTTTATAAAAAACTTATAATTGGACCGATTTAATCAGTATACAAAATGTGCGGGCGGGGTTTACATTTTGATACTGATGAAAAAAATGAAATGAAATGAAATATAAATGATTGTACTGACGCAGGTTTACATAGCTTCAATTATAAATATTAAGCTTCAATAATCTCTGAAGAGTTGTCCATTGGTATCTACGTAAAATAATGAAGCCGCTAGTTAGAAAAATCTTAAGCACGGTCCATATTTGAGATTGGCTTTACCCAGCGAAATGTAATAGTAACAGAGTGGCCGGTAACAAAGGGGATTCATCCATTCACTCATCTGTATAGTCATCGAGTAATGAAACAGTGGTCCGCGGAAAGCCCTCGACAGCTCGCGTTATGCGCCGCCCCGTTTTTTTTCCGTTATGGAAAATATAGTTAAACAGATGGAATGTTGTTTCCGTAGGATGGGCAACTTAAGCGTGTAATTTCACAGGCAGAACTACAACTCTTAAAAGTGCTTCATTTATTTATTTATTTATTTATTTATTTATTTATTTATTTATTTATTAGAATCTCTAACATAGAATACACACATGGATCAGACAATATGTTTTTTTAAAGATAATTTTAAAAAATATTAGTGCTCCCACATAATAGGAGACCACAGCATGCTTAAATGAAATTTACTTACAACCAGACTACAAAAATAAACGAAATTGGGTTGATACAACTTAAATTATATATATATTATATATATACATAAGGTGAGATCATTATTCCATCAAGTTTATAATAATTTCAATAAAGATGCCTTGAAAATGTTAAAAGGCTGTGTGATATCAAGATCATTGCCTTTAGAAATCGTATTATATGCACGACACAAACGGGGAACAGCGGCAAAGTACCCGAGATTAGTCCTCGATGAAGGTAAGTTAAAGGTGTTAAAAGCTCTTTTTCTAGGAAGACGCAGCGGACATTCACATTCACATTCACATGGTTAAAGAGAAGTATTGAAAAGCACCAGTTCACAATTATAAATATGGTGTCATATTAAAGTTTTTCATTTTTAAACGTACGTCTCTCATCTAAATTTTTCAAGGTTGTAAATTTAGTAATTAGTTGAAATACTAAATTTACTTAGAAACTTAGACAAATATTTTTTAGGTTTTGTTGTTTCAAAAACACAGTTCAAAATTATTTTGTTATCAATACATATACATAGTATAAAACAAAGTCGCTTTCGCTGTATGTCCGTATGTATGCTTAGATCTTTAAAACTACGCAACGGATTTTGATGCGGTTTTTTTTAATAGATAGAGTGATTCTTAAGGAAGGTTTGTATGTAAAATTTACCCGAAGCGAAGCGAGGGCGGGTCACTAGTTACATATAAATAATAAGTTTACGACAGTTCCTTCTAAGTCAAATAATTATTTATTTAATATCTCACCAGTTATTTTTCGAGCTTCAAGAATTACCTTTTTGTTTTAAATAAGATTCTAATTAATTTAAGTAGTTAAGGTTTTATATCCGTTTGTTTTTAAAAAAATATTATTGAAAAAGTATCATCAATTTTTTTTTATTGTAGGTACTATCGGCAACGCTGGCGGTCGACCACCTATAAGGTGAAAATCGCTTGGCAATTTCGCGTCTGTCAGAGCTAGCCCCGCCCAATTGTGGTCAAGGAGCTGGCAATAATTTTTTGGTAGATATTTGAGCAATGCTGAAAACTTGTCCTGTACCTCTTCTATTATATCCCAACACAAACCCGCAGACCTGGCTGAGTAGCGGGGCCAAACCAAACCCCCAATTTAGTTTATTTAAAAATATATTTTATAATCCAAAAAAATATAATTTGTCAGCTCACCTGACAGGTAGAAGTTCCATCGAAATTATTTGTCTTAGTGAGTCTTATTTTTTAGTTATAAATAAAAAGATGAAAAATATTTTTGGGGGTTTGCTTTAGCCCCGCTACTCACCAGCCAGGTCTGCAGTTTCGTACTGGGATATAATAGGAGAGGTACAGGATAAGTTTTCAGCTTGCCTCAAATACCTACAAAAAATTCTTGCTAGCTCTCCTACTATTGGAACGTTTTTGCTTGGATTTTGACAGATTTTCTTCAAGTGCTCTTCTATTGGCCAGTGGGCGGGGCTAATGGCGTTTAAAGAAATCTGTTTGAAAAGTGTACTACCGCCAAATACTCCGATAGTACATGATTTGTTTAATCCTA
This sequence comes from Maruca vitrata, assembly GCA_039566165.1. Lineage (NCBI taxonomy): Eukaryota > Metazoa > Arthropoda > Insecta > Lepidoptera > Crambidae > Maruca > Maruca vitrata. The sequence goes on along the minus strand of CM076920.1, from coordinate 10,263,759 downwards.
TTGATTTCCTAAACAGCGCTTATTAATCCGCCTATATGATGTACTGATGTAACTGAGCTTCCATTAATCCTGTGAAAGGCCTAAAATTACGCAGCCTGAATGCGGCCCAGGCTTCATTGTCTAGGCGTATTATCTACAAGTACTTGCGAACAGAGATTGCAGCTACTAAAACAAAACCTATTTAAAGTATATAGTTTAGTTATTTAGGATTCGATGAGGGAAATCCAAATAACCCTTAGAACCTCCTGTAATTTGCAACCAGATTTGATATCCATGAGTTGGCTTAAATAAATGTATTTGCTAGGGAAAACTTTTTTAAATCGAATATTTTTTTTGTATTTTATGGTTACATTTAAGTGCTTGAAGGCATAAATATATTATTTAATGATATTGCCTGAAAATTCGGTTTTTCAAAAGATGGAGGCACCTTTAATTTAATGTACACATTTGCTTCCAAAGTACTCAAAACTTTGTTGATTAAAGTACGGATCATTACATTGAGTCTTTAGGCATAGTAACTTTATAGGCTACTAGCTTTCTACCCATGATCTTGTCTGCATTGAGTCCTTTATCATTTTATATTTATAGTTGTGTATCAAATGTTATTTAAATAGGTTCAGTAGGCGTGAAAGAACGACAGACATAGTTACTTTAACATTTGTAAAATTAGAAAGGAAGTTAGTCTTTTTTCAATATAAGGATTTATTGCATTGATTTTGTTGAATAAATTAGGACTTTTAATAATACTTTAATTGTTCAGTGATACTTCTTTCAATTTAGCTTAAGATTTTTAACAAGATATGTCTAAAATATTTTTTTACTTAAATCTAAGATATTGTTATTTAGAGTAAAGTATTCGAAAAATAATGTGTTTTATTTTATTACTTCGAATCAGATTTTTTTTAAAACATAACAATGTGATAAGGTAGATCAATTAAATTTAGTTCAACCTAGCGCAATAATAAAAGTCGAATCGAATTTACTTCATTATACGCAAATCCAGATAAATGAAATGTAAATATATTAAATGTTTAGAAAGTCTCAGCGGAAGGGAGAGCGATCAAGCGCCACGGTTTTTATAAATGAATCGGCAATTTACAATCCTTTGAAGATTAATATTCTATCAGATATGGGTTTATATTGAGGAAAACATCAACGGAATTCCGGATGAAATTATTTTCAGGTGAAAGAAGAATTCATTCACATATGTTTTGAAAGGATTGGGAAATATATTTTATTGTCAGGTATTTCGCTTTCGCTAATTTTTTTTATTATGGTTAAGTACTTATATCATAAAGAACCCCTATTGATTACTTGTATAAATTATAACTGAAACTTAAGTTTCGTCAGGAAAATAATGTATTGAATTTTCTTTTTCGAGTTATGATATAAAATTTATATCCCAGAGAAAGAAGAAATGTGTCAAATATCCACATTTCAAATTCGTGTCTTTAAAATTTGTTTGTAATTTTTGTATGGTGTAAACGCGGGAAGTCTAAAAAAGATTTAACGACTCTACTCAAAAAAGTGTAACAGTGGAAAAAAATTAATTCAAATACGTTATGAATCAGTATACAAATAAAAATTAAATATTACTCGGTTATCTTTTATAATATGTCTAAAATTGCAATAAAAACCAATCATAACAGGTTTTTATATTAAATTCCTTATAAAATTAACAGATTCCATAAACCCGAAGCCAAAAGTGTTTATTAATAAGGACCCTCATTATTTCATAACGACGACTTTATAAAGTCGTAATTAGATTCCGATTAATAAATCGCGGAAGATTTGCACAAATCTCCGACGAGCCGACGCGTTAATTTGTATTTGGCTACAAACCGTCGGAGAGCAGGTAAGTCGGTGACATCTCCTCTAGAAAGATTGCTTTTTAATTGAATGAAAATGTCTTACCGTGCGGCGGGCGGCGCGGCGGCAAGTTACGAGCGCATGGAGGGCGCGGGCTCCTCGCGGCGCGGCCGTCCTGGCAGCCTCCGCGACCACAACTGATTTCCCAGCGCGAAAACTTCCCTTGAACGCGTCATCACTCACCCCATTCCCGCTCCAGCCAATCAGGGCGGCCGCGCTCCGCCGAAGCGGTGCGAAAACACCCGACCGCTGGGGGTGGCGATTGGATCTTTTAATCTGAAACGTAAATGCATACAAAAAGAATGCGAGTAAGCTGGATGCTTCCGTGAACGGGATGTAGGATGATCGCGCCGTGCAACAGGTAAGACTTTTAGTGCAAGACGGTTTCAGTCTTTGCCAATTTTTCACGATAAATTCGTGCTTAAAGATCTGGCGATGTCTTGGCACAGTGAAAATGTTACGGAATCACTTTTGAATAAAGTAAGTCATTTACTTTTGACACTGCAATGAGGTAGGTACTCTATTCAATTTCAGCAGTATGTTGAAATACGAAAATCCGATTGAGTGCGGGAAGAGTGTTTTTTTTATTTCAGCAATTTTTAACTAATATTCTATCAAAACTTCGATGGTCTACCTTTTTAATGTCCTGGTATTTAGTTCATGACGAACTACCGTCTTATTAAGTAAGTTAGTATTGTCGAAAATTTTTTAACGTTTTTATTCTGTTATTACTTAAAGCGGCAACAGAAATTAATCATCACTAAAATTTTAACTAGGCTATCTCAATCGACTATCAGAGTTCATAAAATCACATCCTGGTGACGTCCCATATTACCCTTTTGGCACGGAACCCTGATAAAACACCATAATGAACGTGTAAATTCGCTCAAACTCAAATTAAATATTACCTTTAGAAACCCCCAGAAAGAAAGAGAGTCGATGAGTTTGGCAAATTATGAGTAAGCTAATTTACAATTCTAATTATTTGTTTACAGCTTGGTGTGGGACTGAATTAAATTGTAAATTTATTCTTGGGACAGCTTTTTTGTTAATTAGCCGGAAGTAACACTTTGCTCTTGATTATTGTAATTCTCAGCGAAAAAGACACACACTATCGGATTATCACTGAAAAATTTCCAAATTTTAAACGCTAACGAGCTTTTAAATGCTACTTATTGATATTTAACAAATTTATTTTCTTGGTCCTAGGCCAGGACTCAACAAGTTTTTGTTTCTGTGTATAATGTATGTAAATAAAGTCACAAATGGCTGTTTTAGGATCTTTTGTTGTGATTCAAAAGTTTGATTTTTACACCTTCGAGCCTCCAATATAATTTTAACTTGATACTTCCATGCGTACGTGTTCGTGACAGATGGCCAAAAATTAGATTTTATAAGTTACTGAACCCTAAAACATTGTGTAAGAACCCTAAAAATGTTGATTGGCAACGAACAAAATGCTACGTAAACAAAAGGTTAGTTGACCGCGGATGTTCTCGTCCAACTGATGTCCGCATAATCCTATCCGAAACGTGAACACCGAACAGTAAAAGACAGAGTAATTGAAAGCCCTTCGGTCGGATTGGGGCACGTAACGTGTGGCCCATTAGATTACTTGTTTAATTCTTGACCACCGGCGCCGTAATCTAAGTTGTAAACTAAATCTTGGGGCGTCTCACATATCCCCCGTAAGCTGGGCTTGGCTGGTATTTGAATGCTTCTCGAACCGCCACGAATTAGTATGCGCGCTCCATTCGGCCTGTCCCAATGGGCCGCAAGCGCTTATTCTATACATTCCTACTTGTGTTTGAATGCTAAATTATTGTTTGGGGTGGATTGTAACACGTATCCGTTTAAAGGGTTGCTTTCAATATTGACGTAATTTGAATTTTGTTTTTAATGTCGTTTAAAACATTTTAATTAAAATCTTTTTTCTAAAGGTTTTTTTGAAAAAACGAAACTATATCTATTATTGATTTTAGCTTTTTATACTTTATTTTGTAATTCAATAGATTGGCGTAAAAAAACATGATTTATCATTTTTACACTAAATAGTACTGTCCAATTAAATTGGGTAACGTATAAGCATTAACCAACCGATTTAATAAACTAAGACTATGGATGGATAAACCTTTTAGTGAGAAAGATAAGATATGGACTTTATTAAAAGATAAGATTTATACTTTCTCTCCTTGTCCTTACTCTTATGATTTCCATTAATTTCATTATTTTTTTGTTTTTTTTTTAATTATTTATCTGCAAAAGAGAGAGATAAAATGGAACTAGGACGTTTTATCGAAAAGTCTGTTTGTGAATCAGAATAGGCCGGCAGCGGTTCAATTTGTAAGTGGGATCTTGGGATACGTTCATTTTGTATATTACAGAACTAGCACAGAATCATTCCACCGCCGCTCGAATTATGGAAATATGTATTCAAATACTTCTGTGGCCAAAGCTGCGAATATAATATTTTACTTCGCATTTCTGGATATTCCTACTAATTTTTTTGAAAATTATCTACAACTGATAGGTAATGTTGAATGTTAAATTGATGTGTAGGCTAATGTTTTTAAAAGAAATTAATATACGTATAGGCGAAAAAAAACAAGATGTGCACATGTCAAAGACAGTAGAAAATACATAGTTACTTATCGGTTGAAGATTCGATTAGGTTACACCGGACATGGTAAAAAATAATAAAAAATATTAAACAATATAATGGAAGGTGGAGTCTTAAATTTTTTTCAAACAAGATGTGTAATATATTATATTATATCTAACTAAAAGAACCAAAAAAGTAACTAGATTGGCTCAGCGACCCAAGACGAGGCTTGGCCTCTGATAATAAGGAGGACCTAGGCCGATCCTGTGCCACTTCTCGCCAGTTGCCATGGAGCTCGCGCAGGTCCTTCGCGACCGATTTTATATCTAGTGACATCATTTTGTTTCTGTTTGCTACAGATCAGCAACTACAGGTGGATATCAATCAATGCTTCGAATAATTGATAGTTATACGAAAAATATTGAGACAATCAATAATTGGCTTACGAAAGTTGCTTTTAGGTGATTCACTAATCGATTGTTAACAAACTATCGATCTAAGTAAAATAGTAAGTAATCCAAATACTATTACCAATGTTTCGTATCCGAGCCTATCGTACTCAGAGTTCCGAATAGCCGCGGTTACATGAACGTCGAGGCTCGCAAAGTTTCCGAGTAGTCCCGCTATCTTGACGTACATCTCCTTATCTCGGGACCGGTGGCATTGTTTCTATTACCAGAACAACTTCGCTAACCAGGTAGAGTGATTATACATACGCCCCTATCGTACTAGGCATGCCGTTAATTTGTTTTAATTGAGATTGAAATGCGAGAACATGGAATGTTTAGTTTGATGTAGAGGAGTTATGTTATGTTTTTGGACTAGTCTAGGTTTTAATAGAGCCTGGAACTGACTGTGTAGCGAAAATAGGACTAAGATAATCTTCATCCCAAAAGGATAAACAAAATTAATTATTTCCTTTTATGTAATAGTGTAGTAAGTATCCAAAATACAAAGAGGTTCTAATTGTCTCAGCAAATCCTGTGTGTATCGTAATCGCTCAAAACTACAGCACAGAATGACATTGAATGATGTAGGTATCCAATGGAAATACAAAAAAAATTATCAGTCTTAAAGTTTTTTTATGTATGTATCATATGTTAATCAGCTGATTATTCAGCAGGTATGAACTACTTAATCTGTGGGCCGGCCTGCGCCCGTCTGCGCTTCGAGGCAATTTAAAAATTTGTCCCCGAGGCGTAGCTGTGTCTATACTTCGGCGAGTATGGCACCCGCGCGACGTGCTACGAACGCTACGAGAAATGGGCATACCGTCTTTTGTATTAAGACGATGCATGGTCTTTAATTAATATTGATGTTTTGATTATAAAATAAAAAATATTGTTATTTTATAGTGGTAGTGAATTTCGTTGGCTTCGGCATTGGTATAGATAGATATTATTATTTGTTTTGTGAAGTGTGTCATGCCATCTATTTCAATGTGTGTTTACCACAGTCCCATCTATTTATCCCTCAATTTTTATTATTTTGATTATTGACTTAAATTCTCGCTTACACTCGGTTATACAGTCGCTTCATTTTAACAATGAAATTTTAATCGAACTAATTACTACGGTAAGTCGTAGTAGTGCTACGCCGTAGATTGCTACGGATCTTGCTTCTGTTGTTTATTATGGGCGATATTATACTGGGCGAGTGAACATGTTTTACATATTGTTTCAGGAAAGATATAGTTGTAAATATGTTCTATTGACTTCAAAAATAAGAAGGTGGTCAATGCGCCTAGATATACGAGTTTTAATTGAATTAATTTATTAATTAATTTATAAAACATAACTTGTGTAACTTTTTAGAGGTATTTATTAGTTTTTATGCTATGCTATTATATTTATGCAGAACGAAAGCTTATAATATATTGTACCCAGACTGATATTTAAAACACATCTTTGTCTAGAAATTCTTAGGGCTAGGCTACTTCCTGCGGCGGGCGCGGCGGCCGGGGGGCGCCAAGTAGACTTGATTGGAAACCCTATTCCATATTTATTATGGACCTATTTTGTCATGTTTATTGACGCGGACGAGATATAACCATGATATTAAGTAACTACTCATATACCGTTTTATTACAGAGCTGCACAACACTTTCTAAGGAACAAGGCTTTTTTTGAAATAAAATATATGCATTATGGATTATGATTTTTTATCAAGTTATGCAAATACTTAAATTTAATACTCGATATGTAGTGTAGTTATGCCTTTGAATCCGATTCCATCACTACTATCTTCAATTCAGTCAGAATTGAGTTCATCAGACATAAGACATTATACCCAAGAATACATTAATCAATAAATTATATGTAGGTTAAAATCTGGATCTTCTATTCGTTGAATAAATTATAAGCATTCATCTAATTATCAAAATGCTCAGGCAGTCGGCTGTTGTAATGCTATCGAACTTTTAAATAGGCAGTATTAGATTCAGCATAAGCTAAATCTAAACGCATATAAAGACGCAACGCTAAATGATAAATACATTATATCTTACTGTAAATACGGCGCTATGTTTTGACTTAGAACCGACAACGAATGTAATTCAGATAGCTATTTTATACGTCCTAAGTGTGAGTAGAGCAAGGAAACACTTAATGTGGGGTATAAAGTCTATCAACAGGCCCGGGGCATGACTTGGGGCGGCCGCTGGGAGCCTCGTTTGCCCTGGATATTTTGATAGCACGGAGAAAGGACTTTCGCAAGTCGCCTTGCGAAGTTTGAAAAACATTTTGGTTAGAAAATAAAATTGTTTGGTTATATGCCTTAATTCATTTGATTGATTACAGAGCAGTTAGTGGTTTATTTCAGGAATATTAGCTTTTGCTAGCGCCTTTGCTCGTATTAAAGTAAATGAATAAATATTATATACATCAGATACATTGATCTGTTCCCGTGGTAAGCAGCTTAAGTAATTGTGTTACGGATATCGGAATCAACAGTGGATACACAAATATACTTCTCTTCTTCTTCTTATCGTATGGTTGATGAACAACCTGGTGTCAGAATTTTTAAACCGCCCCTGTAGTCCTCTAACATGGCTTCACACACTGTTGAAAAATTTCTCAGGTGTGCTGGTTTCCTCACGATGTTTTCCTTCACCGTTAAAACGTCGAATGATGGTACATATGAATTTCAAATTTGAAAAACACATTGGTACCTGGCGGGGTTTGAACTGGCGACCTCTCGCATGGCAAGCAACGACCTTGACCATTCAACCATCGACGCTTTTTTAAATAATATACTGAAATATATTATATGCTAAAATACCGGGATTTTGCAAATCAAAAATTTTTTTTGGAACAAAATTCACTGTTTATATTCAAAAAGTGAGAACATTTATTGAGTGCAGTGTAAGTAGAAGTAATTTTAAGCATTGAGAAATATTATTCACTATAATTACTCCAGTAGCCGACTGTACTTAATCCTCCATAGATTTCGATTACCCATCATTGAACATTTTATATTCGCTACAGCGACTAAATACTGGGTTACACGACATTAACATTTTCAGGAATGTCTCTTTGAGTTATCTTAAGCTGCTTACCAGTCTCAGATCAGTATGTGGGTAGTCGGACACATGTATCTGCTCAAGTGTTAGCGCGAGGTCGCTAGCGCGTCGGAGCGCGCCCGGGAGCTCGGTAAAGGCATTATTATCCGGCCGGTCGCCTTGCAAATAAATCGTCTGCTTCGCCGAGCGAACGCTCTTTCGATTATCCTCAAATCTTCATTACACCGACGTATGCTCTCACGCTTTTTAGAAGCATATCTTTTGTCTAGCGCGATAGGATTGAAATTATATTAGGGTTTCATAAATTACAGGTGAAGTTGATTAATTAACAATTGATAACATTTTAAGATTAAAAAATTAATATCAGATATCGTGCCCATATAATATTATTGTCAAATTAAAAATACGGACGTTTTACTTGCGGCCCACGGACCCCTCACATGCAGCCGGTAATTGTATAGAAAATAAGTATAATATATTTTTCAGAATTTTGTATGATATCAGTGGCTTTTTTAAATGGTCTCTAGTATGCATGATGAATACGCACCTAAGGGCGGATTGTCCACATCTAGCGGACGCCTAAAACTTTTTCGAGCTAGGAGCGCTCAACCCTGGATACCCTGTCCCGGCAGCAACACCTTGACTGAGAAACACAGCGTATCTGCGATGGGCATAGAGAGCGAAAGCGCAGAGGCTAGTTAGGTGCCTCCTTTGAAGTCACCTGTGTGCTTGCCGGGACTCTACCCTGGGAGTTGTGGGCCTCGTGCACGTCAAAATGGCGCACTGGAGAACAAATGTAGGAACTGCGCCCCGCCCCCGAAGTTTTCATGGCGGTGAAGCGAGAGGCTTATGAAGTGCTTATAGTATGTCCCTTATAGAAACACAGAATCTTGTCGCCTTGGGCCCGGTCCTTAGAGAGTGGCTAGAGAGGCGCAGCGGGTACCTCACATACCATCTATTGTAGGTGCCGAACGGGCCTGGAAGCTTCGGTCGGCTTCTGACACCGAATACAGAGGGAAGAGTCGCCACTGTGCCACTCTTGTTTACCTACTGAGGACGTGTCCTCAGGAGCATTTAATTTCGCCGTGCTCATCATGGATTTCAGCCAGTCCGATTTTGGTTGCAGTAGTTATTCCTCTCACTTCCACGTATTTTGTGGAGAATGCTTGAGTGCCACCGACGCTTTTTTCAATAAGCATCATAATTATATTTTTTTATTATCTCGGTATTATAATAAAGGCCACCCTATTTAATGATTTAGAATTCATTAGACTAGGTCGGAGTCTCATGACGTCACCATTCGGCATTGAGGTCCGTTTCCGTCCGTTTTTTTCGAGTGGTAGGAGAATCCGATATAGCATTGGGTGAGAACCCTACTCCCAGTGAAGGTGCGCATTCGAACCGAGTTAGAAATAAGGTAGAATTTGGTGTAAATGTCACAAGTGCGGCCAGTGGTGTAGCATAGTAGGGGCGAAAAGGAAAAGCTTTTGGGGGCGGCAAAACGGCAAACGAGGCGCAAGACAGGGCTGTCCGTCCATGTAAGTCGAATGTATTTTAAAAAGTGTAAAATTAATGCCAAAATGTTGCCGATCCCTGTTCTAAAGTAAAGTCTAGTTTACATAAGAAATCGAATTTAAACTACGACTTTTTTCTGTTCTAAGACTATCAGCATTGAATTTTGCTAGTTTGTCACAATAATGATTCGTTAATCCTCGTGGCGTACGTTCGAGCAATCGTCATAAAAATACGGAAATACTTAACGTTCGCAATTACTGGTCGAATGTTGCAAGAAAATTTCAGGCAACATGTTTCAAACTCTATGAAGCAATGAAAACTTCTGTTCGATAACAAACTTTTAATGAAACACCATTAGTGATCCTACTATAGAACGTTTTGGATTTATTATTTTCAATGTGAAGAAATAAAAAAGGGAGTTCCAAGCAAAGAGCATATTACGGAATATTACTGTCATTTATTAGGTATTATGAGCATCGCAGTTTATTATACGGGAATACGTACCCTGCTCTAGAATGATGATATGATTTTTTTTACATCAACGATAAAATTAGTTAAGTAACTACTGTTCAAACCGTAAGTTACATTTGTGCCAAGTTCTCACAACTTTGATGTGTGAAAACTTCTACCATGATATTAGTAAGATTAGTTACGAAGTAAAACACGTTAAGTTTACACTCTCTGTTCTACTCTCTCGTTTTTAGTTACGAAATGTCTTCACATAAGTTAGACAGCAAGCTTGTTTTAAAGAATTTATTAAAATGTGATTAAAATTTATTTATCAAATTCCGTACAATAAAAAAATATTTAAACCCAGCCAAACCCTTTTGCCAGCTTTTACTTATATTTTTGACTGATGATTTCGTTTTGGAACTAAAGAAGATAATTATCATATATATGAATAGTAATATAAGAATTAATAACCAGATACTTTAAAATAGGCATTATGTAAAAATATTTAAAAACAAATCATACCTACTATTAGAAATATGCATGTATGTCCCTGAAATAACATGAAATTATTCATGTTCTGTAGAGGCAACAATACATACATTTTTATTTGATGAGTTTCCTTTTCTACTCCTTGCAAACAAACAAACGCGGCGGTAATATTACTAAAATGATGACCTTTGGATAATAGTACTAGAATGATGCGTTCTAAAGCATACGTAGGCGGGACTGTATATTTTGCAGCGGCGGGTTGAAAACTACGCGCCCACCGCCTAGCACAGTGTACCCAGCGGCCAGCTCAAAGAGGCTCGCATCCTCGGAAGTAGTTAGCGAGTTTTACACAAACGGGACGAGCCTGACACTGCGCGCCGGATATTGATTTACAGAGGGCAATGGAGGCCAGTTCCGCCGACAGGGTACACACCACATTAGCTTTGTGCGCCTATGTTGCGGCTAATTAATTTGCACGGCCCGATATTCACACGACGATCAAGTAAAACCAGTTTTAATTACGGGACCCGTCCAGAAAAAAATGGGGTGGGCAAATATGAAATGTGAACGGACCGGGTGGGACGCGTTGAGGTCAGATTAACATTTACTCGTTTTGGTTTGGTATTTAATAAGATGTTAATAAATATTCTAAATAGAGCATTGATGAACAATCATAATCTCGGTTCGTCAAATAAATCAATTAGGTAATCGACGAGCACTTACAAATTTATTTAAAAAAAAGTCAATATATTAATAAATCCAAATATCACTGTACTTAGATATGTGATCTCTAAATATTATCACTCAGATCGGTGAATATGATCCCTAAATGCAGCGCATTTTCGCAAAGGTATATAGATAGGTATTTAGTGAAATACCTTTTGATACGACACGGTCTGAAATCAGCGATACAAAGGATTACTTTGTTTTATGCGCTTACGTCACATGTGTAGGTACATGGGCAGTTCCCACCCGTTCCTGCAAATCCAAGCTGCTGGAATCAATGTAATGCTCTCTAAACGTTTGATATGATATGAATAACATCACAAGCCCGTTTCGAATGGATGAGCCCGCCCGCTTGCACATACGAATCGACACCTGACCCTACCTACAAATCATGTTATGGATGCGGCATTAGTTTTAAATTTATTTTTTATTGTGCCGCTTTAGGTGTATTAAAAAGTTTTAATATACCTTGATTTTGCCTTAATTAAACTAAAATATAAGAATAATCTATCAATTTGATAAATTATTTCATAATAATTAATATAAAGTATGTGTAAATATTTATGTCACTATCAGAAATCGGCATAGCGGTAATCATATGTCGTTACTGCATGATGCGCCTACTGATAAAACAATTAAGTTTATCATTAAGCGTCTAAAGATTATTTTACCATGCTAAAACGTCTTTATTTATTAAATATTATTTGTATTAATACAATCCCTACAATCACTTTGACTGGCTCGGTGGAACAGTGGTTAGTGACCCAAGTTCACTACCTACGGATCCAAGAGTCGTGGGTTCGATTCCTACTCGGGACAAATATTTGTGTGACGAACATCGGTGTTTGTTCCGTGTCTGGGTGTGTTATTAAATATATTTAAGTATATTCCTGTATCCACTGTCGTTTCTGATACCCGTAACACAAGTGCTTAAGCTACTTACCACAGGATCAGATCGATGTATGTGATGTTGTGAAATATTTATTTATTTATTTATTTACTTTAAAACAATCAAAATTATAAATTTTACAAACTAATATAATAATAATATTTTGCTTCTATGTATTCTGAAATCCAGACTTGCAACTAAACATTGCGGAAGTTTAATGCTGCGCTAATAACGTTCATACTCGTATTACTCGCTCTAAGCCCATCAATGATTCAATTAGCCAGAAATTACAACAACGAGATGTAATAATGCAATTAGTGAGCGTTCCTTTGCAGGGGTTTGCTTGTGGCGCCTTCTCCGGAACTAATAGTGTACCTACCTATTTATTTCATAATATGTATGTTACTAGTATACAGCTCAATTACTTATAAAAATTATATACGTAAATCGCATATAAAATTTTCAGGTATAAGAAACTTAATGAAAATACACTATAATTTTATCTGATATTGCCGTGAATCTGATAATTTTTTAAAAGCATTTTTTAAAATTTGTCTTGTTATCAGTCGGTCTATCCTTTACCATAAAGAAATACATTTAACATTTAACATAAGAATAAATTAATGTAAAACAAAAAAAAAATGTTTTACACATGTCAAAAGAGGTATAAGCGCGGACTTAATTAATTAATTTAATCTTCTTAGTTCGTGGGCCGTTCCGAGGCCGGGCCGCGGCGGGCGGGCGCGATTCTCTCACTCGACAGATCACCTGAAAGTGTACCACTTAATAACTCACGTCCCCTGCCGGTTCACTGGGCATTCGCTGGATCGTCACATATCTCTAAATATGGCCGCCGGAGCGTGGCGCCCGCCACAGAGATTAGGCGCGCGCTTCCGATGATTAAAAGCAAATTATTCTTGTTCTGTCTTTTATGTTTCATGGACCCGGAACACGTTTTGGTTCGTAAATAAGCAAAATAAGTATGGAGTTAAATAGTTTTTCATGTACGAGTATTACAGAAGAGTTTATGTTATGTTTTAGTAATAGACAATATAATGTAATGTTTTTTTTTTATTTAAATTTACAAAGTGCAACTCTAACGTTTTAATTTACGATAATCACAAAAATGTTGTATACATTGTTGTAACGTGAAATAAATATTTTTAAGACAATGATAAAAAAGCAGGAAATTTAAATCCTGTGACGAATACCAACACAAAATATTTTTGCAAACAGATGATGTAAATCATACTGTATTTAAAAAAATACTTGATACCCAGTTCAACGTAACATCTAAACAGTATATAGCAGTATTTATTAGCGATCTCCTGAGCAGTTGCGCAAGGTTTACTTAACGAGAATAAAGTACATGGAACTATTGAAGAGTTTAATAATATTCATTGGGCCCGGGCAATTTTCCGGGCGAGCGGCGTCGCGTCTTTGATCAGCCCGGCTGGCCCGGCGAATAGTCAAATTGACGAGGCAACTATAGCTTAACTACCAACAACTTCGTTACACCACCTCATTATAGTTATTTAAATATTTTTACTGGGCACTTTCGAGGTAACAGGATCTTCTGCACCGTGTTTGAAAATGAAATGTAAAAATACGGAATAGATATCACTTAAAACACTTTTCGACTCAACCGCTACGTAATATTTTTTAATGTTAAAATTTTTATTTAGCTTTTTTAATTTTTGATAGTAAATAAATTGTGACCAAAAAAAGCCGGAAGTTAAACTCAAACGTTGGCGCGGTTAGAATTATGTCGGACAAAAGATATCGATGTGTTGACACAAAATGTATTGGCTCGTATTGGCATTGCCAGGAGCATTTTCCAAAATACTTGTTCCCAAAAGTAATTCAATTTTACACCCCAAATAAGTGAGCCGCGAACACGTGTAGGTAGATAATCTGTTTGTCTCCGAGCGAAGGGACGCGACATAGGGCAAGGGTTGTGCTGCGTCTTGGGAGCGGTCTCATTGTGCCTTTTAGACATTACTTCCACCGTGTGTATAGGTAATTATGCATACCACAACGATCACAATGATTATGAGCTTAGCGCTATTGGAATGAACACGTCTTTTTGATGAGACAGCTTTCATATTATATTAAATGGAACACATACGCACGTACACCGAATATGTATATCAGCGGGACTTTTAAGTCAGCGAAACAAAGTGAAAGCAAAAAAAAAATTAACAATTTGCACTGTCTGTCTTTTATTATCAATTTTTCAAAAATAAAATAAAGAACAACAATTATGTTTATAAACAGATAAAAATGTCATGACATTTTTGATAAAGATATTTGATACTCGAAAGAGTTAAAGAGGCAATGTATTCGTTTACTTTTTAGGCACGTGCCTTTGAGATATCTATCTCTTAATTATTGTTCTTTTAAGAATAAGTGCGTTTCCGATTCCAAAGCGGAACCCTGAGATTACACTCTCACATTTGTTTCATTCTTAGCACCCGGTTGTGAAGGCCCGTAACGCAACTTGACGGGCAGTCACCTATATTTTCCGAGAGGATGGTTAGGGCCCAAGGTGCATGCTTTTACCTTTTACCAAGTTTTTGTTATATTGAATTTACTGCGCGGTTTCTACAGATTTCGGATCGTGACAATTCGTATTACGTAAGATTGAGAATTTTTTTAAACGTTTTTTTTCTCTACTTTGGTTGACCATTAAGTTTCTATGATTCATTTTATTTCAATAAAAAAACTTTCACATACACTAAGTAGGAGTAATTTATAAAATTAAAATGAAAAAATATTTCTGAACCTATAATAAGACTACAAAACCGGCTTGCCTCTCCCAAATTCCTCGCAAGACATCAAAATCTCTCGGTGCCAGTTCGTAGCTAAATAGCTCGATCGCTCTGGCATTCATTACCTGAAAATGTTGATCTAGTCAGACGGCAAGCACTTACCACTGACGCGAAGAACTTTGGAACAGACCCTCGACGTCACTTCGCAGGAGGTGGCTCGAGGGCCCTTCGCAATCTGCTCCAACTAATCCCAATGATTTAGAGTTGTTCTTGCCGCGTAATAAGTGTTAATGTTTGTCCATGCTCTATTGGCGGAACGTGATTGAGAGCAATTCTATTTCGCGCCTACATAAAGCGTTTATTGGAAATGGGCTGATATTGTTTTTAATAGGTTTTTTCACTAACGGATTGCAGACAATATTAAACTATTCACTTTTAGGCAAAATATTACGCGGAGAATTTCATATCTACAAATAAAAGAAAACACTTTACTGACGCGTGCACTAGTTCTTTAAGATAATTGAATAAGTCAGACGAAACTTTTTGCGTTGATTGTCCCTAACTATTTAATTTATAATTTTCTTTTTTTTTTATAAAATGTCACACAGTCCACAGATAGAACGCGTGTGCCGTATGCGGGCCGCGCAGCGTGTACGCAGGTCGCGGGTCGCGGGCGCTTCCGTCGTCGCGCCCTTCCGGCGCGCGCGCACCCGGACCGTGACTGCGGCCTAGTACCGCACCATAATATGCCATTGTGATCCAATCAATGGAAACAAACATAATGTAACTGTCTGTTTTATGTTGCATGCTCCACAAATGTACGTCTGACTGCTGTCAACAAGAGCATAACGCATTATCATAAACTGGCATCGTGTGATGCGAGGGACGCGTCGAATCGGTTGGCATTGAGAGGAGCGAAGGAATTTTTTAGATTCAAATTCATAGAATACCTACTTAATTAAAAACTAAAAGAAGCAGGATAACTAGCTTCTGATGTGCACTCATAACTTCCTGCTGCTACACTCGACTTATCTTTTAAATCAATAGTTATTCTAGAAATAAAGTAACTTAGCAGTACAATACACATTTTCCAAGGTTATTTCAGGCTGTGGAAAAATAAGTTCAATCGTATGTAATGCTCAGCTTTGTCTATAAGATGCAATAATGACAGAAGCTTCAAAATAACCGCAAGCATAATGCTAGTGTGAAATTACCTAACTTGTCCAAAGTTCGCAGATCGAACGTCCACTTTTAGGTCTTACGGAGTCTCCTTCCCAGTAATGTTCAATCTGCATAATAATATTTAGGTGTCTACTTTACCCTTTTAACGCAACTGTTGATGTGCACTTTCCTGATTCATTACCCTTAAATATATTTAAACATTAAACGCTGTTTATTACAAGGTTCGCAGTGTAAACCAATTAGTAGTCACGGGAAAGGCTTTTATGATGCAATTAATGCATCCAGGTAAGTG
The DNA here is from genome assembly GCA_039566165.1 of Maruca vitrata. Classification (NCBI taxonomy): domain Eukaryota; kingdom Metazoa; phylum Arthropoda; class Insecta; order Lepidoptera; family Crambidae; genus Maruca; species Maruca vitrata. Next base: position 10,247,451 of record CM076920.1, on the reverse strand, counting down.
TCGTAAAAAACAAAAGGGTATTAATTTTATAGTGACATGATAATGGAGTGCGGCCACCTGAGCTGCGTATTTTAAAATGTATCATGAAACTCTAGTATTTGTGGTTTTTCATCGATACCGGTAAACAGCTTATTAATTTAATAATCCTGACAAAATAGCCGGTATTAATATTTGTTTAGTCAGTGTGATCCGTTTGTCAATTTGGCGATACGAGAACGTTGTGTTGATGTTTATTTGATATAATTCTTATCAATCATTACGTATCATACAAGTTCATTATTTTACTGAAGGGAAACTCAGTTTGTTTGTAAAAGGTTATTCTAAGTTTTCTTTTTTTTAAAACATACTTTAAAAAAGAACCCTTTATCTTTTCTAACTTATGTGCCAATAGAGTTAATTCCCAAAAAGGTTTTCAAGAAGGTTTTCTATCTTTTTCATAAAGGAACATTATTAATGTTAATACATTATATCATAATTTATAACAAGGATAAATGCAAAATATAAAATAAAAAGTGTCAAATCAGTCATCTAAGAGCGGCTCCGGTATAGTAAGGAATTGGTATTTAACTATGTAGGGTATGTAGTAATTCAACGCGTTCCTTATATTAACTAGCCTAATCAGATAATTATTTATATACGTACTCCCTCAATCGACACGTTTTTATGCAAATAAATTAATTTTGTATGTAGGTAGAAATCGGCGTTACTGCACCGAAAATATTGTGAAATTTGATTCGCCTAAAATGCGTGCGTAAAATGCGTTTAGTGAAAACTGCCGTGTCACAAAAACATATTGATTTGAAACAAAAATGTTTAACAATAGCTCCTAATAGCATGTGATAAAATTAAATTTCATTTTATACTCACTAACCAAACAATTTTACTGACGGCCTACGGTTAGAACAATGGCAATCGTTTCAGGCGCAATTTCTCGTCATTTTGTTGGGATTTTTCGATAAAAGGTTAAAAGTTATTGAAGCATTGAAAATATACTGTACCGTTCATGTGTTCAAATTTTGTCAATACAACGCGGTGGCCATTCAGAGAAGATCGGAAACAATTAGCCAACTGTGGCATTGGGCAGCCGAGCGCAGATCCGCACACTCTGCCCTACTGCTTTACTTGTGGATTATATTTTTCCGTACCATTTGGATGCGGAAACAACAGCCAATGATGTTGTTCCAGCTATTATCTACCTTAAACTCAACGCCATAAGATCTAGTTTTCATATATTCCTCAACATCTAGGGAGATAGGCTTGTCGGATGTTCAGTTGCGGATTTTTGCCAACTATTAGCCTTTCAGGTCACTGACGAGTTAAATGTAAATAGCCAGCAATTTTATTGAGTAGCTGCTTACCTATTGTATCTATTACTATCATTGAATTTGCTGCTTAGAGATGGCTACTTAAGTGAACAAGTACCTATTACCTATACAGCACATTTTTTAGGGTTTCAATGTTTGGCTCCTAGCCTTTCATATGAGTATATAAAATTAATTAATACATAAATATCTGGGACATTTCCACACAAGGTCATCTGACCCCAAACTAAGCAGTGCTTGTACTATGGGCGTCCGAGCCTGACATACATACATATAAATTTATAAAGACATACATAAATACATAATCACACCCAGACACGGAACAAACACCGATGTTAAATGTTTATCACACAAATATTTGTCCCGAGTGGGAATCGAACCCACGACTCTTGGACCGGCCAGCCAGGGTCACTAACCACTGTTCCACCGAGCCAGTCAAACAAATATGAAGTCAATATAATTTTTAATTCTAGTGGTATATTACATTATTGTTATTTAAGGTCAAAGTTTTTATTTACATGTAACTTAATATAACTTGTATATTTATTTCAGAATCATACTAATGATACAGTTTAAGACATTGTAGATCAAAAGTATTTTTTTTAAATTACACTGGTCATCACAAAAATCGGGCCACCAACCATTTTTCATACAAACATCTCCATTTCTGAGGCCAGTGTATAATTTTAGTAAAGTATACGGAATGTGATAGAATATGTAAACGATGTATTAGATAGGATAACATCATAAATGTGTAGAGCGGGCTACTCTACGTGTTCCTTACAGGATCTGTGCCTAGGTGGTCTGTGCCCGGAAGTAACTAGTTTGTATCTCGGCCGGTGGCTGAGTTAAGTGCGCCGCTCCTGCCATCCTAGTACTTAACCTAATATTCGATAATTGCGTTAGAGGCAACATTAATTACCGCTCTGAGTTGGTCGGCGGCCGCACCGTATTGATACGTGCTTTGTGGCTACCGTACCGATCATATACCTAGTTGCGTATTGTATTCGCTCTGTAAATGGTTGTACTGATGCACATCGTGTTCCTATTAGACGCAGCTACTGTTATTTACTCACATGTATAGGTATGTAAGAGAATCAACTTATGAACAAATGGTCTTTGGTAAGTGGAAAGCCCTTTTGAATGACGAGTATTACCTACTAAAAGAATGCTGTAGGTGTGATGGTGTTTTTTTGGGTTGGGATGATGTGAAGTTTGGTACATTTTTAAAAAAATCATTTGTCTGTTACTGCGTGATTTTTGATGTAATGAGCAATTTAATAGGAAAACCTAAGTAACTGCCCAAGAACTGTTTGGAAGGGAAAATACTAAAACAATAACTTCAACTCAGAAAAATCTTTACTAGTGTCTATTTTGTATTTATAATTAGATACCTACACGCTAAGCTACACTTAATTCTAATCGGTAACAACATTATAACATAATACTGCTATAAAATAAATACATTTTATATTATTCTCAAACACGTTTTTTACAATTTAATAAAAAGCTACGTTCGTATCGCAATATTATGTTCAGTTTAATTTAAGATTTAAAAAACCGCAATAATCTAATATAGATTTTGTGATCTTTAAAAGAGATAAAATAAATAAAATGTAATAAAATGATGTGTTTTTAAGTTGACCTGAACTTTGAGGATGATAATATAATTTCGTGATGGAATCACAATTTAACAATATTCAGAATGATAGAATGAACTTCAATTAAAATAATAACTTAAATATATTTAATCTCCTATTTCCTCATTGTATTAAATTTATCCCGAAAATCCTATTCTTTAATACCAAGTTCTCTCCGATCGTAAAATATTTTCGCAAAAGTTTGCGTGCGTGAGGGCGTCATCACACTAGCCTTTGTCGTTTTTGTAGCGAAGCGATTTGTAAGCGAGGTCACTACATTTTATCATTATGTGCAACTATGAGTGCGTTTCAGATGGCTGCACACTACTGGGATCTAGAGCCTCGATGTTGCAGAGAATATACAATAAATTATATGCGTAAATAAATAATAATATAAGAGTTTAACGCAGCTCGAAAGCTACGGAAACTAACTACGAATATGGAATTTCAAATAGTACACGTTTACACGTCTCTGAGGCAACATAATTGAACCATTCTATTCTATTGAATGTCTTCTATATTGACTTCCAAATGTAAGGCCTGACAATTGACTTTGCTTGGACCCTAAGTTAGGAAAAGCTATTGCTCGCACTATAAACCTACAATATGAAGAATTTAATGTTCCGAACCAGGTTGGTACGCAGAGTTCCATATATCCGCGAAGCACACACTCGAATGGAACCGGTAGAACATGATCAGAGGAAGACTGATATGGCCTAATATGGACCAGAGAATCTTCCCGTAAAAGGCGTATCGCTCGTCCAGACTCTCCGGGGACTTGTAGGAGAACGTGTAGAAGAGCCACATGGTGACGTTGGCTATGATGAGGAACATGAGGACCTCCCGGCCGGGCTTGGAGCGCCGAAGCTTTTTGCTGTTGCTGCAGCGGCGTAGACCGTCCATGATCAGCGGGGTTTGGATCAGCACTTGTATGGCCTGTAATAATATGGGAAAAAAGTGATTAAATTAAAAAGATGACGTTTTATGCAGCTAATAATATTTTATAAAATTTACTTAGATTTGTTATGTGTTATCGAAGAAAAGGATAAAAAGATATATATCAAGATATCCAAAGGCTTATAGAGCCACTTGCAAGTGATTTATATTTAAAGAAAATATTGGGCATTTGTCGATTGCTTAAATGTCAAGATATGATATTAATTTAATAGATAACAACGAACCATAACAACGAAACTGGCCACTTTAACAGCATTTAAGATGCTTATAGTGGCAATCAGGGACAGCACAGTCTCCAGAGTGAAGGCTGGTAAGCAGATGAATAGTAGCACGTCGTCAAGGAGCGAGATGGGGTGCTCGTTGATGTCCAGCTTCCTCATCTGGTTGAAGGCGACGACCACAGCGAACAGCATTATGGTGTGCAAGACCAGCATGGTGCAGTCGTTCAGCAGGTAGCCGATTTCCAATAAGTCACTGGAAATAAGGAAAAATGGATTACTGGCAGCGCTCGTAGATTTGATTCAACAAAAACATTTTTTTTTAATATACATAAGATCTGTGTTGCAGTAAAAACACAATTAAAAATATCCATGAAATTATTATTTTACTTTGGAATTTTCTTTACTTATTGGGCTTTTTTCGTGTTAACTGCTAATAAATGCTGATTAAAGGTACAGTAAAACCCGCTTAAGATGATTTCTCAGGGACCCTATCAAAAACGCGTCGTAAGCGGGAGGGCGTATTATGCGGGATAGGGAAATAACACGAACTATATATAATTATGTGTCATTTTCAAATTTCGGTAAAATAGGCATTAAATTATACGTATAAATTACATTAAATACGTTGTGTCATTAAAATTACATTCAGATTGGTTGACAAATCAGTCATACCTAATCCCGAATTAGTGGTCGTCCCTCAGTCGAAACAAGGTATTCGGGGACTTCATTAGACCCTACGGCATGCGTTACAGAAAGTTTCTACGACGCGGGCCCTGTGGTATGCGTTTCAAAAAATAAAATGCGCTTTTAGAGCGTTCGATCTGTCGGGCTCGGGCGTATTAAACGGGATGACAATCGTATTAAGCGTTAAGAAATGTGTGAAAATATATCTTAAGTAAAGTGGCGTATTATGCGAGAAATCGTATTAAGCGTGATCGTCTTAAACGGCTTCTACTGTATTTCAAAAATTACACTGTTTACGGCCGAGTACTTGATCACAACACTTGTTGTGGCCGAGTAATTGATCACAATCACAACACATAAGATTAACATTATTCATACGTGTTAAATATGAATTAACTCCCAAACCAATACTTTGTAAAAATATGTAAGGTATTCTATCTTTATACAACGGTAACCATATAGAGTACGTCCTTTTAACCATCTTAGTACCCAGTTCCATATGGATACCGTCGGAGTTCATCTACATTTGTTCCCCAAGACCTGGAATATTTTCACTTTAGCCTTTGTAAAACAAATCTTGTCTACTCACTTGCCAACACTGCTGAATACATAGCCGATGATCAACATGCCAGCGATGAAGACCATGAGTATGAGACCGAGGAACAGGCCTCGATTGGACGCGTGGCAGTCGGCGTGGATCACGATGTTACTCGTAAAGTCGTTGTCTTCGTGTGCAGTAGGGATTCTGTCGGAAAAAAGTAGATAAGTAGGTACACTAGGTTGCTTTGGCTTTGAATTTGACATTTGTAACTGGCTGGAGTCATAAATTCTAAGGAGGATTTTGATTGTAACATAAAATACAATGTAATGTGATAATGCTAGTTACCATGGGTAGCTACCTACATAGGTAAGAAGGAGGATAATGTAATGATAGGTAGATCGGTGATAGTGTACTTGGTACAGCTATGTACGTACATTTATTTAAAATGTAAAGCATTAACCAGTTTAATGGATAATGTTGAACTTATGATTTTGCAAGAAAGTAGAGCAAAGCTTCTAAATACAATAAGATTAGTATAGAAATAGAAACTTACGTGCATACACTGCGGTTATCTTCCATATTGGAACTAAACTCTTCCGACTCTCCATGGGGGTCATCATTGGGACAATGCCCTATGTTACTCCAAATAATGTAGTAAATGGCAACTGGAAATATAATATTCAATTAGTTCTATTGTAAATATTGCGCTTTGTAAATATAAAAAATTGACAGAAACAATCACTAACGCTTCCGGGAAATGTTGGAGCGAATAATAGTTTTTTGTTAAACGTGCCATTCATAGATTTGAATAACAATATTTGCAGGTGAAATTACGAATGAAATTTAAAATGTTGATGTTAGACAAAGTAATAAATACATGTTAGTAGGTTCATGGGGACTAGATGACTAGACTTAGGTTGCAAAAAGGTAATTGTTAGATATTATCTAGACTCTTATTATCGTACTTACCTATGAGAATATTAAACTCGACACTGAACGGATAGAGATAAGGAGAAAAGCTGTCCTGGATGGTCGTGAGTGCGGTGGAGCCAGCGCAGTGTTCATTGTACAGACCACTTATATCAATAATTCTGATGTCAGTGCTACCCTTATCTGAAAATGGTATTGTTTAAGTCAAAATTGTAGGTGTTTATTGCCAACTAACTAAATACTTAGTTGCCCTAGTCGAGCATTACAAAAATAAAGTTAAAACTTTAATTTATTACATAAAATAAAATGTCAATTAACCAATCATGACAATAAATAAAGGAAAATAAATGTCAACTTGTATCCAACATCTTAACTGATCGTAGGTAGGCACTCCTATTTAACATTACCCAGTGACTCAATAATAGGTTCTAACCTTTGGTATCAGTGTTGTTCCGTGTGTTGGCGTAGAGCGTGAGGGCTAACACCGTTTCCCTCACGATGGCTGACACCCAGAAACATAGGCTGCTACCGATGATGTGCATGATCGCCATGTGGGCTAGTCCCTAGAAAAACACAAGATAATATAAGGTCCCATATACATCTGATTCGCATAACCATTTCTTGGTTCCAAACTAAGCTTTATCGCAGCTATGTATAAAGAGTAGAGTAAAGAAAAGTAGAGTTCAAAAAGATAAAATTGACTGGCTATGCTACAGCTATGGTTTTATCGTCAGTGTAAGATAATGTTAAGAAGTCGACATTGCAGCCCTCAGTCCTTTCTATGGTTTTAAAACTATGTGTCTCCCGATAAAAAAATATTTTCTTGTTTTCCTTCTTAGGTTCTTAGACAGTTCTGTAAGTATTCAAGGAATGAGAATGTTATCGGAAAGATTTATATGTACGTAACTGAGTAAATAAATTTATAATAGAATCCATTTAAAAATAGATACAGGAAAAAGCCAAATAAAAAATCAAACACAGTAGGTATTGTAGTCTCGAATCGAAGCTTTTTCGACAATTGAATATGGGATTTAGCGGCCACTGCGATTGACGGAGCTAATAAAATTCCCATATTAACTATCGGAACGAGATTTCGCTCGGTACTCGACGCGTATTTCCCCGATTCCGATAAATCGAAACAAGTAAATGTAGATAGCAATCTTGTTTTGTCACGAATTAGAAAATAATAAAACATTAGGCCTTGCGACACAGATAAAGAATGCAAAAATTGATAAGATAATAAAGTGTACAAAATTGATTTGTTTTTCTGTTAGATATGCATTGGACGAACCATATTTGATTTCTTAGGCAAAGATATTTCAAACGACATAACATTCTTATAATACTTTATTAACGTATAGGTAGGAATTTACGCGAGAAATGGTACAATAGACAAAATATATATATTATATTGTAAAATAGACAAAATACCTATATTTTCTACCGTTGTACCACTTCACTTATTACAAAAGCTAATGGAATGCAAAAGTTTTATTAATTAACAATAAATGCGAAGTAGAAGTCGAATGAATAATTTATTAATTATCGTTTCTGTCGGTCATTGCACTCGTAGACAGAGTGGGTGAGTGATGCATAGAAAAATCGGTACAAAAACCGTTAAAAACAATTATGTTAAATGTCATGGCACCTATTGTTGTATCTAGTCGATGTAGTGGATAGTAGTAGGTATTTGTTAGAAGTATGTTTATAATTTAAGCCTTTCACTTCCCATTAGATTGCATTATATTTTTGAACGGGTCTTATCACAATATCTATACTACTGTTTTAATCGTTTTGAAATCGAATAATTCGATGTAGTATTGGATAATTAAGAAAAGATATTGCGTGATCTTTCTACACGCATCATCTAAATCTCTACACGCATGCAAATTAAAAAAAACGTAGTAGTAGGTACCTGACGTCTCAATATGATGACGTTAGAGTACTTGAAGATGAAGTACAGCTGGAGGAACGAGTAGCAGGGCGACAACACGTCCAGCACCACTTGGAGGAAGTTCACGCACACGTTGTTGTCCACCGTCTCGTCCACTAGCTGTCCCACCTGCACGGCGATCAGCAGCATCGAGTGGATCAGGTGACCGAGGGCGAAAGCTGTTGAGGACAAATTAATATTAGAAGCTGAAATATTTTCTAGTTGCTCACACTTGAAACGGACTAAAGATTTTTCTTTTAAAACTTATTGATCAGTACAAGTTTCGCAATTTTGTTTTCTTTGATGTAATCATAGATACACATTGTATATCGCTCTGTGATGCCAAACATACTTACTACTTACTCCTAAAATACGTTAAAGTCAGTTACTCAGAATGTGAGCATCGATATAATAAGAAAGGTTGCTTTTAACTGAAGTGCAGCTTAACGTACGAGTGTATAAGAAAAAGTATGAAATCAATTTATTGATTTGATTCTGTTTTCTGATTAGCATTGAAAATCAAATTAATTTATAAACAACTGATCTATTCTCTCTTGTAATAATATATAGGTAGCTTTAACTGCTTGGTTTTGTTATCATGCTCAATGTAAATGTAACTCAAGTAAAGTAGTAAGTTAAATACAGTGTAACCTTAATATAACGAGACTCAATATAACGAATTTCTCGATTTAACGAATTTTTCAAAATCCCCTAGAACTATCCATAAAAGCTAATATAAAATATACCTTTACATTACGAACATATTTATCAAAACCAAATTTTATAACGAATTTTTAATCATTGCAGAAAATAAATGGAAAATATGATTGACCTCTTTTTAACGATTTTTTCTACCGATAACCTTTACATAACGTATCCTATCAATTATTCCCACTTAGTTGTACAATAGTAATTCATGTCTTGACAGGTTCAGACACGTTAAATTCTTCGTAAGGCAGTTATTGTCATTAAAGTAAACCCGCAAAATTGCTCAGTAAAGTTAACCCTACGGTTGTTAGTTTTAAAGTTGCAATGGCTGATAAATTTTTTACCTTGTTAAAACGAATTGGAGTTCAATCTAAGCTCTATATAACAAACCTCATTGTAACGAATTACGCGGTATAACGAATATTTTGTAATGCCCTTGAGTTTCGTTATATCGAGGTTGCACTGTAGTACTATACCTGCAGCTCCAAGTTTCAAGTAAAAGCTGCCAGAGTGGCGACCCTGGCTGAAGCAGTAGTCGTGCCTGAGGGGCACCAGGACTGGCGGTGGTAGGCCTGGGGCCGGTGCAGACCGAGGATCGGTTGGCGTATTGAGGGAGAAGTCCTCCTATAAAACGTATATATTAGTATTTCAACCGCTCTTGCGACCGCGTGATGTCTTTATAGTCTCTTACTTTATATGCACTTATAGCGAACATGGCATATAAAGTACCTTGTATTTGTCCTTTTTCAGGCTCTAGAACATCTGTGTACCAAATTTAACGTGGATCGGTTGGCGTGAAAACGCGATAGGCATTACGTGTATACTGTATAATATTAGTAAGAATGTAAGGGTTATTATTTTATAATCAAAACTGTGGCGGATAATATACGCGTGCATTTTTCATTAACGCATCGTTACATTCTTAGTTGCTAGATTTATTTATAAGTAGTATAGTGTTTTGACAAGCACGAACTTGTCTCGCGCATACGTCACGCGCGGCGGAAAGGTACGATTGAGTCGGTGTCCGACCGGCCCGCTACGGGGGCAGTGATGGTGCGTTGTTGAGCCAATATTAGGCGTGCTTAGTCAGTGGTATAGTGCAATACGCAGGACACTACATGTGGCGATGAGGACAAACGTAAGTACAATCATTAAAATCATAAAAAGAAAGGAAGAGGAAGAGCTATGTGACAAAAATAAAGTGCACAAGATAAGTTATTCTCATAGTAGACATCTACATTACATCGGTCCGGTTGTTTCAAACGTTAGTTATTGCAAGATACCAATACAGGTGTATAGCTTACAATTGTAGAATATTTTAAGAACATTTTGCTATGATAAAAATAACAGCGGGTAGTTATGCACTCGCTACTGATCCTGCAAATTGCCATTTGCGTATTTCGTAACGGTATAGTTACCAGATGAAATGACTTTACATTGAATTATTGTAACATAGCATTACTTGAATATGAAAATATATAAATGACCGTATTGGATATGCGTTCTGATGTTGAAATGTTTAATTGGTTTTGTAAATAGGTACCTACGTTCCTTATTCGATTATATCTCCTATGCTGCTAAGTATAGGAGGTAGGTATCGTAGGGTACCTACGATTAATGCTTGGTTGCCTCTGAACATAGCAACGTAGCAAAATAATAAAATACTATTTGAATAAGTTGACCATTCAATTGGTATCTTCAGGACTCACGTATACTTAAATGTATTTATTCCATTAATTGATGGGAAAAGACTTTATATGACTATTGATATACCTATAAATATTTACATATCTAAAGCAGTTAAAATTGAACTGATTGAAATTGATGTAATTGAAATGAAAATAAGTAGTTGTCGTTCAATGTGTTTACTTATTATTAGTTAATATAATGAAAACCACCTCGATCGGCCGGCCGACCGGCTCAGGAATGCGGACCTTTTGTTCTTTTTGTTGCTTCTACAGATAATTCTTATATTTTCAATAGATTTAATATCATGTAACCACAATAAAGGTAAGCAGACAAGAACCTGATCATTAAATTGTGTTTGGTATTATGAACATTTTTCATAATACTGTTAAAACAAAATTATACCTATACTTATCATACTATTATGAAGCTGAAAAGTTTGTTTGTTTGTTTGAACGTGCTATCCTCACGAACTACTGGTTCGGATTGAGAAAAAGATTATTTATCGAGGAAATGAAATGAAATTAATGGAAAATGTCTAAAAACGCAAAAGCAGATGATTTTGATCTGAATCATTGAATTGATTGTTCTAGATTGCTAGTCAAAGCGGATAAAAGTAATCCGATCATTCAATTGATATGAAATAGACAATATTATGTTAAATAAAAACACACAAGCAGATGATATAGATCTGAATCATTAAATTGATTATTACATATTGTCCCATTTCACAATACCCCGTTAATATTGTTACATAGTGCCCCATGTGCAAACTCCTTATTTTGCAATGATTTTTTTTGTACACACAAGGGGGTGCTATTTTCATAAAATAAAAGAAAACTACTTTTCACACATTGTTAACGTTACCAAGAGACATATACGTAGACAAGGTGTATGTTAATTACTTAGTAACCTTATTCACTTTAAATTGAACTTTTAGTTGTTATTAAATGTACTTGAACTTTAAGGATGCACACACTACAGCGCTGGTGCTAGTTGCATATGTTCAAAATAGTCTTCTTCAATATTGTACATACAATGATAGCTACCTTATAATCACAAATACTAATAACAACTTAAATAATTAGTAATAAATATGGAGACTTTGTACAGTTGTAAACAACTTTATAATATAAAGTTTGTTATTGGGGATAGGTGACAAATTTGAGCAGATTTATACTCGCTGAGTTTCTGGTTATTAAATTAACATACTTAGTGTACCTATGCAAACAAATGTTTGTGCATCGTTGGTAATAATAATGTTACAATTTACCATGGTATGATTTATCTTATCTGGCGATAAATATTTAATCGTATATAAACCCGTTTGTAACAATTTGTTGAATACATAAGCTACATAAAATATGAAGCATTTTAATAAAGGGAGGACTCGCTGCCGATTACGATAGAACATTAATCCTAGTAGAAAGCAGACATTCAAAGACTGTCAACTGCGAGTATATTAATTTACTATGACCATTAACGACCTAATTGCAACAGTCAATTGTATCTTTTACTTTTTGGAAAAAAAAAAGATTATTATTATCAGTGATTGCATCACGAGACTACTGAGTCTTTGATTATTGTTATTATAATATCAGGTCTTTCCTATCTTCTCGGTCTTATGACCGATATTACAGAAATTAGGAAAAAATCGTTGCCAAGTAGCTAAACTTCTTTATTAGCTGGAATAACAGTGAACTAGATTATATGTGTCTTATAAATTACACATTGTTCAGAACTCACCTTGTTTAAAAACTTAATATTTATGTATAACGTTGTGTTGATGGTGTAGCTTGCTCAAAATAAATATTAACCATTTAATTGACTCAATTGTTATGGTTCAAAAGTACTTACGGAAGAACCTTTATGAAATAAATTCAATAGAAAATAAGAGCAGTCTTTGATGTGTCATGCTAGGGAAACAATAATAAATCGCTGAATGATAACTTGTTGGAAGGGCCAACGTTGCAGAAAGAGCTAAGGTACACGGTTTTGCGTTGGAGAGTTAAACCTTTATGCTTGACAGTAGATATTATCAAAATGTATCGACAGATACAAGTTAATAACGTTGATACTGACGAGGGGATACTGTGGAGAGAGGATACGAGTGCTGAAATTAATCATTATATAATATCGAGACACCTTTGGCGTAATCTTCCTGCTGCAATATATGGGGATACATTGCAGCAGTCAGCTTGTGACGAAGGCGAACATTATCCGCTAGGTGCTGAAAAGTTTGTTACATATTTTTATAATATGGATGATCTAATATCAAGGTGAGGAGAGCAAGGAGACACAGGAACACAGGACACAGGAACAGATGAATGAGCTATTAGCCAAAGGAGGATTTGAACTTCAGAATTGGACAAGTAATTGTCAGGAATTATTAAAAGAAATTAAAGATATAGAAAGAGAGGGAAGTCAGGATAAGGTTAAGGAAACTCAATATATCTAGGAAAGGAAACAGCGACAGAGCGCATTAAAAAATAGGTGTTGGAATAAATCAAGTAGAAATTATATAATTCCCCAAATTCGATAGATCGAAGATATCTTAATCGATATTGCGATTGATGAAACTGTTGGACCTGTAGCTTAACCATGCCGGTGAATAATTAATTCTTCTTAAGGAAAAAGTCAAAAATAATAAAATCAAGAAACTACTTGATAGTGACATGATTGAGCCAGCAAAGCAGCCATCTAAATGGGTTCCAAATATGGTTCCCATTATTAGATTGGAAATATTGTGGTCAAAAGCCGTCCATTAAATTGGAAAAACTGTGATCTTAAGATGTCCATTAAATTGGAAAAACTGTGATCTTAAGATGTCCATTAAATTGGAAATATTGTGTTCATAAGCCGTCCATTAAATTGGAAAAACTGTGATCTTAAGATGTCCATTAAATTGGAAAAGCTGTGATCTTAAGATGTCCATTAAATTGGAAAAACTGTGATCTTAAGATGTCCATTAAATTGGAAATATTGTGAATATGATCTTGTGATCTTAAGAAAAAAAAATAAAACAGTGAAATTGTGAAGTAACAACTAGAAGTCTACGGGAAAAAAAATGGGAGATTCTATTCCCTATCTGGACGGAAGCAGAGCAAATCTGGTCATTTAATTGACAAGGAAGATATATAACTTAATAAAACGAAAATTAAATACTGAATTTAAGTTGGGTATTGTATGATGCCAGCAAATTGGGTAAAAACCCAGCTGGACCATTCAATTGGTTGGTTTCAAAATGCCTCACAAAAATCCACAAATGTGCCAGTAGTAATACAACCTGGGTGTATGATGGGAGTGAAACGCGCATTACAGGCGACTTCTGAGGTTGCTGTTGATATGCTTGACTCCTTCTTGCCGTTCTTTCTAAAGGTTGTTCGATGTTCAATCGAGATTACCACTTAGGAGATTACTATAGGATATGCGTAGAGCTTGATATTGATTATTAGGATCAAGAACTTGCAGTGTTTCTAGTATTTCTGAAAATGCATAAGTGAAGTTAGCGTAGAGCGCGTATGCGCATTCTGCGCGTGTCGGACATGGATGGCTTTATATACCACTCGGCGCGCATTTGGACGGCGTCTGGTAGACCATAGAGCTAAATGGCGTAGCATGGCATTAAGCATAACCAATGCCATGAGTAAAAAGATCAAACATTTGGAAAGACTTATTTATTAATAATGTCATAATTCATTGCCCACGGTGGTATACTAAACCTAAAACTGGACACGATAACTGACATTCATTTTGGATCATCTTATAATATCAGGTCAACTCATATAAGAATTGAACATTATATCAGGCCAGCTGCCAATGAACTGTCACTACTGATCAACAGCACACTGACCGAAACTGAATCATCTTTAAAATCAAGGCAAAAATAAAAAAATATAACATATTTTTCATTTTTGAAATCAAAAGTCCATTGATTGCAAGATACTACTTCGAGATCTACCAGCTCGTACCGATTCAGCATCAATGTGATCAATATACAGCCTGTTTCGGAATATGTAGCCATGAATATCCAGAAGGACTCATTTCTGACTATAGATCACTCTGATCTACAAGCATGCAATCAATATGATGACAACGCGATCTAAAGTCCATTACAACAGCCAATATATTACGTTAGATCAGTCTCGGTGTAAAGATGACGTGTCTAAACAATAGGTTAGTGACCATCATGACGTGTCAGTCTAAATGGTCACAACTATACGTAACAAAAACACACCTTTACTCGTGATGCGAATCATGCACAGTACGTATCATATGCGGGAATCAAGTTACATCGGAACAATTAAATGGAGATGACATTCACAACCTTGAAGAATGCATTACGAGTATAAAGCATAAACCTTTACACAGTTTCTCATAAACACCAATGAAAACAGATAAACACAGAGACATTGTACTAAAAATAGAGATCCCTACTATAAATCATATGATGGAATTAGAACTTCCCATTATTAGCAAAACAAAGATGATTAAAGAAGACTTTAACAATCTCACCCAAGTTCAAACAGATTTGAAGGGAATAGGATCTCAAATAGATCAAAGGATTTTTCATCACATGATGTCACAATACGTGCTAATAAACACCGTTATCATACGTGCAGCCATGCCATTGCACTAATCCGGCTCGAAAACCATGAAGATTAACTGTAGCTTTCCGTACAACTTTATCATCCAAAGTTGTAGAAGAAAATATTGATTTATTGATACGTTATTGCTTATTACCAGGTGATGTACACGCGATGATTGCGCTAAATATTAGCTGAGTTAGAAGAATGATATTGGAGCGATTTGGGTGAATGTTGCTGGATGGACATTATGTACATGTGTTACACCGTACAGAAACAAAAAAGAAGGTAAGAAGGATGTATAGCGGAATAAAAACTCCACGGAATGTTGTTTTGAACTAATGGATAAAGAGTATGTTAAGAACACAGCCAAAGAAACTAAGCTGACGTTTATTAATGACCATGTACCTCATACGGTAGAAAAGCAATAGCCGACGATGTATTTATAATAAACTAAACAACACTGTGAGAAGAAGTGAAGTAAAACTAGAGAAGGAGAAATACTCGGTGAGTCCACTTCAATTTAACAAATAGATAATTTGTTTGTGAACTAAATTAGTTATTTTCAAATATCTAACTAATACTTCATTGCATGTTTTTATGACACATCTTCTAAATTAAAACAAGAAAGGGATGTAGTGTATTGACAAGCACGAACTTGTCTCGTGCGCATACGTCACGCGCGGCGGAAAAGGGCGAGAGAGTCAGAGTCCGACCGGCCCGCTACGGGGCAGTGATGGTGCGTTGTCGAGCCAATATTAGGCGTGGTTAGACAGTGGTATAGTGCAATACACAGGACACTACAAGTAGTAAAAAAGTAGTACTTGCTTAAGTAGATTTTATGCGATGTTTTCTTGTTTATTAATTGTAGGTAAGTATACTAACTTCTTGCTTTCGAAAGTATTCCGCTACATTTTCTTCGTGTACTGACTTAATTCTTTGATTCTTGAGTGCGATGGCTTTGTATCTTCCTATATCAACTAGCAAGTATATGTGATATAATAAGCCAATCCCGCATAATACAATGGAGAAAATCTGTAAGAAAAAAATATTAAAATCTTTAATTAATGGTCTAAAGAAGGTAATGAAATACAAAAATAAAAAGCGTCCTAGGCCGAGTGGTTAAGGTCGTTGCTTGCCATGCGAGAGGTCGCCAGTTCAAACCCCGCCAGGTACCAAAGTGTTTTTCAAAGGAGAACCACCATTTTGGGCCCAACGTTACAGTATTAAATTATATATCAAAAAATCGGTCTATTTTTGTAAGTTAACTTATAGAAATCTTAGCCAAAACAGCAATGGCCAACAGGGAAAAAAGCAGATTTTTTTTATTTTCCTTATGTTACAGGTTTTGTAAACGTTCATTTATATTATTTATTAATAACGTAGCTATCTTCGCAAACGTGATACAGAAATCTATCCATAGAGTATAGTAAACAGAATCTACTTATGACATTGATCGATTTGATTGATGTCGATTAATAATTAAAATGTTTTATTATTTATCATATTTATTTAGATCGTATCCGAGATACTATCATTCAGAGACGTACCGGAGTCACGGACATTACATCGATTGTGACGAAGTTGAAGTGGAGATGGGCCGGACATATGTGCAGAAGAGAGAATAGCAGATGGGCACGCAGAATTGCCGAATGGAGATCTAGACTCGGACTGAGAAACGTTGGGAAACCACCTATGCGCTGGGCCGACGATATCACAAAAATATTGGGCAAGACCTGGATACGATCAGCAAAAGACCGGGTCAAATGGAAAGCACATGAAGAAGCCTATACCCAACAATGGGTGATACAGGGCTGAAGAAGAAGAAGAAGCACAGTTTTTAGATGCTATATTGTTTTAGATGTATTATGATGATAAGGATGAATAAAATAATTTATTATTATTTTATACTGACCTGCTTTTGTTATATATTTATTTATATTTCTTTTTTTATACTGAACTGCTCTGTCCAGCCATAAGCAAATATGCATTTAGAGTTACCTAGTACCTACATTATTAATTTTAATGAAAAATCTAATAAATTGGTTTTATAGTTGACTGGCTCGAGGGAGCAGTTGCTAGTGAATTCTGGCTTCTAAACCAGGGGTCATGGGTTCGAATCCCACCCAGGATAAATGAGGAGGAGACTGACACCCAGGAGAATGTCTAAGATATAAGACTTTGACTTCATAAGTCGAATGATTGCAATATTCATAGATTTATTCTCATTACCTACTATGTAGCGTGGTTGCGTGTGTGCGCGGTGCAGTGGGGCGCAGGGTTGACCGGGCATTGAGCGCCGCCAACGACGCTTGGGAATATATGTTGTTAATATTCTGTTATTAATATTCAGAATTACCCAACAACTTAACAAATCACAAAATCATATTTCACGGACACATACAAGGTTCCCTGACCAATATGGATGACATATAGCCTATGTCTTGATACCATTTTACCACTTTATCTGTACTGTTGGATAGCTTGTATACAATCTGTAATGCAAAACTTAAAAAAGAAACACCCTACAAGCTTTCTTTCATAATAGAAAAACAGATAACCTCAAAAATATTCACTGTATTTTTAGTGATTTGGCCATTGCGGATCAACATGAAAATTCGTCTCATGGAAACCTTTTATATGCTTTGTCTGATGGCCAACTTTCAGCTTTGTAACGTTGGGCCCAAGTTTGTATGGAATCGGGTGTTCTCCTTTGAAATTCATATGTACCATCATTCGACGCTTTAACGGTGAAGGAAAACATCGTGAGGAAACCAGCACACCTGAGAGATTTTTTTCCATCTCAAATCTCCATGTCAGAGGCCTACGGGCGGTTTAAAAACTCTGACACCAGGTTGTTAATTAACCATTCGATAAGAAGAAGAATGAAATACAAATACAAAACAAGTAAATGCTTACCACTGAAATATTTTGAGCAAATACAGGACTGGATATGTAAACTATGAGACCAAGGGTCACTAATATTGTCGCGTAAATACAACTTATGACCAGAGTAAGGTACTTTCTGTAACAAAAAGGAAAATCACATATTATTATTGTACAATGATGTCGATACTAAAATCAAGTACCTAGTAGCTGAGCTTTCTTGTTATTTTAGTTTGGTTAAGCCACACATAACATAACTATGTTAAACTGTATGGATTTCAATTTTCTTTAGAGTTAATCGAATTGCACAGTTGTAACTGTGATTATCGTCTAGATTACCACGTGTACCTACTGCGTGGTAATGTAGAATGTAGCACGTCAATGTAGTTGATAATCAAAGTTGACTTTGGTTGGTACAAGACCAAAGTCAACTTTGATTCATTCATCAACGCGGTCATGTGAACTTAGCCTTGTGCCCTCTTCTTTCCGTTCATAGCACTACCAGTACACGACAAGGGTATTGCTGTATCCAATACCAACCCGCACTTGGCCAGCGTGGTTGACTAAGGCCTTAACGCCCTAGTTTAGGGTAGGCTCGTGCCCCGCAGTGGGGACGTATATGGGCTGATGATGATAGAAATCCATTAATTTCGACTTACTTGGTGAGCTTAGTGTTATCCTCAGGATTAGTGGGCGGCGGCGCGTGCGTCTCCACAGACCGCAGCGACTGCGCGTCCATAGTCGCCACAGAACGTTTCCGAGGAGTCTGCAGCCCTCGTAAGTCGTTCGTTGAGGCATATAAGCGGTAGTTGTCTGTTGACCAAATAGTCGGTTAGTTATTGTTAACCACAAGATATATTACGAGTGACAGCGCTAATGGTGGCCACCGCAATAATTATGTTTTACAGATATAATGTACCTCACACGTATATAATGTAGTTCGATTTCATTCTAAATTCTAAAAACATGATCCCTATAATTTTGGTACGTAATGTTAATGATTTAGTACATAAGTGTACTTTTATCGTGCTTAAAACAACTTACAATTAACAAGATTATAATTCAACTTACTCATAGCTTTGACGTCCCCATTTCGAATCATACCATTGTTTGGAATAGGGCTATTTCGATCACCTGTAAAAAATTACCAAAAAAATCATTTGTACCTAATATAAGTACATAAATAAAGTAAAATGTTCCAAAGAAAACAAAGTTAATTACCTAGAGGAGTATTTGAACGAGACTCATCTCCCCGGTTGTTTATTATAAGCTTCGGAAACTGGTCCTGTAAATAAAGCAATACGGTTATGCCATCGACCAGCGGCACGCACTCGCATATTCCCATTCAAAAAGCGAGCAAAAAATGGGCCGATGTGAATATCGAAAGCCGTACAAAATCGGATTAATAACTTCATTAGTCGCTTGTTTCTCTCGATCGACACCACCCTGTATTTCACTATAATCCCATTACCATGTTCCGCTCTCCTCTGCTGCCAGTTTCGGAAAACGAAAATGAAAAAAAAAGGCAACAAACGGCCCGGTACTAAGTATTACGCAAGTTATGAGTGCACAAAAGGGATAGGTATGGGACGTACACCAATGTTGTAGAATTTGGAAACGTATTTCGATACGTACAAGTAGGTACAAATCTGGCACTTAACTTTTAAGTACACTAATTTAAGGCGACCATTTTACCTACTTATTGAGTAAATAAATAAAGGCGTCCGACCGATTTCAGCCATGGCGGCCGATCTCAATTGAAATCAGCCAAGTGCGCAGGACATATTATAGTGCACAAGTGTGCGCGCAAACACAAGTGCACTCTCTATTCCCTTACTCTCATAATTCGGTGAGACGGCAATCCGACATGACCGATGAGAGATCGGGCGCAGGACCACCGGCTTAACGTGCTTTCCGAGGCACGGGCGTTCAACCGCCAACTTCCTAACTCCGGGCTGAGTAATTTCAATACAGAAAAACTCACACAAATTTTGCCCGACCCCGGATTCGAACCGGGGACCTCTCGGTCCTAACGCAACACTTGCTACCAATAGACCAACGAGGCAGTTACTTATTGAGTATTGATTTAATAAATACTTAGGTAGAGTATTATTGACATGTCAGTATATAATATACTTTGATAATATTTTGTTATCTACGAGTATTTGTGTGTTGATTGAAGAAGCCATATGACGTGCTTTAGATTTGATTTTCTTAACATCCTCAGCCATTATCTACCGGACGTGGAATGATAAATACGATTTCATTATCAATTAATCACGTGAATTCTAATCAATCAAACAAAACTAAATCAATTCATAGTCTTTGATTGAAAAATACGATAAGATACCTCACAAGCGAGTTTTTAAATGCTCATAATACATTTCGGATTAGTTTTATTTAGATGATTTTATGAATGAGGCAAAATAAATTATGCGTTTAAAATAATGAAACTTCTACACAATTAATTGTGTTCGTGAATATATTTTATTTTGTTATCTTTGAACGATAAGTATTTTTTAAGTATTATTTATTTTATGTAAATCAAACACCCACCGCTTTGCGTCCAAAATTTTACAATCTCCTTTACAAAAAAAAAAGAATGACATTCATATCTTATTTTTAAAAAAAACTTCAGATTTGAGCCTATGCAGTCGTACCAGAAGCAATGCAATCGCTCCATTGCTCATACTATTGTCGTTAAATTAACATTCAGATTGTGAGGTGGCGAGTTGGCCGGCGAGATGAAAAAAAAAATAAAGAGATCGAATTTTCATTAGCGGAGGCGTTGGTGCGGCACGGTTTGTCCGCAGCAGGTATTTACAGCGAGGGTGAGCGCGCGGCCCGGTGGACTCAAAAGGTTTACAGTTCGCTGCGCGGGAGTGACCCGCCTCGCAAACAGCCCGCGCGCGACGCTCGACTCTACAGGACTGGCCATTTTAAACACTTTTTTATTTTAATTTGTTTTAAATATGAAGTTGAGATTCGAATTTTGAATAACTTTTTGTTGGCGTCGTTTTAAAAAAGGAAGGATGGTAGAGTGGGTCCGAAGAAGTTGAATTAATTTCGTTCTGTCTAATGAGGGTTTTCGCGTATAAGAACTTCACTAGATGGCAATACGTAGGCGTCAGGTCCAATGGCAGCGTGATTGGTTATTTTTGACGTGACATTGACAGACATGTCAATATTCACCATTCACGAAGCAGTAAGACCTAATATCTGCGTCTTGCCATCTAGTGGATAACTTATACGCGAACACCCTAATTAGAAAAATAGTGTGCATGATAAGGTAAGCTACGTAAGGTGCTAATGTACCGTCTTATCTAAAACTTGTTTTTTTTAATCCTTCACGTCACTTGTTGTGACACATACGTGTTGACTGTCTCTGATTGTTGTATCTTTTACTACTTCTATACGTGGTATTTTTTACACCATATTTATAAAAGTTAAGAATAATAAATATAGCGAAATCACGTGAAGGTAGTTTAATCGATAAAATATCGTGATGAACCTAGTAAAGTAATAATAAATAGTTAATTCAATATGCCGTAATTTTGCGATATTCATCAGTGTAATAACTTCATGCATTTGCCACTTTAATTGATAAGATAAATTTAATTTATAAATCCGTTCATCTTCAATCTTATACAACGGATTTATCACAGATTTTTTTTATTTAATGTTAGCGTTAAAACACGTTTATACCCAATAGTAGTTTCGACTGAGCGTATGCTTATATTATGTATGTATGTACATAAATGTAATGTAATTCGACTCTGGTAGGTGGTACTACTATTTTACAATTTCCTTTATATTTTTTAAATACATTACTAACTTATTTCTATTTTCATATTCATTACTTTGAAAATTTAACTAAACTCAGTTTTAATATTGCCCATGACGTGTCCACACCAAGCTAACGGGAAAAATCATTACAACCCATTGCGCCCATATATACGAATTCGCTGTTTAAACTACGAACGGAGCTTAAAATAAATTTACTTTGAAAACTGGGCAAAACAGACAGCACACTGTTTGCATTGTTTCAACAAAAACTAAAACTGTATCGGTAAACTAGCGATGATAGTTATCGTTATAGTCTTACCCTAATCAATTAACAAACTTCACTAAGACAGTATTGGTTTTTAATGTTAATAATTTTATTAGGTAATACATGAATGCAATATCAAACGCTTTATGAATGTGTTAAAACGGTATAATGACAGAAGGAAGTTTAAGAAAACGAAAACCAGAGCGCAATTAATTTAGTACACTAATAATATTCCATTTGGCATGTCTTATTGAAATGGCCTTCTAACGCGGTCTTTAATTTTTCGGATAACTTTAAATCCCATATGCTCAATGGTTTAGTACATCATGACTCTAGAAAACTCTTCGCAACAGATTCTTAAATAAAAATTTGGCTGATTATTTTAATTAGGCATGGGTCAATCATACCATAATGAAGAAAACTAAAAATAACGCTTTAAAATGTTATTAAGGTTTTTATTTTACATCTCTACCTGTAAGAGACATAGACAAAAAACTTTTCGCACCTAACCGGTCATTATTAGGTCTCATGAGTTCGGTACAATTTATAAAACAATAGCATGTGAAATCTACACTCAATTTTATAGCTGAGGAATTAAGTAGTATTATTTTTCTGATTATATGAGCGTTAGGCTCTTAATCACTTCATTTTATAAGCTTTAAAAATCTGTTTAAAATGTTTTTACGTCCAAAGAGTCACTAATCACTATCTGACATTTGTTAATCTTTTTACGATAAGTAGAGCTTAATCGTAATTAATTAAATGACGAGGAATTCGATAAGCAGATTTGATTTGTTTAGCTTTAGCTTTTCAACATTCTGTGGTATCTGTCATTTGAATTACTATTATTATTTTCGTCGTATCGTACAGCTGACCTGTTGATGAATATCTGATATATTTATTAAATACTTAAGGAATGACAAGATTAAAGTTATGCGTTTTTTATGTATTATGTATAAAATATGAATCCTTAAGTATCTAATCAAAAAATTAAAATCGCTTGGTCCATTGCTTTTCATTGACTGACTCGGTGGAACAGTGATTAGTGACTCAATAAGCTGCGGTTCCAAGAGTCGTGGGTTCGATTCCCACTCGGGACAAATATTTGTGTGACGAACACCGGTGTTTGTTCCATGTCTGGGTGTGTTATTAAATATATTTAAGTTTATTTGTGTATCCACAGTTGATCCTGATTTCCATTTAAAGCTTACTCGCAACAGGATATTGTAAAATTCCCACGGAAACGGGAGTAATAGGGAAAAAGCTTTTGTATGAAAAAATCTAAGCCGCGTAAGATAAATGATTGAGATTTGGAATGCAGGTAGCATTCCAAATCTCAATCATATATTCCCTAATGAACGTAAAGCTTACTTGCAACGCGATATTACAAAATTCCCAGGAGAACGGGATTTATTGGGAAACAACTTCTGTATGTAAAATCCTGTAGTCCACGCGAACAAAGTCGCGGGCACAGCTAGTACTACTATAAACCATTAACTACTAACGCATTTATTAAATGCATGCGTGCATATCTCGATGTGACCAACATCAAAATATAAGATATATTCAATAAAATGTAAAAGTATATAAGAAGTGCTAACAGTTAATCCTTATCAATCATAATTATAGCGATCGTTTCGATAACTTCAATTTATTTCATTGTTATGAAACTCCCTCTTGTCTCACGAGGCAGGAGTCGAACAAATTGGTGCGCATTTGTATATTCCATTGTTCTTTCTATTTTCATAACACAACTGTTTTAGTAGCTTCTTAATTAGGTCCAGATCAATGTAAGTGATGCTGTGATATTTAATCACTTAATATAACTCACGCACGGCGCTGTTTTCTCCCGTTCAAAATTCGCATTTACAGAAGCCAAGCCAACAGTAACACCGAGGGCGCGGGAGTAAACCGCGCCGAGAGTTCCGTAGCGGTACCATGAGTTAGCTATCGAAAACTTACGTACGTTAAAAACATATCGAATTGTTTTTTTTTTTCATACTACCGATTTTAGTTCTTAGCGTTACCGCTAGGGGCGCTGTACGTGTTTTTCATAGACATGTTATTTACATAGTCGATATCGAGTCTTGTCACTTTTAAACTCATGGTAGCGCTACTGAACCAAAGAGTTTGTTTTTGAAAACGAATTTTATCTGACACTAGTTTAATTTGTAAAGCTATAACAAACTATGCACGTTTTCTGTCTCTCCATTAGTGCGATACTAACATCATGAGGAAACACGGATTGTTTGTTTCACAAATAAAGTAGATGCTAAAATACATCTACATAGGAACTAGAGGTCAAAACTCCGTCTGAAAACCAAACCTACTGAGGTTTAATTCTGAATCGGCACAAAAATATGTATATGGAACTTTAATATATAAGTCACCTGATATCTTCCTTAATACAAATACTCATATAGGTAACATGTTTCGATATGAGTTATCTTAATTTGACTTAAAAGATTTACATAATTTATGAGTTTCGTTTTATTGGTCTCGGACTATAGTTTGTTCTTAACAACAAGTTATCATAAGTTTCCACTGGTCTATATTTACGCAGTTGTAAAATTTATGAGTTTGTAAAATGGAAAAGTAAAAATAATAATGCATATTATGGTGATAATAAAGAAGGCCAATGACTAATTTAGGTCTATTGATTTCCAATTAATATACCTAATTAAAAAGATGTTTTATCATAGTATAGAAACATACTGAATCATATCTCTATACTATTTTCCGGAATAGATAAAGTTCAAATGATTTGTGGAAAATTATTTTGTAATTAGATATCGACATGAAAGCAAACAAACATTTAGTTCTATCGGTCGTTTCTAACAATGTCA
Source organism: Maruca vitrata (assembly GCA_039566165.1). NCBI lineage: Eukaryota > Metazoa > Arthropoda > Insecta > Lepidoptera > Crambidae > Maruca > Maruca vitrata. Next base: position 10,222,460 of record CM076920.1, on the reverse strand, counting down.
TTGTCTATAGATGATGCATCATTATTATTGTAGAGAATGGTACTTTGATTTATACGTGTGATACGATAAGTGTAGCAAATATGCCGGTGAACTTCTTCCAAAAAAAGTTTAAAAATAATAGTCGGGTTTAAAATTTTATGCAATGAAAGATATACCTATAAATGTCAAGTAGCTAGTAAATTTCTACGTACTGTGCAATGTTTCTATTAATAGTCACTCAACTGTTATTTCCGTGTAAAAGGGGAATACCAATCCAATAAAATTAGTCAGCCGCCAATAATAATAGTGGCAAGGGCAGTAAAGTTATACAGCAGTAGGTTTATCTTGGTATGAACTAGGTACATGGCGGATACCACCGGGTTTTCTATTTGATTTATACATTCGTTACCTATATTCACAATATAAATAATAGTTTCATGTTTATGTTATAAGTAAGTTTCATGTTTAAGGAGTAAGTATGAAAGTATCACGTACGGCTTAAAACACGATTAGTTGTAAAAGCCCGACTTGCCAAATCCAGTTAAAGAATTACTTATGATTTATAAATCTAAGTGTGTATATTGTTTATATTTACTAAAGTTTGTTGTTTAGATGATTTTAGATCTTGATAAGAATGCTAACAAAGAAAAAATATTTTATGACAAATAGAAATGTCTATTCATTAGATCAGATTATGCCCGATAAAAAGTAATGAATTAAAAGTTACACAAAAAGTTGCAAATGTAAACTAATCATTGCAAGATAAAGTAAATATACTCTACAATCTATGTAGATAATCATGTGCATATGCAAGTTCTATGAACGCTAGTAAGCAACTAGAATCAAAATATAATTTTTGTATGCTTAAATATTTCTTTATCCGTACATTTTCAGCGCAGGAGTCATTCCTCAAAAAAGGCACAGGCCTTTCTGAGAAATTCTATTTCACTCATGTACTCAACTGTACCACTCAGAAGTACGACATTTATGATTTTATGATATAGTGACAGTCCTCTAAACGTTCTTCACATAAGCTAATTTTCTTCATGGGCTTGTAGTCTAGTAGTGACGTAGGACCGACATCGAAAGGCATTTTGAAATTATTGAGCAATAAATTTCAGTTTTGATTTCCTATTAAAATATGATTACTGTGACTCCTCTTCTATCGCATAAATTGTAAATTATTGTACTTTTATGTGAAACAAAGACTTTAACATTTGTCAAGGAGTGGGATTCTACAGGTTAATCATGGCCTCTATTCACCAAACCCGCCGGCCCGAACCGAACCGAACCGATCGTACGACGAATGCCGGCATACGGGTTCGGTGTGACGTGGTATTAATAATTTAAAAAAAAAACTGTCTAACCAACATACCATAGTGTCGTCAGCATAGACAACGTTCCTGGGGAGCCTCTTCCTAGCCGTCCTCGCAGCTGAAGCCGTCACCAGATTCCCTGCCTGGGGTCCAGGTTGGGACATCGTGCGCTTCCGCCCGTGGTACTCGTCCGAGGGGGGCGACGACCCCCCATTTACCGTCGAGTTTAACACCTGCAACAGACACTTTGGTCAGTGGCGGCATAAGTATAAATAAACTTCAGGGTATTTTAGAAAGTTAGCAGTTAGAGAAAATGTGTACGGTTTAATTTTACGGAAGTTGGAACCGTAATATGATTTTTCAAGTGTTAAGGTAGTTTATTTTGCCTTTATTTAAAATTATAATTTTGCTTTGAAGACCATAACTGAAAATAACATAACAGAAATGAAATTGGTTGTACCCTATTAAAATTAAATTTAAATTTTATTTTTACCCATTGATGATTTTACTTAAGGAGTTCTTTGTCCACAATGTTAAATTTAGATTATTTTGTTACTTTTTCCTTTAAAGCTGAGTTGCGGGCAATCATATAAACGTAGGCGGGTTCTTGACGTCATCCGGTTGTGCCCTAGTAGGCTTATATTGATACAATTTAATTTACAACTGAGCGTCTAGTCAGTATATATTAACATGTCTTGTAAATTCTTAAGTAATAATGTAGACTTATCTACTTAACACTAATATCTCTGTGTACAATGTTCGTTTAATCCAATGTCCTTTTATCGCATATTAAGACTTACTTAAGCTTAATTCAATAATCGCGTTTAGGTATGTAAAACATTAGGTACTTATTCTGTATGTAGATTTTAACGGTCAACGAAGATACCTGTCTAGCTGCCTACTGGCACCTTGATTATATTCTTTGTTATCTGAAGATAAATTTATATACAAAATTATTGTATGTACTGAGCTAACTACTTAGTTAGCTCTGTACATACAATAATTTTGTAAGATGTTTTACATACCTAAACGCGATTATTGAATTAAGCTTAAGTTAGTCTTAATATGCGATAAAAGGACATTGGATTATTGGATCATCTATATTCTCATATAGGTTACATAACCTATATGAGAATATATATATATATATTCTCATATAGGTTACATAACCTATATGAGAATATAGATGATTCTACTTCATTACGCTCTGGGTGGCTATTACTCGTATTCCTTACATGGAAATTGTAATAAGAATAATATTATTTAAAACATTAAAATCCCAAATACATCAGTAAACGTTGGATATGTTAATTTGAGATTTAATTTATTTTTATTTTATTATGGGAAGATAAACAGATAGTCTCTTGAAGTCCTGAGACGAAAATATTCAAATATAGAAATTTTATGAAAGTTTACAAAATCGAATTAAGTGGTACATACAAAAATTAAAAACAGAATCAAGTTTGCTTTGATTTCAATAAGACTATGCAAAATGAATGAAGTATTTATAATATTGTTAATTAACTAAAAGTATTTTTTACGGGTTAAGCTCGTGTACATTCTAAACATAATTATTTAGAGGCCCGACGTTCGGAGCTCTTTACCGGGCTCGATGTCACGGATAGACATGCACCTAGTGACCGTAACCTTAAAATTAGTTTTATTTCAAAAATATCGACGAATATATCTTTATTCTTAATAACATACTTTATAGAGCACGTATATTTTACACTAGGTACCAGCTTGGCACAGACAAAATAACTAATATTTATTCTTTTCAAACACACAAAAGGATAGCATTTAAGAAAATAAACGCAGGTAAATATGTAAAAGTAGATATACAATACCAACCCCTGGATCTTTACTCGGGTCTGAATCCTCATCCTCATTGTAGTGTTGTAGAGAAGTTTCCGAGTGAAACTTTTTATCACCCATTTTTTTTCTATTTATTATCTCTTCTAACATTTCCTTTCTATCAAAGTTTGGAGCAGTCATTTTAATAGAGTTAATTGCACTGTTTCAACTAGTATGTATAATTTAATTGTTCGTCCAAATGTTTTTTAATCACTATTCCATCACGAAAAATAAATATTGTGTTTTACGGAACTCTAGCGTCTAGTTTGTACATTTATTTGCGCGATTTAGATTGCAAATGAATAAAAATTATTTGTTATCACTTATCGACGCGGGACGTATCTATAACATCGATGTAATTATCGCACTTTATGACTTCCTTTAAATTGAACAGTTCTTTCGTGTATGTACCATGGACGCAATCATAGATCTGACCTGAGATCCACTCTTACAATTATACCCGGTAATTGTCCTAGCACTATCTAGATAGCTATCGTGTTATAGTTTAAGGGCCGGTTAGGATTAAGCCTTTTTGTATAAAAATTTAAAAAAAAACCGAACCGCCTTCGAACACCCGACTCACTAAAAATTTTAAAATAATAGGTATAATGCAAATATTCGTAATTATCTGGGTAGGAATTTGATATGTTTTTGAAGGCGGTGCCAATCAAAATTTTGAGGACTACGAAGCCTTTGTGCTTGTCTGCATGAAATACAAACGGTTTTGTTTTTGTGTTACATTTACACCCTATTAGTTCAGCTCACCTGTAATACTATTGATATTATAACTAGTAGTACGAATATGTATACAGTATTGAAAGAATTATCCTTTTTACTCCTAACTATTAAGGAGTTGACCTTCCATCATCAGCTCAGCATCATAACATTATGTTTGTCAGAAGCAAATGCCAATATTACTTCAGGAAATATGTAAAACTCGGTACATGTGCCTATTAAATTTGAGGTCTCCCCTCGATTTCTCCAGCATCCCATCATCAGATCCTGATATTCTCATCATGGTAACATTCTGGGAGTATCTTCTTTCGAACCAAAATCATCAAAATCGGTTCATAAATGGCGAAACTAAAAAAAATATATATAAAGCTCGAATCCTTTTTTTTAAAGTCGGTTAAAAAATTAACGTTACATTCATGTACAGATATGATGTAGACGACTCTATATGAAGGCAAGTAAATTTAATATTTTTTTTCCAAATGCGATATTCAATATTAATAATTTTCTCCCATACAACGAGTGAATATTTTATATGTAGATATACCTATCATCATCAGCTCTGCTGGGGCACGGGTCTTCCCTAAACTAGGGAGAGATAAGTATTCCTATACTAACACAATTTTATAAACGGATGCTGGATAAAAGCAACATTGTGATAATTATTTAATGTAACAACCATTGGATGTCCTTATAAATAAATAAATAAATAAACTACGATTTGGCCAGGTCAATATAATAATATTTGTTTATTTACAATTTATTTAAAACTTTACAAATATTGATGTTGATATGCTTACTATTAAATTATGTAAAGTTAGATGATTATATAACAAATTAATACAGAGGGTCCCTAAAGAAAGGACTAAATAAATTAATAAATAACCGGCTTAGTATTTAAGGAAACGCTTTAAGGGGTCAGGTAATATTATAAAATAAGTTTAAATCTGTTAATATTTTTTGATATTAAATTCAATTTAAGTCAGTTATTTAGTCAACAACCCTTTTGAAATATAATACTTAATAACTTGGATTCACTTGCAATTGGCTCTTAGCTAGGATCATTATCTACTTGAAACTTTCAAGTAGGTACCACAAAGATTATGAACGAGTGGATGGATTCTATAAATTTTATCATAATGGTTTAATAAATAGATAGATTTTGTATTAATGTTTTCAAATCACAGAAATAGGTATACATTAATTAATTACTTAATAAATAAATTACTTTAAACGAAAACGTGGTTTTCATTGAGTAGGTAAGTAAAGTATAATATATTTAAATATTATTTTTTTACAAAACTTTTAAATATTACATGTTAAGTAGGTAGATAGATCTTCTCATGTAATTTTAAAAGTAATAATCTACATAAAGGGTTTCGAATTTGCAAAGAATTAAGATCATACTATAGATTATAAATAGCTCATTAATTGAATAAAACCTATCAATCACCTAATGTAGATAAGCTAGTGATACTGATTGAAACTACATTAATGAACAATTAGACTCAATTAAAACAGTAGTGTAATATTTTTAATGTATGATGATAACTAATATTTTTTATGAAAAGATAATGTTCAAATACCTACTACCAAGTTGGTAAGTATCTACAGTTTTTGACAATTCAATATTAATGAAAAGTAAATGTGTTAGTGTTGGGAGAATATTAAATCTTCAATAACTTATCCTGTCTATTTAATCATTGATTTTAATCACAAAGACTTTTAAAATTGAGAGAACTTGAAGCATGACAAATAAATTTTAATAGTGGTAGTCATGCTCAGAAAAAAATCTGAAAATCCTATCTAAATTATCTTTCAATTCTGCCATTATCACTTCAATGTAATAAATATAAAAATAATGTATTTTAATGTAAGGTGTGTCCGTTAATATGTAATCTATCCGTTGAATCATATAGCAATCAGTAATTTAATTGTGCTCTGACCTTACATTATAGAGGAAGATCCCAGAGCTGCCAGACATCACTTATTTTCTAATGGACAAAATATATACGATTGAGTAGTGGTGGGGTGTACTATCATCATATGACTAGTTGCTACCTTGACCAGACGGCCATTTTTCAGATATCAACCAATCAAGGTACATAGAAACACTGCTCACCTCACTTAAATTCTGATGGCTGATTTTAACATATATTTCACACAATATCATTAAAAATCAGGTTTTATTATTCCCAGACACATGCGGTCGGCGGTTTTACCTTACAGACGCTTTAAAGCTATATTTTGTCCATTAGAAAATAAGTGATGTCTGGCAGCTCTGGGATCTTGGACCATTAGTATTATATGTACCCATCAGTGCCTATATCTTTTGTTCAGTGTCTGAAAGGCAAGCGTAAAATTGACATTGCTTTTTAAAATTGCATAGGCGTTTGTTTATCTGAAAATGTTAACTTATCTACAGTCAAGCCAAAGGTGTATTTCAGTGTACTAGATAGGTACAATTAGTACATCCTTAGTACATTAATCATTTATCTGACTCAACACAATAGTGAACTACGGACACAGATAGAACACGAGAAGTAGGTATAGGCATACCAGAAACTCATGGCAAATAGGGAAATTAAAATTTGATGTTTGCCACACCATAAAATTATGACTAAACGCTCTTGATACTTATAATTATTATTAATTATTAAAATTAGAATAGGAACATGGAAATTTTAATTTAGTAACGTACATTTACTAGCTTTAATACGATTTGGAGTAAGTAGGTACATGCCTAATAAACTTCGATTGATTCACAATATCCATTGGTGAAAAAAACTTTAGATTATTCTTTACAGTTTTTTATACATTAATAAGTACCAAATAAATAAATAAATCTTTTCTCTTTATATTATAAATAATGTTCATAATAATAATAATACAAACGCAGATTTAATTTTAGAGAATTTTATAGGGGGAATGATTAAAATTCTTGTAATGTTATTTAAGTAGTTTATTTGGAACTAGAAAATGACTCTAAAAACTCAATTTCCATTTCTCTTTCTTCGTCAGATGAAAAAGATGACAAAGATAAGGGAGGTAATAACAAACCTTTCCTCTAGATCTTAAATTATCCTGTCTTTTTCTATGAATTTGCTTTCGATTTTTTGGACATGTTAACAACACTTTCGCCGTTCCTCCACACCATTTTGCGAAAAAGCTTCCACAGTTCAAAATTTGGTTTCACTTGCAGGAAGTTGCAGGCCTATTTACATTTTTTCAGCTACATGGAAGTGTATACTATTACGAAGAATTTGTAAAATTTTCATAACTAATAGAATTTCTTTTCGCACTGTATAGAATTCTTTAACTTTGTTCCTAATCAAATCTATCAATTTTTTCCCCCTCTTATCTTTTTACCGGTCGTAGATAATACGCCGTCATTGGCTGTGTCTTCACATATAATTCGTCGTACAGTGCTACTGGAAACACCTAAAAATGCATAGAATCTATTAAATACAAAACCATCTAGTTTCCTTTAAAAACATCTCAGATAAAAGTTAATGTTATAAAAATATATTAAACTAGCGACCCGCCCTCGCTTCGCTTCGGTATACCTCTATCTCTATATAAAATATTCCATTAAAATATAATATTTATTATCAGGTACTTATTTACCTACGAAACGAATTTAAAGCGAATTCGAAATTCCTTCAAGTTAAAATCAAAGTGGCAACCACGCGACTTTTTTCTAATACTTGCATTTTTAAATTCATGATATCTTCCGAAAGAAATGTCCGAATTGAATAATTCAAAAAGTTATTTAAAGGTACTGAAGCCGTCTTGAATATAAAGAAATTTATTTTGATAAGGATTAATACCAAGGTACAAATAAAGAGCCTTTTCAAGCGGCGACATATAAATTAAATTTTTAGAATAAAAAACTAATTTACTGTGACATAACTATAATATTTAGACATATGCTGTCGCGACACTTTTTGTAGATAATGGAGAGTTCTGCAAAGTCGTAGTAAATGATTTTATTCTATCATCAATAGTTTTCGCAGCGTACGCGACGTAAGTAATTTTTCAGGACATTTTTTTACACCTTGGGTTACATTATTGGAGTTTTAGTAAGGATCCCTAATTTTTAAAACAATATAATATAGCCTATGTTACTTCTGAATAATGCAGCTTTCTAATGGTGAAAAAATTATTGCAATCGGTCCAGTAGTTTTTGAGTTTATTCATTACAAACATACAAAAATACAAAAATACAAAAATACAAATCTTTCCTCTTTATAATATTAGTACAGTAATACCCCGCTTTACGCGACCCCGTTTTGCGCGGTTTCACTATAACGCGAATTTCAAATTTCGCGCTCAAATGCCTCGCATTTCGCGAAAAAGTGCGTATAAACATAATGTAGTCATCAACGTCTCTATGGTCGCGGAATTCCCGCTTCCTCTGAGCATTCTGTTTGAAGAATAGGGAATTCCCGTCCTTCGACTTTGTTCTATGGGGATTCCCTCGTTCGTTTCGTTTGTTCCGTCATGTTTAGTTCGGCTGGCAGTCGTGTTTTAACATTTATTGGAGATACATACATAGGTACATAATTAAAAGCTTCGTAAAAAATGTCGAATTAAATTTTGGCTATGTTTAAGCATAAACCTCGATATACGCGAATTTCAGTTAACGCGATTTTTTCTGGAACGCATCTCTCGCGTAAAGCGGGGTATTACTGTATAGATGTATCAATACTACTCGGTTCAACTTACCGGTCAAAGCTACGACGCGCCTTATAATCGAAGATTGTGTTTGATTATCTCCTTGCCCCTCGCGAATTTTATTGCAGACATTGAAAACAATATATCTCGCTTGAGATTTAAGAGGTTTTTTCGACATTTTCTCATATAATAACGAAATATTTACGAAAACAAACAATATTTTAGCAACGAATGACAACCAAGTCACTTAATGATTGACGGGTGACATGAGTGTTACAATATGAAAATCACAATTTTTAATTTTTTTTTAAATGCCATGAGTTTCCAGTAGACCTATAGTAGTAGCCTAGTAGGTAGGAATAGCCAAATGGCTATTCCTACTTAAAAAGGTTAACGAAAACTATTAAAATAGGTATTATTTTTGGTGTGCGTTACCCCAGCAAAATGTTGTCGAAAATCGACATTCTAGTTCATCAGATAATTAGTCGGTTAGCTCCTGTAAATGTCTATGTAGTTTTTGGAATTAGTCCAGTCGTAATTTTCGAGATATTTGAAAAAAACAGATTCTGCTGGGATAACGTTACCGCAGCAGAATGTTTTGCGAATTAATGACTTTTTTTTAAAAAGCTTTAGTTACATAATTAGACTTTTGGACGAAGTAAATGTTTCGATATAATTTGGGTTTCTAAGTTTTAAGGTTGCGAAGATATTCCGTTTTTTGCTGCAGTAACATTTGGCTGTTTGCTGGATCTTCGAAACGGTAAAGTGTATTGTTCTAATTTTTTATACACAACTTTGCCTTAATTAGTCTGAATTAGTCCAGCAATAAAAATGTTATCTTAATACACCGTTTGCAAGTTATTCACAATGATATAAATTGCCTCTTATAGGCCCTAACTTTCTAAATATGTACTCTAGAGGCTTATTTGATATATTATTTTGTAGCTTACAACTAGACACAGGTATGTGTGAAGTTTCATTCGAGTCCATTAAGTAATTAATAAATTATCACGAAATTAAGTTCTGTTTGGGCCCGCACATGCAGCGGGTTTCTTTGGCCGCCGATTATTTGCGTTTCTTAATGTTTTTCTTGCTGGTTTTTTGTAAAAAATTAGACCTTTTTGTTAACTTTAAACTTGCAAAATTTAAGCCGAATCCACTTAATAGTTACAGAGATAAACGAAAAAAAGTCAATAAGGTACTCATGATTGCGATAACCCGACCAAGTTTAGATGGTCACAAAAAAGCGGAAATGTAGTACATAATGCAGGCCTACTGAAATATTAAGGACAGTAATTATCATTTTGTTACAGTTGCATACAAAAGTGTTAAAAAAAAACAAAAGTTTATTTTTAAATAATTAATTGCTTAACATCTAAACAGCTTACGTAATTTAAGGTACAAACAAAATATTATTTAATCTAACTAAAAAAAAAAAAAGTAAGATGGACTCGCCAATGAAGGGTTCCATAGTAGCAAGTAACTAACCTATAAGTAGTTCGTTGTACTTTTACCGTTTTGCTGATTTTAACTGGCACACACACACGCACAAATATACACACCCACCCAGATTCACACTCGTCTGTGATGACAATTGACATTTCAAAACTGTCAGAGTAATTTTATTACATAAATTATCAAAGAGTTCCTATTTAAATATATAGTATTTATAGTAAAGGCACTTCCAACTGCAATGTTTCCTCAAGTGCTCAGATTGACACTTGACGTGATGAGTGTTCAGATATTATTGGCTAGTTGTATGTTTAGAAGTAAATGACAAGCATCTGCTCAGATCTTAATGCAGTAATAAGTTATTACATTTTAAATTGTTCAGATGTATTTGGTTACCTTGTCTGCTACGATATATCTGACGGCGACTGTACCGTTGTACCGTCCATTACTCAGTATAGAACTGGATGTTTTTATTTGTTAATTAAATTACAACTGACGTTGCATTATCTTACACACAACTGCCTCATTGGTCTATTGGTAGCAAGCGTTGCGTAAGAATCGAGAGGTCCCCGGTTCGAATCCGGGGTCGGGCAAAATTTGTGTGAGTTTTTCTGTAACGAAATTACTCAGCCCGGAGTTAGGAAGTTGGCGGTTGGACGCCCGTGCCTCGGAAAGAACGTTAAGCCGGTGGTCCTGCGCCCGATCTCTAATCGGTCATGTCGGATTGCCGTCTCACAGAATTATGAGAGTAAAGGAATAGAGAATGCAGTGGTGTTTGCTCGCACACTTGTGCACTATAATATGTCCTGCGCACTTGGCTGATCTCAATTGAGATCGGCCGCGATGATTGAAATCGGTTGGACGCCTTATTTATATCTTACACACAAAGCAGTAGCAATATCAAATAAGAACAAAAAAATCACGAATGCGAAAACTGTCTTTAACTGGGTTGTTTACTATACAAAAACAGTAGGTAATGGTAAAATTTACTGTATTCAATTATGTACGCGTCTGTATAGAAATTGTCAGACTACTATGTCATAGATTTCAGAAGACTAGCACTTTGTACTACGTGCCGCTTTTTTGTGACCATCTGAACTTGGTCGGGTTATCGCAATCATGAGTACCTTATTGACTCTTTTTCGTTTATCTCTGTAACTATTAAGTGGATTCGGCTTAAATTTTGCAAGTTTAAAGTTAACAAAAAGGTCTAATTTTTTACAAAAAACCAGCAAGAAAAACATTAAGAAACGCAAATAATCGGCGGCCAAAGAAACCCGCTGCATGTGCGGGCCCAAACTGAACTTAATTTCGTGATAATTTATTAATTACTTAATGGACTCGAATGAAACTTCACACATACCTGTGTCTAGTTGTAAGCTACAAAATAATATATCAAATAAGCCTCTAGAGTACATATTTAGAAAGTTAGGGCCTATAAGAGGCAATTTATATCATTGTGAATAACTTGCAAACGGTGTATTAAGATAACTTTTTTATTGCTGGACTAATTCAGACTAATTAAGGCAAAGTTGTGTTTAAAAAATTAGAACAATACACTTTACCGTTTTGAAGATCCAGCAAACAGCCAAACGTTACTGCAGCAAAAAACGGAATATCTTCGCAACCTTAAAACTTAGAAACCCAAATTATATCGAAACATTTACTTCGTCCAAAAGTCTAATTATGTAACTAAAGCTTTTAAAAAAAAAGTCATTAATTCGCAAAACATTCTGCTGCGGTAACGTTATCCCAGCAGAATCTGTTTTTTTTCAAATATCTCGAAAATTACGACTGGACTAATTCCAAAAACTACATAGACATTTACAGGAGCTAACCGACTAATTATCTGATGAACTAGAATGTCGATTTTTGACAACATTTTGCTGGGGTAACGCACACTTATTTTTGTGGATTCGGATATTTCGACGTCGGTTATTTTAATTTGTATGCCTACAAAGTCCATTAAAAGGTAATCATTGACAAAATATGACTCCCAGTATTTGAGACGCTTAGAAATAAATTATACCCTGACAAGTGTCATTTCGAGTAAGGTTTGCCAAGGCAATTTGTCCCCTGCTGCCTGGGTTATTCAATTTTACCCCACAATTCACCCCACTGAAAGCATTTTCCCCTTATATGGGGCACAGGAGGATAAACCTGCAGTCTTGGTGATCGACAGATACCTAGATGAAACAAAGTCGCTGCTCTTGGTAGAGCGATACAGGCGTGGTCCCTAACTCAGCAGTGTCTCATTCATAGCCAAGTAGTCCAGCGCTCGTTATCATAAAGTATGATTAATAAATTAAGACGGTACTCAATTTACTTTATCCTCAGACACTTTACAGAATTATTTAAAATACCCACTTATTCACATACGGTAACGATTCAATGGATTTATTTGAGAAAAACATTGATTTTGGATTTGTAAACAAATAAAGTAAAAACGCATCTATTTTTCGCACGTTAGGTTACAAATTGATGAAAAATATTACATACTCTACTTTATAAATCCAAAACCAAACATTGATTCTCTAAGAATTTTAAAATATAATTGGTAAGATTTGAAGGTTCTTAATTAAATTTATCCGCAGCATCTTTTAATAGGGACCTAATACTGCACAATATTATACTACTACAACTTATATTTATAAACTTTATGTCTTATCGTTTATGTCTGCGAACGGATATAGAGATGAATATTCTGGTTCTTAGGAGTTACATTTGTAAGCTTGCCCAGGTGTTTGTTTAATATTTAATAGATGTCTTGACGCGACAACAACATTAGCAAATACAAAGCTACGAGATAATGAACTTGTAGCCAACTTGTACCTGTACATATAATCAATACATACAAGCAATTAAGCTTTTTACCATTAACATCATATATATACGAGTATATTTATATACGAGTAATATGAGTGTATTATTTCTAGATGAATAATAAATAAATATGTATTAATCTTACCTCATCAGTGTCCAATAAGTCATAATCATACCGCGGCGATCGAGACATATTCACTTCACTTTTAATTTACTCAGCTAATACATAGATCCAAGCTAACACGGTCACATTTACAAGAGCAATATAAATTACGTTTATCGCCAATATCTTTATTAGATATAACAAATGAGTGTGTGGACTAAAAAAGATAAAACGTCGCCGATGCAAAGTCTATATCAACAGGTCTATTTGTTGAGAAGTTTGCTGAGCACTTCTTTCAGCTCGAGGGAGAACTGCGAGACTGGCAGAGCTAGTTCCTGAACGGAGGAGGACGCGCTCTTATCTTTGACCACATAATCTGACGGCACAACGAACAGCTGTTTCTTGTCGCCGGCTGCGTCGAGGGCGCGCAGACACGGCGGCATCGGCAGGTGTGGACGCTGCTTCAGCCATTTGTGGAACGCCTTCGTTGAACTGTAAGGAGTCAACACACATATTCACTTTAGCCATTAATATATGTAGAGTTTGTCCGAGGAATTCAGTGAATCATCGAATTTCGATGTTGAAAGTACCACGCATCATAAAACGCATTAACTGATTTTAGGAAATTCGATTCTAAATACTTTTTTCACTGTCTATTCTTATTTATTCATTGCCTTATTTTATTTATTTTAGGAAGACTAGGATTAAAATTTTTAACAAAGAATAATAAATTTAATAAAGAAAATTTTTGAAACGCCACTGTTAATTCAATTTAATACAATTATACACTTTACCACAGTTAAGACGAACCGCCACTGCTATTACATGCAATTATTTATTACAGCATCAAAATCCGTTGCGATTTAAAGTGATCTACTCAAGGACCGGCAGACAGCGAAAAGCTATTCATCTTACAATAATTACTAAGCAGTTATTTGTGATGTAAAAGTTTTGACAACGATCGCTGTTACTTCATCACACCACCATAACATCGCTGTAATATTTACATTACATTATACCTAGGATTTGTACCGGCATGTCTAAGTCTCACAGTCCCGCTTTTGGTAAATTTTGTCTCGTGTCCCGGGACTTTTGAGTCGAAACTTCCCAAACCCTTGAAATAACTTAATAGGTACTCATACACTGCCTGAACTGACTGAACTGAACCGTATAATGCGTAAACATTTTAAGTTCAAATGTCTTTAGATGCCATGACAATCCTTAGTATCAGGCCAACAAGTCGATATAATATTATCATTAATATTGCCAGATTAATCAACACAACTTAGAAATTTATAGGTATTGAGCATTTAGTTGATAATCCGTAACCTAATGCGTCAGTCCATAGGACTATTACAGTATGATAAATTAACTACAGGTATTAAAGAGGATGTTAGAAAATTGTTTCTCACAGGGTACATAAAGCAATTTGTACTGTTTTGTATCTTATGTTATTTTATGTGTGCTATTTTAAATAAATAAATAAAAATGAAAAAAAATTATAAGTGCAAAACTATTAAAAGTAGAATGATAAATTCTATTAAAGTAAATACACGTTTTCTTTGTAAATTGGCGACATTAGTCGCTATGCTATATCACAAGGCTATTGATTGATTTTGGGAATTGTAAAGATTGCTAATCTGTCGATAAACCTTATCGCGAGTCGGTGTATTAGTGTATGTATCTGCGTCTCATTCATCATTGATTTTATTTGACGAATGATTCACTGCATTTATGCAGATTTTCTGCATATCAAGCGTTTATTGCTAGTACTTGAGTATTGAAACGGGCGAAGTTTTTTTCGTCTTTGGTCTTGGCAAAGCAATCAGATTAGAAAGTCATAAATTAGGCATGTCATCAAAACAGTAACATCAGCGGATATGTAATCATCATTGCATTTTTGCGTCATTGAACTGATACCTAGGTATAATAAACCTGACGAATTTCATGGAATTCCAATGTGATAATATATCGAACGATCTAGTGAATATTTATCATGATTTCAAAAACTGTTGTTGTTTTAAACTTACGTCTTAATGACTCGTACTTTTGAAATTTATGAATGAATAGAATGAATTGCTTTTAGATAGTTTAAGCTTTAATGTTTGAGCAAATTTCCTGCACTGGGAATTAAAAATAGCCACGTTTTAGCTCGTCCCAATGTTTCATCACTCAGAGCCATAGACAACAAGCCCATGAAGCCCAACCTGGCCCGCTCAGAAATATCGAGATACTAATAAGAGATATTTTATTAAATAGTTACAGCCTCCTAAGCGTAATTCACGTAGGGTTCATTTCACATGTTTTTTTTACATGACTAAATCATCTAAGCATACCCTTCTCAACCGTGTCACTAAATCATCTTGTAGTCTATCAGTTTATGTGACTTACGTGAGATGTTGCACGTCGTCCCACACGCAAGCCATGGACTTGAGGTCCTCGGGTATCTTGACGCAGTGCCACATCTCTTCGGTGTTGTTCCGGGGCGGGATGTGCTTCATGCGCTGCGGCAGGCACGTGCCGAACGCCATAACGTGCGCCGGACTGGTCTCCGCGTGGATGTCGTAGGCGATCTGCCGCTTCAGGACTCTTGGGCATGATGCCTGGTGGAAAGATTGATAGAACAGTTACCTTCTTCATTTCTAAGGCTTAGGTTTAGGCTCAGGGTTTAAAACTGGTGGTGTGTGGTGCTGTTCAGCCGGTTTTATAAGTACTTAAACCATTTGAACTACGTACGTAACCTACTTAAACCTACTTGGTGGGAGTAAAAGGAGCCCATTTTTTATGATGAACCTTCGGGATTACCTCTCTCCATCCGAAGGTAAGCTGGCCGGTTCACATATGAGGTTGAAAATGAAAATAGATCCTATTAAGTCTGTAACCTATACCCTAAGTTTTGCGAGTAACGTAACGACACGATTTCATAAAGCACTGTGTGTAGACTTAGGGTTCTACTGGTACTGGTAGTCAGGTAAATAAAAAAAATTAACTTAAATGTAACAGAATATGTTAATAGTGGTAATACGTTATAAGGCGTCCGACCGATTTCAGCCATGGCGGCCGATCTCAATTGAGATCAGCCAAGTGCGCAGGACATATTATAGTGCACAAGTGTGCGCGCAAACACAAGTGCACTCTCTATACCCTTACTCTCATAATTCGGTGAGACGGCAATCCGACATGACCGATGAGAGATCGGGCGCAGGACCACCGGCTTAACGTGCTTTCCGAGGCACGGGCGTTCAACCACCAACTTCCTAACTCCGGGCTGAGTAATTTCATTACAGAAAAACTCACACAAATTTTTGCCCGACCCCGGATTCGAACCAGGGACATCTCGGTCCTAACGCAGCGCTTGCTACCAATAGACCAACGAGGCAGTTAATAGTGGTTATACGTTATTGTGTGTCTTACCCTAGGAACTCCAGCGTAGTTCGCAATAGATTGAAGCACACATGGCAATATCTTCGGATCCATCATCAAGCCTCGAGAGGCGTGCTCGTCGAACCAAACCTAGAAAATGTAAAATATTGTTACATTAGTTTCAAATTAAAAAAAAATAATAATAACAGTTTATATTACAAACGTGTCTTACTTGGAATAGATCTTCAATGTCTTCTGGGCGTTTAATTTCACTTTTGAATTCTACATTACCTAATCCAACCCACCATTCGTAAAATTCTTTGGAAATCTGAAAAATAAATTCTTCTTTGCTTGAACTACCTACTACATACCAATACTTAAATAATTAATTCTTTGAAATAAAATTTTATCATTAACTAGCTCGTCCAGCGATTTCGTCCGAGTTTTTCCCGCTTTTCACACGTCTTTACTCCTATTGATCACAGCGTGATGTTATATAGCCTTAAGCCTTCCTCGATAAGTGGTCAATCCAAAACAAAAATATTTTTTTTAATTCGAACCTGTAGTTCCTGAGATTAGCGCGTTCGAATAAACAAACAGTCTCTTCGTCCTTATAATATTAGTACAGATTTATCTTTTACCTTTTTTGTCATAATTTCAGCTTTCTTACTGAACTCGTCAGATGCAGATACTTCGAATGTTTTTTGTTTGTATTTAGATTTCCATTTTATCATGTCGGTTTCAGATTCATTACAGTATAACATATCGTAATGTGGATTCTTCATTCGTCGTGCATGGTGGGGTCTCCTAAAAAGAGTAAATATGAAGACCGTTTATCATTTAAAACTAGCTGTGCCAGCGACTTCGTTCGCTTTTCCCCCGTTTTTTACACATTTTCCATTATATCTTTGCTCCTATTGGTCGCAGCGCGATGTTATATAGCCTAAAGCCTTCCTCGATAAACGGTCTATACAACGCAAATTTTTTTCAAATCGAACCAGTAGTTCCTGAGATTAGCGCGTTCAAACAAACAAACAAACAAACAAACAAACTCTTCAGCTTTATAATATTAGTATAGATAAAATGTGTAGCACGTTACCATTATTACAATAATGGTAAACAACAAAACCAATCCTGTTGATCCTGATTTCCGTAACACAAGTGCTTAAGCTACTTACCACGGGATCAGATCAATGTATGTGATGTTGTGTAATATTTATTTATTTATTTATTTAATCAGAAGTATCAATATCAGACATGAAATCAAAAGTGACTGTTAAGCACTTATATACTTTTTATCCTGTCATCCCACTACTCGGCTAGGGTTTACTCCAAACCAATCCACTGTTTTCCAAGCATTTATATAATATTGACTTACCCATACAACATGCTGCGGGCATGCACCTGGATATCGTCTTCAGTAGAAGTGGACTCGTCGAGAGAGGTCTCCGACCTTAGTCCCGTCATTCTGCTCGAATACGTCTTCTGGAGCGTCTTGCTCATGACAAACTTTGAGAAGGATTTGCTCATTCTGGAGAACGATTTGGACAGTGTCATTGATTTCGATTTGAGCATGGACTTTGAACGTGATAACTTTTTCAGCTCGACGCTCTCCGCTACAGAGGACACACTCCATTGCTCGGATTGTTCTTCTTGGACTTCCTCGTCGACCGATTCCTCAAAGTCGCTCAAAATGGAATAAGCAGATCGTATTCCAATCTGTAATAATACGAATAGTGAGCTTTGAAACAGTGTGAGTACATTAGTAAATTTATATTTATATATGTATTTCGTATATAGTTATAAAAGTTAACCGTAAAATTATAACATGCTACCAATTGTGCTTAAGAGCAAAACATAAAAGCTACTTAGATTATGTACGAGTATGTTATATAATTAGTCTAGGTAAAATTGCTAGTGTAATGAGTGATAATAATGATTACAGGCCTGACAGCTTTTTCTAAAGTAAAAATATAAATAAAATAAATAATTAGACATTAAAAATAAAGCCCTCCAATTCAATCTATCGTATTTCCGAGGAAACAGGAAAACACATCGCAACTCCAATAAATTGGAGGAACTCGAAATAATTGTTTTGTGTATTGGTTGTTTTCTTTTGCAATATTTTAAGTCACATATCAAGGTCGAGTGACTGTTATTGTGTGAAAGTATTTGCGGATGGTTTGACAAATTAATGCAGTATGATATATGTGTGGCTTGACCCGATTTACTCTGCAATCTTTATGAGATACGAAAAGATTTCACTTAACACTTTGTAGACTATTTGACATCGCTACTGTGCATTATCATCGATCGGATACCAACTGATGATCAATAGGTAGATAAATAGTTTTCTTATAGTTGACACATGACTCTACAACTGGAGATCGCACACAAACTGATTCACTTATTGATTTTTAATAACAGTTGATATATAATTCAGAATAATAAGGCGGCCGACCGTTTTCGGCCATGGCGGCCGATCTCAATGGAGATCAGCCGAAGTTAATTCACGAAGAGCCGTGTAAAGAGCTCGAATTAGTCGGGTCTCTAAATCTAATTTTAGCATGATGCGTAAAATTAGTTTTATTTGTAAACTGTTAAGCTCTACATGAATTTGACTGGCTAATTCCAAATAAGAAAGAAATATCACACCTGCGAAGCGGCTTTAGCTTTGTAAAACTGCTCGGAAGGCACCAGTGAGATCATGTCGGCCTGAGGCTCGTATTTCTTGGCTTCTAGGGGCAGGTTGAAGATTTTGGCGACCCGGTGGAAGATGACGGGGCCCACCAGTTCGCGCACTGTGTCACATTGCGATTCCCAAAACTGCAAAAAAGCAGAAAAATAAATCAGACATTACGAAAAACGTTTGTATCTTGATAATATACTAATTTTTTTAAGATATAATGCTGTCCATTCAAATAGGTTCTTTCTTTTTTCCGTTATAAAAACTTGACCGTGAGTGTTTATGTTCAATTTATGTCAATATTATGATAGGCTTACAATAATATTTTATGAATCATTTATCATCGTCGATAAGATTCGCTTCGTATTTGTCTTAATATTGATAATATGAAATCTTCTTGTTCTCTGAATCATACTGAGATTAAACTAATACGTTACTTGCAGTTTTATTAACAAGATAAACCTACCTGGTCGTCTTTATACGAATCTTCTAAGTCCCGCATGACTTTCTTCCAGTGTTGCTTGACCGACGCTTCATTTTGCTCGTAGCGTGACGGTGTAATCACCTTTATGTTCTTGGGCTTATCCCAGTTTTTCACCAAGGGCTTCTTCCCACAAGGCATGTTTTAGTGGAAGTTTATTTCACAAATGATAAACAACAAAGAAAATATTTAAAAATTAATAGATCTATACAATCGTCGTCATACAATATAATTTACTATTTCACCAGTGAAAACATAGTAATAAGAAACAATAAACATCAATATGATTGGATAACCGTCAGTTGGAAATAAAATTATTCTGAAATCTCTCAAAATGACATCTCATCCTCATCAACATGTGAACGAATTTTATCTTTGAATAAAAAAAATGTCGTTTGAAAGTGGATTATTTCATAATCGTTTTAATTACATAAAATGTAGTTAATATCATTTAAAATCATCATACAAGCAAGTTTTATAAGTTTATTAACAAGGTAAAATTTGTGTGTTCATGTCGATGCTATCACAAACTCTTAGTAATTCTCGTATCCGTAATCGTAGTAATCCGTAGCAGTAATCTGTGGTCTGGTCCAGCTACGAATGCTACGCTACCTTGCTATGCTACTTGGTGAACTTGAAGTTTATTAATTTTGTGAATTGATGTTATGTAAAAGTCTTATAGATATTTCCTTTTGAAAATTTTTCTATTGGTTGATTAATATGAAAAAAAATCATTTTCGTTAATAATACAATGAAATCTTTATAACGTAAAATTAATAAATCCTTAAAACAGATTTATAAACGAAAATAATGAAGTGTTAACTATTTATTGTTTATACGCGTCCTGCCATCTATTCAAAAATGCACCGAGACATGAAAGAACTTTAACTGTAAGTAATAGGCAAGCTTGCTTGAGTGTTCAATGGAAGGTTTTTCCAAGGGAAAAATCCGCTAGATGGCGCAACGCAGTAACTCTTCTTTCAAATTGTTTGGGGTAAAGAATATCAATTTATTACTATAACATATTTTAAAATATAATATTTATTGTTTTAAAAATAATTCTCCTAACTTTATACAAGAGACACTATGCGATTTTAACCGGTCTTTTATACACAATAGATCGCCAGATGGCGTGAAGTATTCTGATCAATGTAACGCCCTCTAGAGTTTCATATAGTCAGTAAAATCAACGCGTGCTCTGTATGCTTGAACGGAATCCTTGAGAACTATCTAATCCGACCGTTACTTGTGATGAAACATTTGCCGGTAGGTGGCATGATAAGTCTTATTAGAAAACCTGCGATGCCAAAGGCAAAAATGCTTTTAAGGCAAGTTTTGTTATATTCCATGTTCGATTAAATAAATACAAGCTTAGTTATTTGAAGTTAGTGTTGCTAAACATCTGGATACAGTGCTATCATCAGTTTTGACGTAGCGAAATAAAAATAATAATTTGAAACTTAGGTAAATTCTTGTTTGACAAAAAATCTTTTTTAATGCGTACTTAAGGCAATTTAACAATAGAAATACGAGATTATTTGGTATTACACTGGACGTCATTTGCAGTATCCATAATTATTCATATTCACATAAATAAAAATTACCTACTTGTTTCTGGGGTTCAAAAATACACATAATCTTTTGGTAACATTTATTCGAACCTTAAAACTATTCACAGCCATTTTAATACTATTGTTAAATGAATTCTCGCTACCTTCCCAATTTATTCATTATTTTCGCATATTCCTTATTTAATCATTATTTTCCTAATTTCTCGGCATCTTCCAAAGTGTCTGGTACCTTGAGCCCTCTGGTCTCTGGTTGAGTAAGTACCAGCAATGCTGATATCATAGCCATGGTACCAAACATGATAGATGGTATTCCGCTCCAGTATTCCATCAAAGGCGGCGTCAACGGGGCAACCACTGAACCAATGCGACCAAGCATCGATGACAGACCCAGAAATGAGTGGCGATGCCTCGTCGGATACAATTCCGCAGTATAAAGGTACAAAGATGTCATAACTAGCCCAATAAAATATTTCCCAGTCAAAAACAAAAATAGTGATAAACCGCCCATAGCTTTTGGTGTAAAAGCGAATCCGATACAACAAAGGCCGCATAGGGTGAAGCCCAATAATAATGTAGTCCTCCGACCAATTCTATCTAACACCAAGACAGCGGTCCAAAAACCAGGTATCTCTATAGCGGCGGTTGCTATGTAATTCAAGTACATGTTGCCTGATAACCCCACAGAGTTTATTGATAAGCCGTAGTATATGAACGTTGTTGTGATCCACAGCACTGGAGTTGTACAGCATCGTCGCAGTAAGATTGGAGACTTTAACACGCGAAAGAATAGGCTTCTTTCATCTTTATTTATTTCTTTGGCCACCGCAATTTGATTAGGTATTGCTGTAAGTAGATAATCCATAGACTTTTCGGAAATCGTTTTTCCGTTCAATCGAGCAGCATGCTCTAAAGCTGCCTTCCCCTGTTCAGTTTTTCCTTTACTCAAAAGCCATCGGTGACTCTCAATAAGAATCCAACGATATGACACAAGTAGAAAGACAGGCGCAAACAACACTAAGCTAAGGTGCCGCCATTCGTACACAAAATATGCTATTATTCCTAGTATAACTTGACCTAGAGCAAACGAAGATGACATCGTAGCACTAGTCATTACTCGAAATCTAGGTCCGACAATTTCAGTGGCCAATATGTAAGCGGCGCTGAAGGACCCTCCACCAAGCGCTGTGACGGCGAACTGTAAAGCTGCGTACATAGCATAGTTAACCGAAAACGATCTAACCACTCCTACTAATGCCATATTGAAGCAGAAAAAAACAATTGACACGCGTCGGCCAAAGTAATCCGATATAAAACCAGCCAATGGAAGGGCTATCATGGCACCAACACTGTTGAGGGTCCCAGCTAACGCCCGCAGCCATTCGTTACATTCCAAGTTAAAATCATACACGACTGAATTCGTTCTTTCGTATACATATCCTTCACAGGGTATTTTGGTCGTCGCATCAAACAAATCGGCCGAACAATAACCATTTGCTTGCATAATTTCTAATTCCGTAAGATTCCCAAACCGGTTGCAGTCGTCGAATCCTGATTGTGTGGATGGAACAGCATTTAGTATCCAATTCGGTGCATATTCAGGCTGGAGTCCGTCACACTCCGGTATCGCACATCTATGAGGAAGTTTCGCCGCTGTGAATATATAATCCCCGGCCATAAAAGCAGACACGGCTGCGGGAACGGCTAAAAATATCAAATTGATGATTTGATATTTTCCAAACTCGCCAATTTCGTTGTTCAATACTACTTCGAACTCCATTTTAGGTTCACTGTTGGTTTTATCCATGGTTATCAGATTATAACTTCCACGACAGATCAAAATTCGTCACGCCATCCACGCTCGATTGATTAAGAACGCCCGACTGTATAGAAATGTGTAATACTTACTGAGTAATTCTCTGTTCAGATGTAGTATTATCAATGTTTTATTGTCAGGCATATTGATAAGAAGGTATCTCCGTTCACACTTAGTTTATTTAATATTATTTATAAAGATTTACGTTCGTCGCTATGTTTGTAATACATTTATTATGAAGTATAAACGCTCTATCTCCACGAAACTGCTAAAAAAATTTAACTTTACAGCAATTTTTTATTTAACTACTGAAAGTGTGAGTTACGTTAATTGCGGCAAGGACTAAAATTTAAAAGAAGTAAATTATAATAGAATTATAAATATTTTTAGTAGAATAGAGATTGCTACTAGAATAAAATGTACCCTGAGATACTTCTTAATATTAATAGAATAATATTTTGTCAAGTGTTAATTCTCAACATAAACAATAAGATTAATAAGGTAAGCGAGAAGGCTGAAACGATAGGATTATAAGAGCAACAAAAGGGATTCGGATTGTTCCTACAAATAAATTCCATTTATTTAAAAAAATAATGGCATTACATTTATCTTAGAGGATTAATTAATGACAATACATATGACCAAAGGAGGTAGGTATTACATAAATGTCAAATAACTGATTGTCAATGATTTGTCAATAATCATTAATTGGTTGGTCAGCATGAGAGAAATTTAACAAAAAAAAAACTTGCATCGAAAGAATATTATATTACTGTAACGTGCATTGAATTTTTAAGTTTACCATTTTATTGCGAAAATGAGGGAATTATTTTTTAAGGACCACAAAAAGCAATAAAGCTCAATTTAAAATATGTTGTCGTCACAAAGACTTTAATAAATCACATTCGTCCCCGATATGCAGTTTTCAAAAACATTTGATCAGAGGGCCTACCATGAGTTGGCTATCGTAAACTTACGCACGTTAAAAACCTATCGAGTTTTTTTTTCATATGGCCGATTGTAGTTCTTCGCGTAACCGCCAGGCGGCGCTGTACATGTTTTTCATAGACATATTTACGTAGGCGATATCGAGCGCGTAAGTTTTAAACTCATGGTAGCCCCACAGGTTGGCTGCCAGAAAACCAGATACAAAGTAGGTACATCCTTTGTTTTTAATGCTACATATTGTGAATAAATCCCCGATCACACCATATAGATATAGTACTTATTTTTCGGGTCATCGATGCCCCACATAGCATTCTAAGGATTATGTAGAGTCGGCCAGTTGGGAAAGTCGTCTACGAATGTGGTCTATAGGGGCTGGGGTCTCGTCGGGCGACGCGAGAGGCGAGTGGGCCTCCACTGTCAGCTTGGCC
This sequence comes from Maruca vitrata, assembly GCA_039566165.1. NCBI lineage: Eukaryota > Metazoa > Arthropoda > Insecta > Lepidoptera > Crambidae > Maruca > Maruca vitrata. The sequence goes on along the minus strand of CM076920.1, from coordinate 10,198,234 downwards.
TGGAGCACGGCGGGATCGAACATGCCCAGGCTGCTCAGGTACGGCGCACGGCGGTGCTCGGGGTGTTCAATCATCCATCTACAATACTCTTTTACGCTTCTGAAAAAAACGGAACATGGCAACTGTAAGATTTAGAAAACTGAAACTGTCCGGGATATTTACCATGGTGCTTTGTTTTAATGAGCTCCCGATATTTCGGCACTGTTGCAAGCGCCATGATCACGGGTGAACTGTTTTCTAATGTGTGTAACCATTACAGTTTAAAATTATAAACTGTAAGATTTAATATAAGTAGATTTTTAACCTATCGGAAGCACGGCATGACCAATGATTATGGTAATTGCACTGCATTACCTTACCGATGTGCTATCATCAGCCACTAATTACAATATAACCATTGATCGTCAAGGTTGTTGATTAGAGCATGTTTAAAAAAAATCAATAACCAATTTGGAACATCGGAAGCTGGATAATTTCAGGCATCATGGTAAATATCCCTGACTTATCATCTTCCCAATCAAATGGGCTCTTTCTTTGAGTCTCAGACCTGGTAGTCGTCATTCAAAAATGAATAAGAATGTTTTTACGATACTATACCTTAGATTAGTGATGCCTTCCCAAACTGTCTTCAAAGTGACCAGATCTTTGGGCACATGTCGAGCTGACCGCCATAGGTTCCTAGTGTCATTCTTAGGAGCCTTCCAACGAGAGGACCGAGGTAGATTTCTGCCAAACGCTGATATTCTATCAGGACGATGTTCCGCTATGATATCTTTTGTTATCTGCCTGTCCAATGCTGCGTACCGTGCTTTCTGAAAAAAAAACAAACACAAACACTGTAAGATTTAAAAAGAGAATGAAAAAATGTTTACGTATAAAAGTAATTGATTAATGCGACGCATTTGTTTATAAATCACAAGGTTTAATAATAACGCCGTATATTCGTTCATAATGAAATGCATCAAATAATTTAGTCCGGTCAAATTAGACCAAAAAATAAGAGTAAAGTTACATAAATTCCCACCAAGCTGAAAATCGGTAAGATTGCTTAAAATATCATTAAAAACAAAATTTGAAAGTTCCCCATCTTTCCCCTGTAAGGAAAAAATGTTATTCAAGGTCAAAAGTCAAAAATTAGTTTTTCGCGATTTTCAACAAAACGGTAAGTTTATCATAAAAATACTTCAGACAAAAATTGTAGATTATAAAATTATCTGCAATATCTGCGGCATAAAACTTACCGTTTTGCTGAAAATCGCGAAAAACTCATTTTTTGACTTTTGACCTTGAATAACATTTTTTTCCTTACAGGGGAAAGATGGGGAACTTTCAAATTTTTTTTAATGATATTTTAAGCAAACTTACCGATTTTCAGCTTGGTGAAATTTATGTAACTTCGAATGTCTAAATTGACCGGACTAATTTTATACATTTCATCTTACCTTTTGAAAGTTTTATTTTTATAAATTCTTTCGAAGTCTCATGTAAAGTCGCTGGATATAGGTAGTGAAATTTATAATGTCGATAACATGATAATTGACACTATAAAGATACTTATCGCATTCCTTTTCGTATGACTTCCTAAGCAATTAGTGATGAAATAATTATAATTATGTTGTAAAGAGGCGCGTGTTTAGAGTAGTATCCTAACCAAAGAATACGAAGCTACAGAGATATTGGACTTCTGTCTTTGATATGTAGAACTTGAAAATAGTGAAAATGTTAACTTACTTCCGGATGATCTGTCACATTAGCAATTTTTTCTTCAACACATGGCAATTCCCTGGTTAATACACGAAGACTTCGGGCCACATGAGTATCAAACTCTATCTGGATAACAATTTTAGATAATATAATAATAATAGAAATATTCTGGATAAAAATGTTATTCGTTATATAGTATATATACATACAAATATAACTGTTATTTTATAATCCTTACTAATATTATAAATGCGAAAGTAACTCTGTCTGTCTGTCTGTTACTCTTTCACGCATAGAGTACCTACAGATCCGATTTAAATAAAATTTAGTACAGATACATTCCAGAGTCTGAGAAAGGACAAAGGCTACTTTTCTGTGCTATAAAAAAGTATTTTTTTACCCGTTAAATATCTCTACGCGGACGAAGACGCGAGCGGTTAGCTATAGTCCAGTCAAATTAGGAAAAGATCTCGGAATGCGAGACACCCAGCTGTAAGACTGTAAATCCTTAGATATTGACCCCTAAAAGTGGTCTCAAAACCTACATATGGTAGGGTGTACGCAACTATTAAATTTTCAGGGACAAATGTCACAAATATCAGTTTTATGAACTTTTGAGCGAAACGGGAAGTTTTATCATAAAAGTGTGTAGGAGAAAATTACTTATCATCTATTTATCTATAAAAATTGTCTGTACGTTTTATTCCTAAGATTCACCATTTCAGAGATACAGCGATGTAAATAGTTGAAAAAGTTGTATTTTCAAAAGCTTCCAGACCCCCGTGGGATTGTGCTAGACAGTCAAAATTTTCACGACTGATGTATTTCAGTAGCCTCTATAACATCTAATACTAGAAAAAGCTTAAAACCAATGTTTAAGTTGGTTCTCATACAAAAACGATGGTTTTTTTTTTTCTCACCGTTGGCCGGTTTTTAACGTGGTTACCCCAGTAAACCTCTTCCAGACGACACCTTTTATACATGAAGAACACGTTGTTTATATGGAAGCCTAGTTAAATAATTGTTTTGTGTTGTTTTCAGTATTCAGAAGATTTAAGATTTCTGCGTTTCATTATATTAAATTTGGTTAATATGGATCTTCACGTTCATAATAGAGTTAGTTGGACAGTTAACATTTTTAAAATGTTTTTTTTTTCAGTTATACTTCAAACAGAAATTCTAATAATTGGTTATTTCGTACTTTTTAACCCATAATAAGCAGTTTAATTGTACGGAAACGCGAAAGACTTATAACTAAAAACAACATAAAACGATTATTTAAGGGGCTCCCATAAGAACAACGTGTACTTCATGTATAAAAGGTGTCGTCTGGAAGAGGTTTACTGGGGTAACCACGTTAAAAACTGGCCAACGGTGAGAAAAAAAAACATCGTTTTTGTATGAGAACCAACCAAACATTGGTTTTAAGCTTTTTCTAGTATTAGATGTTATAGAAGGCTACTGAAATACATCAGTCGTGAAAATTTTGACTGTCTAGCAATCCCACAGGGGTCTGGAAGCTTTTGAAAATACAACTTTTTCAACTATTTACATCGCTGTATCTCTGAAATGGCGAATCTTAGGAATAAAACGTACAGACAATTTTTATAGATAAATAGATGATAAGTAATTTTCTCCTACACTTTTTTATGATCAAACTTCCCGTTTCGCTCAAAAGTTCATAAAACTCATATTTGTGACATTTGTCCCTGAAAATTTAATAGTTGCGTACACCCTACCATATGTAGGTTTTGAGACCACTTTTAGGGGGCCAATATCCAAGTATTTACAGACTTACAGCTGGGTATCTCGAATTCCGAGATTCTTACCTAATTTAAGCTTAATTGACTGGACTACTAGTAGAGTAGATGGGTCAATCTTGAAAGCCAAAAAAACACTGTCCGAGGGCAAAAACTACCCATAAAGTTTAAGTTTTAATGTAAGATTTTTTTTGCTGTTTCTTTAATGTGTAAATTAAATGGGGCACAACAAAAAAGCTGTTTATTTCAGCTTTAACCATCTGAAAAAAATTTCGAAGCCTTAATATTTGATTCCCTTGGGCTGTCCCTTTGTCATTTTTTTAACAAACCGTTAACAATTTACCTATTCATAGTCATAATTTTAAGATTTTTTGTGATTTAATAGTTAAAGGGTGAGTTACTTAATGATTTAAAAAATACACCAAGTCTGTGCCAATCACTGTTTTGTGATTACAAAATGGTTTGTGTTTGTCCGAGTGCAACGATTGATTGCCTTGGCCCGCCACAAAATCCCACCTGTCTTGCTTTTATAAAAGTCTACGGCGAAGGCGTGCACATCAGCAAGTAGCTCTAGTCGCGCTCTTAACATCATGAGGAGAGGTTTCCTGCTCGACGGTTCCAAGCCGGATTTATGAAGGTTTGAATTTGATTCCCCTGGTTTTGTTTCACTAGGTCATTGATTACCCTGACCACTTTTAAAAATATTTTTTGATGATTAGGAATTTCTTAACTAGGATTAATAGTAGGGTATATAGGACTATTAATTGTTTTTATAATAATCATTGGCAAAAATCAATCCATTGAAACAAAATCGAAAAAAGATTAACTTTTCTTGACTCCCCTGGCATTGATTCCCCTGGCAAAATGCCAGGGAAATCAAAGCTTCCTTACATTATCATACTCTCATATTATGATTATAGGTTACGCACCCCAGAAGAGTCAGCCAGGTCATTCAACATCCGTTGTAGGTCCCGCAGCGTCTCTACTGACTATGTTGGTGCCTCGTCCTTTCCAGTACAGTGCCTTGAACAAATCCTCCATTGCATTTGTGAACAACTTCGGGGAGATGACGCCCCCTTGTCTTACTCCTTGCTGCAATGGTATGGGTTTATTTGCTGATTCAATACTTGGACGGATATGGTCGCGGCTTGGTAGAGGCATTTCATCACCTGGTCAAGAACTGACCAGTCATAGTCCACAAATGCTAAACATAGGGGCTGATTATACTCTTCGGTCTTCTGTTTATATGTCGCACTGTGTGGATGTGGTCTATGGTGGTGTATCCGCTCCGAAATCCAGCCTGTTTCGATGGTTGGAATTCGTCGAGTGTTTGCGCAAGATGGTGCATGATTACTCTCCGAGACTGCCGGCTTTGAAGCAGCAATGTCCCCATTCGCTGTAGTCAGCTTCGTCAGTTGGCTTCCTTTGAGAGATTTTAAGAACACCTTTGACCCCCGATTCTGTTCAATAGCTTTCTCGATTGAGAGAGTATTGTAGCACCGGAGGTCGCGTGGCACAAGTTTATTGATCTCTCGGTTGAGTGTTCGAGCTTGCAATGTAGTAGCGGGTGGGTCTTTACGTCGTTGCCTCATTAGCCTCAAAGTCTCCTCGGAAAGTTTAGACTTCCTGCCCCGGCCCCTCATGCCGCAAATCTCGATTTTTCCTCCCTGAGAACATGCATCATATTTTGATTTGATTTTTCAAGATTCTGGTTAATGTCAATTGAGGTTTCCACTGCAGCAATTCGGTTCGCCAGGTTTGACAAAAACGTTTCAGATCCTTTCATTTTCTGGAGCGGAGTAGGTTGAAGTTTAGACCTCATCAAGCGAACACGTTTGGCTTTGAAGTCGATATTCAGAGTGCCTCGAACAAGTCGGTGATCACTGTTGATTTCGGAGACATCTCTGAATATGTGCCGCCTAACCGCCCTGATGAAGTCGATCTCGTTCTTAGTTAAAGTATCGGGACTTTGCCACGTCCACTTCCTTTGAGGCTGCTTCTTAAAGAATGAGTTCATCAAGAAGAGCCCCTCACGTTAGAGGAAATTGACAAGTATTGTAGGGGGTCTTGGTGGTAAAGTAGAGGGCCTTCGGTATGTCATCGAACATTTTCTCCACTTCATCGTCTGAGTGCGAAGAGGTCAGTGCGTTCACATGCACCACTTTGAGGCTAAGACTCTTGGTGAGTTTAATCATGCTACCCTCGAAACACTAGACATTTCCACTAAGTTGTCAAAGAGGGACGTTATGTTATTGACGAGAAAACCGACGCCACCTTGAGAATGTTAGTCTCGCTCGTGGAAGTACAGTAGGTGTCCTGATTCTAGGGTTATGGTGTCCTCTCTCGCTTTTCGGACAACCACAGAAAGTGCCACCTAATCTTCTCAAGCTCTACCTCAAGTTGCGCCAGATGCGAAACGAGCCGTAGCGTGCGTCCGTTATACGTCGCCAGGGTTAGTGTGTGTTGGTAGCCTCTCGTAGCCCGGGGATTCTTAGCACTCGCCGTCCAGCCGTAACCATGGTCGCCACCATGACCAGGAATAGCGGCGCTGCCGGGAACTAGGGGCCTTTTAGTATAATTTGATAGTTTTTAGATAATTATGTTGATTTGTTATGGTAGATTGATAGTTTCTTAACGATAGATATTGTTGTTTTGTTTTTTATAATACTTCTTTTAAAATCAATTCAAATCAATCAATCAAAACTCTGAAGAACCAAAATGAAACCAAAATACTGGTAAGTTTAATTAAAATAAACGATTAATCTAAACAAAATGTTTTTATTTTGATTTCCCTGGCATCTCGTATTGATTCCCCTGGCACCAAAATTTTAAAGTCATATATCTTTTTATCTAAACATGTGACAGTGATGCCTATTAGAGAAATATGTTCACAATGAGGTGTTATTTAGCCTTATGATAGTAAAAGTTTAAACTCTTATGTTTTAAAAAGTGCCAGGGGAATCAACCAAATACGTCCAATTTCAAGATTGACCCATATATAAGTGTCGATAATGACAAATCCAATATGAAGCAATGAAATTCGTAAAATTAGATAACACGAAATATCGATGAAGCCGACTTACTTGAAATAGCTCTTTGATGGCTTTTGGTGTGAATAGATGCGATTGCTGGTCGCCACCCAGTTCCTTCATGTACAAGCAAAAATCGGTTGCAATCTAAAACACAACAAAATATACTAAATAAATCCTAAATAAATTCATTCATACTATATTGCATTTAACAAAGTCTCTACGTCCCAGTTGACGGAGCTAGACTGAACTATAGTCCTTTCCAGCTAAGATGATCCCTGTGACACATCGATTTTGACAATTGTAGAGATGCCCTACAATGAAAAATTTCGATTTTTTCTGGTAATCGATAATATTTCATAAGGAAATGAAATCGATTCTATTATACTACCAAAATTTAAAGCATGATTTCTTTTTTATGTATTGTAGTGTAAGTTTATTGTAGATATATGTATGGTTTACATAGTGCTTTTCGGTAAAGTGAAACAATAAGAAGAGAGTAAATTTTTCATTCAGTATTTGTAAAATCACTGTCAGAAGAATCGCTTGATAAGTCACCATCTCCGACATTTATTATAAGTTGGTCTTTCCAGTCCTCTAATATGGTACTTTTTGTCTTTTCGACTACTTTCGTCCAATTTTCACGAGTGACTGAAGCGATTGTCAAGTGATCGCAATATTGCACCCGATTATGTTAGTCCCAGCTCTATGCTCTTACTACGTTCCGTTCTACGTATACGAACTGCATAGGTATTTTTAATTAATTTTGTATTACATTAAATTAAACTAAACGATACTGTTTGTCTTTTAAAAGTATAAAATTATTTATTTTAATATTTTTCCTAATGACGCCGCAATAAAATGAAAAAAGTGTGCAATAAAATTATTTTCGTTTGTCAAACGTAAAATGCGTGATTCAGAACACAATGAAGTGTCACAGGGATCATCTTAGCTGACAAAGACTTTATAAGGAAGCTAATATTTAATTATGTAAAGTTGGTGTAAAATTTATTTTTAGGGTTTCGTTCCAAATGACAATAGTATGTACGTATTATTAAAACTTCGGTGTCCATACGTCGGTCGTCTGTCTGTCACCAGCATCACAAGAATGGAGATCGAATCTTGTCTATAATTACTAATAACAAAAAAAAACCAATAATCAACCCAAAGAACAAACGTATTTTTTTACAAATTTTATATGAAACTCTGGGCGCGCGATTACAACTTGCACTTGACCGGTTCTTTTTTTAGAAAGTGTAGGTATATTTTAGTCAATCAAAGGTAGACATTTTTTAAGGCTAATTTTGATCATGACAGGAAAGCATAAAATCATAGAGGTCAACAGATCCAATCGAATAGGTCGTTACCCTATCGGTGAGGTCATCAGCCTTCCGTATGAGGCTTTTCTCGTCCTCCCTCTCAGGCTGCAGGTAATGAGTCGGCCAAGTTATTTGTTCCCTCTCGGGCCTGCTCAGCAATTCCTGGTGTATGTTCATTTTTTCATCTTCCTCACTGAAAATATTCAGTAACTTCATGTTATCATAAATGTGTCTTTACTACTTTATAACATCCTCCGTTTGTTTTATCTTGGTAGATTATATGTATACAGATAAATACGTATCTCTACCTATTTTATGCCATAGCCTATCGTTTACTTTATCAAACACTTTGTAATAGTCACTATGACCTATAGAACGCGTTTCATAAAAGTATACTAGAGCTATTTTAGAGCTATTTTATCAAGATTTCTTATCAGATAAAATTTCCTATGTTAAATGGTGAACCAATAAGATGTGACACCTTTTATAACTCTAAGATTAACATTGGACTTTACTCTGCTACTTTGGTAGATAAACCATGTTAAATTAATTATGCAGAGCTGTTTTTCGAGTTTGTAAGAAAATAGATCCATTAACTCTTATTATGATAATATGTACTATGTCTATTTGTTTTTATTAAAGACTTGAATTAAATAAGATAAATATGTCATCATTATCATCAATGCTTACATTGACTAAGAAACTGTATGATTATAGACTTATTCCAGACTCACCTAGGACAGAACTCCACATCGGTGTCGGAATCCATCTCTCTGTTTATGTATAGGCTCTTTCTGGTAGACAGCAAGGGTTCTTTTAACAATCTCCTAATGGGTCTTTCTGAAATTGAAAATGTGTTAAGTGACACATATTGTAGAAAAATAAACAGGTTTCGATAGAACATGAAAATTTTTTTAACCGACTGCGCGATCCAAAGGACTGGTAACGTGTTTATTGTGTAGTATGCAATTATTTCTTTATTATTCAAACGTAGTTTAGAAATAATTCACGATTTGTATTGAATTTTAAAAGTTCAGTTATAATACATAAAGAGATTTAACCGCGACTATAATCCTTCTTAATACTATAAATGCGAAAGTTACTCTGTCCGTCTGTCTGACCCGCTTTTACGCTTCGCTTTACCTTTCGCACGCGGAGTTTCATCTCCGTCATAATGTACAACGGGTATGTCCAAAGTTGTGCAAACTTTCTTGTATAGCTCATTAGGTAACACTTTCGCCAGTCGCTTGCTTTCTTCAACCTGTGAAATTTGTATTCGAAGTAAAATAAAATATAAATAAAGGATCTAATTACAAACCTGATTTTAAGTTTAACCATGGCTATAAATAAAATAATACTCACAATTTAACAAACAAGAGCTTGTTTAATTTTTTGCCACATTCTGTACTTACAGTTTCAGAAGAAATGGTGTCGATTTCATCGAAAATATTTTTCCAGTACTTTTTGTTAGTGTGTATAGCTTCAGTCATCTCATATTTTGACGAGTTAATTCTCATAATTTTGCGCGGTTTCTTGCTAATTTTCTTGCTGAGGCGAACGCTATGTTCTTCCATTTTGCAATACACACTAATTAGCTCGTCTTTTACAATTTGCACTGCCTTGTGTGGGTAACTACTACGCATACTAAAACTGTTTTTCCTAAAACATGGACGCTACGGTTCCATAGAGTAGAGGGTGGATAGAATTGGCATGTTTTGTATGACGGACTAATCTCTCTTTGTCGTTTCGGCTTGTGGGAATGATCGGCTCTATATTTTTTATACCTGTTGTAACGACGCAAACCGTTGTCATGGCAACAAGCTGTAGATCGTGGTGGCTTGCGATTGCGGCAATTGCGGCACGAAACTTTTGTATTCTTTCAAGCAGGTACTCTTAGTTGCAGGCACAATGGATCAAGGGCTTTATTTGACTACAACATAATTTATTTGATGATATATTGAATTATTTTAGGACTTCCAATGGATTATAAGCTGATGAACGGATTTATTGTAAATTTACCTTTGTTATGGGCACTTTAAAATAATTTCGATAGTTTTTTAGCAATAATCATAAACTGGGAAATTTATCCCTTATATATTTATCATGCTAGATTTGGTGTACTCTCGCTGCATTTAAGTCAATGAGTCTTCAGCATTCGTGACATTATTGCCATAGCTTCGTTTGATTATGCAGAAAAAAAATATTATTATCAAGTAAAACATTGCTGAACTTAATTAATTATATAGACCTACGAATAGATGGACAATCTCTTGCAACAAATGAGCAAAGATTATCAGTTCTAAATGTATTCAGTATCCAAGCACAGATACGGTTGTCTAGGTCTGCGTTTGATCAATAGCGGCAAAATAACAAGTTTGGTTGGTTGAGTGACTTATCCAGATTTCAAAGTTGGTATATGGAGTGATAGAATTGGCACAATACTTATCTACTTATGTAGGTTCGCGCAAATATTATAATACTTAGGGTCAATAGGGTATTTGACTGTAGTTGTTATGCTTGCCTTTTTTGTGATAAGCAGTAAGATTTAGGTAAATCAATATTATTAATGAAATTGAAACTTAATACTTTTGTGAAATGAGACAGCAAACGACATTTAATGTTGGGTGGGAAAGTCCATTTCAAAAGTGCGAAAATCATTTAAAATTTCGTTTTCATCTTATAAATAACAAAATTAGTAACATCTTTCATTATGAAAACATATCCATATACGCAACTTTTGATGAACCTGCCGAACAAACTTCCTAGGAACAAGCGTGCATACAAGGAACAAGCGTGTGACGTCACACGCCTGTGGACGTTTGTATGGAGCGTTTTTGAGCTCGCCCAAATAATGTGCAATTAAAATTGTAATATCTCGTCGAGTTATCGAGATATCAAAGTGATACTTTCAACAGTGTCTTTGTGTTAGAGTTGTCCATCAAACTATATCAAAATGAAAAAATAGTCAAATACCCTATTAAGGCACAGCCTTAGTACGTCGTACAAATAAATACTAGTAGGTCTACTATAAAATTACATGTTTTACATATTAGACATTCTAGCCTTTTCATTATTTTTTTATATTCGTATACGTCTATTAAATATCTGGTTTACTTAAATTAAAAATATTTTTATCAGGTGTGAACTTTATACCACAAAACACAACGCAAACATTTAAAAATAATAACCACTAATTGAATAAAAAGCAAGCGCATTTTATAGATATAAATGAACTCTTCGGGGTGAAGTTGGTTTATTCAGACGGTGCAGTTGTGTCAGATTTCACGGGAACCGACGCTTAACACAATATTATGGAATAGCGAAACGTCAAGTTAGCATAACACTGTTTAACTTTGCCCTGCGATAGTCAAACAGAATGAGCGGTCATTTCTACGTTAAATATCATAAAAGATTTTAATCCTTGTTTGTTTTAAACACGTAGATTAAACACATTGTATCTTCAACATTAAACATTTTTAATGTCTATTTTTTATTGAACTGACTGTATAGTAGGGTAACTATGGTTTCTAAAACGATACATTTGCTTACATCTATAGACTTTGTGTAAAAAATAATAAGTACCTTTTTCTAACTTAATATTGACCTGTTTCATACAACGTAATTCTAATCAAAACCCAGAAAATTAGTCAGGTGACTTCATTGTCCACAGTTATTCATGTATCTCGAGATAAATTCATTTTCTTTGTGTTGTACAAAGTGTTTGGTCGCTGTTCCGCCTTATGATTGTTTTATCTTTGTTGGGGTTGCGAATTCAATGTCACTTCATTGCGGTGACTTGAACAAGATTAACTTTAATTAACTGAACATCGCCTTGTTACTAGATTTATTAGGAAAGTTTTCTGTGTAATTCATTCTAAGTAAACGAAATAACTTTGAACACTAACTTGATAATTGTGTATGTGCTTTAATTGTACTCGTAAGTACCTACATTATAAAGGGTACCATATTATTGCAATATTATATTTTAACGTTTATTAAATCATACAATGTTGTTTTAAAAGCCAGTATTTATTTGTATTTGTTCCTCCTTCTCTCTGTCACATGTGTGCGTTTCTTAAATTCGTCGCATAACTGTAAGTATTATTGTGCATGTCGTGGGTCAAAAAACGTTTTATTTTTATTTTTCGGAAGTGGTCAATCATTTCTCAGTCTTGGCAAGTTTTATTATTGTCAGGATACAACGAACTCTTTACCTCTATACACCGTGAAATTTTAGTGGTTGTGGTGTAAGACGAAAGTCTTTAATCAGTGCGTCCTACCCGTCATGACGTATGGAGCCGAAACGTGGACACTGACGGCACGGCTGGTCCACAAGTTAAAAGTCGCTCAGCGGGCTATTGAAAGAGCTATGCTCGGTGTTTCTCTGCGGGATCGAATCAGAAATGAGGCGATCTGTCAGAGAACCAAAGTCATCGACATAGCTCATCGCATTAGTAAGCTGAAGTGGCAGTGGGCTGGCCACATCAGCCGTAGAACCGACGACCGATGGGGTAGACGAGTTCTGGAGTGGATACCGCGTCTCGGCAAACGTAGTGTAGGACGCCCGCAGGCCAGGTGGTGTGACGATCTGCGCAGGACGGCTGGTAGGAGCTGGATGCGAGTGCGAGAAAGAGAAGTGGCGTGCATTTGGGGAGGCCTATGTCCAGCAGTGGACTGTAATGGGCTGATGATGAACCGAAACTTACGCTTTATTACTTAGAGCGTAGAGCTTTTTTAGCTTTAAGCATCGATTTCATACGGCAAGCAGTACCTGATTACGTCACACAATATAAAAGAACGATAGCTTCTCTCGCTTTCGAGTTGAAAAAGTATAATTTTGATAATTAAAAAAAAAATTCAAATTTTAAAAAGAATACTTTTCTTTTTAAAGAATAATTTGCATGATTCGATAGTAACTAAAGGCAAATCGTTCTGCCACGGAAAAACAACCACTAAAATTTCACGGTGTATAAAGGAATCACATAATAAAATCCTACCTATACTGGTATGAGTATGAATAATAAGACGAAATCTATTTAAGTTGTAAAAACAAATGTTACCAGAGTATAACATACATTGCTTTGATAAAGAAATTGCCTACTTCCAGCTTAGCCATTAAAATTCACGAGATTAAATTCTTGCATTTGCCGGCTACTGCAAAAACCAATACCCCGTTCCGAGTGCAGAAATTAGTGCGGCCTCTAAGCGAAGGCATAACAGAGGGTGTAACAATAAATGCCTGTAGATTAGACGCGAGGTGCGCCAGGAATGTCATAAGTCGTCGTGTTCCGACGAGCCGGTGACGACTTAATAAGTTAACTTGTTACGGGACTTGAGTAAATTTACCTTAACGCCCGATGTACCCGCTCACACCCATCCCTACATTATTCTTAGCTAACGGTGTAATTTATACGATTGCGTAGTATATGCAAATTCGGTGATAATTGCTCGCTTTTAATCACCATAGCTTGCAGAAATATGTATCGAATTTGATTTAACATGAATGCAGAAATTTAAACAGCCAGCAAAAATATCTTCTGTATGTTTTCTACATTCAGACGTATCGAAGTGTCTTAACAAATCAGTCTTCTGAAAACTGAAAAAAAGTGATATATGGAAGGGTTAGCACAATTAGTAGATACCAATAATGGTATCTACTGTTATGAAAAGTATTTATTTGAGTCTCAGGGAAATCGTTTTGTAATAGTATCTACACATGCACGTAGAATTAATCTTGAATACTGAAATATAAATGTTTATATAAGTAACAACTATTTAATTATATTTATAGTATTTGTCGTTAGGTACTGATAAAAAATGTTAACACGAAAGATTTATCTCAGAATTTGGCGTGGACTATGGCGGAAACTTGCGTAAACAAATACAGTATAGCAAACAAGAACAAATGAATAGAGTTTAGCGAGTAACCGCGAAGATACTGCAAGCAATTTGTGATCTCGGGCTCCGCTCACACCTGGTTAAATTGGATGCCACGACTACATCACCGTTTATTAAGCTGCACTACTTCACTTGTGTCGCCTATAACTAATGATTCCCTGTACTCATTTGCCGAGATACGTTCTTCGCTACAGAAGACATATATGTGCAGTTTAATAAAAAAATTATATTCGTAATTGGAAACTCAAACTGTTTAAAATATAGATTGATGTAGGTATCGAAAAGAAGAAAAGATTAAGGCTGTAGAAAAAGATTGTATGTTAAAACTTTGTAACACTAAATAAAAATGATAGAAAACAAAACCATAATCTCAGCAAGCAGAAAGTAATAGTTTTGATAGTTAAAGTTGGAAATCAAAACATTCATCAGTAAACATCTTCAGTAATTTTGGATTTTCTTGTATAATGTTCCTTAATGAAATCTTACGCCTTTGTAGAATTTTGTTCATTTCTTTACTCGGGGAGTCTGTTATTTCATTCCACGATTCTGATGCTACTTTTTTTGATTTCATAGCATCTTGGTCGGTGTCGAAACACGAACATCCTACTTCCGGTACGTATAGTTCTTCTTGACTGGAATATTGCGTTTCCACGTTGTGATAAGGTTCTTTTGTAGCTGAGAAAGGTAATTCAACATTGACATATTTTTTCGGGTCAATTAATATATTTTGAGGCAATCTTTTAATAGATTTTCCGAGAATAGTCTTTACCCTCTCAAAGTTTTCTTCAGAGAAATCTAAATAAGAATTTAGGTATGGAAAGCTATTCCTTTCGATCCAATTCTGACAGCTCCTAGCAGGGCAATGATGCAAACGATTTATGTCATCTATGAGTAACGTCTCGTCTGATGAAGCCATACTCGCTGACGGGACAGGTGACGGTGATGGTGGTATAGTTTGCTTTCTTTCCCAAATACTAATATCTGAAACTGCTCTATCTGGAATATCTTGACATTTGCATCGTTGAGTCTCAAGGAAATCCTTGATTTGTTCAAATTTATGGCATTTGGCGTACATGAACTGTCTATCAACTCTTACATAAGGCAAATCAACGTCTGATGGCAATGTCTCTCTACTACCGTAACGAGGTGGCGTAGGATCAGACAGATCTCCAACAATGAAAAATGGTTCATCTGTACAAACTGTCGGCTCTGGCTCTATCTTATCAAATTTAAATATATTTTTCAAAAGTTCTTCTTCCAATAATATAGAAGTACATTTTTTGGGATGCTTTTGGATTTCATTCATTTGTAAGACTATCATTTTCTCCAGATCAAGTAAAAACGTTGTTTGCTCTGGTAATAACTTCAAACTAAAGCTTATAAATTTAAGAAATAGTAACAAAACCTTTTTTATTTTTTCTTCCCAATCACGATTAATCTGAGATATATGCACTTCTTTTTTCTTGTAATTATCCAAAATATGTTGTCTTTCCTTAATTTTTTGTACTTTCTCCGAAATGTCCGTAGTTTGGTAATTGTCTAGAATGAATTGCCTTACTTTACATTTCTTACGTTCTGTACACATAACATACATGGTGCTCGTAACGTTTTCAGCTTCAATTTGTCTGTAAAATGCTGTTAAGGCATCATTTCTTTCAAATAAGGCTTGATTGATTAGCCTACTGTACCTTTGTAACTCATTATCGAGTAAAATTTTGTAATATTCTTTTATTTTATTTATTTCAGTTTTGTATCTTTCCTTCAATACATTTTCCACAATTATTTTTTCCGCAGCCAGTTTTTCTTTTATTTCGAAGTTTAAATCACTTATAACATTAGCATGAGCACCAACTAGTACCGTTTTTAATTCTCCCCGCAAATGGTCTTCTAATTCTTGTAAGGTTTTCTCATAAAAATCTGATATCTCTTTGGCCATTATCTTACTTTTAGTCTCGAATATTTTGTTGTAAATACCCCTCACTTTTTGTTGGACTAGTTTCCTTTCATTTTCTAATACATGAGCCCATCCATTGTCATTATCATTTAATAATTCTGTAAGATGTTTCAAAAATTTTGCTCGCTCCTTTTCCAAAACTCCGTTACCAATCGCAAGAATGCCTTCATGAGTTTTTCCTCTAGTAATCTTTGATGTGAAGGGAGGTTTTAGCTCAATTTTACCAATAAGTAAATCACTGGGGGAAACCCATTCATCATCACCTTCAGCTTCATCACTATCTGTACTAGAGGATTCGGTATCATTGCTTTCCGAGTGTACATTTAATGGTTTGCGAAAATCACAGTAATCATCTTGAAAATAAATCTCAGCATAAGTGCTAGTGACCCTTTCACTGTGATGTGCGGTATTGTGCGGTTCCATTGTACAAAATATTTTCTAAAGTAAATATTCAGAAAACGTCAAAATGGCAAGTCAATAAAAATGACACTATTTTTTTACTAAAATTGGTCGACGCAACTTATAACTTGAAGGCGCAGCATCATAAAGTCTGGTTGGGGCAGCCAGAATATTATGGTTGATTAGTAAATAGGATAATACTTTGTACTTCGTAAATAAATTAATATTTTTCCAAAATATGCGAATACGAACTAGAGATGTCTATTAGCAACAAAGTTTTTTGTCGGTTTTATTCCTATGCTGTGTTCGTATAGACTTATCGTCATTTACAGTACATTTCTCATTAACGTGGGAGCATATTATTATAATATCTTCTTTGATATGACTGCCACACTCGTCACCCTACGAGTATTACGAGTACACCGACTAATTTGCAAAGTAGTCGAAATCATAATTACTTACTCGTAATCGAAAATAACTTTAAATTATTTTATTATTGTTTTCTTAAACAAATCTACTAGAGGTAGCATAATAGTTGCAATGGTGGTTAACTAAGTAGATGGTAATGAGTTTTCTGGCACTTACAAAATAACCGTTTGGTATTCAACCGGGGAACGTGTCGACGGCCTACGGTGATTAGCGCCGGTGATGTAAAGGCGAGTGCTCCGCCGGGGGCGCTAGATTTAATTAAATACTTCCTTGCACCACCCACCTACTATTTCACCTCATGTACCTCACCTTATCTCTCCCTGAAGCGAAAGCACGCTGTAAACATTTTTCATGCTAGTCGGGTATAGCGAGATTATTGCACCTACATTACTATAGTAAAGCGGCCATTTTGCAATATTTGCGGCAAAAACAGTCGATTTCGTAGTTCGAAGCGCTCCGAACACGAGCATGTGATAATAAATTACGGACATATCTCGACTCCATTCTCATTACGGATGCGGCAATGTCCGTCGGAGTTTTGTCATAACTCAGTCTCGGTTGAAATTATTTCCGTTGGGTCTGATGAGAAAACTAGAGGTGGAGAACTCGAAATGTAAGTATTCGCGCAACAAGCCGTGGAATAACGACGGGACATATTTCATTCTTAACGAAGTTAAATTTCCGGGAAGGTCCTGTAAGAGCGTGCGTAACTCTGATAAAAGGCTACCCCGCTACAATACCGATTTCGTACTTGAGTGAGGTTTTAGAGGTAATAAATACATTATATTAAATCAAGTTTCGTGGGTTATGAACAACTGACAGGGGTATAGTGAAGTCGACAATGTTATTTTCGGTAGAGTAATTTCAAATGTTTTCGCAATATCAAATACAACGCATGATCATTTCATGTAAACTTAGTTAGTTTGTTAATAGTATGTAAATGTCAAAGACGGTTTCAATGCAAAATGAACTTTTTACATTTTGTGTCACCTGCTTAAATAGGGACTGCAATACTATTGTAATATTTAATTACATTTATACAGTTAATTAATTAAACCTTTCAGCAGGTTTAAGTTAGGTTATAGAAATAGGACATAAAGCCCTTGACGGTTCGTAATCTATATCGCACCCTTTCAAGCGGTGCGAGCTAAACTAAAAGGAAACGCAATAAAGTCATTCATCGTAAACTCGGCAACGTTTGACGTGCCCGCGTTAAAACAACAAACATAATTCAGAACTGGCAACAAGTTGGATTGTTTTCTACACATCATATCGGCAAATAAATCTTTCGGCCGCTTATCTGACGTCAAAGTTAATTCCCATGCATAATTCATCGCGTCGATTTCGTGAGGAGAGGAAAAGTTTCGGACTCGCAACAGACGCCTCGAAACCGACGTTTGTCTTGTGCGACAGGGCAGGTATTTATTGTATCAATATCGAACGGAACTCTTAACTGAACTAAGGCTATTTTTAGATCGTAGACATCTGAATATTATCAATTATTGTTATTAAATTTTTCGTTGAGTGTCCCTTAAAATATAGCTTTTTAAAGCATAGACTGATTCGGTAGGACAGTGGTAAGGTTCACTACTTACGGTTCCAGGGTTCGATTCCCACCCGGGACAAATATTTGTGTGACGAACATCGGTGTTTGTTCCATGTCTGGGTCTGTTAATAAATATTTTTTTGTATATTTGTGTAACCACTGTTGATTCTGATATCTGTAACACAAGTACTTAAGCAACTTATCACGTGTACACTACTTAGGAATACTGTCTAGGCTATGCTCAATTGTTACAACCAACCAAAACGTGTAATGACAGTTATCTGTTTGTGTACCATACTAAATAAACAAATAAATAAATATATGAGATGTTGTGTAATATTTATTTATTATTTTATTTTATAGACCTTTTTCTAAGAAAATAAAATATTAACCATTTGTGCTAAGACTTTTCATAATGGTGTCCAGTATTAGTTTATCCAAGTATGTAATGCAGCGTTCCTTAGTGAAGCATCGAAGTATTAACTACTCCATAGACTGGTGGGTACCATGGCGATTTATATTGCACGGAGTCAATTACAAACCGTCGGTCTGTCACGCGCTCTCACGCGGCCTGCCGGTGAGATTGACGTTACCAAATCAATTTGTCTCTAGCACCTACCAACTTTTTGTTTTTCAGCTGCAATCGTTTCCGGTCGTACTATTTCCGTCAAGAGAGCGCGGAGCATACGAGGCATTCACAGCTTAATTTTTGAGATAATTTATCATAATCGATATAAAATGGTACGATGCACTTCATTGTTTTATTTTCAAAAAACAAGCTAGCAACAAGAAAAAAAAAATTGGCAGTATACCTCAACCTCAGCCTTACCGTCAGTAAACCCCAAAATCTCAGTAAGTGGGTGCTTTCAGCTATGCAACAATAAACCCTTTAAAATGGGATACAGATACTTAAATCACCAACTGTTTATCTAAATTCCTAACCCAATACCCATGGCATAGCATGGAAAGTCACACCCTTCCTAATCGATCGGCCTTGAAAGGAAAAAAATGGATAGGGCAAGAGGTCAAGCTCAAGTTGCGAGTACAAGTTAAATGCCTTGTACTTACATACGATACGAGCTCATAAACTTTAGGTCGCGGCTCCGCTGCGGCCAGAACTGGCTAAACTAGATAGGAAGTGTACCTCCGCTACCATGTCCGCAATACTTTCAACGACGTAGTCTAGTTGACGTCGTTTGTTGTTTGTTTACTACATTTAAATTCAGTACAGCAAGTCAGGGGAAGGAGTTTTAGCATTTGTCCGGTGCAGCTGAACTCACACACGGAATTGTAAATTTATTCGTCGGTTTCTTAACGCGGGGTCACTGAACTGTGCTGGCTGATGCTTTGTGAAGTTTCACTTTTAGAAGTTACCTCACGTGGAGCTCGTCCTTAGCTGGAACGTCGCAGATTTTGCGTGGAACTAGATAATAACTTGTAAGACTCGGCTAAGAAGTAAAAGAGCAAGTTTTAAAATCCTTTGAAATGAAAACGAATAAAAGTTTTACATTATTCCGTCACATTCGAACGCTTACGGATTTTAGCCGGTGCTTTAATCTTTTAGGAGGAAATGCCGTCAGCGAGGGTTAACAACGACGATTATTAATTGTAATGGACCATGAAAGTTTAAATACTTAGTCTGAAATCTAAATCACAAACATCAACTTTTTTTTACCAAACCATACTGTACTAGTTCGTTATTGTATGCTTTCTAATTTAGAGAATGTCGATGCATATGCAAGTCCATAAAGTGCGCTAAGCCGCCGCGCGATAATATGTTAACGCAGCAAAGCCCGGCTCGTACCCGCGCGCTTATTACTTGCTAACGTGTTTTTATTCACTATAACTTAAACATAACTTTATTTATGTGTGGGGATTTAAGTGTATGTGAAGTATTTATCTTATTTATGCGTTTTATTGTGTCCAAGTGGACAGAAATCTAAACTGCTAAATATGTACACGTATACCTATTACGCAACCTTTGCAAAAAAGCGCATTTATATTGTTAATTATTTTATTTGAATTACTTAAAATTGCTGCAATAATAAACATGACCTGAGCTAATTTCACAACCATACTACAACAGTTCAACAAAAAACCGTTAAAAATCATATCCATACCTACTTTGTAAACGATAAGTATTTTATATTTTTGACTCAAGGTCTTAAAGTAAATTTGAAATGAATATAAACATTAAGATTTTTTAAGTTTTTCCTTGGTTTATATGAGTTAACCAGAATTGATAATTTACTGACACCATCAAAAGAACAACAATATAAAAAGACGGTAAAATGAATTACGCAACCATATAGCCTAATAGAGTTACCTAGTCGAATATTGGTTGGATTAAAAGCTTAACGTTGGCATTTTAAACTTGTACAGTATTATAATGGCAACGCGAAGCTTTAAGCGAAAGGTAACATTAGAGACAAAAGCGTATTCCCAGAAACTATTATGAAAGTTTAAACTTCAGATAATGCCGCGACAACATTGATTGTATGAAATTTCCGTAGAAGTGTGTCCGACTGTGGCGCACGTGTTATTGCCAGCGAGCACGGCATAAGAAGGTGTTGCTTATAATTTCGCCGGGCAAGATTGCGCAGTAATGCCGGCTAAGGGCTGGTTGAATTGCTGTATTTCCTTAATAGTCTGCATTTACCCTCGCCGACAATTTGTGACGAGACGTGAGCTAAATTGTCGCCGAGAGGAAATAAACTAATTTACTTATGTATGACATTCATAAACTAGAGTGCCCGCTCAAATACAAAACGCTTATTGGAGAACGTAAATGATAATACGGGCCGTTGAATACAGATTTATCGTTTCTCGGAATGTGCTTTTCGTAAAGTTGTTAGTAGTATTCTGATATTATTTCATGTTAGTTGGAACATTCAAAATCAAAATAGCCTTTGCGTAATGAGAACTACTCGGAATCATGGATGTTACTTGTGTTGCTATCTATTCACAATATGATCTAGGTTCGGGTGTTATAAAATCACGTACTTTGAAACATCTATCAGTTCTCTTAAAAGTAATAATGTTGAGCAGAAAACGAGTTTTAAAATTGTTTCGAAATAACTACTGAGGAACTCAAAAAAGATTCATTAATTAAAAAGCATTCAAAGGCACATACGAGACTACGACTACTTAAAAGAGCATACTAGGTAAACATTCCATTATCAAAATGAAAATGACATTAAAAAAATCGAATTTTCCAACCCCACGAACAACTTACGGCAATATTTCCCGTTTCAACGAGTAAGCACGTATTTCGCCTTAAATCTTGCCTCACATTAACTGAGACAGCGGCAGTCCCTGAGGTATTTTAATAATGAATTCTTTTCAGCTGCACGTAGTTAATACTGGAGGCGATTTTAATGAAGGGCGTCATAAAAGGTGTTATTGTCTCAACCCGGAGCGCGCGCATATAGCTACCGGTTACGCTGATTATACGAAGCTCTCCGCGCATTCTATTACTTATCTAAGCTATCGGTGCGGCAGAGGAATATCATCTGTAATGCCAGTTAGTATTTTTAACTTTTCATCGAAAGAAAAAATAAAAATGTATCATGGTATATTACCGTAATACGTCTGATAATATTGATGTTTCATAAAAATTCAAAATTAATGAGCAGTTCTAAAATATATACTTACAAAATTGATAACTTAAATGATAAAATATATATATTCTAGCTATTCCCAGAAATATTTGTACAGGTGGGGGTCGAACCCACGGCTTTTAGCTCAAGAGACAGAGGCACAATCACAGTTCCTAAGTATGCTTAGAGAAAGAAGAATAGTTTGTAGTGGTACCGGAATGCACGAAAATCCTGTTTAAAATGTAATAATAAGCAAGAAGTTTGTACTGTAATAAGCAAGAAACTGATGTTCAAATAGGTGTGAAAGATTTGGCACTCCGTCAATCAAATTTACATCAGATTGGTACCCAGTCAATAGGCTGCCAGTTAGCAGGGTAAATGCTTTCCCCGGAATCTGATTCTAGCCCATTGGCCAGGCTGCAGTTAGTTGCATTACATTAGACACTCGCATTCCGGATGTTCCGGAACCGTTTGAATTAAGTTATTCAAATTATTTGCGTCCGTTATCTATATCTAGTATCGGAATGGTGATTACTCAGATCTACGCAAAACAATACTAGCTATTCTGGTTCATTTAGCAGATAACAGACTCAGTAAGAATGTTTATTAAATAAATTATAGTATCTGTTCGTATTATTCCTTGTATTACACAGCTTAAGTAAAAGTTTTCATGTTAGAAATATGATGTCCACACCGGTTGCAATAAGTCGTAGGTATATTTCATTTTGATTTATTTAATATATTAGACATAATTATAAAACTCATTAAATATCTACCAGTTTAGTATCGTAGTAGTCTTATATGTATCTATATTCAATAGATTAATCTGACTTCATACATCCTGAAAAAGCCTGTTTTGAAACTTCATACCTATTAAGTACCCACCTACTTACATCATACAAAACAAGTACGTTTCCTCTTTTGATATTAGGCACAACGGTTAACAAAGTAGGCATGTTGGACATGACATATTTGTAATGAGGGTACATGAAATCACAACGAGATAAACAGTTTGACCGCGGGCCGACGGATTGTACGTGTTAATTTTACAGGGCGGGGGTCCGTTTCAGGCGACGCCGTCAGCGCCGTCAGACTGACACAGGTTGAAGACGGTCGGCGCCAAGACAATTGAATCATAAAAGGTCGCGTGACACACGCCCCGCCGCCCTCTGTACATCTTACTTTGTCTGTGGTCGGACATGGTCAGACGTGATACTCTTTATCACGTCTCATCGAGCGGACGGTCAGTGAATAGTTGACTTTGACTAGACTGTTTTATAGACGGAGGGAAACTTAGAGTAAGTACTATAAACTATAATCGTATCAATAAACACATAGACATTTTTATATTAGGACTTTTTTATTATAATTTATAATGTATTTTAATATACAGTTGTAGAAAGAAGATGAAAACGAAATGAAAATTAGGAAATTCTGTATTCTATCTAAATATGAATAGAAATGGAAAAGCCTTTATTAAATGTGAAAAATATAATTGTACTAACTAACGACAAAGCAGGGTAATAAAAATTAATATTCTCAAATGTTAATAACGGAAACGGGCAATGAACCTCATTGTCAAGTAAGTTCACGCGGCGTCCGCCTGAAGTTCGAAACGCGAGCTTATGATACTAACGATCAGTTCATTTAATTACGCCACTTGGCTCTAGTTGATGAAAGCGTGCAGTTTCAAAGGATTCGGACGAGGTATGAATACGCGGGTTTGTTTCCGTTAAGCACAGTCCGAGCTCTGCGCTTTCTGAAAAACGGCCAGTTTATCCAAGCAACTTAACTTTTAAATACGCGTGTAATATTTAGCGCGAGAGAGTTTTAGTAAAAGTAATTTTAGTATTAAATATATTTCTCTACTGATATTAATCGACGAATGAATACACCCGATCAATCTTGAGTGTTATTCAAAGTACTTTTCAGATGTTTAACACGAATATGCATTTTGACATGGCCTCCGTGATAAAATAGATATTGCGTCGACTACTTCACAATGGAACAGCCACATGGAAGCATACTTTCGCCGGTGGCCGAGGAGTCGATCACTATAATCCTCGATCCGGCGCGTCGATAGCAGCCGGGTCCGGGAGGCGGCTCTAGTTATCTCCGGCCGGTGACACTCAGTCGGGTCTTGGCCGATTTGACGGAGGTCAGGCGTGCTGGACCACGATTAGGGCACTCGCCCGCCAGGATTTGATTACGACACCCGGAAGCTACTGCGGATTATAGCCCTGTTTGAATATTATGTGCGAATGCCTAACTCGCACACGCTGCCCGCATCGATATTCATGGGGCGAGCGTTGAGTTACGTTCACTATAACATCCGCATACACTTAATGAATGCAAATTACAGACTATATTTGCGTACACAAACGAAAGTTTTCGTTTGTGTTGTTTTGGGTAAAAATTCAGAGTGTATTTTAGTTTTAATATTAAAGAAGCTATATCGTCTAAACGAGCTACTTAAATATATTATTATGCCGTTATACAACAACTACCCCTACTAACCTGAAGACAAAAAATCTATTGGCAACATTTAGGAATCTTAAAAGATCAACAAACAAGAATTTGAGTCTTGCTTTTTAAAAAGCTTTAGCGCTTTTTGATTTTTTAAACGAATTAATTTTTGAGACGTATCGTACGTCTACAAATAATTTAGCAAATCGTATTTCAAATCGATTGTCTTCTCGTTTGTAAGGATTTATATTGTCAGCGACAGGAGCGTCGCAGCCCACGAGCGTCTCCCCTCGACTGCAACATATTTCACTGCATAAATCATAACTTTATTTCCTCTCGCTCATGGATGCCGGCGAGGTGTCTTTGAAATGGCTTTAAGAGTCCCAACGCTGTACCGCAACAAAGGACCGCGAATTCAATTAGGTGTAGATGGTACAGTGCAGACGTTAATATTATTTCTAAATATGCAATTTAATGAAATGGAGAGAACGGATTTTACAGGATTAATGTGATTCACAGAGACATTCTGAGAATTTTCAGTTTGTAAAGACGCTAGCTTTGATGGCGGGTTTATTTTAAAGTTGGTAGGTGCATTATGATGCTTTTACGTTATTTCACACTGCTTCGAGAAACATGAAACTCCTTGTCATCTTAATATAACAACATGTAGGTATTTATAGAGTTGGTTGAACGATGCGCTTGATCGGTAACGACGTTCCGATTAGTCACTGATCTGTGGCGATTCCTGACTGCGAAACCAGAATCAGGAATCTCCACTGTCAAAGTGACTAATGAGCACGTTTAAAACATCAAACAATATACTTCTTACATTCTAAAAATACACTTTAAAGGTTATATTGTCGATATGGTATTTCTCTCAAGGAAAAAATATGTAAGCAATTGATCCGTTCATCTTTTTTCGTGGTATATTTAGAGGTAACAATTGCCACATAGTTATTTGTGTTCCTACATAAATTCTTATATTTCAAAATATGTATAGTTCATCAAATTAGGATCACCATATCAGCAATAGTAGTCAAAAACAAATCGCTTATGTAAAAATATAATAAAAGAATATTGAAATTCTCAAGATCCAGTGATCTCAACGAAACAAATGGTAATGGTACGTATCTAACCCAGAACAGGGTAGTTCGCCCGCTACCAACCGCAGAACATCGAATAGACTGGGTAGGGTGACCGTATTTATGGCTTTCCCACCCTCGCATAATCGTCTGCGCTAGGCGGGACGGGCCCACTCACTATCGTCGTCTTTTCACGGGAAGAACAATAAATCAGGAGACCGTTAATATCATATTTTGTGGTAACCATTTTATTATGTTGTCATACGTACTTACCTCAATAAGCACGGCGAACGAAACAAATGAAGATTAATTTGCTGTCTCTTTCAGAAATGTTTTAGAGGGTATTTTAAATTTCCGATGTTACTTTCGCATTTATAAGATTGGTAAGGATTTATTAACTTTACTAGCTGTGACAGCGATATCTTCCGCGTGGAAAAAAAAACGCAAACACGCTGCAAGTTCAACTTGATTCCTTAAATTAGCATATAACTACTTTTTATTTATGAACCGAAATTTTAAGTGGGGCTTACTACACAAAATAACTGAAAACCACATATAGTTAATTTGTTTCTGAGATTAGCGTGACAACCAGACAAAAAATCTAAAAATCACTGTTTCGGGCACTGTCTCAGGTTTCCTGTATATTTTTTTCGTATATCATCCATGTACAGACAGCGATTCGTTTGAGACTGCTTAAATACCATACCATAACGCTTTACCGTGGCTTTACTTTTTGTCACATGTAAAAAACTTTTATCAACAGCAATGCTTTTCAGTGCACCTCCATCGCTTGTTACGACACAATAATATTCACTTTGTAATAAACGCCTGCTCATTTGAGCATCGTTTTAGCAGTATTTCCTGCCAATTAGCGTCGTGAAAACAGACGTGGACCAAACAAAGGCGAGGGAGGCTCATGAATTTATTGTTAGGTTACTGGCTTAAGTTATTTAAGTGTAGCGGGACGCGGTATTCACGTGCAGAATGCAGCTTCCTGCGACAATTTATCATGAATCTTTAATTAAACTTCACCAGTGAGTCGTGCTCATTGCGCGCCACAATAACGCCGCGTAATCGATTGCGTACTATTTACGCGGAGTAGGGCTTATTGCAATATCTTACTATTGTTTTGCTTTACGCTTTTTGTGTGCAACTCAGGGTTAATGCTAGTTGGAGTGAACTTTATTTCGATATCTCCTATCTACAACATCGCATTGTATTGGTAGGTGTTTTTTTATATAACTTTTGTCACTAGAATTGATTGAATCACATGTTGTAGAGAGATAAATCCTTTGTTAACTGTTGTAATTATAGGTAAATATCCTCAAAAATATTTAAATTAAATTATTTTAATTGCTGATTTTACTTTCGGATACATAACATTTTTTCTTTAAATATTTTAATGTATATCGAACCTATTTATTTATCTTTGTCTAATATTGCACGATAAAATGAATTTTTAATTTGAATCATGTATTAAAGCAACCAATAGAGCATTGTTATTAGTATCTAGGCAATTCTGGTGTAAATACCTAATACTTGTGTTGTTAAGTTATGGAATTATGGCAACCACGTCTCCGTTATATGATTCATTTTGTTTGCGGAAACACACTTCGGAACCAAATTAAATGATAAAACTTTCAAAGTTATTCCGAGTTCGTTTATAACAAAATTAAGTACTTGTGTCAGTTTCCCGGTAGGATTCAATTAAAAAGTTCCCGAACATTTTATACCTTTGCTTTAAGAGAAATGACTATTCGTTGTCGCTAGTAGTTGCAGGCATGTTGCAATGGTTAGCCATTTGAAGAACGATTTTTCAGCTTAAATAATTTAATTTACCTCAGGATTTACAGCGGTAAGTTTGAATCCTATAGGAAAGAATTAAGTTGGCAGTTGTCTACTCAGCTACAATTGATAACGGAAAAGCTGCGCTAGAGAAATATGTGAAAACCGTTCTTGTATACATATATTACGCAGGCCGAATAGTAACTAAACTTTATATCAATGAATCAGTCAAATCGTATCACTCAATCAAGAAATTAAAAAAGAAAGCCAACAATGAAAACAAACACTCTTAATACGCATAGTAATTTATGTACTTACAACATTTTCTATACAATTTATATACAATAACAACAAATATTTACGATAACTGATATACATTACATTCATTCGCCTAAAAAGTTTAACAGTAAAATTTCTATACATACTCCCTATCATATCTATCTATACAATATTGTAGGTATCTAATTATATCCAGTATTGCAGACATTTTATTAGAAGATACTGATCCCTAACAACATTTATATAATTTTACCCGATGCCGTTCCTATAAAGTAATTGATTGCAAAAGTTAAGTACAGTAAGTAAATGTATCAACAATCAAATTTTTACAATTTTATCTCTGAAGCCAATTTTACAATAATCATTATGTCAGAAAGTAAAAAGAAGTATTTATCTAAACATATGAAAAGTGTTCTACGAAGAAAAAAATAATCATAATTACTTACGCGATTGACTATGTGATTCATGCAAAAAAATAGCAAATAAAACAGTCCCTTCTTTCATTTGATGATTAATATTTTATTTTAATAATATTGAAATATGAACACTTTTAATTTTATCACATTACATTCTAAATACATAACAAAAATCAAGCAAAATTGGCAAAGTACCATAGTATTATAAAGGCAAATAAAAAAATGTCATTTGGACCTTTATAGGACGTCAATTAAAGATATAAATTTTGCCAACCTTTATCCTAAATATGGTTTCAAAAGGCACTGATGCTATTTTAATTATTGCAAAATTATACATTATTGTTAATCATTGCAGTTATTACCTTGATCACAAAAAATAAATTATTAAAATAAAGCTATTCGTTGGTAATGTTGAAAAAAAAATTGTATTGCTCGTGTGCGTTTAGTTTATTTCTATGGCCATATTAGTTTATTAACGAGTTTGCAAAATTAAATGCAAATGCAAATCCTTAAAAAATAGTTGTATTAAATGCGTTTTTTTAGAAAGCGATGGTCTGTTACGTAGTTTTCGTTGACTGTAATAAGCTTAATCTTTATAAGTAGTTCTTTTACCAAAAAAGAACCCAATAATAGTCGAAAGATAAATATGCAACTTATTAAAAGTGTAAAAAGCGTTCTGAAGGAAACATTTCAAACCTTAACAATGTAAAATTTACCACATAGAAACATCATCTTTCGTCGTAAATATCTACTAACCATTTTGGTATACAAACTCTTAAATAGGGAATAGTCCTTTGGTAAATGTTTAAATAATTATTCACATCATAATTTTTTTACAATCTCCTAGTAAAATGTAGAGAAAGGATAATAACAATAAACTTACATAGTTTTAATAAGCATGACATTATCTAAAAGTCAATTAAAAACAATCGTTTTTGTATCGCAGAGAATGTGTAGAGCTTCTAACTCATGCATTTCAACTTATAAACTTCACTAATAAACCCTTCTATCTTTTGAAATTAAAAAACAAATGTTCATCAAAATGTCGTCATCTGCAAACTGGCAAATCGAAATATTTTTATATGATATATCTCACACGACCACATAATATTCCCTATTCCCCAAAATGTCAAGATACAAACAAAAACAATTAACCAATCAAATTAAAATGTAAAACAAATGGGTCTTTAACACGTAATTAGCATCAGTTGCAGTACTTATACGCCGTGAAATTTTGAGTGGTTTTTTTTTCCCGCAGTTCAATGATTCTATCTTAGTAAAGTTTACTGTTGCAGTTTTTTTTTATTCAAATCAATAAATACCGATTTTACGAAAGGGATAAACGAAAGTCAAAAGCACGTTCGAACCACTTTATTACTTTAACATCAAATTCATGCGGCAAGCAGTACCTGGTTACGTCACATCACTTAAAGTAACTGTTCTATCGCTCCTCACTCTTACGAGTTGGATGATTATATTTTTAACAAATTCAAAAGATTTTTGTTTTTTCAAGAAATAACTAGCAAGATTACATAGTACTACTAAAAGAAAATCGTTCTGCTATGGAAAAACAACCACTTAAATTTCACGGTGTCCTATTAACCTTAGTTGGTTGGACCAATCAAGACGCACGGCGTTTGTTTTTCATTTTAATTGGAATGGAACACGAAATTTAAACTTATTGAATCAAAGTTCCACAAACGAATTGCCAAGTCCACATCATCGGCATATGAGGCTCTCCTCCCGCGCCGCGCACGCGCCGTGCGGCGGCGCTAGGAACAGCTTACCGTTCGCGCACGCGCACAGCTGGTAGATGTTCTGATGGTGCGGGTCGTGCGTGTGCGGCGCGTTCGCGGGCAGGGGCAGCGCCGATTTCAGTTTGGGCATGTATATGCTTGGCGCTTCTAGGCGGATCTATGGAGAAAGTATGACGTTATCAATTTGAAATGGCTAAGATTAATTTTACGAATACACGCTTTATTACTTCGGTTCGGTGAAACAGTGGTTAGTGACCCAGGTTTACTAACTACGGTTCCAAGAGTCGTGGGTTCGATTCCCACGCGAGACAAATATTTGTGTGTCGAACATCCTCCTTTTTTCAAGTAACGTATCGTAAAAAGGAGGATGTTCAAAATTTAAAGACATATTGATTCTGATATCTGTAAAACAAGTGCTTAAGCTATTTACCACAGGATTAGATCGATGTATGTGATGTATTGTGAAATATTTATTTATTACGCTTCTATGGAATACAGCGGTAAAGGACTATGAAGAGCTCTTCATAGTTAATAAATTGTAACAATGGCTATTACTAAGTTTAGCAGTAGCCATTCATACTGTTTTAGCCAATTTGAAGAAAAGGAGGAAATTTAAATTTTTATTTTTTTATTTTTTATTACTATTGACCAATCCAATATTCAATCACTCGACATATTGGTGTACTTACTGATCCCGCGACAGATTTAAGCCTGAAGGTGGTGAGGCAGCTAGCGCTGATGTCCCCAGCGCGCGACTCGAGCGCGATGTTCTGCGCCGCGTGCATCTCCAAAGACCGCGTCGGGGACTCCAGGCTGCAAAAACAGCATCTTTTTAAATAACGTTGGTGCCGAAAAGCGGAGGGCACATTTAACCTCAAAAGATTATCGACTAAGGAATTTCCTTCCCAGCCTGGGAACTAAGATTATTATTTTTTAAATAAACAGACGACCATTTTTCTAAATAAGGGCAGAAAATTTATCCCCGGCGACTGTCGAGAAGAGGGTAAATGCCAGTTGCCGCCGCTGCCATACCGGCTATAACACCACGATGTACCTCCATCGCCTTGGCGGCGTCATGATTCCTGGCATAGCCCAACACGTGCTGGACAGCGCTGCCATCCACATACAATGCAGGCGCTGGTGGCTCGTACTAAGAGGTTTAGCTCCTTATTTCTGCCCCGTGCCATTAAGGCATGGAATGCCCTTCCAGCTCATGTTTTCCCTCCCTCCTATGATCCCGGGCTCTTCAGGCGGGGCGTGAAACGGCATTTAAGCAGGCCTTCAGGGTGAGTGCGACAGGCTCAATACGATCTATTGTGCCTGTCGACCTCATACTTGGATCTCACTACCGCTTACCATCAGGTGGAGTGAGGTCATCTTGTTAGCCTTTTATAAAAAAAAAAAACTACCACTACGCTACCGGCAAACAGTCCCGAAGAGCTCCTTTCAAGCCGCACCGGAGGGGGGCGACGGAGCATCGCTGAGGTATGAGAGCGACCCGTGTACCGGACACAGGTCGCTCTCATCCATCAGCGTTAGCCGTTGGCCAGAATTCTACCTTACACAAGCAGCAGCCTGTCTTACCCAGGCTTACCTCAATAGCTCTACAGTATACTAATATCAGCGGCTTGGTCTGCTCTGGCCGGACTAGTGACGGAGAGCGTCTTGGCGCACACATCACTGTGTCCTGTCCCGCGCCCATGCCCAGCCGCTGATGTTTAGGGCTCTACAGTATACTAACATCAGCGGCTTTGTGCTAGGCTGGTGACGGTGAGCGCCTTGGCTCCACCGTAGTTAAGTGCCCAGCAGAAACCTGTCTTACCCAGGCTGTTTCCATAGATCTACATTATACTAACATCAGCGGTTTGGAGGAGGCGCCCGCACCAGAGGCGTCTGCACCGCGGTCTGCAAGGTGACCCCGGCCGGGCTGGTGACAGTAAACGTCTCGGCACCTACGGTCACTGAGTCCTGCCCTACACCTAGCAGAAACGTGTCTTGATAACTCTACAGTGTACTAACATCAGCGGTTTGGAGGGTGGCGCCCGCACCAGGGGCGTCTGCGCCGCAGTCTGCAGGGTGACCCCGGCCGGGCTGGTGACGGTGAGCGTTTCGGCGCCCACCGTCACTGAGTCCTGCCCCGCGCCCAGCAGCAGCGTGCCCCGCGCGTCCCGGACCTCCAGCCGGCCCACGTTTACTTCAAGGCGGTCGTGGCCTAAACAAAAAAACAAATGAGTAACAGTCGAATATGTACTGAAAGAAGAATAAAAAACTTACTTATTTTAAATACATTATACCTACTTCACCCTACGGTCAAATACTGAAATATTCAACTGCTGAATATTTCACATAATATAAGCGACGCTTTATTCAACATTTGCATGGGAGTTTTGAATTCGGAACCTACTTGATAGATATGTTGTAAGATTTTTAAATAATTTAGAACCTGCTTAATAGAAAAAAAATCGTTTCAGTATTCAGCCGTAAATTCCTGTAGCCTGTATTTTAAAGAGATTGTTTGTGTGTATGCCCACCATTATGTTGAATATAAGTAGATTTTTCTTGCATTTGTGGAAATGTACAATTGACATTCCCTCGTTTATGTACGATGGAAAGTAGAGACCAATTAAAAATATTGTGCAAGTAAATCTAACTATTGATTTTTTTTATACACACAGGCATGGTAAAGTAAATTTGAAGTCCAATCCACTATCTGGTAGTCCAATAAATTATAAAATTTCCTGAAATTGTACGTTATAAACGGCCTATGCGGTTCGATTCCTACAGGTTAAATTGAATATGTCGGTAAAGGTTTTTTAAAAATTCTCTACTTACGAATATTGAACGAACTAACGGATCTCTTGATTGTTTAATAAAAAACAATACAGTTTTATAATGTTAATAATATACTTATTAATAAGATAAATATGTTTAAAAAAACACTCCATTCCAGATTACCAATCTCCAAAAAATATTTTGTAAAGTCTTCACACACTATGCCTCAATCTGAACCCTAAAATGCAGAATTCCCAAACGCCGCCAAGAAATCCCGAAATGGAATGGAAGAAATAAATCTCAGTCAGATGCAGGCTTACCTAAGAATAGCCGACTCTGCAGCATGCCGAGGGCGTCCCTGGTGGATACGGTGAAGTTCCTGGAGGACTCGATGCTGATGGGCTGTCCTCGGCGGGACTTTATGCTGGACGCGAATAGAGAGTCCAGTACTAGAGCTTGACCTAGAAGCTGGAGACCGCCCGGCACAATACGCAGCTGACCCATGCCCTCCTATGTGAAAATAAATATGTCAGAATTCAATTTAAATAAAGAAAAAGTAGTTTGCAGAGTGTTTAAAGCTTAAAATTTTATTATATTTTTAAAGTTTTTCTTGTACATACTTATACTTAATAATTGATCGATTTAAAAAAATACCTATTGATAGAAATTATGATATTAGGATCAAATTTTTTTTTTCTAAATATAAGTCGGCTTATGCGATTTTCAATTAATTATTAAAGTGTATCATCCGAGTAATTGAACAATTTTAATAATATAATATAAGCTCACCGAATTGAAGTCCAACACCTTGAGCACCCACAAGGTGAGCGCGAGGTTGATGATCATCATAAACATGAGCGCCATGACAAGAATGTACAGGCATTTCTTACGCCAGCCGTAGATGCCAACTTTGAATTGGCTATTATAACTGTTCCTGATGGAGTCCGCCTTTGTGTCCCGGCCGCCATTGTTGTTCAGGATCGGCTCCGGGGTGATCTTGTCCGCGTATGGTATCCTGAAAGAAATATTCTCTTTGAAACAATGCCAATAGGCCCGTCGCAGAAACTTTTATCTGCGTATTCAAAGTTTTATAAAGAACGCGAGATTGCATTTTATATTGGTTCCTGCGACCGACTTTGTAATCTGTAACAGATAGGGTAGTTTTTGTATAAGAAATGGTTGGCGCTTTGGGTAAGAGTTATTTTTCATATTTATCTATCAAAAGTATAAAAAATAACTCTACCAACGCGTAGCTAGTTTTTTCTTGTAACTAAGAATAAGATTATTGTTATAGTCACACCTAAGTAGGTTATAAAACTGTTTAAGTCGTGTACGAAATAGAAGATGAGAGGGAATGAGAAATTAGTTAGGGCCCGCCCATATTTCGACATATTACACATTTTAGTTTCATTTACCTTTAAGAGTGTCACCTCTTCGATTATTTTGCCTTATTACACACATTTGTTAATTATTAACAGTTATTTAGTAGACTTACAATATCAATTAAAAAACTTATTTCGGAATACAATGTGTTATTTAAGTAACACAAGAAAAATGAACTACAAATACACAAAACCGATTCATGAAATAAAACCGTGAGCATTCCGCATAAAATAGTGGGTTCAATGTTGGAGAAAGTAGAATTTGTCGCGATCGTCGTAGCGACTCGTCGCTCTGTTTCAAACACATTTCACTTGCATAAATCATAACTTTATTTCCTCCGTGAGATCGCCAGCCACGTCTGCCGCAAATCGCACCAGACATGCCTGGGGATCTGGGAGATTGTCCTTAAAACTTAAATCTATGCTTTCAATTCAGCATAACATCTGCTTTTGTCCCGATTGCATGAATTACGCAGCAAAGGGGAACATTTATTACTTCGCTTTGTTTCTTGACTTCGTCTTTATTATGTTTTCTTTGAGAACATGTCTTTAAACTAGTTAGGATTTCTGTTATTACTTCTACAGAATTGAATTCGCGTTGCCTTTGTCTATTACATTTTATTTTGGTGGCAATCACTATATGCGATGCAACATAAGCCCAGTGTGTCATCCCAATGAACATGTATTCCTATATCAGAAATGTTTAAAATGCAGTTTGATTGTATTGAATTCCTTTATTGGGCAATTGGAACAGTTTTATGGCGATAAAATTATTGCACCACTATTCACTATTGTTCGTTGCATCGAATTTTAGTGACTATCAAACTTTGATTGATTCCATCGCATAAATCGACTTATTGAACATCCATATGAGTACATACACGTTTTTAACAAAGAGTGTCCATAAACGATAAAGTTTACCTTGTGTTCTGTGTGTTTATTGCTTAATCTCCCGTAAAATTTTAAAGTATAATAATATATTTCATTGCGTAAAACATCACATTCCTTTAAGTTACTTATTTTGTCAGTATAAACTGCACCAAACATAAAATAACTGAAACATGAATCTCTAAAAGTGATTGAGCAGAACTTTAAAACATGAATTCAGATGTCAAATGTTACAAAAAAAAATATCAATTGAGAAACACATCATTCACGAGTGCAGCATCCCAAAAGAGGCCATTCCTCGCGGAGACATGTACAAAAGCACCCTATCCTGTATTCGTGAACTGGCCACCGTCAGCGAGCGAGGGCTATAAATTTCCAAGGATTCGTGCGCGACAGGGCATCGCACACTGAAAAATTCTAGTGGCCATCCTTGCCACGATGTAAGGGTTATGTTCGCCGCACTTGCATTTTACGGAGCCTTATAGACCCGGCACATGTATCATCATACATTATCAAACTGCACTCGGGAATATTCTAGCCGTGCATTAGTTTTCTACACGGTATTTCCTTCATGTAGGCTTTTCTGCTGGCGGAACATTTTTGTCAGATGTCATACGGTCTTCCGAACAGATCTATGTATGATAACTGTGAGTAGAGTTTAAAGTAAAATAATTTATTTGTCGTAATTCAATGCCTTCTAATGCAGTAAAAATCAAATTACTATGATGCCTTTTAGATATTTATTTTCACGCACTTCGCGGTGAAATCATTACACCTAGAGTCATGAAATTTGGCAAGAAGGTGGTAAGTCTTACAGCGTTAATAAAGGGAAAATCTAAAACTTGAAAATATTTGAAAAATTTTACTTTGTATGTTAGAATTCCGTAGTCTGAATAAAACATGTATACATGTTTTCCCGGAACACTCAGGGTGAGAGTCTAAACTAAACTCGACCGGATTTCATTAAATTGACTTAATAAAACATAACCAAAACTATAATTAAGTAGTATTAATCCCGGTTTTCTATGCATTAGGGACTTTTCAGTCAATACATTTCTCAAAAACTAATCGTATACAAAAGTTCTGAAATAGCACCAAGGATCGCCTACGATATGTCTAGATGCCTTTCCCGTAGAAGCTGCATCTGTATCCAGATTAGTGGCTGTCTAATACGTGAATCAGACGCTCGCTCCAACACTGACTGTGTACACTTATGAGCATAAGTGTTTTGCAAGATATACCAATTTAGGGAAAGCGTTAACGCTAACGAGATACATTTGACTTTACCTCCAGGATGAAAGTGTCGGGGCTGTCTGTTCAGATTTTCTTTTCTTTACTGGGGACCCGCTTCAAATGCAAACATACAGGGTGTAGTCGCGCGTCGCGGCGCGCCGGAGCGGGTAGCGAGTGTCGCACACAGGATTTAGCCTAATCCTGATACAATAAGAGGGGAGCCCGACGAGCCCAATTCTACATACACTTAACTCTCCCTCCACTGGATTGTGTTTATGGAACAAACAAATTATTTATATCCGAGTTGGTATAAAAATCGATTGCGAATATTAGTAAAAATAAAGGTTTCATAAATCAAAATATGACAATATTTTGAAAATCTACGACTTAAAGGTTCATTCATAGATAATGAGCATACTAACATACACAAACCTAAGTCAAAAATCCAGCGTTCAGCCTCAATGATCCCAACATCATTTCACCTGATAAATAAAATTCGATCGCTACCTACAATGGGTCGGGCGAAAAAAAAGAAAAATATAAAATTGGAGCAAAATCTGTGTGAGAGCGTTCGTGCACTTTATCTCTCCGTCCAGCCCCGCAACACGTTTGGGGGGTTTACGCGGCATTAGAAACCAATTACAGTGGTAATACTGGCGGCCGCGGACCTTCGTGCAGATAAATCGACAACACCATAAATTCAGACAAAATTTTTAATGACCTTTGTGCGCGACTGTAGTTCTAAATGGAGAGGTGTTATGACTCGACTCGGTGATTTGACCCGTGGGAAAAGTCGAAATCTGGTATTATCTTAGTAGCGCCGTCATGATTTGATACGTGATGTTAATACAGCTTGTTTGCGCGAAGATACAGTAAAAATAAAACATTTATCTGTTTGTAGTTAATTTTTTAATGTGATTCTCTAATAAACGTGATATTTATTCAATTCGCGACTTCGTCGTTGTGGAAAAAGGACAGAGGCATTTTTTAACACAATCCCCAGCAGGTTGGACGTAATTTTTTAAGTTAGCATAACTTTTTTAGTTATGAACCGATTGACATGTAACAGACACTTAATTGAAAGTGCCACTATATGTATGACTGAAAGCCACATTTTTTCGAATAAGCTGTTTCTGAGATTAAACGCACGACAAAAAATCCAAAAACCATTGCTTTGGATTCTATTTCTTAGATAAAGGTAATTTTTTTTTTATGTAAATACAGATCCGTTATTTTTTATTAAAAGACTAGTGGTCCCGGCGAATTTCATACCGCCAATACTATAACCTAACCTAAACTAAACCTAACCTAACCTTCCCTGGACTACCACGAACATTTTAAAACCAAAATTACCTAAATCGGTCCGGGCGTTCTCGAGTTTTAGTCAGACTAACGAACAGCAATTCATTTTTATTTATAAGAAGATTAGATTGAGTTTGGTAATTTTCAAATTACGGAATTGTATCGCGATTCAGCATTATGTAGTACCTATAGTACCTACCTAAACTTAATACTCTACAGTGGAAAGTATCATATTTTAAATTGAACGAGTTTTACTGAAACCCCATTGATAGGAATGGGCTCTGGCAGCAATGATTGCTCCCAGGTGCTTTTTTATTCCAAACACATTATGATCATGTGATAAATTAATGCTAACGATGCAAGAAAATTGTGTTATTATATTAAATACAGGGTGATAAAAGGTATAAATGGGGTGGAATCTAATAAATTCTGGCTGCGGAAGCGTAAACGATGTACGGGAGACGGGCACGTAGCGGTCCCGCGCCAGGGGCCAACATTCTTCCTTTTTACATTACCATGCGTCTTCTTTGACATTCAGTGATTCAGAGTACATGTAAGTACAGTACTAACAAAATTCAGATGTTTAATGGATTTACTAGAAGACGGTACCTAAAAAAGAGAAAAACCGTGTAGTTTTATGTAGGAAAACGGATTATTCAAAAAAAGAGCGTTTCTCGCTCTTCTAGATTTATGTCAACCACGCCGGCTAAGTGCGGTATGGTCGACTACACAACTGTACGAATTCTGTACAATATCCCAAAAAACCAACAGAGTGGAAAATGATACTCCAAACTTTATTTTAACACCAGTTTCTTAAGTCATTTTGAGACACACGAACGATACCGCGATGCAATTTTGCGCGTAACGCCATCTGTTGGCCACATTAGGAACTAACCCCTACCGGTGGGTTTGCAAACTAGACTCTGTTGTTTTACAAATAAGAATGCGGTAATAATTTAGAATAAATGATTTAGTGTTTGAGTTTACAATATTAAATAATAAATAAATATGTAGGATAGCGGGTAGCGGGAGCGGCACTTTTGATTAAGTGTCTATGATCTCCGCTAGATGGCGCTTGGTAGCACGAAGTTTCGGTTGATTTATGAAATTGTATTATGTAGTGCTAATTAATGTTGTAACATTATAGTAAATCCTAACTTGATTTTAGGAAGTCATTAACAATGATTACTTGATTAAATGATGTTTGTTGCATTCGAATAATACTGGCCGGTTACTCAAACGTGACTGTCAAAAAGGTGACAGTCGATTTCGTTTGGACATGGCCCGTCACATTTAGTTTTGAGTTGAAATGATGGAGTTGTGAAGACGGTTACGATTTAGATTCAGATTCAATTAGGTCGTCCATGGGACTTGTCTAGTGACCGGGCAGTATTGGTTATCGTGATTATATCGACCATAATGTTATTTCGATGATGTTAACTTACGATCGCCGAACAAGAATAAAACTGTAACTATTGTATGTGGTGTTATTCATTGCCTGAAGACCCTACGCAGCCCACAGAGTGAAGAGTAGTGAACCTAACGATAGTGTTAACCCTCTGATGTCGCCGCCGGCCACCCCGACGCCGATATCAGAAGTGGGATTCACTTCGGGCTAGAAGAAACACCACGAGTGTACCCGGATTAGATGAATCTTTCCTGCGTGTACTTGGAGTCGCAGAACCGCAATATGATGAGCCTGATCGATGCAATCAAGCCTACTACATCGGTGGATGAGATTTCACTGCCCGAATTTGACCCGGACAAGTCTAACAACGACCTGCGTGCTTAGTATGACACCGTTGACCTCTGTATCGCTGCATTGAGACGTCAGCTGCTATACTTATTAACCTGCAAAATGACCGTCTAAAGGAGGGCGAATGTTTCGCCGTTTGCGCTTCTTGTCTGATGACTTCACTATCGGCGAATTGAATAGAAGCGACCTGATAAGAAGCGTACCAACCGTGGCCCCTCGACGGAGCCTGCAACTACCACCGGACGTGAAAAGCAGGATGTGACATGCTTCAAATGTGGTGGCAAGGGACACTACGCATCAAGTCGTCGTCGTGCAACCAACGGCGGCCAGGGATTGGCAAGCAACGGTGCCTCAACCAACGTGCCCAGCCAGCGTCGAGTGGATATTGCTTTGTAAGCAAACCATGGGATCATTCGCTGAATAATTGTGAGTCTTTTTCATACTGTTGTGATTTTATTGAAGAGTCAATATAGTCGGTTTCAACTGCCTCGTTGGTCTATTGGTAGCAAGTGCTGCGTTGGGACCGAGAGGTCCCCGGTTCGAGTCCGGAGTTGGGCAAAATTTGTGTGAGTTTTTCTGTAATGAAATTACTCAGCCCGGAGTTAGGAAGTTGGCGGTTGAACGCCTGTGCCTCGGAAAGTTAAGCTGGTGGTCCTGCGCCCGATCTCTCATCGTTCATGTCTGATTGCTGTCTCACCGAATTTTAAGAGTAAGGGAATAGAGAGTGCACTTGTGTTTGCGCGCACACTTGTGCACTATAATATGTCCTGTGCACTGAAATCAGTCAGACGCCTTATAGTTGGTTTCAATGCAGCTATCTCTCATTATAGTAACGGCTTAAATAGTGTTTTGGTAAATAGCCACATGAAAAGTGTGAAAGATTATATGAAATGCCTACCTACCTATTATGTGCCTGATGCCACTAAATGCTGAAGTTTTAGACCTCAGGCAACTTGTGGTGGCTACTGACAGCTTAGAAAAACAGGGAGTGTGAATCTGTGTATGTGTGGGTGTGTGGGTGTGTGTTGGTTAAAATTAGTAAAAATAAATCATAAAACTGAAGATTTGGCTGTATGATCTTTGTCAAGGCCGTTAAACCAATATGAGACAATAAAAATGTCAGAGCAAAAAAAAAAGCTTGCTTGTCATTAGAAAGCAATTAATAATTTTAGTCTCTCAAACAAGTAAATTAATTGTTGGTTTCACTTCAATGAAGATAGGTAATTGAACGGTGATTCTTAACGCTTTACCAGTCAGTTGTCTACTGTGAGAAATCTTTGTTTCAGATGTCATGCCTTGTACTCCAGATATCTGTGGAAATAACTGGGAATTGAGCTGCAGGACAACAGGCGGCTACTACGGAGCAGCCGCAAGGAGAGCAACAAACTCCTTATACCATGAACGCAAGACAGATGCTGAGAGGATATCTTACTTCAGGTGCATTGTTTTTATGTTTGGACTTCAGACATTCATTGTGGTCGATAAACGGTAGTGTGATGTTGAGTCACAGTATGTAGTGGTCTCTGAACATAATGTCTGTCCTTGAAAATGAGACAATGTTGCCACAGAAGCGTGCGGGAAATCTAAAATGAGAAATGGAAACAGTAATAGAAAGGTATGGATGGATAAAAGCGTACAAGATGTGATCCGTATAGGATAAGCCGTGTAGGATAAGATGTTGTAAATAGAAAGAAAGGCTTGGCAAGACTGGTTAGCAATCAAAGCTAATCACCGAATGCAAAAAGCGACGAATGATGATATGAGTGAAGCAAGAAAGGAATATAAACGGGAATAAACGGGGGAATGAATGGGGCATGCACTGATTGGTTTAACATGAACACGAAAAAAGTGTTAGACAGGGATGTGTAGCGTCACCATGGCTGTTCGACCTATTCTTAGATAGTTGCTTGACTAGTCTGAGAGAGTCTGAGAAAGGTTTGAGAATAAATGAGTCAATCGTCCAGTGTCTCCGTTACGCTGATGATCAAGTCCTTCTCGCTTCATCGGCTGCGGAGTTGCAGGATATGATGACTGTTCTATATGAATGAAACTCACAAAAGATGGTAATTGTGATAGCGATATTGAAAGCAGAGTGAATGCTGGTAACATGGTGAACGGAGCGCTGCACACCTTTGTGAGCAGTCAGAAAGTGTCCAAAAAGGTACGTCTGGCGGTTCATAGGGGAGTGTTGGTCCCGACACTAATGTACGGAAGTGAAACATAGGTATGGCAGAAGCAGCACGAGTAGGATAAATGCAGTGGAGATGCGAGCACTTCGAAGTATGCTAGAAGTAAAACTAAGTGATAGAATAAGAAACGAAATAATTAGAGAATGTTGTGGTGTGAAAGAAGATGTAGTGACTAAGGTTGAGATAGGTATGCTTAGATGGTTTGGTCATGTTGAGAGGATGAGTGAAAGACGATTAACGAAGGGTATATGAGGGTGTAATGGGAAATGTCGACAGGGGAAGACCAAGAAAGACCTTTCATGACCAAATAGGTCAAATCTTAAAGAAAGGTCAAATCAAAAGTACCCGTAATCGACGAGCGTGCATGAAGAGGTTGATGAATGTGGATGAAGCGAAAGTGGTGTGCCAGGACCGTAGCACATGGCAGGAAGTGATCTCTGCCTACCCCTCTGAAAAAAGGCGTGATTTTATGTACATACAGTATGAAAATGAGGAAATAAATCAGACCAAGTTAGACCCTAAGTTTTAAGGCCCTATTAAAGTAATTGAGGTTTTGGTTCGCCCTATGCAAATGCGATACATGATTTTTGAAATCTTTGAATTCTAATTGAACGATAGGTTCCCAAATAGTTGGACAATGCTAATGATAATTACTTTGATGATGATGATGATTGTTGGTTTGTTTAATGACACATGTTGATGGTACGGGTATCCGATGGACTGGATAGTAGTTGTTGTATTTGTGGTTGAAGAGACAGCGTCGTCCGGGCCATGCAGCTGTAGGCGGCTGGTTGAGGGGACACGCTCGTTTGGTCCGACTGATGGTCATGTGTTAGAAATGGTTGAGAGGAAAGTGTCGTCCGGTCCGGGTTGGTCGAAGGGACACAGATGTCGTCCGGTCCAGTCTGGTCGAAGGGACACAGATGTCGTCCGGTCCAACCTGGTCGAAGGGACACACTGGTGTTGTACGGTCACTGTGAGTTGCTTACATGACTGGTAGAAGGGACGCACTTGGTTGGAATCTATGAGACTTATTTCAAAGTGGGAGGGACGGTGTTGCTCGATGCAGTAGGCTGGTCTTAATTGATCACTGCATGCTGATCGAACATTTGTCCGGACTTTGAATAGAGAGATATGAGATTGAGACACGGAATAGAGTATTGTAATCTTCAGGGGTGGTGTGTGTCTAGACTTGTGTTATTAATGAATTGGATATGCTGAGTAATGCCTTAGTTGCAGATTTGAACTTGGGAACTTGTCGGTCAAACGTTTCAATGTTAAGTAAAGTGAAATTTTGTAAGCTCAGAAGCTCTTGAATAAGTTTTAGCCGGGATGGCCGAACGGTTTACTCTTTTGGTTTCATTTTGTTCTCAGGTACAACACCCGAGGACGGGTGAAACGTCAGAATGGCCGTGTAGGATAGCGGGTAGCGGGAGCGGCACTTTTGATTAAGTGTCTATGATCTCCGCTAGATGGCGCTTGGTAGCACGAAGTTTCGGTTGATTTATGAAATTGTATTATGTAGTGCTAATTAATGTTGTAACATTATAGTAAATCTAACTTGATTTTAGGAAGTCATTAACAATGATTACTTGATTAAATGATGTTTGTTGCATTCGAATAATACTGGCCGGTTACTCAAACGTGACTGTCAAAAAGGTGACAGTCGATTTCGTTTGGACATGGCCCGTCACATTTAGTTTTGAGTTGAAATGATGGAGTTGTGAAGACGGTTACGATTTAGATTCAGATTCAATTAGGTCGTCCATGGGACTTGTCTAGTGACCGGGCAGTATTGGTTATCGTGATTATATCGACCATAATGTTATTTCGATGATGTTAACTTACGATCGCCGAACAAGAATAAAACTGTAACTATTGTATGTGGTGTTATTCATTGCCTGAAGACCCTACGCAGCCCACAGAGTGAAGAGTAGTGAACCTAACGATAGTGTTAACCCTCTGATGTCGCCCGGCCACCCCGACGCCGATAAATATGGAAATGAATACTAAATAAATAAATGAACTTAGAACCTTTGATTATTGATTAGTAAAACAAAACCTTAATTTTTCAAAGCACTTTCTTTAACGTATTTTTATAGAACGTGCAGCGTGTTTCCTGTCTCCAGGCGCTTGCAATGGCCCCGCGAGTGGGCGCGCCGCAAATGAGCCATATTAATCATCCCCATCACGGGAACTCGACTTCTGAGCTTCCTCTGTTCCCAGATTCCTTAATAGGACAACCTTCTCGCTGCCGGGAATAAACGAAGCCACGTCGGACATTCAAAAACAAATTGATCTTAGGCTTCCGCATTTTTTTGGGGGAAATGTGGTTCGTTATTATCAGATGGCTGTTGTTTAGTAGATACGGGTTTAATATAGATTTAAATATTTCAGCCAATATATTTATTACTGTAATTTTTGTTGACTTAACAGCAAAATAAATAATTAACGTTGCTTAAAAAGTTCACTTAACACATACTCATATTATTACAACGAAATGAACGATGGAAATGTTTCCACAAAATTCACAGGTTCTTATTCATGTAGTAAAGCTAGACATTTTCAACTTGAAATACCAGTAATTCCGGTTGCGCAGAAATAATTGGGAATTCATTTACAAAGCCGTAGCTGCGAGCGTGGCGAGGCGGGCGAGTATATCATCACAGATACGCATCCCAAAACATCACCGGATAAACGATGTAATAGCCACCCCGTGTGAGCCACGGTGCAAGCTTTGACTGCAACATATACATAATTCATAGATTGTGTTGAATTACTGGCATTTTATATGAAACGCTAGGTAGTCCGG
This sequence comes from Maruca vitrata, assembly GCA_039566165.1. Lineage (NCBI taxonomy): Eukaryota > Metazoa > Arthropoda > Insecta > Lepidoptera > Crambidae > Maruca > Maruca vitrata. The sequence continues at coordinate 10,154,478 of CM076920.1, read as the reverse complement.
CAATGTGTGTGCTAATTGAGCGTTTCACCGCACGCCGACTGGCGGAATGCGCGCCCGCCGCACATTCGTTAGCAATATTCCGCTAACGAACCAAACTAATGGCTATTAAGTTGAATAACGTAGCACTTTGCGCTTCGAATACGGTACACACTCGTACCCCACTGACACATGATTCAAGCAGTTTACTTTTACAAAACGAACGGATATAATGCGCCACCGATACGCATGCAAGATTAAAGGTTACATCCGAATCTAAAATCTAACAAAAAAAACAATAATTGTACAGTATCCGCACAGGCATTTAGTATAAAGGATAATTGAGATTGCAAAGTAGATGAGGTTCTCAGTAATATCCAAACTTATTGTGATCATTTAGACTGTTGTACGAAAGCAGAGGCATGCACCGAGTGGAAATAAGAAAATCCTCAATATTTCGGGTGTCACAGCCAGTAAGCTGTGTAAGCTCACGCGATGGGAGAGCCATAAATTAAGTTTTCAATTTGCCAATGACGTATCGCTAAGACACTGGAGCTAGCACCCTCGAGTATAATATTGTATTGTATTCTGAAATATGCAGAATCGATCAATATTGTCTGGATGAACGTAATAACGTATAATTTACAGGTGATAAAATTTACGTTAAGTATTGCATCTAAAAAGTTTTAAAAGTTTTCTTTCAACTTAAAAATACAAGTATGTAACAAGTAAGGAATTTAATAACTTAACTTACGATATCAATTAATTGGTTACTTGAATTAATCATTAAACTTTGTAAGTATCCGCAATGAATTACTGAAAATTGACTGAACCATTATTATGCAAATCGGGTGACTTCGAGCCGTGTATTAAAATAAACGAAATTATGTTTAGCGTCGGTTCGGCAGTGGTTGCATGCAGCCAACGCAGCGCTCCATTATGTGGCTCATAAATCAGCCGCATTGAAATCTCCTTCCTCGTCCGTCGGTGAAACATCGCTGAGCGA